>CM028379.1:95019024-95121170 GCA_013146195.2 Codonopsis lanceolata
TCCAATACCCCGACTGTAGCCCAAACTCTCCGTGAACAAACCTCGATCCTCCTCCCCACCCGAATGCCTATTACCACAACCCTTAAAATCATCCCCTTCGATCCATCGATGCCTATTTCCACATGATCCCGTGGAACTTAAAAGTATCATTTGCATACCGTAAAGGAATCCCCGCTGGCCCAGACTGCATAAGCCAATCCCGCCCAACCTTATCAAAAAGAAAAACCCCGCCCGCCTCGACCAAAACCCGACCTAGTTATCTAGCAAAGCCAAGAAATAGAAAAGAAAGACATTACGATGACTTGCCTGCCCCACAATCCGAAATACTCCAAATCGTGCCCATGGATGCTGAAACCATGGATAACTACCGCCCACCCAGCCATTGCCTGTAACTTGGAACCATGCCCGCTTGTGAGTATCATAAATGCAGCGGTCATCTTACCGATCGATGCTATACACTCAGAAACGCCATTCAAGACCTCATCGACAACAAAGAAATTTCATTGGCAGGCACGAAAATCTTTGAAACAAGTCAAGCCTGTGAAGTTTATGGAGGCAAGTTAGCCTATTTAAGTATGAATAAAAGGTGTCGTAAAATACGTTGATCAATAAAGGAGCCAACAAGTGTTCTGAGAAGACGCCTGGATAGAAGGAGACACCGAAAAAAATTGGCGAAGGCTCCCTGTTGAGTTTAGGCTACTTTAATAAACCTCCCAGACTAGTATACCTACGACCGGCCCACTTTTGACGCCCGCAGACTGATGGACCGTAGACCGCTTTCGATATATTACCCCTATTCCTTTTCTTAGCCTTACGGATTTGGTCATCTACCAATCCGCCTCCCTAAAATTGAGTACCCCTATTCCTTTCCTTTAGCCTTACTATTTGATTTGGTCATCTACCAATCCGCCCCTACAATTGAGGATCTCAAACCCTGTGTCCTCAATAATGTAATAAACCCTCAGACAATGATGTGCTTTTAATAATAATCTAAACGCCTTTTGCTTATTTCTTAGTTGCACCTGCATTAAAAGACACATTAAATAATTATAATAATGAGTCATTTAAAAGGACCCAAAAGATAAAAATTTGCTTGAGCTTGTAAAGTCAAGAGAGCCGCAGACATCATCAACAAAGAATCGAAGACCGATCCACTATCAACTGGGGCCGGACAAGGAAATCAAAAGAAGTCGAATCGACAACTACCGCAAGGATAACACTCATGGATCTCATCGACGAAGTTCGTGGACATACTTACCTCGGTCCTATGAAGATGTGTCAAGGGTAGACCCACCATAGCCAAACACCGACCCTCACATGTCCGAATGCTCACCTAATCGATAAAAGCTCCGTAACATCGCATCAAGTCGAATGGTCACTACAAGTCAAAGAAGAAAGCATGAAACAGCCAATTAACGCCAACTTCATTCGGTAAAAAAAAAAAATACAAAAAATACATACAAAAAAAATAGTAATAAAAAAAAAGAAGAAAAATTCGAGAAAATAAAAAAAAATACCCGATCTGGCTGTCCAAAAAATAGTGACCATTCCCAAATCCAACAACAACATGCTGAGCTATAGTCAAATCAAAAGCAAAGCAGGAGACCAAGAAAAGACCTCATCCCTTGGGGACCTATCGCCATCATGTCATGCCGTCGGGCTAAAAAATGTCGGGGCTACTTATCAAAGGTCGCTACCCCTCTCTTCCACGATGTGTCATATATTGTCAAATGATCCCGGCCAGAGATGTCATACTCCCCACAAGCCAAGAAAGAAGACCTTGTTCACCTCCAATCTCAACAAGTTCAAAAGGTATGGTGCTCGATCCACTCTATCCACAAGTAAGCTCTCCACTCGCTAGGCCGAAAACCCGAAAAGGGCGGTCTAGGCAAAAGTTTAGGCAAAAAAGAAAAAAGTAGAAAAAAGCCCGCTAGGGCCAGAAAAACCCGAAAGGGCGGTCTAGGCAAAAGTTAGGGCAAAAAAAAAAGAAAAAAATAAAAAAAGAGCTCGCTAGGTTGAAAACCCGAAAGGGCGGCTCTAGGCAAAAATTAGAGCAATAAAAAAATGAAAAAAAAAAGAGCTCGCTAGGTTGAAAACCCGAAAGGGCGGCCTAGGCAAAAGTTAGAGCCAAACAAATAAAAATATATATCAGAGAATAAGGAGAGGGAAGACACTCTTTGAAACCTCGACATCTTATCTCGCCTTCAAGCAGCAAAGAGGCTCGACCGACAAGAAAAGGAAAACCACGACATAAGCTCACAATAAAATACTAAAATATAATATTACGGGTCCTAAGGTGCAACTTAGAATAATTGCAAAAGAAATTTAGATTATGCATTAATGGCATGTACATATCTATTATTGCCTCAGTACCCCTTTGTTTTCCCCGAAACAATCATTTTCTTGCCCATAGCCCCGAAGTGGTCCATCAAGCAAGGCCCACCGAGCCGGCCATATACTCTTCTCATGAGGCGAAGAAGAAACCCTAGACTCATCAAGATGAGAGCCCCCAAGTGTCCTCATCCTCATCATCAATGTCCCCATTATCCCTGAGAGATGCCGCCTGGTACCATGATATGGCCCAACCCATCGCCATCGCCACCGGCTCGCGAAAAAAAAAAAAAAAACCTACAAAAGGAGGTTACGGCCACGACTCAATGTACCACAATGCACCGAAGAATAAGAGATTCGCCATCTTTTCCCATTCCAATATCACCCAAAAGCCCGCTCTTATCCAAAGGTGTATTCTCAAAAACCCTTTCCCTCAAAGTACGCCGTGGCTACATTACATTTTAGATGTTTCCCAGATAGTTTTATTTTTCTCGCATGAATTTATTTTTGCATGTGTAACATATTGCATCATATACATTATATTGCATTATTTCATAATGTTTGTACGCATTTCTTTTACGTAAAAAAAAATGCAAAAAAAAAAAATGTGCAAAAGAAAAAAAGAAAATACTAATGTTCGCAGGAATCAAAGCTAATGTGCTGGACGACCGGCTTCCCGGGAAAGGGCACCACCCTCATCCTGACCCGCATAAATCTCGACCTCTCGGCCGCGGCTTGATCCATCATCATCATCATCATCATCATCATCATCGCATCTCGACGTCCGGACCGCCGACTCGAGCCTCCCCTCGCAACCGAAAAAAAAAAACACAACAACGTGGTAAGTTCTCACCCTTATCTCCTTCTCTCAGATATTTAAGTAAACAATGAACATATCACATGTTTTATACTTCATTTTTTTTACAATAAATTTTAGCAAAAAAACAAAAAAAAAAAAAAAATCTTGTTCATAAAAAAAATCTTGTTCATAATAAAAGAAAAAAAATTCTTTAAATAGTCACACACTATTTTCATACATGTGCATAAATTTACATGTAAATAAACATCATTCTTTCTCAAAAATCATTCTTTTTCAAAATTAATAAAATAAAAAAAAAAATAGAAAATCAAAATCATAAAAAAAAAAAAAACAATTCATATATGTAATTAATTTTGCATCTTAATGTACATATTATAACAAAGCATTTGTCATGTGCATAATAAAATGTGAAAATTCATGCATCATCTCATGTATTCTACATTGCATCTGCATTGCAAATAAAATAATTCATGCATTCATATTTTGCATTTCATCTGTCCAATAAGCTGCCATAGAGGTACAACAAAGAGAAGGTAAAATATCACTAATCATCAAAATAAATATCTTTGTGGTATTTACTATACCCCCCGCAAAGATTTGCATGCTTGGAAAATAAAGCTAAGGGCATGAAAATATCTGCTTTTGTCATGTTTTTATCCGAAAATATGCCCGAAAAGCGTTTTCGAAAAATTAAATTTATATCCGAATATTCCTTTCGCCATTCTATTGCATGCAAAATGTGATTTAATGTAAAACATGCATCATATAGCCCCATTTGCATTTAGAACATAAATCATGCATAGTAGGGTCAAATAGTGACCACTATTTCAAATCATGCATCGCAAAAATAAATCACAGAAATTACATGCATTATCACTCAATTACATCATTTAGGCATAAATAGGACATGCACATGCATCATTAATGAAGTCGAATGCTTCAAAAGTAAACAAGGCTAAAATCTAGCGATTAGAAGTAATCCAGAAACAAAAACAAAACAAAAAACAAAAAAAAACAAACAAAAAACAAAAAAAAAGTATCATTCTTTATAAACACTTGCCATTTTTTAAATATGTAAATATAAGCGAAGAAAACAAAAAAAAATTTCATTAAAAATTGTATATATTGTACATATATAATTCTTTTAATCCAAGAAAAAAAAAAAAATCTAGGAGAGGGGAAGAAAATGTATGCACAAGAAAAAAAAATTTCAGTGTACATGCAACAAGGAAATGCGGCGTAGAAGAAGAAATTTTCTACCGAAGCTAGAAGATGGAGCTAAAAGAAAACAACAAAGAAAAAGAAAAGATGACATCAGCTGATACCAAAAGATGCTACAAGAAGAAAAAGGGAGCTTCTGACCAAGGTTAGAAGGAGCAACAAGAACAAATGCAGCAGCATCAAGAAAATTTTCCAGCTAAAGCCGAAAACAAAGTGAGGCAAGGAAAAGACTTTCCAAATAAGGCCGAATGTTGATAAAAAGAAACATCCCCCCAGATCAAAAAAAATCAAAAAAAATCAAAAAAAAAAAAAATCTAAAGGAAGAAAGAAAGAAAATGAAAAGAAAAAAGAAAGAAAGAAAAAGAAAAGAAAAGAAAGAAAGAAAAGAAAAGAAAAAAAAAGAACAAGCAAGAATAAAATCTTCAGCCAGCCGAACTACGCTTGGTCTCGATTCCTCAAAAAGGATACGAGGCACCTACATCGAGGTCCCGACCATCACAATCATAAAAAAAAAAAAAAAATTCCCAAAGAAAGAGCGTGGCGTAAAATGTCGACCGCGACCACTGCGGCGCCCAAAGCGCAAGAAAAGGTAAGTCGCATAGATTCCTACCCCGATCGAATAATTTCCTTTTAGAAAATTTGAAAAAAATTGTTTTATTTTCAAATAAAAGAAAACTCTTTTCAAAATGAGTTTTGATTTCAAAACACAAAAAAAAAGAGGAATATTTCAAAAAAAAAAAAAGATGAATATTTCAAAAACACAAAAAAAGAGGAATATTTCAAAACACAAAAAAAAGAGGAATAAAGAAAAACAAAAAAAAAATGGAAGGAAAAAGAATGTTTTCCATTTCACAATTTTCGAAAAAACTTGAAGAATGATTAATTCGTCGTGTTCGGCGACGGATCTTTAGTCAAGCACAATTTTCGATATCGAAAATTCTCGAGTTATGTCTGAAACAAGACAACATCAAGGCCCGACATACCTAGAAAGTTTTCTTAACACATTTCAATGCCAAGGTATTGACCGGTTGAAATTGTGGTAACAGATTTGAAATGCTCGACAACGGATCTTTAGTCAAACACGCTTTCCTCGATATTTGAAAGTTTTGATTATGTCCGAAACAAGACAACATCAAGGCCCGTGACATATACCTAGAAAGTTTTCTTAACACATTTCAATGCCAAGGTATCGACCGGTTGAAAGGTGGTAACGTAAAAACATTCAAATCTTCATACCGTATTTGACAACGGTTTCGACCGAGAATACTTTTTTCGAAAACACAAAAATCTTTTTCCATTGTAGTTTAAGGTTTTGGCCCGAACTACGCTTGGTCCGATTTCCTTTAATAGGGAATACGTGCAGCCTCTACATTAGTAGGTCCGACCATCGAGCACATTAAATTCACATCCGCTTAAAAACTTCGATAATTTTTTATAACCGACTAAAAATGTCTAGGTTATAGAGTTTGATAGCATGTCACCGTGCATTATAACTCGCTACCAATTGCATTCTCCTCGTTCTTAAATGAACGAAATTGGAGAGTCTCTTGTTAATCAACGATGTTCGCCTACTCAAGAAGTCGAAAGGTTACCAAGAACTCCATCGCTGGGGCTCAGACACCCCAATTTCGCACTCGTATGTAACCGACATAAAATATCAAAATCGTTAAAACTTAACAAATGTCAAGTTGCGTGTCAAAAATGCGAAAGGAAAAGCAGATGCGCGAAACAGTTGAACCGCAGTGGGGGAAAGTGTCAAAATTTGAAACTTCAAAAACATTGGTGCCCCCTAAGGCAGCTTGGTGCCGCACAAGCATAAGCTTTGGCACCAAGCATTCTTCCATGCTCTCTCTCACAAAGAATTAGTACAAGTCTTTATGCACAAGGTACAACTCATCGATGCAGAGAAGAAATGAAAGAATTCCAGTGTCCCTAAATGCAAGTATAAATAGACATGCCCGGCTCCCAGTTCAACACAATTTTCATCCGAGATTTTGATCGCGCAATAAGCTCGCTCGCTCCTTCGATACATTTAGTACGAGAGGTGCGAGATAGGTGAGTGGAAGCCCCTAAAATCTCCAAACCCCACCAAACTCGCTAAACCAAAAACCCATAGGTTATAAGTGATCCCTAGCCTAGTTGTTAGGTATCCACCTTAAAACCCCAGTCCAAAATCCCAAAATAAGCCGCTACTCCGCCCGGTAACGAGCTAAAAAGTCAAAACTTAAGTCTAGGTTCCGCCCAACCGAAAAAGGCCAAAACCTACCCAAATAAAGTCACACTCGCCTCGAGTTGACAAGCCTCAAATCCAAATCCAGCTTCAAATTCCAGCTCAATTCCAGCCCAGTTCAATTCAAATTCAAAAAAAGACTCCTCTCCCGAGAGACGAGAGCACACCACCGCTCTAAAAGGTAATACCTTTAAGGGCTTATTTTTATTTATTTCATTTGTATTTTTTCCTTTTATTTATTTTCAAAAGTTGTATTTTAAATCCAAGCACAATGTAGCCAATATAAGCCGCTTGGCCGCCCGGATTAGATTAGGAAAAATTATGTAAAAGAGCCATTATAATGGCCAAATATTCTTAAATGTGTTTGTAATTATTGGAAGGAGGCTATGAGTCCGTAAATAATGTAGCCACGAATGTATCTGTTTAATTTTCCCTTGTCAAAATAAGACCTTATTTATTTGCTAGATTAATATAACAATGAGCATATTTCAACAAAAACGCTTTGAGATCGAAGGGCGAGTTGGGTGCCTAGCACCTTCCCAACTCGTAACTTAGCCCCCGAACCCGTTTTCTAAAATCTCTGGTTTTCTTTCGGTTTTCCTTTATTTTTGCCTTAAAATAAAGGTGGCGACTCTAAAACTTTCGTGATCCGGGGCCACGCAACATTCCTCTTTGCACTTTCCCGTTTCTCCCTAAAAAGGGAGATACTGGAATGGAGGGTGATGTATTCTATATCCCGTATCCCCTAAACAAGGGTAACTTGATGCGGAAACCCATAGCTCCCATAGCGATCCGATTGGGCCATAAGGCCATTTTAATAAATCCATAAGTGGGGGCGTCGCAATATCTTTTCTTGCACTTCTCTATTATCCCCTGACAGAAAAAAGGGGAGAATGAGAATGGAAAGGTAATGCATTCCCATATCCTGTTATGCCTGAACAAGGGATAACCTGACATGAGGAAACCTTTAGTTCCCATTTTGGATACAAAATCCACTCAAGGCAACCGAGGCACATTCCAACGTGCTAATATAGACAGCACTCCTCTCGCACTTTGGATTTCGTCTTCCCCTAAACAAGGGAGGGTGGAACGAGAGCAGTGGTGTCCCGCATCCGCACGTACGCGCACCCCTAAACAAGGGCGCGCGGGGCGCGGGGGCACATCCCGGGAACCTCACAGATACGTCTTGCTAAGATATTAGGCTTTGACACGCGTGGCCTAAGCTCCTCCATCTACTGGCTTAATCTGTGTGAGCCTTGCCCCTAACTAGGGAAGGTAGCTTCTTTCGCTTCGACTGCTTTGACACTAGTAAGGTCGTCAACTATTACATCTATTGAGACTTCTTGTGAGGGGGGCAAAGCTTTCCTGGGTTATAAGAAAGAAAGAACGGGCCCACCTGTTGCTCTCAAATTAAAAGTGTTCTTTACCGGCTAAAAACAAAAATCGTATACTGTAGTGTTTGGAAATTTATAGGAGGGGACCAGCCCGATTATCACCTATAACTTAAAGGACGATAACTGGGCCAATCCACTTTAGATAATTTCCAACTTCTAAAGTCCTCTATATTTTAATTTAACTAGTAAAAGCCACTTTTGGGCAGACATGACAAGTATACCTTTAATGAAATTGTTTTAGGGGTGCGCTACATCACAATTCAGAATCAATGTATCATAAATTTGTTTTGTGCATAGAGATTTATTAATTCCAAATTGATGCATCGTTGTTACAAATAGTTGCATTGTGAATCTAAATCGGTGCATTGCAATTCTAAATTATTCCTATGAATTAAATCAAAACCGCAACTGTCCAAATTTAACACGGGCTAAACAGAAGTAAAAGAAGCCATTCAAAGTGCTTTTATCCCGACAATCGAAAAACCATCCTTTATTCTCATTTTCATTATTGATGATGTCTGCTTGTGCTAAAGATTGTTTTATTCGTGTGCAACTTCTTCTTCTTCCATTGCGCAACCTAAATCTTATTTGGGCTCGATTGAGAAGAGCATCGCCCCTCTTCCAAAAGGAACTATGAGCACATGGAAAGCTCCTATCGTTGGGCCTTGGTAAGATCTCGAAGCCAATAGGAGTTAACGACCAGATTTCTTTAGTCCATTAATTAGTACATGCGGAAAGACAAATTGACGCTCTCATTTAGCTTTTCACTTGCAATGATTCAAATTCCATTCGTAAAGAAGTTCGATATTAATAATGATGCATGAGTATATGCATGACTAGATCCAACCCAAGTTCCATTACCTCTTTAGCATATTTGCGATGCATGATTTTGAATCATGATGCATAATTTATGCATCGTGATGCATGATTTCAAATTAATGCACCGCGGTCTCAAATCAATGCATTGTAATTTGAAATCGGTGCATTGTCTAACCATGGTTCTTCATAACCCTAGTTTCATTTCGCCGTGGCCTTTCAGTGGGGCTTAAAGGCCACTTTGATAAATCTCAAACTATATAGGTAGATCCAATAAATATACTAACAAAGTGTAAGGATCATAAGTAAATGACAAAGTGATTCGTTTCACAGGCAATAATGATCCCATTGCAATATTATACTCGATAACATTTTGGTACAAGTTTCATTTCGTGAAATATTCCATTAATGCTCATGTTTTAATTTCAAAAAAAGAAGAACACATATTGTGGCAAAGTTTTCCTTTATCTTGGTGTTAAAAGCAAAAGTTTGTTGTTCAAGCTATTCAGAAATAAGTCAATCAGGGAAGGGAAGCGTTGTATATCTTCTTCCTATCTTTTGCCGACTCGTTCAAAGTTTTTTGGTGAATGAAAAGGCCTGGAAATGAAAGCAACCTTTATGACAACTTTCATTTTTTTGGGTTGCATCTGTGAATCAATCGAAGCATTTTGTGTGGGAGTTCGTTGTATGGTGATGGATTCCAGAAGAAGAGGGAAAGAAATGTGTTAGGTTTCGATTCTGTCTAGACAGGGGATTGAACAAGGATGGGCATTTTTGGGTGAAATTAACAAAAATGGACTTATGCGTTTAGAAAAAAAAGAGGTACTAAATAGGTTGGAAATAAGGAAAAGTGGACTGCCTGCAATTTATCATAACTTAAGCAGCCTCGTGGCCTTCCTCTAGTCGCTTCCTTTTGTAAAAAAGTTATGTCTGTAGTCCGGTTTAAGCCTTAGCAACTGAAATTGTCCATGTTTATATATATATATATATATATATATATATATATATATATATATATATATTAGTTGCAGGCCGATACCTTTTGCCAATATTTTAATCTCTACGGTCCTCCGTTTTTTCAACCAATAAAAGGCAATTTCGAAATATTGTTCCTAAAATGCGAAGATCGTCTACTTCCACAACTAATATTTCTTTCACAACTTCAACCAATATTTTTTCCACAGCTCCGACGTATTCTTCCTAAATTATTCGAAAATCACAATTGTCAAGTCAGGTCACAGGGGCAGTGCCCCATCTTGGGTATTCAGGGGAAACACCCCCGAAATGGAAATGAATTTTCCAATTCATTAAGTGTGATACTAGAATGAATTATGTATTTCTAGACTGGGGCGGATAAGGAAGAAAAAGGCTTATGACTGAAGAGGAAGAAGGGGGAAGAGATGCAGATGACACCAGTTTGAATCCCGTTGAATTGATTTGGTTTGGCGATGCATCAATTTAGATTCGCGATGCACTATCATGAAATGAAAATAACAGTTACACAATTTGTATGTATGCCTCGCGATTCAAAATCATGCATCATGTCAAAATCATACATCGTGATGCACATAATCATTCATCAAAATCTTGCATAGCGATGCAGGAACTTATGCTTACCGTGTGTATGTTCGGTTCATTGGGTATACTCGTCCTTTTGCATCAAAAGTGCATTTTTTTTGTTTAAAAAAAGATGATGGACCGAAGCGACTGAAAACTTTTGAAAATGGATCAACCCGAATTTTACAATATATATATCGTTTGCTCTCCATGATACCTAAGTCAATTGGGACATGACCCGGCAAACCGACTCGTTAAACTGGGAAAAATATTTTGTTTTCTGGCTGAAAAAAAGATGGTTCGTTTAAGTTCGGGCTTGGACTACTGGCTAAACTGGTTGGCCCAAGAATTAATTAATACTATTTATTTATTTTTTATTTTATGTGCAAAATAACGTATTAAATAGTTAGAAGTTCCATTGTAATACGATATCTTTACAATCCTCTCTATGGTTAGTATATTTAATCTCCATCATAAGCGTTTGAATTTCCCTAGCCGACTTATAGTTTTTGAAAGATAAAAATATTTAGACATTTTTTGTGAAAAAATATTGATACACGAGAAACATGTAACATTGTAGCTCATACAAAAAAAAAATTAATAAAGAAATAAAATCAAGGATAAAATGATTATCCCTTTTTTCATCAAAAAAAAAAATATTTAAAAAGTAGAATAATTAAAAGAGATATTAGTATGATTAAAGTTGTTCGTAATTTTCCATAGCAAACCTAGAAATATCAAAAAGAGTGTTGGGCTCTATTTTTCTTGGCATTTAGTTACTTTGTTTTATTATTAAATTTTTAATTCTTCCAATTTTAATTCTTATTTTTATTTAAATCATTATATAAAAAAAATTCAAAACTAATGGGAATGCCAATCACACGATTGGTTATCAAACGATGCCACCCAGGCGAACCCCAACAATAATATCTCATTCCTTATTTAATCAAGTTCATGACACGAGGAGAACTCTAACACTAGTACTGTATTTAAATTAGAAAAAAGACAGTGGGGCAACTATCAGAGTTACGTGTCAGGTAACCACTGGATAAAAATGGAAGCAATGTGGGCTAGCGTCTTGGACCGATGCAGGGCAATGAAAAAGTAGTCAAGTCAAAGCAAGAGACCAGATAAGGCCGAGGAGTACAGTCAAAGCAAAACTGTCATGGTCAAGTGTTTAGGCTGGCAACCTCTTAATTAATTAATTTTCTTCAAAAAGACCACCTTGGTGGGGACCACCCCAACTCACAAATCAAACACCTCATTATTAATTTAATTTAATTTTATAAGTTTGATTGACTGACTTAAAAGAATTCCACGAGATTTAGAAAAAAAAAGGGTACTTGGGCTTGGCTTGTTTCGAGATATGCGTCCTCGTGCGGCGATCTGTGGACTTTACTAGTAAGAAAATAGACCGGCCTCTTTTTTAACTCTCCGTGCGGGAACTTTATTCGCTAAGAAGACGACTTTGCCCTTGATGATTTTTCTTTTGATTCATTTATTTGAGGTGTAAAAATAGAGAATTTTAAATTTCAAAATTCAAAATTCTTATATCAAACTAATTCAGAAATTCTTATCAATGAAATATCCTTAATTAATTATTTATTTGATATTTGGTAGTCTATAATATGCAATAACTTAAATACTTATTCTTAAAGTAACTTAAGTTTATTCTATTTTCTTAGGTAACACATGTTAGTATGTAGGAAAAATAGCACGTACCATTGGCAAAAAGTAATTTTAATATCCTTTTGCATTATTATGTAAATATTGACTTTTTATTCATATTATATCTAATACCTTTCTTTTGCTTGGTAAATTAACAACTCATAATACAATTCTACAAAAATATGTTTTTTGGAGAATCTTTGTAAATCTAATTATATTCGATTATCGAAGATTGTAGAAACTTTCTTCAAATACATACTTACACACTAAATTCAAGCTAGTATCTTGTAACACAAGCTAATAAGAATTGTATCGGTTATTATTGGGTAAAAGTTTCATGCATTCTGCTTGATGGGATTCATAAAAATTCTTTTTCTACAAGTTTTTTACTATGACTCCCATCTATTTTGAACAAAAAGTTTGCGTTTGTCAAGTTTAATACTTATATATATATATATATATATAATATTTGATGTTGGACTAAATTATTAAAATATTTGAGCGTACACATAATGCTTATATTAGATGTAGAAGTTAGGGGTGTAAGTGGCTCGGTTTGATTTGATTTATGTCAAAATCATAAATCGAGCTGTCTCCTAGTAGTACCAAAAATCTCAAACCGAACCGAGTAAGACTTAGAATCGAATCGAACCACTCGGTTTGGTTTGGTTTGGTCCGGTTTTTGGTTTATATGAATTATTTTTAATGAAATTAACCAACATTAAAAATAACAATAAAAATAAGATTTTAATTTGGAATTAAGATCAAAATTAGGAAATAATCTACTAACAACAAATTATCATAAATAAAACAATACAAATTCTAAAATAAACACAAACAATGGAAAAAATAATAATTCTCCAACAATATATATATATATATATATATATATATATATATATATTATGAATAAATCAAAAGTTCAAAATAGTTAATAAATGTAATATAATATATATTATATAATAAATAAATAAAAATATATAGGTTGATTTGGTTCGATACCAAAAACCGTGAACCGAACCGAACCGCGTGGTTTTCTAATTTTTGAAACCGAAATCGAACCGTTTTAGACTAAAACCGAACCAAGTCAACTGGTTTAGTTTGATTCAGTTCGATGGTTCAGTGGTTCTGATTTATACCCCTAGTAGAGGTAAACTCTTAGATTATGAAAATTGAAGGCATAATTTTTAAAAATAAATTTTTACTTAAAATATTTTGAAATGGAATACGGTGGTGAGCTTTTTGTATTTTTAAGCTTCTTTCTAACAATTAGCTTGAAATTCTTATTTGGTTATTTAGAAAAATAGTCTGAGGGGTTTATCTGTCATTTGGCTTAGCAAGTAATCTACTCAAATTTTGATAATTCTCAACACTTCCAAAAGTAAGAAAATTGAACCGGGAACATCAACGCGACACGTGATGAGCATACACGTGTGGAGCGGGCCGAGGGCTTAATTACCAGCTCTAGTTCGTTGCTCCCCGTAACCCCGATATATTTTCCACTTAACAGAAAAGAAAAAAAAATAATTAAATAATACTAAAGTAATTGATTTTATCTTTTTATTTTATTCCTTGAATCGAGTTTTTCAGGAACAACTGCCCCAAAAGAAGAGCTCAAACAAGGAGCCTTTGCAGGCTCTTCCTCTCCCTCCCTCTCTCTCTCTCCCACATCCTTTTTATCTCCTCCCTTCTCTACAATCTCATTGAAGCTCTCGCTCTTCAGGTTTTTATAATTCTTGAAATTTTATTATTTCTTCTGATTTTTCTACATTTGTAGGTTTTTATAACATATTTTACACAGTACTAGATCTTTGTGTAGTCTAATATTTTATTGGTTTTGTTGTTATTCGTCTCTCTGCTATTGGTTTTTGATAATACAAGAAAAAGCTTGAATAGGACTCTGCTTTGATTTTAGGGAAAGAGAATTGATTGTTGTTGCTATTGTGGGTTTATATGATTTTTATTATGATGATAGTGATGAGTCTTTTGACCATAAAAAGATAAACCAGATAAAGTGAAAGAAAAAAAGAGAGGAGAGAGAAGGAGAAAGAGAAAGAGAGAGAGAGAGAGAGAGAATTGTTATTTTCGGCAGTTCTTGTTTCGCAGTTGAGGTGTTTGTAAAAATGCCTATGTATCAGCCTTCAAAGAGGGATGGGGTTGATGGGCATGTGTTAGATCTAGACACTGCAGTCAAAGATGGGGTTTTGGGTGGTGTTGGTGGAGGAATAGTGGGATTTAGAGGTGGGTTTGGGGAGAAGCTGGATCTCGGAAAAATGATTGACGAGCTAGATCTGGCTGAAGTTCCTTCTGTGTTCATTTGCCCAATCTCTCTTGAGCCCATGGTAGACCCAGTCACCCTTTGCACTGGTCAAACCTATGAGAGAACCAATATCTTGAAATGGTTCAATTTGGGGCATTTTACTTGCCCCACTACCATGCAAGAGCTTTGGGATGATTCGATTACCCCCAATAAGACCCTTTACCATTTAATCCACACCTGGTTTTCCTCAAAAGTACCTGCAAATGAAGAAGAGATCTGAGGATGTTCAGGGGAGGGCGGCTGAGCTTCTTGACACCTTGAAGAAGGTGAAGGGTCAGGCTCGGGTTCAAGCCTTGAAGGAGCTCCGGCAGGTGGTGGCAGCTCATGCTACTGCGCAGGAGGTGGTGGTCAATAAAGGCGGGGTAAATCTTGTTTCGTCTCTATTAGGTCCTTATACTTCTCATGCTGTTGGGTCTGAAGCTGTTTCGATTCTTGTTAATTTGAGTCTTGATTCTGCTTCAAAAACGAATTTGATGCAACCCGCAAAGATTTCGTTAATGGTGGACATGTTGAATGAAGGCTCCATTGAGACGAAGATCAATTGCACCAAATTGATTGAATCTTTGATGGCAGAGGATGATTTTCCAGCAGAAATTGTATCAAGCCACGGTTTATTGGTTGCTTTAATGAGATTGGTGAGGGATAAGCGGCACCCAAATGGGAATATTCCCGGGCTTCGTCTGCTCAAAGCACTATGTTCGCATAAACAAGTCAAGAATTTGGTTATTAGCATTGGAGCTGTGCCTCAATTAATAGAATTGCTACCGGGGTTGAATCCTGATTGTTTGGAGTTAGCACTTTTCGTATTGGAAGCATTGTCTTCAGTACCAGAAGGTAAGTTAGCTTTGAGAGATTGTTCAAACACCATTCCAAATATGGTCAGGGTACTAATGCGGATTTCGGAAAACTGTACACAGTATGCACTGTCAATCTTGTGGTCTGTATGCAAGCTTTCTCCGGAAGAATGCTCGTCAATTGCTGTTGATGCGGGTCTTGCAGCAAAGCTTCTCCTCGTCATCCAGAGTGGCTGTAATCCTGTAATAAAGCAACGGTCAGCTGAGCTTTTGAAGCTATGTAGTTTGAATTATTCAGATACAATCTTCATCTCCAAGTGCAAGCTCACAAGAACCATTCAATAACATCAAAATTTTGTATGGGAGTTCCAACTCTTGTATATATTCAAGTACTTTAATTCCAGCTATGATTGAACATACAGGAAGACGCATAATGTGGACATAGAGCAAAGATTATGAATTTATGTTCACTTCCTCTTGTCTGGTGGCTACTGTCAAGGTTTTGCAACCCCAGCAAGAAGACCGATTTTTGAACCTCTTGGTCTCAAGAGGATTTGATTTGTATCTGGGTGAATACTGAAACGGAGTAATGCT
Organism: Codonopsis lanceolata; assembly: GCA_013146195.2. Taxonomy (NCBI): domain Eukaryota; kingdom Viridiplantae; phylum Streptophyta; class Magnoliopsida; order Asterales; family Campanulaceae; genus Codonopsis; species Codonopsis lanceolata. The sequence goes on from CM028379.1 coordinate 95,034,770, forward strand.
ATTCAGGGAGAAGGGCAATTTTTGGAAAGCATTTGGGGTTTGGCAAGCAATTGATATTGTTGAGTGTTTGCTTTACTCGATTGATCTTTTGTTTTTGCCTAGTTTTCTTGAGGAGTGCTGGGTCTGCAGTGTTTTATATAGGTCAAAACTTTGTGGAGTTATGTTGTGGCCTTGCAATTGTAAAGATCATTGGGAGCCAATATGTACAATCAAATTATTCATTTCATCTTCAATATGAGAATTTTCTTGTTCAGCCTTCTAATGAAACACAAATTATTGCTCTTTTAAAATGTGAATTTGCAGTTTCCTACGTATTTCTTCTTCTTATGTTTAGGAAGTTTGGCTTGTTCATTTTATTTGTTTGAATTTGAAGGAACAACACTTGTTAGGATATCAAAAGTTGTGTTTGTTCTCCAAACTTATCACAAGGTGAATGAAACTAAGATATGAAAAGTAGAAAGTTGGAGAGAGAGAGAGATGATAGATACTATAATTGGGAGGAGCATTGACGAATAGGTGAAGATTCAAGTATTCCAGTTGTGGGAAGAGTTGAGGAGAGGCCCCATTGTCAAAGAAAGTTGAGAGAGGTTTCAGTTTTCACTGTAACTGAGATAGGGGCATTGAATTGGCTACTATCTCACTATCTGGCATCTGGCTCCTTCTGAACACATGGATACAAAATCTATGACCTGCCATCTCCACAGTCGCTTCTGCAGAAACATGTGTGTAGTTCTATCTTTCCTCAATGTAGAGTCGCTTCCATTCAAATTTTTTACCGTGTCACCGTAAAAGCCAATTAAATCTTAAATCAACTACTAGTATTCCTTTCGTTTCATATATATCTTGTTTTATAGCCAAAACACGCCTATTCACCAGTTTTTATATACGCATGCTCTCAAATTTTACTTTTTATTTATATCTTATCGGACAAAAACTTAGATAAAACGATCTTACATAATTTTTTTCTTCTGTGAGACGGGTCCTGTGAAACGGGTAGATAATGGAGTCCGTCTTTCGAATAAAGATCCGTAAGACGATCTTACAGAAAATTTACCATAATTCATAATAATTAATTCTTTACTTTAATTAAGTTATCACACGAATAATTTATTTAATCAGGGCAATAGGGTTATAGGGGACATTGTTTAATTACTGTCTATTGAAATTCTACCTCTCATCGCCAAAAACTTTGAAACATTCAAAAATAAAAAAAGTTGGGCAATATTTATGAAACGGAGAGGGTACATTGTAACATTTGTTTTGATGACAATTATAATATTTAATGTATTTGTGGAGACAATTTACTTTTAGAACTATAAAAGTTTTCAGAAAAGGGAAAGTAAGAAGTGGATATTCATTATTCAATATTTCAAAAAAGACGAAACATTCCAAAATTTAGCAGTGACCTTTTTCAGAGTGTAATTTATATCAATTTTCTTTTAAAAAATATCTTTTTGCTAGGTTTCTTAAATCAAAATAAGAAATTATAGGCTTTATTTCAGGGAGAACTTGTGTGAGGAGGAGGAAGCAAATGGTATTTTTCTTGCGCAAGTTTAAAAAGTTGTACACCTTACTTAAATGATGACTTTATTTATATTTAACTACCACGTCAAAACTTATTAACCCCCGCCCCCAAATAGTGGTTTGTTATTGGTATTAATCACATATGTTCTTAATGTGGTGAGATCATTAAAAATATTTGATAAAAACTTAGGTAAGATGATTTTAAGGTTATTTTTTGTAAGACGGATCATTTTTACTTTGTGCGTTGTTAAGCTATGGGAAAATAATCTTACGAATTAAGATCATAAGGCAGATTTACGAGGCTTATTCAAAAAAATATTTAATCATGAACCATCGTATCAAATGGGTCATTTTCTCTGGCATACCCTTGGGCTTTGAGACTTTCTTCAACTCTTTACGACTTTTTGGTGTGTGAAGTTACTTTTTTCCTTCATCTCGTTTGTCTTAACTTTTTTCGATTGATTGAATTCAACAGGGGAAACGATAAGTTTAAGAGGATCCCTCCTGCCTCTCACTCAACCCTTGCTTGTCTCACACTAAGTGTAGAAAGAGAAGAGTCTTGTAAAGGAGGCATTGGCTTTAGTATCTTTGAATGAATGAGCATAACACAATATCGTGAATAAGCTGATCAAAGAAGTCAAAGTTGTCCCAATTTCTGCTGTCGTGGTTTTGATGACGAGAACGTATTTGTCTACTCTGAGAAATTTGGCGACTAATATGAACCCAAAACCACCACATCTACCATGTTGACAGGTTCCGCCTCGGACTAATGCACCACAACATCTACCATATTTAATCTAGAGCAGCTATTTCCTACTAGGGCTTTCTTTTCTTGACAGGTTCTACGAGATCTTACATAACACATAAGCTCAGATATCCTATGATCCGCTACGTATGACCCAATACCAAATTGTGTAGCATCAGAATTTTCGCACTCTTAGCCAAATGTTAGTCTTTGGAGTGTGATATCACGTTACATTTGGTGATGCCACAATCCACGATGAAATAATATAGGGCATGTTTGATGAAATTTGTAGTTGATGACAATGATTTATAGTCAATTTATGACTGATAAATAGGTGTTGTTTGATTTAGTTGTTTCGAAATGCTATTGAATTGTGTTAAGCTAGTGTGACTTATAATGGGGAATGAAAAGAACTTTAGTTTGCAAATATGGATAATTTTGGAGTATAGAAAATTTCCTCAAAGAAGTGGTTTTTATGTATTTGAGAAATAGAAATCAACCGTTTAGTGCTTACAATTTAGAATGATAATCGGGCGGTCTCCTCCTGTTAATTTCTAATCTGTAAAACTCACGATATTCTTTTTAAATTGCTAGCAGGCACTTTTCGGGCGAAAAATGACAAATATATCTTTAATAAACCGAACATGCGTGTGCAAAAGTTTTAGCTCATGCATCGCAATGCATAAAATAGTGCACCGTGATGCACAATATTAAATCGCAATGGAAGATTTGAATCGAGTAGAAGATAGCGGGATAGACATTCCAGAGTGAGTTCTATGTTCAGATGAAAAATCCCTTTCTTAAGAAGAAACATAATTAATGAAACAAGAAATGCAATTAAGGTGGAGGGAGAGAAAAAAAGGCAATGTGGATGAAGGTAGAGGGTGAAGGTGATTATTATTCGAACTGTTTGAATGTGAGGGGGCATCTTTCGAACAATTTTATGACACCGAGGGTGCTGCTATTCGGTCTTCCTTTTTTTTTTGTCCTAAGGGGGCCTTTTTTTTATGAGTTAACTTTCCAAAAATTCTCAAAACACATTCATTCTATTTTACCCTTCTTATAAGTTGACCTTCTTCACCACCCCCTACCCTCGGTTGTTTGGTTAGAGCATGCCGAAAAATACTAATTTTTTTTTTATGTTTACAAAATGTTCAAACCCCCTTGGCCAAACATCACTGTGTTGTTCGGTAACATTAAGTTAATTTTTTTAAATATTTCCAAAATATTCGAACATACTTGGCCGAACAATGTGTTATTCGGCATGCTCTATCCGAACAACAAAGTGTTGTTCGGTCAATGTGATCCGAACATTTTCAAAAATTTTGGGGGTTAATTGAAAGGACAAAATAGAGAGTTTACATTTTTGAGAATTTGGGGGGATCAACTTGGAGGAATCAGGGGTCGGAATAGTGCGACCCGTTCAAAAAATATAGGGGAAAATTATGGCAGGTCATTTTTTTAAGGTTTCTAACCCAAAAGTCCACCATTCTTTTTTTCAACAGCAAAAGACCATTTTTGAAATATTGTTCCAAAAATGTCATCGTCTTCTTCAACAATTCCGACAACACACTTTGGATTTGAAAATCACGATTGGGCGTATCGAAACGGGGGTCGAGGGGTAGCACCCTTCAAGGGCTTCAAAGATAAACGAAGTTTTTTATTCATAAAATATGAAACTATAATGGATTTGTGTTGAGTTGAATTTTTTTTCAGTTAGGATGAAGGCGGAAAAAGAGGAGGAAGAAGAAGACTTATGACGGAGGAGATAGAAAAAGAAGGTGGAGGACGTGGTCTGGTTCTTTATGATTTTGTATCACGGTTCAAAAATTAATATACTAAAATTGATGAATCGCGGTTCAAAAATAGACTAACAATTATACTATTGAACCGCGGTACAAAAATTAATGCACTAAAATTGATGAATTGCGGTTCTAAAATAGACTAGCAATTACCCGCGATGCAAAAATTAATGCACTAAAATTGATGAATCGCGATACAAAAATAGACTAGCAGTTACACTATTAAACCGCAGTGCAAAATTAATTCAATAAAAATTGATGAATCGCGGTTCAAAAATAGACTAGCAGTTACACCATTGAACCACGGTGCAAAAATAATGCAATAAAATTGATGAATCGCGACGCAAAAATAATGACCTCCATATCACACCTACGGTTCATTAATGGTATCGTAGTCATTTTACCACAAACAGTGACTTTTTCTGATTGAAAATAAAAAGAATGTATTTTAGCGATTAAAAGTTTTAAAAAATGAACCGAACCGCAATTTTTTTTTCAAAAATATATAGGGATTTAAATAGGTTGAAAACTTTGCAAAGTGGACTTGGACACAATTCCCCCTACAATTTATGACCTTATATATATATATATATATATATATATATATATATATATATATATATATATATATATATATATATATATATATATATATTTATTTATTTATTTAAAGTTGGTGAGGAGCAATATGGTTATGTCACCTCACCACTTTTGGATAAATCTTCATTATAAAGCATCCATGTGGAAGCTTTAAAAACTTTTGGTTTTCTAGCAATTAGCTAATAATAATACATAATAATAATAATAATAATAATAATAATAATAATAATAATAATAATAATAATAATAATAATAATAATAATAATAATAATAATAATAATAATAATAATCAATATGATAAGGGGTATTAGTATTAGTATATATAATTCTTCTAATGTCAATAATATAATACTTATATTTAAAAACTTTTGCAACTAACATTACTTCTAACCAATGTGGGATAAAACTCTTTAAGGTTAGATATTACTTCTAATGACTCATTTTTAAAACAATACTTTAAGTTTTGATATCTTATTTATTCAAAATTTGATTTGGACAAATAAATATATCATTTCGATGTTCTTGCCGAGTAGAACATATTTGCACAATTACTTTTGTCAACAAACAAATAATACGTAAAGAAATTTGTGCCTCAAATTGCACAATTCCTTTCACTAAAAAAACTAATTTTTAATAAGTATTATATTTTAAGTTTTGATATCTTATTTATTCAAAACTCGATTTGGACAAATAAATATATCATTTTAATGCTCTCACCGAGTAGAACACATTTACGCAATTACCTTCGCCAACAAACAAATGACACGTAAAGAAATCTGTGTCTCAAGTTGCACATGCAATTTCTTTCACTAAAACACTAATTTTTTTTTAACAAGTATTATACTTTAAGTCTTGATATCTTATTATCCAAAACTCGATTTGGACAAATAAATATATCATTTTGATGCTCTCATCGAGTAGAACACATTTGCTCAATTACCTTCGCTAACAAACAAATGACACGTAAAGAAATTCGTGCCTCAAGTTGCATAATTTTTTTTTACTAAAAACACTAATTTTTCAATAATAAATGAGATGTATCCCACATTGGTTAGAAATTGATGTTGGTTTAAAAAAATACTATTATTAAGTACCAATAGAAGAAATACATCATACATTGGTTGGAAAGTCATGTTGATTTTTAAAGTCATTTGAATTTGATTTGATAAAGGACTTTTACCATTATTACCAATAGAAGATGTATATCTCACATTGGTTAGAAAATGATGTTGATTTTAAATTATTTTATATTATTACCAATAAAAGAGATGTATAACACATTGTTTAAAAATAAAATATTAGATTTTAAAGTCTTTAGACTAAAAACTTTCAATTTTACAACATATGTATCTCATTTAGTTACAAAATATTCTACTATTATTACCAATAGAAGAGATTACACATTGGTTAGAAATTGATGTTTGTATTAAAAATACTATTATTAATTACTAATTGAAAAGATGTATCATACATTGATTAGAAAGTGATGTTGGATTTCAAAGTTTTTTGTTAAAATACTTCTACCATTATTACCAATAGAAGATGCATATCTTACATTGGTTAAAAAATGATGTTGATTTTTAATTATTTTATATTATATAAAAGACTTACTATTATTAGCAATAGAAGATATATATCACACATTTGTTATAAATTGATGTTGGTTTTAAATTACTATTAATCTATTATTACCAATACAAGAGATAAATCTTAAATTGGTTAAAAATTGATGTTGGTTTTAAAAGTCTTTAAATAAAAAGACTTCTACTTTTATTATTAACAAAAGAGAAGAGAAAAGACATATCTCATTATATAGAAAGAGATGTTGGTTTTAGATATTTTTTTTAGATAAAAAACTTTTTTCTATTATTACCAAATGATGAGATATATTACACATTGGTTAGAAAATGATGTAGGTATTAAAAGTCTTTTTATAAAAGACTTAATACAAATAGAAAAAATATGTATTTCACATTAGTTAGGAAAGTGATATTGGTTTAAAATGTTTTTAGAGAATGTACATCGCATTGGCTACAAAGAGATACACATTATTTAGAAACATATATTGATTATAAAATTCATATATAAATGGATTTTTATGTTATTATCAATACAAGAGATGTACCACACATTCTTTACAAAGAGATGTTGTTTTCAAAACTATTTAAATAAAATACGACTACTATTATTATTTTTATGTTATAACCAATAGAAGAGATGTATCGCACATTGTTTAGAAAGAGATATTGATTTCAAAAGTTTTTATATAAAAGACTATTATTATTACGATATAAAAATGTATCTCACATTTGTTAGAAATTAATGTTGGTTTTAAAAATACTACTATTACCAATAGAAAATATGTATACAACATGGTTAGAAAGAGATGTTTGTTTCAAAAATATTTAGATAAAGGTCTTAAACTTTTATTACTAATAGAAATAGAAAAGGAGTATCTCACATTATTAGAATATGAAAAAGGTGTATCTTACATTGTTTAGAAAAAAATGTTAGTTTTAAAAGTTTTATAGTAAATACTTTTACTCTTATTACCAATAAAACTTTACTGCTATTACTAAATGATGAGATGTATTACACATTGGTTAGAGAGTGATATATGTATTAAAAGTCTTTTTATAAAAGATTTAATACCAATAGAAAAAATATGTATTTCATATTAGCTAGGAAAGTGATATTGGTTTATAATATTTTTAGATAATGTACATCGCATTGGTTACAAAGATATCCACATTATTTAGAAACATATATTGATTGTAAAATTCATAGATAAATGGATTTTTATGTTATTATCAATGCAAGAGATGTACCACACATTGTTTACAAAGAGATGTTGGTTTCAAAACTATTTAGTAAAATGCTACTACTATTATTATTTTTCTGTTATAACCAATAGAAGAGATGTATCCCTCATTTTTTAGAAAAACATGTTGATTTCAAAAGTTTTTATATAAAAGACTATTATTATTACTATAGAAAAATGCAAGGTTCTTGAAGTGCACCAAAATATAGGGCCCGAACAGGCAGCCCAAAAGAGTACTCCAAAAAACATACTTAGAAGAATGGGCCAAGCCCATACCCGGAAGGAGGTCCGAGCCCGTACCCAAGTGAGGGCCCAAGCCCAATTATGTGAAGAGCCATTAGTATAAATATGGGGAGACTTCCCCATATTAGAGGACTCTTTTCCTCCAACAAAATGACAGACGAGCCCCTTCATCTCCTTCTCTCCCGCCATTTTCATACACACACCATCTCCACTTTCTCTTTTCATATATCACATATAACATATACTGATTATCACGCATGAGGGTTTGTAGGGACACCCCCACCCACTCACGATGCTTTATTTTGTAGACGTTATATGCCAGATATCCTACCGTGACGACCACCGTCGGACCACGACTCCGACGACCTCGACATAACGTCACTTTCGGCACCCCAGACACCACACGACAAGATCACCACATTTTTGGCGTGATCAGTTTGGTTCAGTTGCCGGGAAACGCCTTATTTTGTTACGCTACTCATCGACTCGTCGGCCCGTGAGCTTCCGCTCAAAGGGTGTCGGAACTCACCTTAACAAACATCGTACACATTCTTTATATGAACTGGGCGAAAAAATTAAACATCACCAATGGCTGCCTAAAGAGATGAAGTCGGCGACACCTAAATCGACTCCATCCGAGTTGCCATGCTCCCCCATTCACCGCTCAGACCTGCTAGAGGTGTTAACATTATTGTCACGCCTAGGCAATGCTCCGATCACAGATATTTGAGCGCATCCAGCCTACAAACACAAAACAGATAGCACCTTTAGGTGCGTAAAGTTCAGGCGAGTTCAACGCCTCCAAAATTGTCCCAAACGGAGCAGCCATGCTCCTCCACGCGTTGCCAAAAGCGGCTGGAAGCTTCATCGGCCACGTTTTCATCTAACAGATTTAACGTATTGTTTGGTTTTCCACTGCTCTGTCAGGTGTTATTATTCCTACCCTCTGTTTCTTTGCCTAATATATTGTCTAATCTTGTTGACTTTGTTGCCATGCAAACCTGCCACCCTGATAGTAATTCATGATGAATAAAATATATCATTATGTGGCCCCTTCTAAGTTATGCTTTTCCATAACAACACGCCATTGTTAAAACACAAACTAATAATATCAGCATACAATTGACATTCCGTATTTATTGTTTTGTCTTTAGATCATTATTTATCAAAGCATGTTACAATAATATATTAATAATAAAATAAAGAAAAAGAGGATATTGACTAGTAGTCTGAAGTTGCTTGCCAAGGCCAACCATCATTTTTGACGAGCTGAAGTTGCTTGCCGAGGCCGAGCTTCATTATGTAATGAGCTGAAGTTGCTTGCCGAGGCCAACCATCATTTTCTGACGACCTGAAATTACATGCCAAGGCCGAGCTTCATTTTTGACGAGCTGAAAGTTACTTGCCGAGGCCGAGCTTCATTATGCGACGAGCTGAAGTTGCTTGCCGAGGCCAACCATCATTTTTGACGAGCTGAAGTTGCTTGCCGAGGCCAACCATCATTTTTTGACGAGCTGAAGTTGCTTTCCGAGGCCGAGCTTCATTATGTGACGAGCTGAAGTTGCTTGCCGTGTGTGAGGTTCCCGGGTGCGACCGCGCCCCTGGATAGGGGTGCGACGCGATGCGGGACACCACCGCCTCGCTCCACCCTCCCTTGTTTAGGGGAAGACGAAATCAAAAGTGCGAGAGGAGCTTGTCTATGTTAGCACGTTGGAATGTGTCTCGGTTGCCTTGAGTGGATTTTGTATCCAATATGGGAACTTATGGTTTCCCGCATCAAGTTATCCCTTTTTTAGGGGATACCAGGATATGGGAATGCATTACCCTTTGATTCTCATTTTCCCTTTTTTAGGGGAAAACGGAAAAGTGCAAAAACGGATATTGCGACGCCCCCACTATGGATTTTATTAAAAATAGCCTTATGGCCCATTCAGATTACTATGGGAGCTTTGAGTTTCCCGCATCAAGTTATCCCTTGTTTAGGGGATACCAGGATATGGGAATGCATCACCCCCTCCATTCCCATATCTCCCTTTTTTAGGGGGGAACGGGAAAGTGCAAAGAGGGAATGTTGCGAGGCCCCACTGAATCCGAAAGTTTTAGTTGTCATCTTTATTTTAAGGGAAATAAAGCAAAACCAAAGAAAAGAAAAATAAACCAGAGAAAAAGAAAACGGGTTCGGAGGCTAAATTACGAGTTGGGAAGGTGCTAGGCACCCAACTCGCCTTTCGTCTCAAAATGGTTTTTGGTGAAGTATGCTTATTGTCATATTTATCTCGCAAATAAATAAGGTATTAAAAAGACAGAAATTTAAACAAATACATTTGTGGCTACATTATTACTTGGACTCGCAGCCATTTCCTTACAATAATTACGACATATTTAAGAATATTTGGCCATTATAATGGCTCTTTTACAAAATATTTCTTATTCTAATCCGGGCAGCACAACGGCTTATATTGGCTACATTGTGCCGGATTTAAATACAACTTTTTAAAAATAAATAAAAAGACAAAAAATTAAATAAATACAATAAATAGCGCCCTTAAAGGTTTTACCTTTTAGAGCGGCGATGTGCTCGCTACGTCGCCTTCGTGGGAGAGGAGTCTTTTGTTGTTTGTTGTGTGGTTGTTGTTTTGATCGGCGAGAATGACCGCTTTATTTATGAGAGTTTGGGCTTGTCAACTCGGCGAGTGACAGCTTATTTGGGTAGGTTTTGGCTTTTTTGGTTGGGCGGAACCTCGGCTTAGTTTTTTGACTTTTTTTCGTTACTCGGGCGGAGTAAACACTGGGATTTTTGGACTGGGAAGTGAGGTGGATACCTAAAAACTAGGCTAGGGATCACTTATAACCTATGGGTTTTTGATTTGGCGAGTTTGGACGAGGTTTGGAGACTCACAGGGGCTTCCACTCACCTATCTCGCACCTCTCGTATTTAATAGTATCGAGAGCTTCGCTGCGATTAAAAATCGCGGAGGAAATGAGCAACTGAAATGAGAAGCCGGAGGCTTCTATTTATAGTGATCGAGCAGGACACGCTAGGAATTCTTTAATTTCTTCCTCCTGCATCAGCCATTTGTACCTTGAGCTTCGGAACTTGTACATTTCAATTCTGAGAGAGTGCTACAGGTGCCAACAAGGAAACCCTTGGTGCGGCACCAGCCAAGCTTTTCCAGTTTCATTTTTTGCACTTTCACCCCCTGCAGTTCACTATTTCGCGCATCCTGCTTTTCTTTTCGCATTTTTGACTCCTGCAACTTGACATTTGTTAAGTTTTAACAGTTCTTGATATTTTATGTCAGTCACATACCATGGGTACGAAATTGGGGTGTCTACACCGTGGCCAACCATCATTTTTGACGAGCTGAAGTTGCATGCCGAGGCCGAAGCCATTATGTGATCTAGCCAAGTTGCTTGCCGAGGCCAACCATCATTTTTGACGAAGCCGGGTTGCTTGCCGAGGCCAACCATCATTTTTTGACGAAGTTGCTTGCCGAGGCCAACCATCATTTTGACGACGAGTTGCATGTCGAGTCCGAGCTTCATTATGTGACGAGCTGAAGTTGCTTGCCGAGGCCAACCATCATTTTTGACGAGCTGAAGTTGCTTGCCGAGGCCAGCCATCATTTTTGACGAGCTGAAGTTGCATGCCGAGGCCGAGTTTCATTATGTGACGAGCTGAAGTTGCTTGCCGAGGCCAACCATCATTTTTGACGAGTTGAAGTTGTTTGCCGAGGCCAACCATCATTATATGACGACCCGAGTTGTGCCTTTATAAACTACTACATGGTTATTTACTAGGTTGCGCCCCTACCTCGCCTCGCCGAGATCACATTCTAGGCCATATGCCCACATTTTACTGCTCGCAGCTAATAACAATCGTTAACCGGGGGGCTGCTACCGAGGCATGAAGCAAACATAGATCTTTATTACTTCTCGATCTACATATACACTCCTACACTCAAGAAGTGGGGGGCTACTACTACCACTACCACTTAGGAGACCCTGCAGTATCTTTGTTTATATGGCAGGGCCCTACGATCATTATAGCTAAATTCATGGCATTTTTATTCATATTGGCCACGGTGACCTGGTGACCAGGGATTATTACTCGAATTATTATCGATGATATAGACCAAGATTTAGTATCTACGCATATTACTCAGATTATTATTTTCGTGCCCGCGCACGCTATGCTCGCGCCAATGTCGAGCTTCATATTATTATTATTCACGTGCCCATGCACGCCACGCTCGTGCCGAGCTCGAGCTTCAGATTATGCTCGCGCTAAAGCCCGAGCCTCAGATTATTATTTTCGTGTCCGCGCATGCTATGCTCGCGCCAATGCCAAGCTTCATATTATTATTATTCACGTGCCCATGCACGCCACGCTTGCGCCAGAGCTCGAGCTTCAGATTATGCTCGTGTCAAAGCTCGAGCCTCATACTATTATTCCTCTCGCCCGAGCACGCTACGCTCGCGCATATGCCTAACCCGCAGATTATATTTCATTATGCTCCCCGCTCGAGTTTACTAGCGGCTGAGCTCTACATTGTCCTCCCGCTCGAGTCCATTATGCGCCTGCTTGTGCTTCATATTTTGGCCGAGACCGAGCTTCTATTGAGTGTTTAGCACGTTACGCTCCCCTAGCGCCCATCATGTTTTCATCAGCATTTGCGGCTACATATGGCATGAGCGCCATATTGTGCTCCTTCGGATCACGCTATTATCGACCAAGCTTCTATTGGTATTGAAGACATTACGCCCATTAGCCCATCATGCTTTCGCCACCATTTGCTACGCTCGACGTGAGCTATATATCTCACCCCAGGTCGACACAGACATTCCTCTTGGTACCTCGCGGTTCAAGGTCACTTTATTTGGGGTCTCTAATGCCTCATACCTATTTTTCTCCTTACTTGCCGAGGTGAGACCTATTGGCCTCCTTGCTTGCCAATGAAAGACCAGGCTCCTAGCGCCTCATACCTATTTTCCTCCTTGTTTGCCGAGGTGAGACCTATTGGCCTCCTTACTTGCCAAGGAGAGACCAGGCTCCTAGCGCCTCATACCTATTTTCCTCCCTGCTTGCCGAGGTGAGACCTATTGGCCTCCTTACTTGCCAAGGAGAGACTGTGCTCCTAGCGCCCATACCTATTTTCCTCCCCAGCTTGAGGTGAGACCTATTGGCCTCCCTCGCTTGCCAAGGAGAGACCGTGCTCTAGCGCCTCATACCTATTTTTCCTCCTTGCTTGTCGAGGTGAGACCTATTGGCCTCCTCGTTTGCCAAGGAGAGGCCAGGCTCTAATGCCTCATACCTATCCTCCTCGCCAAGCCGAGGAGAGGCCAGGCTCTAATGCCTCATACCTATTTGCCTCCTCGGGACGCCGAGGAGAGGCCAGGCTCCTAGTGCCTCATACATATCCTCCTCGCCAAACCGAGGAAAGGCCAGGCTCTAATGCCTCTAATTACCTATTGCATCCACATGAGCATTTCATACATATTTACAAGTTAATTACTGAATACATGCATCCTCCATTCATCATTGCATAAACATAAAAACATGCTCCTATTACCTCTCTCAGTACCTTGCGGTTCAAGGTCATTTTCTCACAGTGCCTTGCGGTTTATGGCCTTATGGCACGCTTTTTTGAAGGTCCTCGTCTCGCCGAGGATAAATCTTATTATGGCCTTATGGCTCGATTCTCTTGAAGGTCCTCGCCACGTTGAGGATAAATCTTATTATGGCCTTATGGCTCGATTCTCTTGAAGGTCCTCGCCACACCGAGGATAAATTTTATTAAGGCCTTATGGCTCGATTCTCTTGAAGGTCCTCGCCACGCTGATGATAAATTTTATTATGGCCTTATGCCGAAGACTATATATCTTATTTTAATACCTATACTTATCGGTCGAGGTCTAATTCGCCAATCAAGGATCAATTATACACAAAGTTCACCCGCCAAGGCTAAAAAATCAGCTACATAAACTCTTCTGGAATTCAAAGCAAAATCTCAAAACCCTCAGCATCACAAGAAAAAAACTACAAGCAGATTATACTCATTACCCTCGATGTCAGCCTCGACGGATAAGGAGTAGGGGGCTACTGAAGTGCACCAAAATATAGGGCCCGAACAAGCAGCCCAAAAGAGTATCCCCAAAAACGTACTTAGAAGAATGGGCCAAGCCCATATCCGGAAGGAGGTCCGAGCCCGTACCCAGGTGAGGGCCCAAGCCCAATTATGTGAAGAGCCATTAGTATAAATATGGGGAGACTTCCCCATATTAGAGGACTCTTTTCCTCTAACAAAACGACAGATGAGCCCCTTCATCTCCTTCTCTCCCGCCATTTTCATACACACACCATCTCCACTTTCTCTTTTCATGTATCACATATAACATATACTGATTATCACGCCTGAGGGTTTGTGGGGACACCCCCACCCACTCACGGTGCTTTATTTTGTAGACGTTACATGCCAGATATCCTACTACGACGACCACCGTCGGACCACGACTCCGGCGACCTCGACATAACGTCACTTTCGGCACCCCAGACACCACACGACAAGATCACCACATTTTTTGCGTGATCAGTTCTAAAAATCGTTAGGCGGCCACTAGGCGTCACACTAGCGCCTAGCGCCTAGGGGACTAGTCGGGACGTAATCGGGACCTAGGCGGGGCCTAGAATTAAGGCATAATTACAATTTACATCAAAGATCAAACACATTGACTACATTTTTTTTTAATGTTTGTTATTTTATCAAGCACTTGTCTATATTTGTAAAATGAACAAAAATATACAAACCTACATTTAATCCCAATTCTCAACAACCCCAAAGTAATAAACCATCCAAGTTTAGAACTAAAAACAAAAAAAAATACTACTCCACCTACCTACTACCCATACAACCCATAATCTAATATATCCTCCCTAATCCCTTCTCATTCTAAATTATTAGTCTCGAGACAGCCCCCTTCTTTTTCATCTTTTTTTCTTCTTCTTTCTTCTATCTATCTGGTAGACCGGCAACGTAGGTGCCGACTTGGTCGATTAGGCGGCGACTAAGAAAGTCGCGGCGGTAGAGAGGTGCCTAACGCCTAGGCGGGGCCTAGGCGGAGCTAGGTGGGGAGTTTTAGAACACTAGAAAAATGTATCTCACATTTGTTATAAATCACTGTTGGTTTTAAAAATACTATTATTACCAATAGAAAAGATGTATAACACATGGTTAGAAAGAGATGTTTGTTTTAAAAATCTTTAGATAAAAGTCTTAAACTTTTATTACCAATAGAAATAGAAAAGAAACATCTCACATTTTAGAATATGAAAAAGGTGTATCTTATATTGTTTAGAAAAAGATGTTAGTTTTAAAAGTTTATAGTAAATATTTTTACTCTTATTACCAATAAAAAATATGTATGTCACATTGTTTAAAAATAAACTTTGGTTTAAAAAATCTTTAGATTAAAGACTTTTTGTTACAAATTGAATAGATGCATGTATTTCATATTGGTTACAAAGTATTCTACTATTATTATCAATAGAAAAGATGTAACACACATTGGTTATAAATTAATGTTGGTTTTACAAATATTATTATTACCAATAGAATAGATGTATCATACATTTGGTAGAGGGTAATGTTTATTTTTACAGTCTTTAGATATAAGACTTCTACCATTATTATCAATAGAATATGTATATCTTACATTGGTTAGAAAGTGATGTTGACTTTAATTTTAGATAAAAGACTTTTACTATTCCAAAAAGGGGAAACTCTTCCCCCGAGAGCCCCCACACCCCAGCCTCATGAGAATGTGAGAGGGAAAATCACGGTGACTCAACGATTAAGTAGCTAGGAGGACCTGTGTCTAGTACCTACAAGGAGCCACCCCCACAAGATGATGAAACCCCCCATACTGCGGTTGCTAGGACTCGATTCTTAGTCCTGTTCCAAATCTACTAACTCTTAAACAACTGAGCTAAGCCCGTGAGGGCATAAAAGACTTTTACTATTATTACTAATGGAAGAGATGTCCTACATTTGTTAAAAAAATGATGTTGGTTTTAAAAGTCTTTAGATAAAAGACTTTTACTTTTATCATCAATATAATAGAAGAGATGTATCCCAAATTATTTAGGAGGAGATGTTGGTTATAAATTTTTTAAAACAAAAGACTTCTACTATTATTACCAAATGAAGATATGTATTACACATTAGTTAGAGAGTGATGTTGATTTTAAAAGTTTACAATTATTAGTAATAGAAGAGAAGTATTTTACATTGGTTATAAAAGTAATATTGGTTTAAAAAGTTATTAGATGATGTATCTCACATTGGTTACAAAGAAATGTATCTCACATTATTTAGAAATGAGTATTTGTTATAAAAGTCATTAGATAAAGACATCTTTTCTTATTACCAATAGAAAATATGTATCCACATTGTTTAGAAATGAATGTTGGTTAAAAAGTCTTTTATCTACTACTATTATTACTAATATAGAAAATATGTATACCACATGATTAGAATGTGATGTTGGTTTTAAAGTCTTTAGATAAAAAACTTAAAATTTCATTAACAATAAAAATATAAAATAAGTATATCACATTATTTAAAAAAGAATTATGATTTTAAAAGTTTTTAACAAAATGACTTATAATATTATTTATCAAGTTAAATGTTAATTTTAAATGTCTTTAGATAAAAAAATTACTATTATTATTAATACAAAATATGTATCTCACGTTAGCTAGAAACTTATATTATTTTTAAAAGTATTTAGGTAAAAAAATCGTTAAATATTAGTAACAATAGAAAAAAAAATTATAACCATGGAAGAGATTAACAATCTAATTATAATGTCCAAAAGTTATATTATTATTACAAATATATATATATATATATATATATATATATATATATATATATATATATTTATATATATATATCCTACATTATTCTTGTGCGGAGCACGGACTAACTAACTAGTATCTTTAACCAACCCTTAATATTATTATTAATGTTTTGAAAAACTACAAAGTATATAAGATAATGTTGTTCGACTAGAACAATGGTGCCTCTAGTGAGGTTTGAGCAACAGTACCTCTAGTGAGATTTGAACACCCCAAACTCTACGTTAAGAGAAGTGAGCAGTACATGATTTATGACTTTTTATCACATAAGTCAAATAACGATGTACAACGAAATATGAAAATAGAAATTACGAGCCGATCAGCTTTTATAAGTTTTTAACCGCTTAAATCTCCTATATTTCTTTTAACCAAAAAAGGCACCTTTGAGAGCGAAAAGACGACTATGTAATTAATGAGTCGGAGGCGCACAAAGAATCACTTATCCAATAAATCACGATAAATCAATTTGTTCATCACGATGCATCAATGTGAATCATGATGCACAAATTAAATTTGCGATGCCAAAAATCCCGTTGGACAAATTGGATTAGCGATGCACAAATTTGATTCACAATGCGGAAATTGGATTCGATTTGTTGATCACGATGCATGAACTTCTACTTTGCGCGTGCGCGTTCGGTTGATTAAGGGTATCATATTCTTTTCATCCTCAAAAAATCCATTCTTCGATATAAAAAGGGCTAAATCCGGTCGGTCCACTTTGATAAGTTTCAATTGCTACAATACCTTATGTTTTTTTTAATCGAAAAAGTCACTTTTGGGGGGGCGAAAAGATTGTGATACACATAATGAGCCTGAGGCACTCCATGGATCACTTACTCAAATGCATCGCGTTGCATTCTATTTTTGCACCACGATGCATCAATTTTGCCACCGCGATGTACCAATTTAATTACCTAACCCAATTTTGCATCTTGTTGTATCAATTTTTGCAGCGCAATGCATTAATTTTAATTACCTAATCCAATTTTGCATCATGTTGCAAAATTATAATGAACTAGACCTTCATGTCCTCCGCCTTATTCTTCCTTCTCCACTATCGTAAGCTTTCTTTTTCTCCTCCTTCGTCTTCGTCCCTACTGAAAAATTTTCTATCCCAACACAATTCCATTACAGTTTCGTATTTATTGAATCAGAAAAATAGTTTATCTTTTAGGAGTGTTACCCTCGAATCCCCACGAAGGGGCACTGCCCTCTCGACCCTCGCGATCTGACCGAGTTGAACCCCTTTTCGTTATGAAACAATTGTAATTTTAGAACTACAAAATGTTGGTTGAAGCTGTGGAAGAAGACGACATGGGCATTTTAGAAAAATATTTCAAAAATAGACTTTATCGATTGAAAAAAAAAATGGGGGACTGAGCGAAAAATGTTTAGGAAAACGTACTGTCCAGAAATTTCTCCTTAAAAAAATGATATTGGAATGGTTGAAAAATTGTTGGGTAAAATTCTAACAGGTCCCTTTTCCAAAGTTTCTAACACCTCCAGTACTCCGTTCTTTTTTAACCGCCAAAGATCACTTTTCAAAATATTATTCCAAAAATGTCATCGTCTACTTCAACAACTATGATAACACACTTCGAATTCGAAAATCACCATTGTTGGGCAACGAAACGAGGAAACGGTTTGTTTGATTCATTATGTACAAAATTGTAATGGATCTCTACTGGTTGAATGATTTTTTCAGTAGGACAAAGACAGAGGAGGATGGGGAAGAAGAATGCTTATGACGGAGGGGATGGAAGAAGAAGGTGAAGAATATGGTCTGGTTCATTATCATTTTGTATAACAATGTTAAAATGGATTACATAAAATTTTGTGTATCGCGGTTCAAAAATTAATTCATCGCGGTATATAAAAGTTGATATCGCAGTGCAATTTGAATTAGGTATATGTATCACGGTTCAAAAACTAATTCATCGCAGTACATAAAAATTGATACTGCGATGCAATTAGACTATACAATAAATTATTGAGCCGCGGTGCAAAAATTAATGTAATAAAATTGATGAATAGCGTTGCAATAGGACTAGGTAATTAAACTTGAACCACATTGCAAAAATTAATGCAATAAAATTGATGAATCGCGGTACAATTAGACTAGACAATTAATCTATTGAATCGTAGTACAAAAATTAATGCAATAAAATTGATGAATCGCGATTCAATAGTCAATGCACCGCGATTCATTTCCGTAGCCAAAATTCTAAAAATCGTTAAGTGGCCGCTAGGCGGCACACTAGCACCTAGCCCCTAGGGGACTTGTCGGGGCCTAGAATTAAGGCATAATTACCATTTTTTTGATTATTTATATCAAAGATCAAACACATTGACTACAAATTTAATTTTTTTTATGTTTGTCATTGTATCAAACACTTGTCTATATTTGTAAAATGAACAAAAATATACAAACTTACCATTAATCTCAATTCTCAACAACCCTAAAGCAATAAACCAGCCAAGTTTATAACTAATATATAAGTTTATAACTAATATATATATATATATATATATATATATATTACTCCACCTACCTACTGCACCTACAACCCACAGTCTAACATATCATCCCTAATTCATTCTCATTCTAAATTCAGAGTCTCGAGACAGCCCCCTTATTCTTCATCTTTTTTTTTCTTCTTTCTTCTATCTATCTGGCAGACCGACAACCTATTTTTCTTCATTTCTTTTTTTTCTTCTCTCTCTCTCTCTCCGGCAGACCGACTCTCCTCATTTTTTCATCCTCCAATTTCTTTCCTCCTAGATCTAACCCTTTAATCTATCCCTTCTCTCATCCAACCGAATATCCACAAAATCAAACCCCTTTTCTTTCTACCTCCCTCTCTGCCTCACCATTGCCACTCCCTCTTCCTTCTCCAGTTCGCCCCATTCCTTCTTCGGTCACCGCATGCCACAAAATCAAAGCTACAAAAATAAATTAAGGTCGGCGAGGTTTGGCGTAGGCGTCGACTTGGTCGATTAGGCGACGACTAAGAAAGTCACAGCGGTAGAGAGGGGCCTAGCGCCTAGGCGGAGCTATGCGGGAGTTTTAGAACACTGTTCCGTAGTGCGCCTCATGCTCATTAAAAGCATCGTAGTCTTTTTGACCTCAAAAGTATCCTTTTCTGGTTTGAAAAAAAAAATGCACGGGACTGTAGCGATTAGAAACTTTGAAAAGTGGACCGGCTCGCAAATTTTCTAAAATTGTTTAAAAAATAATTACGGGCTGGTACCATTTTCTAAAATGTTAACCGCTAAAGTGCTCTATTTTCTTTTTAAACCGCAAAACTACATTTTCCTTTTTTTCTTCCTTAAATGTCATCGTTCCCACTCCTAAATGAAATGCAGCTGAATATTGAAGCAATACTTTTCGGAAACCGAACCATTACTCTTGGAAGAGGAGTGGCCGGTTTGGGGAAGAGTTTTCTAAAGCAATAAAAACCTTAGAACTCCATTTCGTGAGGCTCAAAGAATCACATCACCGACTTTCCCTATCACTTCTATCTGCTACTTTCAATCTTTTTCCTTATCTCTTCCCATGGCAAAGCCTTATTGAATTTCAGGTACGTTCCTCGCCTCTCCCCTTCTTTGATGCCCAAAATTTTAAGCGAGGCCAAAATGTTAAGCGATGCCCAATGTTTTTCTTTGCGATACTTAAATTTGGGCAGTGGATTTTGCATTGCGATGGCCAAAATTTTGAGCGACGCCCAAATTTGGACATTGACTTTGTCCGTGCGCCTTTCATTCATTAAGGGTATCTTCGTCATTTTTCCTTCAAAAGTGTACTTTAGACGTTAAAACAAGTATATGGGACTTTTCCGATTATAATTTCATGGGTAAAATTGTGTCCGGTCCCTTTTTCAAAGTTTGTAACCTCAAAAGTCCATCTTTATTTATTTTAACCGCAAAAGATCATTTTTTGAAATATTGTTCGAAAATGTCGTCGTCACCTTCAAAGGCTCCGACAAATTCATTGGATTCGAAAATCACAATTGTCACGCAACGAAACGGGGATCGACCTGTAATGGATCTATGCTTGGTTGAGATTTTTCAGTAGAGACGAAGACGAAGACGAAGGAGGAGGAAGAAGAAGGCTAACGATGAAGGAGATGGAAGAAGAAGGTGGAGAACGTGGTCCAATTCTTTATGAGTTTATATCGCGGTGCAAAAATATCTGATTAGTGTCTCGTGTTGCAAACATTAACGTATCTCGGTTAAAACATTGATATATCGCGGTGCAAAAATAAACCTGACAATTAAACCAATGAATCACGGTGCAAAAATAGACTAGACAATTAAACTGATGAATCGCGGTGCAAAATTAATGCAATAAAATCGATGCATCATGATTCAATAATCAATGCACCCAATTAAACTGATGAATCGCGGTGCAAAAATAGACTAGACAATTAAAATGATGAATCGCAGTGCAAATATTAATGCAATAAAATTGATGCGCCGCGATTCATTTTCATACTGCGTCTCATGTTCATTAAGGGTATCGTAGTCTTCCCCACCCCCAAAGTATTCTTTTCCGGTTTGAAAAAATAACACGGTACTGGAGCTAAAAAAATGTTAGAAAGTGGATCAGCCCTCAATTTTTCCTAATTCCATCACATGGGATCAACCCGAATTTCTCCCATTGTTTAATGGGGACTGGCCCGAATTTCACCCAAAATCTGAAGGATTGTTTTTAAAGCCAGCAACAAGGATAACCACAAGTGGAAAGATAAATGGCACATTAAGAGGATTCAGGATAATTTCACTTTTGGCATCCCAACTAAGGGTCAATTTCACTTTTGGTACCCTCTTTTTACAAATCATCAAAGTTCATCATAAACGTTTCCCAACTTTACCATTTTTAGTTCATTCTATCAATTGGCTGTCAACTATAAATGGCTAACCTGCTAGAACATGTTATCAAAGGTTGGAACCTGCTAAACTTGGCAACAAGCTAGGGAAAGAGGTAAGTATACGAACTCCTCTCAATTTTCCATAATTTATTCTCGTTCCTGCCTTAATTTCTTCCCCAAACTCTTCTCCTTTCTCACCCAATTTCTTCCCCATTTTCATTGCAGCCCTAATTTCTCACCCAATTTCTTCATCATTTTCATTCCAAACCTAATTCTGTACCCAATTCAACAAACAAAACACTTATGATCCACTGGCGGCAGAGAAATAAGAATCTTCGTAGACCGTCACACCAACATTAAGAATGACTTGAAACTAGATAGACAGGCACTGGACTTGGACGAGAAAAAATGACAGCCTTCCTTCAGGCTCACCATTACCATTGATGCAGGTGCTGAGGAGTAAACGAGCGTTGCCAATGTGAAAATCTTTGACGAAACCACGAACTACGTAGATTTCGACCGAGACGCTTGAGGTTTCGCTGGCGAGGAATTTAGTTGGGACACGGAACAAAAACTTGTCGTTCCAGGTAGGGTTTTGTCCATAGATGGAGTCAAGACTACTGGTGAGCTTGGTTGACTTGTCAATAGAAATGACGACGTAGGTTTACATATGAGATCGTTGTTTAGGGGGTTGTAAAAGGGATTGAGTGTAGATGGGTTGATCTCCAGGAACTTCATAACATGTTTGGTGTTTCTCCTAGCAAATAGATCGACAAATGACTTCGGGTGAGAGGTTGAACTCGACTTAGAGCTCGAATGAGAATAGGGAAGAAGTTGGAAAGAATTTGAGCAACAATGGAAGGATTTTGAGGGTTAGGGATTAAAGAAGAAGAGGCATTCGTGTGGGGAAGCAATCGGGGAAGAACAATGGTGGGAATGAGACTAGGACATATTTACCTCACCTATTGACAAGCTGTAGCTGATTCCCAACCTTTGCCAACATGTTCTAGCAAGTTAGCCATTAATGGTTGACAGCCAAATGACGGAATAGACCAAAAATGATGAAGTTGGGAAACATTTGTGATGAACTTTGATGATATGGGAAATGAGGGTACCAAAAGTGAAGTTGACCCTTAGTTGGGGTACCAAAAGTGAAATTATGTCAAAAGATTCAATAATGAACGCTTTGGGTCAAATACTAGGCCTTGTTAACCTTCATGGGGTAAATTCAAGTCAATTCATTTTTAAAATTTTATAACTGCTATAGTCCATCATTTTTTTTAATCGAAAAAACCACTTTTCAAAAAGACCGTGATACTTTTAATGACCTAAAGACGCGCTATGGATCACTCACTCAGTGCATTGTATCAAACCGCAATTCATCAATTCAAATTACATAATCTAATTCTGCATTGTCACGATGCATCAATTTTTACACTGTAATGCATGAATTTAAATTACATAATCCAATTTTACATCATACTACACCAAATTTTTACACCGCAATGCATCAATTTAAATGACATAATCCAATTTATGCATCGTGTTGTACAAGTCAAGCACCGAATTAATGCATCGCGATGTAAATATTGATGCATTGCGCTGCAAAAATATAATGAATCAGACCTTCATGTCCTCCACCTTTTTCTTCTTTCTCCAATGTAGTAAGTCTTTTTCTTCATCCACCTCCGTCTTTGTCCCTATTGAAAAATCATCCAACCTAGCTCGGGTTCATTCCATTATCATATTTAAGGAATCAGAAAAATCGTTCACCTTTCAGGGGCATTGCCCCCGAAACCCCACAATGGGGCACTCGCCCCTCAACCCCGATCACTTGATCAGGCAGATTGATCCTTGTTTCATTGGCACAACAACTGTTGGCTAGAGTTGTGGAAGGAGCAAATCTGGATATTTTAGGAACAATTTTTCGAAAATAGATTTTAGTGGTTGAAAAAAAAGAACAAGAGAGTAGAGCGATTAAATATTTAGAAAAATGTACCGGCCAGCAATTAACTTCTATTCTAGGGATCCTAATAATGAGGGCGGTTTTTAAGTGCCTTTTCCGTTTTAGATATTCTCAAATTCCCAAATCTAAAATGGATTAGATTTTGATGTAAAAATCTGATCCAAATCCAACGTTTAAGATTAAAAAAATTAGTTTTTCAATTCGTGATTCGAGTTCAATATCCCGATGGCTTAACAAACTAGATTTAAACCAAGGGTAATCCGGTCTATCAAATTCCGGATCTAATATAAAAGTTATAGTAATAATACGATTTAATGACACTACAATTCTTTGACTATGATCAATTCTCATCGTTAGTCCCTTAAGAAAATTCATATTATAATAGTTCTATAAGGCTAAAAGTTTAAATTGTCAAGAAAACGGTCTTTCTTATGAATACGCCATTTTGCTTCCCCTGGGTAAGGTAAAAAAATGAAATTTCTCACACCTAAACTATATCACAATTTACAATCGAGTGTGTACGGTTTGGAAAAAGACCATAAAGCCTTCTTCCGAAAATTCATTGCCATCCCATTGCAATTAAACAAAACCCTAAGATTAATTGATGAGATCAGAAAGGGAAATCAAAACAACCTGAGCTTGCTTGAACGACCTTGGATCCCAAATAACATCGTAAAGAGGGAGCTTGCGATAACAAACGTTCAACGGCCTTTTGGTTTAAATGTTATTAATTTTATTCAAATTAGAATTTTTGAAGGTTTATTGTTGGATGTTATTTTAACCGTTAATAAGATTATGTTTTTAATAAAATAATTCTCTTAATGCATAATGTATTTGACTTTCACAGATGGAACATTTGCGTAAAACAAAAGGCAAAATGTTCATATAATTCATTCATCTACTTATACATATTGCTATCATATTTATAGCATAGAGTTAGGGCCGGCGATTGGGTGTGTTGTATCATGTCAAAATTGATAATGGGTCTAAACGGGTCATGTCCCGTTATAACCCAAAATAAATTAGGTCGAAACGGGTCTGACCAGTTTAACCCACCTTTTTCATCAAAAAACTATATTTATATATCAAAAAATTAACATGTCGAAATGGGTAACGAGTTTGACATGTTTTAACCCTAACCAAACCAACCCGTTAATTTTTTTGGATCGAAATGGATAACCCATTTCGACCCAAAAAAATTAACGGATCAGGTTAGGTCTGGTACTTTTCAAGTTGGGTGAACTAACGGGTTTTTTGTTGTAATTGTCAGAACTACATAGAGTTTTTTAGTTAACTTTTTCAAACCTACATAGAGTTTTTTAGTCAACTTTTTCAAATTCATACAGCGTCGATAATAAACCATAAATGTTGGTAATTTTCTCTTAATAGAAACCAATTCCAGTACTAATGTATTGGAAAGCATTTTAAGTACTTATTTTATATAAAATAAACCTCAAGACCATCTCCAACAGTTTGGTACAAAAATTGTATCAAATCTTTAAACTGGTACAATTTTTGCATCAAATTTCTTCTACGATCTCTAATAGTTTTACTTCAAATTTTACTCCAAAAAGAATATTCCAAGTATATTTTTCATTATTCTAAAACATATTTTTATTTAATTTAATTTGTATTAATGTATTTTAACAAAACAAATATATTATTCATCTAATTAATATTATATTAAATTAAATAACGTGCATTAAAATTAATAATTAAATACAAGAATTTAATAGTGTAAAAATGAAAACGCAAAACTAACAATATAAATAAAAACTAAAACACAAAACTAGTACCTAACCCAAAATACAAAACTAGGAGTACAATATTTAAATCAATACACAAAACTAAAAATATAAAAAAAACAAAACTATTATTTAAAAAAAAGAAAAAAAGAAAAGAAGAAGAGTGAAGATGAAGACCCTCTCATGTTGCATCAAATTTGAAGTAGTTGGAGAGGATCTTCATTTTACTGACCTATTTGAAGTTTTTCTTAGAAGGAGATATAATGAATTTTTGATTTATTTGGAAGGTTTGAAGTCTCCCAGAAATGCTCTAACAAGTCACGTACTATTCACGTACTATTCATGTTTCAAGCCTAGTCTTACACTGTTTATAAATTAATGGGTAGATTTAATTTTCTTTAAAATGGTCTCGTCAAAGCCACCTGTAGCAAAACATGTCTCACTCAAAACTTTTTAAAAAATGACATCTTTTATCTTTACAGCTCCTGATGATAGACACCACTGGACCGGTCAATTACAATTAAAAACTCGATAATTATATTTATCTGACCTGAATAGAAAATTAACCCGACTAAACTTGTTAATATTTTTTGGTTGAAACGGGTAATCTATTTCTATCTAAAAATATTAATGAGTTGTATTGCATCAGGTTAAAGCCGGTAGAATCCATTATCCATTTTGACCCGATAATTTTCACTCTATAAATATATGAATTATTGGTAAAAAAAATTGGGTTAAGGCATGTCGACCAGTTATAAACCGACCTGTTTGATATTCAGAGTTCTAACAGATTCCAACTCGTTACCCATTCTAATCCGACTCATACCCTTCGCAATCCATCAAATTGTTAGGCCTAGCTACCACATATAATATTCTAAGTGGGAAAAAATGGGCATGCCCATTTCAAACTACTAATTTTCAGGAATTTAGGTTGACATATATGGAAACCCGTATAACATTGGCATTTACATTGTAATTATTTGTTGCTGCATTTAGCTAGTATGAGATTGAGCATTTCCTCCTTGATTGAATCTCAATAAGGATTACTTTTCGTTTTTAAATAATCATCCTCTTTGATCTGGTATATCATTTAAGAAAAAAAGTAATTAATTGTATAACAAATATTGATATAATGTTTGATTTTCTTTAATATCTTTGAGCATGTGGTCATAATTAGAATATGTAGAAAAAGTAAGATTATAAAGAGGTAAAAGTGTTTTTCTAAAAGAATTTTTTTTGAAAGAGGATAATTAATTTGGAACTGATAAAAAATGAAAGGAGAACAATTATTTAGGAATGATAGGAGTAATATATTATTTGGTCCCCCAACGTAGGTCCAACTTTAGGTTTGGTTCTGGCCCACTATACTATACATGATTACCGAAGGCTATGCGTCTGACCCATGCGTGAGCGTGACAAGTCAACCCTTATTCATCGGGTATAACTAACCCATATACTCTTTTTGACTTCACACATGGGGCTATGCGCACTCATTATTTTATATATCGGACTGATAAACACATCGAATGATTTTGGTATGGATCTCTCCTCGTGAACTCACGGTGGTTTTATTTGCAGACTTACACATAGCCATATATCCAACTCAAACCATGATCCCACCACTGATTCGATCATCGAATGATTCACATACGACGACGACTTTCAGTACCCGGTATGATTATTTTTTGGCAGCATCAGTCTCCTATTAGGTTAGGGTTCGTAGGAGAATTTAGATTTCGCAAATGATGAGATGGAGGAGTGTGGTGAATTGGGTGATGATGTGGCGGGTAGTGACAGTGTTTTGGGGGTTGAAAAGGGGTAAAAGAGAGGAATTTTTAGGATTTAAGTTTTGCACAGGCAATGAAACCGAAGAAGGGGTTTGGTGGTAGGAGGGTAGGATTGTGACGGTATGACATACATAAAAATGGAGAGGAGTTTAAGGGTATTTTGAGCATTTTCAAAAAAAAAATTATACGGTAACGGCTGAAGGGGGGGGGGTTGGAATCTGATTGGAAAATACAAGATGAAGGACCACTTGTGATATAAAAAAAATTAGGACCAAACTTAGGGACTAAATTATATAGGCTTAAATCACAAATTGGTCACCATACTTTCCAGCTTTTTGCAATATGATCACTCTACTATTTTTTTCTCACTTTAATCATTGTACTTGGCCAATCAAGTCAATAAGGTCACTGGAGATAATTTCCGTTAGTTAAATGGACGGAAATGTTTGAAATAACCAAAATACCCTTACTAATGTTAAAGGTTTTCAATTTAAATTATGAATAATTAAGGGGTCAAACTAAAAGATCAAATTATTGAATATGTTTAAGCCTTCTTTAATTTATTATCAAATTGTTATTTAAGCCTTCTTTAATTTATTATCAAATCATAACCCAATCTTAGCCAGTGTCCTGTCTAACTCTCTCATTCCCGGCTTCTCTCCCTGTCTAACTCTCTCATTCCCGGCTCCTCTCCCTGTCTCCCTCCCATCCCAGCCCTAGTTGCTCCGGCAGACATACGATAGTAGTAGTCCAACTCCTCCAGCCTCCATCGCCACCGACCTCCTCATCTCCTCCACGCACGCGACACGCCTCCACAGACCAATGGACCAGCTCTTATCTCTTCTCTCTTCCAGTCTTCGGTTCCACCATTACTCCGTCGATTTTTCGCCTTCCTCCACATCTGTGAACGATCTAAACCCTAACCACCTCCACAACCACCGCAATGGCTCGCGCAACACAGACACCACTATTACTTGCGACACCACCACCAATACCGACCCAATTTATTCCTGGTGGGAGTCCATCTCCAAGGCATGTTCTTGTATCAACCTCCTCTCCACCATCCTTCCCGAACCAAAACCACCCCCACCACATTCATCGCTCTGAATTATGTCCCAAACCCTTCACACCCACTTCCATTCGGAGGAAAAATTGGGTAAGTCAACTTTCATTTGAGATCTCTCATCTTTAAAACTTCTAAAAGCTCAGAGAATTTTAAAAACGATTGGGTTTGGAGCTCGTTGATTCTACATGTGTTCGCCGATGATGGTGAGGTTAATTGGGGTTTTCGGGTTTCAATTCTGGGTTTTTGTTTTTATGCTTGCTAGTGAGTGATAGATGTATAAGATTAGTGGAATTGAAATTTTTGATTGAAATTAGTGAAGATTTTGTAGATTGCTCATACTGTTTTTCTTCGATGTGGTTTGATTGTCCATTTGAAATTTCGAAATTATGTTTGGGGAATTGATTGTTGCCCAAATCAAACTTTGGTGTTAGTTAATTGAGGTTTTAGAGTTTCAATGGTGGTGGATTGGTGGGTGTTGGTGGGTGAGGCAGGAGCACATCTCAAGGTTGGAGACGAAGTTTAAGGAGTGGTAATGAACGTGACTAGCATGTGATATATGTAGGGGTATTTTTGGGTTTTTGAAAAAATTGTAAGTTTTTCATCCAAAAAATTGGATGGAGTGATGAACGTGAAACAAATGTCAAGTACAATGATTAAAGTGAGAAAAAAAATAGTAGAGTGATCATTTTTCAAAATGCTGGAAAGTAGGGTGACCAATTTGTGATTTAAGTCAATTATATATTAATCCTCTCCATAACATTCTCATGTCTTTCTTTGGTAACAGGAGTATAATTGGCGGGCTTCTACATAGTTTTCCTTTTGAAATTTTTGTGTATGTTGTCATAATTAAAATAAGAAAATAATAATCAAAGGTAAGTGATAAATACGTTTTCTTACAAAGAGTTTTTTTTAGAAATATGACAAATTTTTAAAGGAACAAACAAGAGAAACAAACACTCCTTCCCTTTGTTACAGATAAATAGTCCAATATTATTTTGAAATGTTTCGTTTAAAAATTTCATTTTAAAAAATTATATTTACAATCTCCATAACATTTTAGCTTTACCGAGGGTGGATTTAGAGGATTTTGACTTTGAGTGGGGCTCAAGCCTACATTAAACTTAGCCCAAAAATTGAAAAATAAAGGATGAAATTCGGGTCGGTCCACTATGGTGAAATTATAGCCGAAAAAATCAATGATTTTTTTCAATCGCCAAAGTACATTTTTGGGATAAAATGACGACGATACCCTTAATGAACAACAAACATGTGCATAAAACCACGTAAAATGCAAGCTTAATTAATATAAAATACTAAAGCCGAATTGGAAGATATGATGTCTAATTAAATAACATCGAGGCAGAATAGTTTTATGAACGATTCTTAATTTTATAAACGATGTTTAATTAATATAAAACACCGAGGCCGAATTGGAATTAGAAGATACGATGCATAGTTAAATAACACCGATGCTGAATAATTTTATGAACGATTCCTAATTTTATAAACGATTCTTAATTAATATAAAACATCGAGGTTGAACTGGAAGATATGCTGTCTAATTAAATAATACCAAGACATAATTATTTTATGAACGATTCCTAATTTTATGAACGATGTTTAATTAATATAAAATTAATATAAAACACTATTGCCAAATTGAAAGATATGATGTCTAATTAAATAACATCGAGGTAGAATAATTTTATGAACGATTCCTAATTTTATGAACGATACTTAATTAATATAAAACACCGAAGCCAAATTGAAATTGGAAGATACGATGCCTAATTAAATAACACCGAGATAAAATAATTTTATGAATGATTCATAATTTTATGAACGATGCTTAATTAATATAAAACATCGAGACCGAATTGGAAGATACGATGTCTAATTAAATAGCACCAAGGCAGAATAATAATTTTATGAATGATGCTTAATTATATAAAACACCGAGGCCAAATTAGAAGATATGATGCCTAATTAAATATCATCGAGGCAGATAATTTTATGAATGATTCCTAATTTTATGAACGATGCTTAATTAATATAAAACACCGAGCTCGAATTGACAACGACGCCCATATCGGAGGCAACGATGCGCAAATTGGATTTGCCTACAAGTGATTTCTTAGGCATCTTTGAGTTTCTCTCCCGACCTCAACCCAGATCCGTTCATGGCCAACTTCATCTCCATGATCCAATTATGGGATGGAGATGAAATTCCTTTGAGGATTTCTTTGTTAGGATATCACACAATTTTGAAGGCTCCAATTGGATCCCATTGAAAAAATTGCAAAAATTCTGATGTAACAAATCGA
The DNA here is from genome assembly GCA_013146195.2 of Codonopsis lanceolata. Classification (NCBI taxonomy): domain Eukaryota; kingdom Viridiplantae; phylum Streptophyta; class Magnoliopsida; order Asterales; family Campanulaceae; genus Codonopsis; species Codonopsis lanceolata. Next base: position 95,065,187 of record CM028379.1, read on the forward strand.
GCTTAGACTAAAGAAGGAGAAGAGAGCTCGCTGGATTCTCTTGTTCGGACAAGTTCTCAAAAGGTAGAGAACGAAAGAGAAATTATTTTGAAGAAGATAAAGTGAGACGAAAGGCAAAACGTTTGAAAGCAAATATGCGAATCCATTCTAATTGTCCAAGAATGGGCCGGGGCACCAGAAGAGATCTAAAGCAAAGATTCCATTAATAGAAACTCCGTGAGGAATTCATTCAAGTTGTATAATAAAGTGGGGGAGTGGAGAGCCAGAGAGGTAAACAGTTTGTAGAGAAGAAAGAGGACGGTGCTTAGTGGGATGGACATTTTAGGAATAAATTACTGAAAATGAACTTTTGCGGTTTAAAAAAAAAAGGTAATGTAGCGGTTACAATTTTAGAAAAAGGGACCGACCCGCAATTATTGCAAAAATAAAATAAAATTATACTCTCTCTGATCCGGATAAAGAGTCTACTCTATTATTTTGGGATGTTGTACTTGAAGAGTCCACCTTCAAATAATTATGTTTATCATCTCCATAACATTTCAACTTTACCTTCCACATTTGTATTAACAAATTATTTATACTCAAGCATTTTTGTAATTATAACCAACTTTAATTCTATTATTTACTCTCTCTGTCCCAAAATTATTGTTTTGCTTTATTTTTTTGTCCGTCCCAAAATAATTGTTTTGTTTGAAACTTTTCTTTTTAGAATAACATTTTACCATTACTTTTTCATCATACTTTGATTATGAACCACATACACATGCGCTTTAAAGAAAACTACACATCAAAACAATGTTAATAATCAAGTCAATTATTTTTTCTTAATTCGTACATCAGATCAAACATGACTAAAATTTTGTGACGAATGGAGTATTTATTAACAATTAAATTTTTCAAAAATGCATTATTTGGAAAGAACGGAAAGAGTACACAAAGTCAGACGACAACCTTACCCAAACCTAAGCAAAGGGAAATAATTCTACTCACCTCGGTGTCGTCCCCCACCAAAAGAAACAACAAACATTTCTCATTCACCTGGTAATCAATATATTTTCTTACTTTTGTGGGTTGACTTTTTAAATTTTTAGGATTTAATAGTTTGATTATATTATAAAAATGTAATATATTTGCATGTTAACTTTGTAGTAATTATTTTTAAATATTTATATTTTGTACACATTTTAGTCTCAAAATGTAGACATTGAATATAAATATTTAGTCGTTATTTTTAAAATATTTTAAAATGTAAAATTTTAATATATATGTGTCTTTCCTTTTGATTTATTTTATTTTTCCTAAAATGATTAGAATATTGGTTCTTTAAGAAAAATGATGATTTTTATGATGTCAAAAAACGGTGCAAGATGTGTTAAGTTAGGCTAGCACTACCTTGTTATGCTCAGCCCATCTGATATCAAAGATTCAAAATATTGGATCCAGCCCTGGTTTTACCTTCTACATTTGATATTAACGTATTGATTATATTTAAACATTGTTGTAAATATGACCAACTTTTGTGTTAGTTATTTATCCCTTTAATTATTAGACTTTTCAAGCATTAACTCTTTAGGTGGAACAAAAAGAGTAATTAATGTCTTCATTTCAGACAAAGAGTCTATTATACTATTTTGAGATGCCTCACTTTAAGAGTCAACTTTAAAAAATTATGCTTACAATTTCTATAACACTTCATCTTTACTCCCACTTGTGTTGTAAATAGATTGCTTGTGCTTAAGGGCAAGTCCAATGGTAGGGGTCAAAACCAAATTTTGATACATATGTAAAAGTATTAGCTTCTCCAATGGTTAAAGTAAAAGTTATCAAAATTAGGCGTGGTACTAGGGAAGGTACCAAATTTGATACCTCCCTTAATACCTCACCTAATTTTAATACCCTTCATTTTGATACTTATAGTTGGAGATGATCATTTGATACCCATGAATAATAACCAATAGGTATCAAAATTTAATTTTGATACCTATAGGTAAGTACCACCATTGGACTTGCCCTAAGTATTTTTATAATTATGACTAACTCTAATGACATTAATATATCATCTTAATAATTAGACTTTTTAAATGAGAAATCTTTGGGTGTGGAACTTAGGGAGTATTTAGGAACAGTAGTAGTATCATTTGTAATAGTGATTCTATCTTCCTTCTTCTGGAAATCTCTCCCGCTGCATGCGACGTTGGTAAAAATTTGTGTTTTCTGAGAATACCTTGGTTGTTGAAACTTGAAAACGTGGTTCATCTCTGCTAATCCGCCCATTTGTCACCTCTAAATTTTTAATTAGTAAATATATATGTACTCATTATTGACGAAGTCCTTCGGGTATGATTCTGGAAATTAAGATTAGTAATTATGGTTGAACTTTTGACCTTTATATAACTTCCAGCAAGTGCTCAAATTTAATGTTATCATATGTATTGATAGTAGAGAATTGCAAAATACCATTGCCTAATTTAGAATTTTTATTCTATGCTATTTTGAGTTAATTTAGTGTCGTTACATCAAATCTACTTAAATTTATACACTGTTAGATCAAATATATTCTTTTTTAAATAATGATACGAACATTCCAAATCATCACCAACTTAATCATCTAGCAGCTCTAACACTAAAGCTCAAAATAATATCACAAACTCTAGCTTATAATATCATTTGCGTATAGATATATAGATTGTTGAATCTTTTTGTTCATGTCTAGTTTCATACTTGCAAGTGGTTGACATTAATAGTTTGCTTGATTGTGACAGATTAATTAATGATTAATATGAGGTACCAATTACGTACTTTCTGTTATAAAGTAACCATCAAGTGGAACAAAGAGTGTATAAGAGAAAGAGAGAGAGAGAGAGAGAGAGAGTATTATTCAGAGTAGGATCTCCGGGTTACCATGTATCAACAGGCTGCTCGGTATTTATAACCGAGCAGCAGCACACAAACGGAGAAAATCAAACCTTGCAATGAATGTTCACATGCCTATCCCATAGGCCCTTGACTTTTTGTTTCATAACACTCCTCCTTGAACATATCATTGTAAGTTGGTTAAGTGTATCTCGTTAAAAACCTTTAAGTCGAAAAACTCAGAAGGGAAAAAAATCGGACATAAGGAAAAACGTACACAACTTAGGCCACCAATTTTGTGCATGGGCTGTCTCGTTAAAAACTTTTTCATGGAAAACCCAGTGAGAAAAAACCATGATAAAGGGAAAAATAGTACAACCATATATGCTCCCCCTTGAACTGACAAGGGTCAAGAGAAATCACCTTTGTAAATCTCGTAGATTTCGCATCCCAATATTGTGAACATGCTTTCTGAAGGTTGTAGTGGAAAGTGCCTTTGTAAATAAATCTGCAGCATTATCACTTGATCGAACATATTGGATGCTGACCTCTTTCTTCTTTTCAAGTTCTTGAGTGTATAAAAAGAGCTTCGGGGGGATATGTTTGGACCTGTCACTTTTGATGTATCCCTCTTTACTTTGGGCGACACATGCGACATTGTCTTCAAATAATACTGTCGAGTCTTTGTTGACAGGTAGTCCACTGACATTTTGAATATGCTGAGTCATAGATCGAAGCCATACACACTCTCGACTGGCTTCATGAAATGCGATCATCTCAGCATGATTTGACGATGTAGCAACTAGCGTTTGCTTTTGAGAACGCCAGGAAATTGCAGTACCACTCATCGTGAAGACATAGCCGATCTGTGATCTGGCCTTATGAGGATCAGACAAATAACTCGCATCTGCAAAACCAACCAGTTCATCCTTTGATCCTTTGGGATAAAATAATCTCAAATCGATCGTCCCTTGAAGATAACGAAATATGTGCTTGATACCATTCCAGTGTCTCCGTGATGGAGATGAACTATATCTTGCCAATAGATTTGTAGCAAATGCTATATCAGGTCTGGTACAATTAGCAAGGTACATGAGAGCTCCAATAGCACTTAAGTATGGTACTTCAGGACCAAGTATCTCTTCATTCTCTTCACAAGGACGAAATGAATCTTTTTCTACATTCAGTGATCTATTAATCATGGGGCTAGTAAGAGGGTTTGCCTTATCCATATAAAAGCGCTTCAAAACCCTTTTTGTGTAATTTGATTGGTGTACAAATTTTCAACTATGCAAGTGTTCTATTTGTAAACCAAGACAGTATTTGGTATGCCCAAGATCTTTCATTTCAAATTCTCCCTTTAGGTAATCAACTGCTTCTTGGATTTCCTTGGGAGTTCCAATGATATTCAGATCATCTACATAGACAGCGATAATAGCAAATCCAACTGTCGTATTCTTTATAAAGACACACGGACATAATTGATCATTCACATATCCGTCTTTCAACAAATGCTCACTTAAGCAATTATACCACATGCGACCGGATTGCTTTAATCCATACAGTGATCGTTGTAGTTTAATTGCACATAATTCTTTGGGCTTTGAGCTCAGTGCTTCAGGCACCTTAATTCCATTAGGAATTCTCATATAAATATCGGCATCTATTGATCCGTATAAATAAGTCGTTACAACATCCATGAGATGCATATCTAGATTTTTCGAAACCGATATGCTGATTAGATATCTGAACGTAATAGCATCCATTACAGGAGAATACGTTTCTTCATAATCAATCACAGGCCTTTGGGAAAAAACCTTGTGCAACAAGGCGAGCCTTGTATCTCACAATCTCATTTTTCTCATTTAGCTTTCGAACAAAAATCCATCTGTATCCAATGGGTTTCACAGCTTCAGGTGTGAGAATGATAGATCCAAATACTTTTCGTTTATTTAACGAATTTAATTCAGCCTTCATGGCATCTATCCATTTGATCTTGTCATGCCTTTTTTGACATTCAGATACTGATTTTGGTTCGATCTTCATCCCGCTATTAATTTCTTGGGATACCGAATAAGAGAATATATCATCAATATTCTCCATTTCATCTCGGTTCCATATTTTTCCATTACACATGTAATTAATGGAAATCTCATGGTTATCATTGCTGTGGCTTACTAGATTTGCATGATCGTGTGTTTCTTTTCTCGAACAATTTCACGATCGTGTGTTTCTTCCGAACACTTTCATGTGATTGGGGATTTTCAATCACTTTCTTTTTGCAAGGATTTTTATCCTTTGAACCAATGGGTCGCCCACGCTCAGCGTGTCTTAGATTCATTTGTCATTTTATCATTTGGTAGCCCTTTTGGTATTTCACTCGGGCAGAGCATTTATAGCAGCCTACATGTGACTTTGTCACTCTCTTTGTATCTATAAATGCATCCGCAATTGATTTGCTACATTTTGTAAATGTATGATCTTTTGAACTTTCCACGTTGCTTTGTGGGAGGGTCAAGGTGCAATAACGATGATGTGCACCATTTGATCTCTCTTCCCACTTGTTTCCCCCTTCACCTAAAGGTGGAAACTTGTCTTCATTAAAATGACAATCGGCAAAGCCGTAAAAACGCCACCCGCTTTTGGTTCAAGATATTTTATTATAGAAAGGGATTCATACCCAACATATACTCCCAATCTCCTTTGTGGTCCCATCTTTGTGCGTTGTGGTGGAGCAATTGGTACATATACCGCACAACCAAAAACTCTTAGATGGGATAGATTCGGCTCTCGCCGAATGCCAACCGTATTGGGAGTATTTGTGATATGCACTTGGCATGAGGCGAATCGGCGCATGTAAAACAACATGACCCCATACAGTAGTAGGGAGCTTTGTTCTCATCATTAATGGTCTGGCAATAAGTTGAATACGTTTGATCAACGATTCACCAAACCATTTTGTGTATGAACATGAGCTACCGGATGTTCAACATCATCCCTATTGCCATACAATAATCATTGAATGCTTGAGATGTAAATTCACCAAAGATTATCAAGTCTAACTTTCTTGATCATATAATCGGGAATTGTGCTCTCGCTTGATTATTTGTGCAAGGAATTTGGCAAATGTCGTATTACGAGTTGATAATAGACATACGTGCGACCATTTGCTAGAAGCATCAATCAATACCATAAAGTATTGGAATGGTCCACTTGGTGGATGGATAGGTCCACATATATCACCCTGAATTCGTTCCAAAAACGATGGTGATTCATATCCAACTTTAGTTGGTGATGGTCTAATTATCAACTTTCCTTGAGAACAAGCCTCACAATGGAGTTCATTAGATTGAAAAATCTTCTGGTTTTTCAATGGATGACCACTAGAATTCTCTATAATTCTACGCATCATTATTGATCCTGGATGCCCCAGTCGATCATGCCAAGCTTTAAATGTTTCAAGAAACTTCGTGTTTATCAGAGAATATGATTCAAATATTCTTATGATTGTACTATACAATCCAGATGATAGAGATGACAATTTTTCCAATATACACTTGCTTCCGAAGTGTTTGAGGTAATGCAAAGATATTCATCATTCCCTCTATTCATAGTCTCAATATGATATCCATTCGCATTTAATGTCTTTGAAACTTAACAAGTTTCTTTGAGACTTAGGAGAGAACAATGCATTATTTATCATGAATTTCGTGCCTCCAGGCATTAGGAAAATTGCTTTGCCAAATCCTTCAATTATTTTGGCATTACCAGATATAGTGTTGACATTAGCATTGTCAATTTTGAGATAAGAAAAATATTTCTTATTTTTAAGTATGGTATGCGTAGTAGCGCTGTCTGCAAGACATAAATCTCCTCCTTGGATTTTGGATTCAAACATATTTGTGATCTATTTCAATATGAGAGAAAGAAAAATAAGATGAATAAATATGATAACACATTGAATGCAAAATACATATATAAACTTTATTGTAAGCATGCTAGTATACATAGGAAAAACAGATAATGTTCATACATAACAACATGTTACTTTTTCCACAGCTTTTATCTCAAACTCGGACCATAGCTTCATTCCTATGTTAATTTATTGTTCATGACCAATATCATCACTAATGGTATTGGTCATGTCGACGTTGGCCATATCACCGAAATCAAAATGAAGATCTTCAGGATCATTTTCAAGGAAATTTGTCTCAACATTTTTCCCTTTTTGTGATCTCTCATAAAGATCAACTAGATGTTTGGCCGTTCGGCATGTGCATGCCCAGTGGCCTGTCATGCCACACCTAAAACATGAACTTTCTTCATTGTTTGGTCGCACATTTTGCCTACTCGAAGAGGTGTTTCTATCATCATCTCTGTTCCACTTCAGGTGGCGAGAGGAATTTCCATTATACAGATGATGATGATGGCGACGAAAGTTATTTCGTCCACGGCCTCTTCCTCGGCCTTGATTTCGACCATGACCTCGGCCTTGTTCATGATTTCCTTGGCCTCGACCACGACCATGACCACGACCACGACCACTACCACGCCCACGCCCTTGCCTTTCATCATACATAGTCCCATTCGCTTCAGGAATGGGGTGGGCCGAACTGGTCGAGATTCATGATTTTTCATTAGAATCTCATTATTCCTCGCCTACAAGGAGCCAAGAGATCAATTCGGAGTACCTTTTAAAACCCTTTTCTTGATATTGCTGCTGCAGGAGCATATTCGAGGCATGAAATATGGAGAAAGTCTTCTCCAACATATCATATTCAGTGATGGTTTCCCCACACAATTTCAACTGTGAGGTTATTCTATACATCATTGAACTATATTCATTGATGATTTTAAAATCTTGTAGGCAGATATGAATCCAATCATAGTGTGCTTTTGAGAGAATGACCGTTTTCAAATGGTCATATCTTTCGTTCAAACTCTCCCAAAAGACGAGTGGATCATTAACCGTGAGGTACTCCATTTTTAGGTCTTCGTGGACGTTGTGTCATAGGAAAATCATGGCTTGAGCCCGGTATTGATTACTTATCCATTCATTATTACTTTGTTGGATAGTATTTTCGAGGCTTCTGGCGGCCAGGTGGGTTTCGGCATCTATTTTCCAAGACATATAATTTTTCTCAGTTATGTCGAGCCTTTCAAATTCAAGCTTAGCAATGTTTGTCATTTGTAAAGAAAAACTATAAAAATGAAACATATATATTAATAAAATGATGATATGGAAATTTATTCATATGATAATCAATCAGTACATGTTAAAATGTATGTTGAAAGCTATTGTAACTGCTAACAGGACATACATGATACAAAGATAGATAATAAAAATATGAAAATCGTTTGGAGGGATTCAGCAACAAAAACCAATGCGGTGCACGCAATAACAAGTATGATAATAATCACCAACATTGGAGGGAACATTTTGTAAAAGAAGATATGATATTGAGAGTTTGTAAGGAGATAGTAAAAATGTGAGTAATCTATTAAGATGTTGCGGTATATATGGAGAAAAAAAAAGACCGTTTATGACCGTTAACTAGCCGTTTATTACCGTTGAAGGAGATAGATAAAAATCAGCAACTAGCCGTTATAGGATAGGGGTAAAAATGTAAAAATTCTGATTTAATATAATTGCATTTATATTATGAATAAATATAAAACTTATTAGGAGTAATAAATAAAATAACTCCGCATGAATATTTGTCAGTCAACTTTATACAGCTATTATATAGCATACATATATATTCACGCCACGCTACTCAGCAAGTCTTTCTGTCGGTGTTTGTAAGTCAGTAATAAATATATATGTATATAAAGTTATTCATATATAGAATTGAAATATATGTATATATATATATAAATATTCAGTTTATAGCTTGGGGTTATTTCCGCACAAGTATCAACGAACATATATATTATGCGTTAAATAATAAATTATTATTTCGTCATCTCACCATATATTATCGACGGTGGCTCAGCCAACCTTTTCTTAATAATGGTGATATACGATATATATTGAAATAAACCAGAGACATAAAATAAAGAATATATCGATAGAAAATTTTACCGATTGGGATTGTTAACAGTAGAACAATCGTGCTGATAACGTGTTATAAAGTAACCACAAAGTAGAACAAAGAGTGTATGAGAGAGAGAGAGAGAGAGAGAGTATTATTCAGAGTAGGATCTCCGGGTTACCATGTATCAACAGGCTGCTCGGTATTTATAACCGAGCAGCAGCACACAAACGGAGAAAACCAAACCTTGCAATGAATGTTCACATGCCTATCCCATAGGCCCTTGACTTTTTGTTTCATAACACTTTCTTCCTTCTTAAAGTATTGCCATGTTTTAACTTTTATAATTTAAACTTATTGTTTGTAAATGAAAATTGTTAGAATTGGAGGCCCATATTTGGAGGGGCAGCCTTCTAATTTATGTATGAGCCCAATGCCCAGATCAGCCCATCTCTTGTGTGGCCCTTTAGTCCCTTGTGTAAAACCGGAAGGCACCTTCTTATGGTGCCACTCTCTTTGTGTCTTTGTGCCCTACCAGCCGTCATATATATACTCTCTCTTCGTCATTGCTCTAGGTGAGAGAAAATATTACTGCAACGTATTCCCTTCTTCTATCTCATTCTGTCCAGAAAATCTCCAGTAGATCTAGGTTGGATATCCTCCTCCGTCATTTAATCCCTTGGTGAGATCATGAGTGAGAGAGAGACCTAGGTGTTGCTGTTCTTTGTGAGTGCTGCCGTGAGATCTGAGAGAATGCTTGGGTGGGTCACGGTGGGGTTGAGTGAGCTGTCTTCTCTGATAGCTTTCTCCGTTTTCATTTCCGTTGCCGAGATAGGCGGTCGAGCCTGTCTCTTTGTGGCTCTGACCTTGAGAGCGTGAGTTGTTAGTTCGGTGGTCTCTTTGGTGGATATGGCCAGTAAAAGGGTTTCTGAGCCGAAGAGAGCTTAGACGAGGTCTTCGTGACCAATTACGGCGAGTCGTGTATGGATACACGACGTCTCCAAGTTCTCGTTCGTTGCCTCTTCAGTTTTGTTACCTTTTCTGCTTTACTAATCCTCTGACTGCAGCTCTTTGTTTCATACTCCTAATATACATATTTTTTGTGCTAACTACAGTTTAGTGCAGGGGCTCGTGTTCCAGTTTGTCTCTGTTTTAGATCTAAAAAGATACTTGGCTTATTTTTTTGTCCCAGTTTGATAATCTGCTACCCCCATCCCCTTTTATACTCGTGTGTATGTGTGTGCTGGTTAATCTGTATTAACTAGGATTATTATTTCGGGTTTGTTATTGCGGTTCTGTATGAGTTATTCCGGGCACAGTGTGGTATAAAACCACAACAGTGGTATCAGAGCCCCGCGGTTCTCGTACTGTGAATCGGTAGAGCCTCCTTCAATCCAAATTTAGAAACTCTCTTCCAGAGTTTATTGGTGAGCCTCGTCCCTATTGCTTTAATTTTTACGATATATGTTAGATCTGCTGAAATAGCTTTGGGTTGTTGCTCTATTTTCTTTAGATCTGTTAAAGTTGTTGCTTATCTTACGTAGTTGGTTATTTCCCCCCTGAAATCTGCTTAGTCATTTAAGATCTGCGTGCTGCTTGCTGGATTTTTGGGGATTTGAAAATTCTATTTTCTAAACATTTGGATATTCTGTGGCTGTTCTGTGTATCTTTTGATTGTTCTGTGGTTTCTGTGGTGATTTTTTCAAAATGGCTTCACCGTCTTATAGCTTGGAACCCTTTAATGGTAAAAGTAACTTTTCAATTTGACTACAAAAAATGAAAAGTATTTTAATTAAAGAAATTTTTTTAAAGCCATAACTCATAAATTTGCTAAAGACACTTTTGAAGAAGCTATCCATGAAATGGATGAAAATTCCTACTCATCAATTATCTTGAACTTATCTACTTCGGTTATGCGGAAATGTGGTAAACATAGTCATGTGAAAAGTCTTTGGGATAAATTAGAAGAAATTTACTTGGAAAAAACCTTGTCAAGTAAAATTTGTCTTCTTGAAAAAAAAATCAGCTTCAAACTGAATCTTAACAAAGATATGGAAGACAATATTGATGTTTTTACCAAATTAGTTAAAGATATAAAATAAACCGGTGATGAACACATTGATGATTATACCTCTATTGTGCTTTTAAATGCTATACCGAATTCTTATGCTGATATGAAATCTGCTATTAAGTATGGTAGGGATAAGATCACGCTAGATACGGTGATAAATAGTTTGAAAGGCAAAAAATTAGATTTAAAAGCTGCTAGAAAAGGTAAATCAAATTCCGGTGAGGTGAATATGGTGAGAGGTAGAACTTTCGAGAGAAACAATGGACAGAAAGATAATCAAAATCAGAATTAATGAAAAAACCAGAATTCTGGAAATGGTAGAAATATGAGAAAGAGTATGTCTAAATCAAGAACTAAATGACAGAAATGTTACAACTGTGAAGAAATATGACACATTAGGAAACACTGCCCAAATCCTAAGAAGAAAAACATGAATCAAAATCAATATCAGTAAAATGACTGTGATATGACTTCTAATGGTGAGAACAGTGCTGAAGTTTTTATGGTAACTAAATTATGTGATGATGCTGTGAATTCTGTGTATTCCATGTTTTCTTGTACAAATGAATGGTTAATTGATTCTGGCTGCACCTATCATATGCCACATTTAAAAAACTTTTTTAGCTCTTACAAAGAATTGGAAACTGGTTTTGTTTCTATGGCCAATGAGAAACAATGTCAAATTGCTGGAATTGGTGATGTTTGTATAAAATTTGATTTTAAAAATTGTTTAACTTTGAAAAATGTTCGACATGTGCTTGATTTGTGCAATAATTTGATTTCTTGAGCTGCTTTGGAAGATGCGAGTTTAGAGGGTAAATGGGATAGAGGTGTGATGAAAATACTAAAGGGCTCTTTAGTTGTTGTTAAGACTGAAAAACGCTGAAACTTGTATATTTGTTTTGCCATGCCTATGTCTTTTGATAATTGTGCAAATCTTGTTAAAGAAGATAAAACCAACTTATGGCATAAAAGACTAGGTCACATGAGTAGTAAAGACCTTAACATTTTAAACAAAAATAGAATTTTTGGAAAGGATAAAATTTCTGCATTACCTTTTTATGAAACTTATGTGATGAGCAAACAAAAACGAGTGAGTTTTCCACCTCCCCTAACCCCAAAAATTTTTCTTCAAAACGTGCTTTAGAGTATATACATGCCGATGTATGGGGTCCTGCTAGTGTACCCACTCATGGTGGAAATCGTTATTTTTTTTGTCGATCTTTGATGATTTTTCTAGGAAAGTGTGGTTATTTTTTTATATGAAACAAATATGATGTGTCTGAAAATTTCAAAAAACTAGAAAACTTAGATTGAAAACCAAACTGGTCTTAAAATCAAAATACTCATGACTGATAATGAGTTGGAATTTTGAAACCATGACATGGATAAATTTTGTGTTGAAAATGGGATTGAGAGACACAAAACTATGTCTTATAATCCTCAACAAAATTGTGTCGTGGAAAGAATGAATAGAACCGTTTTAGAATGTGTTAGGAGCATGTTAGCCTCATCGGGTCTCTCCAAAAGGTTTTGGGGAGAGGTCGTTTTGACTGCCACCTACCTCATAAATAAGTCCCCTTCCGTTCCCTTCCATGGTCGATCTTCTGAAGTAGTGTTTTTTGGTAGAGAAATTGATTTTTCAAACTTGCAATTTTTTTGTTGTGTTGCCTATGCTCATAGAAAACTTGATAAACTTGAACCTAGATCAGTGAAATGCGTGTTTTTGGGATACCCGGAGGATGCTAAAGGATATAGGTTATAGTTACATAAGGAATCAGGATTTAAAGTGATAATTAGTAGGGATGTCGTGTTTAATGAAAATGAATTTATTTGCTTGATTGTTCCTGCTGAACCTATCCCTCCCCCGACTCCCATTATGGTGGAGACAAGTATATTGATAACCCCCCCACCAAAAAAAACCATGAGTCTAGCCCTCTTTTTTTTAAAGAAAACAATAAAATCCCTAGTAGAGTTGCCACTGTGAGTGTCCTGTTTCGAACTTTTCCCGCTATTGAAAAATGGGTGGTTTCAAAACTTCGAGTACGTGGAATACGTCCGGCCTCATTTGTGGACTCAAAAATGTGTTACAGAGTCGTCATCTATATTTTAGGGTTAAGCAGATAAAAACAAAAAATATCAGAAAATGAAGTTTTGGAGGCTAAGTTACAAGTTAGGAAGGGGTTAGATAGACAACTCACCATTTCGATCTCAAAATGAGTTTATCAATATACTTATTTTATTTTATACACTTTGGTTCAAAAAAATACGTATATATATAACAAAAATGAAATAAAGAAAAGTTACATTACATTACTAAAGAAGATGAAGAAAAATTACAACTGAAATAATACAACTAGAGAATAATTACAACAGTTTTATAAGCTATTTTAAGGATAAAATATCTATACTAACAAAAAAATTTATTTACATTACATGTATAAGCAGGAAAGAAACTTATTAAATAATAAGAAACATAACTATTTCTATATTTAAAGTACACGTAGAAAAGAAAAGTAATTAAACTGTAAGAAATTATAACTATATTTACTTGACATTAAAGTAAAGACAGAAAAGAAACTAATTAAAAAAAGAAAGAGAATATAACAATTATTACATTTAAAGTAAGAATAGAAAAGAAACTAATTTAAAAAGATCAACAACCTCTAACTCAACTGGTAGTACTGCTCACTTCTCCTAATGGAGAGGTCGAGTGTTCAAGTCCCACTAGAGACACCCTGAACTTTACAACTTTCAATAGAAAGGTCGGATGTTCAAGCCTCTTTAGAGGAAACGTTGTTGTTCAAGCCTTACCTAAAGGCCCCATTTAACTGCTCGCTTATCTTAACGGAGATGTCGATTATTCAAGCCCTACCAGAGGCACCCTGATACATCACTACTTTCAACCGAGAGGTCGGGTGTTCAAAGCCTCAACAGAGGCACCATTTGTTCTAGTCATACCAAAAGCATCATATATCTATAATTGTAACATTTCAAGACATTTAAATAATAATAAAATAAGGGTTGGGGTAAGGTCTATACCCCCTCCAACCTTTAAAAAAAACTAATTTAAAAAGAAACGAAATATAACTATTATTACATTAAAGTACGAACGGAAAGGAAACTAATTAATTGGTAATAAAATATAACTATTTCTACATTAAAGTCAAAACAGGAAATAAACTAATTAAACTGTAAGAAAATATAACTATTTCTATATTAAAGTAAAGATATAAAATAAACTAATTTAGAAGTAAGAAAATATAACTACTTATATATTAAAGTAAAGACATAAAATAAACTAATTAAATATCTACATTTTAACTATTTATATATTAAAGTATAAAAAGAAAGGAAACTTACTTAGATATCTATATTTAAGTTGTAGATTATAATAAATAACTACGGGGACAAAACTTACCTCTTGAAACATGAGTGCTTGAACCCGCTATGCCTAGGCTTAAGTCCACTAGGCGGCCTACATATGCTTCCTCTGTCTTTCCAAGAAAGGAAGTCTGTTTGTTTGTTTTTTGTTGTTGTTGTTGAAATTTGGGCAGCGTAACTGATTGTTTTTGTTCCTTTTCACGCCGAGATTTGGGTGGCGTGACTGTTGTATTTGCTGTTTTTCCCCTTTCCAACCAGGCGGAACAACTACTTGTTTTTGTTGATTTGTTGTTGATGTCGTGCCTAAAATTGGGCAGAGTAACTGCTGTATTTTTGGCTTTTTGGAGTCGGGGTTAGGGTGAGAACCTAATCGAGTAACTAGGTTTATATTTGGACGGTGGTTGTAAGTGTATGGGAAGGAATCATTCAACCTAAGGGGGAGGATTGATTTCAGTAGCTTAACAACGCTATGTAAGTTTCTTATAGAAACTCTCTTCATAATTTCTTTTAGTGTACCTTCTGTATAAATGTATTCATGGTTTGCACTGAAGGAGGGCTTCTATTTATAAGCGGAAGGGAACAGACTTAAGCATGGAGGAAGGAAACAACTGAAAGCTTTAAAAACTAAAACATTAAACAGGCGCTGCCCATAACAGAAATGGGAGCGGCCTACAACAGAAATGGGCGTGGTGCCAACCGTTTTACCCTGTAAAATTCTTTCCTTTCCCCCCCTGCTGTTATCGTTTGTCCTTTCCTTCTTGCTTCTTCTTTGATACTTTGGTCCTCCAGAAACTTAATGAAAACTTAAAATTTGTTAGTCTATTTATAACTTATAAATTATACTTTTAGGACATATATAAATTAGAGGTACGAATTTGGGGTGTTTACACCACCACCAACCCGAATTCGATGAAGACCCAGATCTGGAAACTTGAAGCTCTGGCGGCGGCGGTAGTGACTGAGAGCGATTAGGGGGAGGGAGATAGAAGATGGAACCCAGATCGAGAAATCTCGGTTTTTTCGAACATAAGCCCTTTGGATCTGAGATCTTCATCACCTCATTCTACCTTGCCCTTTGCTCAATCTGTTGTTTCTTTGAACGCGACATCTTCTTCTTGTAATTTCGACCTCATCTTTGAATGGATTTCTTTTCTGGTTTTTGAGGAATAAGACTCTGTTTCTATCGTTGTTGTCTCTAATATGTGTATGTGTGTGTGTGAATTGTTTCCATCTCCGGTGAGAGAGAGAGAGAGAGAGAGAAAAGAGTGAAGCGGTATTGACTGAGAGCGATTAGGGGGAGGAAGAGAGAAGATGGAACCCAGATCTGGAAGTCTAGGTTTTTTCAATTAGGGGGTATGCCTTCTTCACTTCCTTCTGCCTCGCCCTTTGCTCAAACGTTGTTCCTTTCTGGCTCACCTTAATAGCCTAAGATCAGTGAGTCCTAGGCTGCTTTCACTTTGGTGCCATGACTGACATCGATATCCATAGTTTAGTTTTTTTTCTCTCTTTGGATATGTGAGAATCGAAGAGAGGAGATCGTTATGGATCTGAGGTTGCTAGGTTTTCTTCCAAGATCAATATTGTTGACCTAGACCTGTAACCCAAAAGTTCTATTATTTACAGCTAGACCCCTTTTTAT
This sequence comes from Codonopsis lanceolata, assembly GCA_013146195.2. Lineage (NCBI taxonomy): Eukaryota > Viridiplantae > Streptophyta > Magnoliopsida > Asterales > Campanulaceae > Codonopsis > Codonopsis lanceolata. The sequence continues at coordinate 95,081,169 of CM028379.1, forward strand.
AGGGGGAAAAAGGGATTTCACTAAAAGTTAACGTCCTGGGGTAACACCCATTAAAAAATAGGCTCGTTTGCAACATGATTAAAGTTGGATGGCCAAAATAGAAATTTCAAACTTTTGGTGGCAGAATTGAAAAAAGTGGTAAAGTTGGGTGACCCATTTGTGTGTTTTGCCTTTTTATGTCTTAATTTTTGAAAATAGACTCTTTTAAGTGAAACATCCCAAAATGGGAAAATAGACTCTTTCCCCGGAACTAGGTCTGTCAATGAATCGGATATGTATCTGGAACTAGGCTTGTCAATCCATATCCAAATCAATTACTAGTTAAAATATCCGATTAAATATCTGATCCGATCCGAAATATAAATATATTAATAAAAAACAATTCGAATATGAAAGGGAGAAATATCAAAAGACAATATACAAATATAACTAGTACTCTTGCCCATGCCGATGACACGGCGCCAGTTTGAGAATTTATCAATAAATGAAGCAAATACTATGGAAATGAACTACTAAAAATATTAATTTTTTTTAAAAAATTGATTTTCAAACTGGGCCTCTTTACCCGGAACGGAGGGATTAATTAATAATTTGTATATGAAATTGCGGGTCGGAAAAAACGGGCCGGATAACAATTAAAAAGAAAAAAAACAAATATTTCAAATTACAAAACTTATGATTTTTAAAATTTTTTTTTAAATTTGTATAAGAAATTACGGGTCGGAAAAAAAGTAAATTGATTAAGTTAATTACGATAACAATTAAAAATAAAAAATACAAATACAAATTTTCGCAACCATAAAACTGTAAAACAGTAAAACCGTAAAATATTAACTATAAAACCGTAATATCTAAGTAAAAGAGTAACTAATTTTCGCAAATGTAAAATAATAACTGTAAACCGTCTTGTAAACCTTAATATTTCAATAATTAAAATAGGAATGGAAAAAAATGTGATAAAAACGGTTGAGATTGTGAGATTAAACGTGATAGAGAGACATTATTTATATTTCATATATATCAATATTACATTGAAATGAATGCCCACACATAATTTTTCGTTTAAAATTTTAACATTCGTCAATAACTTTAACTTATACTCCCTAATTTAAACATGTGCTACCAATAATTAAGAATATTTCCAACCTATTTATAAAATTTTAGGAGAGAAAATTATAATTTTTTAAAAAAACTATAATGAAAATTCTTTTAAAAAATAGAGAGACGTTATTTGGAAATTAGTGTTGCAAAATAATTTTTTATTCAAACAGTAAATTGATTAATTTGTATACGAAATTGCGGACTTGAAAAAACGGGCCGAACAAAAATTAAATTGATTAAGTTAATTACGATAATAATTAAAAATAAAAAAATAAAACCGTGAAAGTTAAAGGCACCGTGCTCAACTAATACTCTCTCCGTTTTCAAAATATTATCTATTTTGATCCGGTACACCGTTTAATTTTTTTTTATTGCATTGTAAATGACGGGATACTCAACTCCACTGGAATTATTAGAAAATAAAAAAGGTAAATTGATTAATTCAGAAATTGGTGTTGCAAAATAATTTTTTATTCAATAGCCGTATAATCTTGGTAAAACAGTAAATTGATTAATTTGTATAGGAAATTGGGCGGAAAAAGCCGGACAAAAATTAAATTGATTAAGTTAATTACGATAATAATTAAAAATAAAAAAATAAAACCGAGAAAGTTAAAGGCACCGTGCTCAACTAATACCCTCTCCGTTTTCAAAATATTATCTATTTTGATATGGTACACTGTTTAATTTTTTTTGATTGTATTGTAAATGACGGGATAAAAAAAATGAAAAGGGGGAATAATGACAATATATGCCGAACACGTGACCATATTAAGTGAAAAAAAATCATAAAACCGTAAAACTGTAAATCGTCTTGTAAACTTGGAAAACAGTAAATTGGTAAACCATTTTGTAATCGGTGTCGCACATGTGAAGATAACTTTTAATCGTGACCGTAAAATCTTTATAAAACAGTAAATCCTAATCCCTTTTTATCCAAAGTCAATTGCGAGCGTGCGAGTATGAGCTCTATTGTATTATAGACTAGATCTTTGTGCCCATGCCTACGGCACAATGCCAGTATATCTGATTTCGTCAATTGAAACGCCAACGTCTAAATAGAATGTGCGATTTAAAAAAAATAGTATAGTTGAGGGGTACATTACTTCAAGTGGTAGTTGAGGGGTGTTATTCGAACTCGACCTATAGTTGAGGGGGTTATTGGTAAAGAGTTATATGTAACCGACCTATGAACGTCTGTTTTTGCGGCAGAATTAACCCCCTTGCCCATATAGTCTCAGTCAATTAATTGAGTTCTATTGTGAGATTATATTAATACAAGGTTGATGTTTTGTAAGTGGTAATGATTTAGAAGATTAATCTCAGGGAGTGACTGCTCATAATATTAATTGTAGGAGGTGACTTTGTAATAGGGTGAGAGAAAATAGAGATTTAAAAGTGGATAACCACTCTCACACATGTGAATGTGAGAGTGAATCTCAACCATTAATTTTTTTAAGATAATTTAATCTCAACCTCTAAATAGCTTTAGTCAATTACACATGTGTGAGAATAAGCTCTATTGTAATATAGAAGATTGTGTATAATATATATATATATATATATATATATATATAAAAAATATATTATTTTCGGATCGGATCCTTAACAGATCGGATATAGCTAAATTCATATTCAATCCGTTAATATATAAATTATTGGATTCGAGTTATTAGACCATTATATAAATTTATATCCGAAATTTTGGATCGGATTCTGACCAAAATCTGAACAATTAACGGGCGTACCGGAGCAGAGTTTTATCAAATAAGACTATAAGTAGGAGTTTTAACTTCCATAAAAGAAGGGGCAGGCCGCCAGAGACAGGGAGCTGACCACCACCTGCTGCTTATAACTTTTCAACATAATATACATGAGCAATATTTTAATGCATACCTAAAGTAAGATCACAGTCGCAGAAAAGGACTGAACATTTCAAATTGTCAATTGGGTCCCTGTCATTGATCGGGGACCAGGTCCCAGTCGAGGCGGCTAACAGATGAACCCTTCTCCTTCTCCTTCTCCTTCTCCTTCTCCCAGTATTTATCAGTTGAATCCTTCTACTTCTCCGTCTCCCAGTCCCAAGATTTTCTATTTTCTTTAAGCTAAAATGGCAGCATTAAGGTTGTCAAGAAACAAAAGAATTATTCAGTAGTCAGTCTGGTCCTTAGTCACCAGTGTCCATATTCAACTTCAAAACAGCCACAGGAGATCAATTCTTTATTAGTGGGCGTGGGGTTGTGGCTCCATATTCCAGAATATTATTGATTTCCTTCGGATTAATTCCCATTCCAATTAACAACAGTTAATTTTATATTTGAAATTAAACAAGAAAACCTGCAGTTTATGGGTATTAACTATTAGGCAAAAATTTGGTACGACAATCTCACGGATATTTTTTGTAAGACAAATCTTTTTTATCCGATGTACCGTGTATTTGTAAGTTGAGTTGTGAGTAGAGTTGTTAAGGTGAGTTGATGGGGTGAACCAACTCATAACCCACTTCAACCTGTCATTTGGTGGGTTGGGGTAAACCAACCCAAAAAAATAACGGGTCTAAGAAATACTAACCCAACACACCACTTTCCTATGCCGGGACGAACTAGCCCAACGGGCCAAACCCATTTTAGCAACTCTACCTGTAATAAAGTTTATTCTTACGAATAAAGATCCGTAAAACGATCTTACATTAAACTTTTCCTAAGTATTTATGGCCATCCAATTAATCTTGTGTTGGAGAAAGAGATATGGTTTGGTTCTGTACTTCCAATCACTTACAAACATGTCCGACTTATGTATGGAATAACTTACTTTCTCCGTTCTACACAAAGAGTTCATTATGTTATTTTAAAATATTTTACTTAATGAGTTCACTTAAAAAAAATTAAAATTTAAAATGTCATTTTATTACTAACGAGTTATTAAAACTGTCATTTTTCTTAAAAAAAAATTGACTTTCAAGGAAGGATTGTTTGTTCGAAACAGATGGAGTAATTGTTTCCCAATAGGGAGTAATTGTTACAAAATTAATGGCTTTTTATTCTCCTCCACCACGTCGATCCCTCAGCTTTCCCCTTACCTTCCACCACCACCACTCCGTCGAAGGTGCCGGAATACGAAGCGGCGCCGGAATTGGAGTTGTTTCCGAACATGTCGTTCACGTCGCTGTTGATGCAAGTTGAAGATCAGCCGAAGAAGAGAGAGAAAGATGTGGAAATGGGCTCCACCACGTCGATCCCTCGGCTTTCTCCTCACCTTCCAAAGGTACATTCAAATCGGCTCTGACAAAGACCTTCTTGCCCTTTAAGTCGGCCTCAGTCAGGTCACCGACGCTCTTCTTGGCCATAGTTATGACGTTTCTGGTGGGTTTGGCGGATGTATGGAGGGATCGGAGCTTGGAGGCGACGTGTGCAGTGAGAGGATCAGCGGCGGCGGCGGCAAAGCCTAGGTCGCGGAGGGGGGAGCGGGAAGTAGAAGAGGAAGTGGTGGGAATGAGGGAAAGGGATGTGGTTGTTGTTGCGGAAGCCATTGTTTGAACTATTTAACACACAGTGTGTGTGAGAGAGAGGAAACCGAAGAAATGAGGAAATTGAAAATTATATTAAAAATATTAGTAAGGGTATTTTTGAAATTTCAGAATTTTTTTAAAGTTTTCAACAAGAAATTTTGACGGAATGATGAACTTGATATTTATGTCCAAGTAGAGTGATTAAATTGAGGAAAAAAAAAAGTAGAGTGAGCTTAATGAATTTTGGCCGAAAGTAAAGTGACCAAATTGAGATTTAAACATTTTTTAATTGATTGTTATCGTAATCAACTAAAATCTCAATTTAATTTTTGTTCGGCTTAGATTTAGTTTTTTTTAATATTTATATTTTTAATTTCTTTGTTTTTAAAAAAATTGTGCTAACTTTCCCTTATTGGTCTAAAATATTGTAATTTCTATTTCGAATAGTCTTTTGTCAGTTCACTCCGTCTCATTCAATTTATTTTATGGTTTTTGTCTGAAATTTTCATTCTTAGATTTATTTCAATTAACATGTGTTGGGTTGATGTGTGTGAGAGAGAATACTTTTGGATGTTTAATTATACTTTTAGATGTTTAATTATACTCTTACAATACACATTCCAAAACACGTGTGCAATTGGCTAGGGCTAATTACATGCTAAGATTCACTCTTTTATTGAAATCCTACGGCTTTAATTTATTTGGAAATCCAAGCGTGCGGAAATTAATTTCTCTTTTACTAAGATATTATGGTTCTACAGTTATTATTTTACGGTTTTACAGTTTTACAGCTATTATTTTATGGTTTTACAGTTTTACTGTTATTGTTTTACTAAGATTTATTGTTTTATTGTTTTACAATTAATGTTTTACTGATATATTACATTATTTGTATTTTAATTTTTTCTTTTTAATTGTTATCGTAATTAACTTAATCAATTTAATTTTTTTCTGGCTCGCAATTTCGTATACAAATAAAAAAATCGTAAGTTTTGTAATTTGGAATATTTGTTTTTTTCCTTTTTAAATGTTATCATAATTAACTTAATCAATTTAATTTTTGTCCGACCCATTTTTTTGTTCGGCCCGCAATTTCGTATACAAATTATTAATTAATCCCTTCATTCCGGGTAAAAGGGCCCCGTTTGAAAGTCAATTTCTTAAAGAAAATACTCCCTCCGTTCCAGATAAATATTCCTAATAGACAAAACACAAAAATTATAAAAATGTAATTAATGATAGGTTGTAAAATATGTTTTGACAATAATACACATTACATACTATCTCTCTCTTTCTCTCTCTTTCATTAATTATGTACACATTAAACTCACTCTCTCTAGAATATTTATCCGGGACGGAGGGAGTAATACTTTTAGTAGTTCATTAATCAGTAATAATAAAATGACCTTTACGGTTTTACAAATATTTAGTTGTAGTTTCTTAATTGATTGCTATCGTAATCAACTGAATCTCAATTTAATTTATGTCTGTCTTATATTTATTTTTGTTATAAAAAAATAATTGTTCATAAGTTTTGTAATTTTAAATATTTGTATTTTAATTTTTTTAATTTTTGATTATTATCATAATTATCTGAATCAGTTTAATTTTTGTCCAAAAAAAATTTGTTTGTAAGTTTTGTAATCAACTTTTGTAATTTTTAATATTTGTATTTGTATTTTTGAATGCTTAATTATACTATTTTAAGATGAGCTATAAATTTTTTTAAGAAGAGTTATAAACTTTTACAACCAATAAAATGTGTTATTTCTTTACTTTTAAGGATGTTGTTATGTAATTTACATTAATACGACCCTTACAAAATCTCAAGGATATATTAATTCATTTCTATATTATTTTCTTTATTTATTGATAAATTCTCAAATTAACATCATATTATCGGTACGGGCAAAAATACTAATTAAATGGTAAAACAACTTAAATTCGCTAATTTGTTTTAGATGTTATTTTAACTCGCAACTCGCAAGTGCACCAACTAAGATGATTACTGAGTAGTTAATTGACATGCATTATATCAATTTAATAATGAAATGAATTTCCGTCGGAGCATCACTATCAGTATAACCCATTCCACTGATCAATAATTTCAAAACTTGAAAGGGGACACAAAAACTTCAACGGAGTAAAGAAAAAGAAACAATAATTGGGTGGATCCCGCCGCCATTTTCTTTATTTACTTTTAATAAAACAGTTACTACGTGCTACTCAAGTACCATTAAATATGGTCAAACATAACCAGTTGACCATGATTCACAGCCGACGCAGACGACAAAAAATTGAGTAATGCTAATATAATAAAACGTGTAGAAATTTAATTTACAAATTTTTAATCATCGGGGGGCGGGGGAGGCGGGGAATCATCAATTTTTGAATGTCAACCGAGACATACTTAGTGCTCGTTTGTTGCAGCTTTATTTGGAGTGACTTTTGGTTTTTGGCTTCTGAAAAGTCATATTTAAAGTGTTTGTTTCAAAACAAAAGCCCAATAAGTAACTTTATGCATTAAAAGCCAAAAAGCCAAAATTTTAAGCTTTTTTGGTTTTTTTTTTTTAAACATGAAGACAACTATTCATTAATAAATATTTGATTGTCTTCATTTCATCCTTTTATGAAATATACATAAAAATACGAATACTAATTTTCAAGTTTTTTTTTAACAAATAATTATAACGACTCATGCAACTTTTCAACAATTTGTAACAAACATCATCATGCAATCATCAAAAGTCATTCGATTCTTTTTATCATAAATCATAAATCATCACCACAACAAACGAAATTTATGCTTTTAAAGTCAGTTTATTTTTATTTTAAAAAAAAAAGATATTTTTAGTAACTCATTAATAATAAAATAATATTTTTATATTTGATAAAAATACACTTTTTAAATAAAAATCTTAAAATAGAATAATAGACTCTTGGAATATTACATGATTTTTTGTTAAAAATTTATACAATCATTTATTATCCGAGCATCGTGCTAGTGAAAGTGAGTAACCCCCGACCTCAACCATTGACATTATATATACAACACATAACTTGTCGTTACAGCAACAAAGCCTCTTATTTCTCTTCACATTGAAAAACAATCATGGAATCTTACAATTCACACACCAGCTATTCTTGTTCTTCCTCTAATTATTCATCGTACCCACGAGACAACGATGACCAAATCGGGAGATCGAAGCCGGTGCCGGTTCCGTCTTTCCTTTCCTCCCTCCACTCGGTTCGCAAACCGATGATGCCAAAACCCATGTTAAAGAAACCCATTGCACCCCTACCCCCAACTCGGCCTAGAGTGTACAAGGTTGATTCTAGCGACTTTAAGCAAGTTGTACAAAAACTCACCAGCGAGTTTCAAAACTCGGCATCTCATCGCCGCCTCCAAGACGTGGCGCCTCCGCCGCTAAATATTTCTTCTACTCCTAAATTAATAAAACCATCTTCTGATATCGATGCACCACCACCACCCTTTCCTTCTCCACTGGCGGCCATTTTCCGAGATCTGTTGGACGAAAATATATTTGATTCCAAACCCTTGGAGGGGGTTGGAGATGATCATGAGCAGATGAGTCCGGTGGGGTTTAGTTTGACACCAAATTTTAATAGTTTCTTGAATGAAACACTGGATAATGATAGTTGTTCTAAGCCAACCAAGTCATGGGAAAGTTGGGGGGAAGGATTATTGAGTCCACTTGGTTTTAGTTTGTCGCCAAAGACAGTCACGGGCAACACAAAATTAGCCACATCAAAGTTACCGGTGGATTGTTTTGGAGCACTGAGTCCATTGGGTTTCAGTTTACCACCGTCGTCTGCAGCATGGTGTTACATGGCTCTTGCAAGTCCAGGGGCAATATCCCCTATGGGGGAAACCACAGTCCTTTAGGTGTCTTTCAGTTTCCCGGCCATGTTTCTTGATACGTAGTATTGTATTTGTATAAAGTATAAACCAGATTTTTATTTAATGTATGTTTAATGGATTAGAATATGATGATGACTAGGGACTACCTGTGTTGGTGCAATTATTATACAGTAATAAAAAATGAGTCCAGATCTCTTATACCATTTGTGTGTATCACTGATGTATCATTTTTCATATCCACTATTGCATCCTAATCATTTCATCTCAACAAATGATTGAGATGAAAAGTGGTACACACAAGTGATACAGAATATCTGAACTCATAAAAAATAATACATGCATGAATATTTATACAATTATGTTTTCAAATTTCAAATTTCAACTCCGGGTTCACATTTTCGCGTGGTTTAACTTAAGTAGTTTCTCCAGTAATATTTGCAAAAACATTATAGAAAGAAAGTTGTTCTGTATAGTCTATATATTCATATTACTGTTTAACACAGTAAGCAACAAAACATATTGAAAATCGATGGGCCGGGGAACTTGCCAATCTCCACTACTCAATTCTGTTGTGAATAATATATGGGAAATTGCTAGTCCGTCCCTTTTGCCAAATTTATAATCTCTTCGCTCCCTCTTTCTTTTTCTTTCATCGTTAAAGTCCATTTTTAAAATAATATTCTTAAAATGTTTAGATCGGCTCATTCTACAATTCCGACCAACATTTATTGAGCCAACGAAACGGGAATACTGGAATTGATCTAGGCTGGGTTAGAGAATTTTTCATTAGGTGGAGGAGGAAAAGAAGAAGAATGTGGATGAGATGCATTCGAAATCAGTTTAAGTCCTGATGCATTTAATTTTAATCGCGATGCATCGATTTGGATCCCAATGCATCAATTTAGAGTCCCGATGCATCGTTATGATTTGTGTGCATCACGTTCCATCAATTTGTATATTGGGATGTACAAATTAATGCTACGTGTAGAGATGTTAATAGGGACGAGAACCGCAGGTCTAAACCTATTAAACCGGTTTTTTTCAGGATTAGATTTGTAATTTTAGCGGACCGAAACTGACGAGACTAGACCAAAATCGACAAGATTGGACCGATTAGCATCTCTAGCTATGCGATGCACTGAGAAAGTGATCTATAGCGCGTCTTCGTTTCATTAAGGGTATCGTAATCATCTTGCCTCAAAAATATTTTTTTGCTAGTTTAAAAAAAACATGACCGAACTTTTTCCTAATAATATACTCTCTCCGTTTCGGACAAAAAGTCTACAATTTTATTTTTGGATGTTTAATTTAAAGAATATGTTTTCAAAAATTAAGATATGAAAGTGCTATTTTATTACTAATAAATTACTAAAAGTACAATTTTCTTTAACAAAATTAACTTTTAAATGGAGACTATTTGGCCAAATAACCGAACCATTAATGTTAGCGACAGAAGCATTGTCAAAAGTCGCATTCCACTTTTTTTTAAGCCCCAAAACAATTTATAATACAATACAACTCATAGTCGCACATGTACAATTGACTAAAGCTATTTAGGGGCTGAGATTGATTCATTTACTGAGATCCTACGGTCATTATCACTCTCCGAGTTCACATGTGTGAACGACGGTTGAGCAACTACCCCCTCTCTCTCTCTAACTCCCCTCACTATTCACGGTTGGTGGCTGATAATCCTTCCTCCACCAAACTCGTGTCCCTTTTCTTTTCGATATTTTAATTAATTAGTCAATTTTATGCAAAAAAATTCGTAAGTTTTGTAATTTGAAATATTTGTTTTTTTTCTTTTTAACTGTTATCGTAATTAACTTAATCAATTTATTTTTTGAAACTGAATCCCAATTTAATTTTTGTCTAAGTTTTGAATATTTCTATTTTAAATTTTTTTCTTTTTAATTGTTATCGTAATTAAATTAATCAATTTAATTTTTTTTCGGCCCGCAATTTTGTATACAAATAAATTTTTTAAAAAATTGTAAGTTTTGTAATTTGAAATATTTGTTTTTTTCTTTTTAACTGTTATCATAATTAACTTAGACAAATTATAAGTAAATATTAATTCATTTTCACATTATCTGTTTCATTTATTGATAAATTCACAAATTGGCGTTGTGCCATCGGCACGGACAAGAGTACTAGTCTATCTATTATATAAAACAGGTCATGCGGTTAAAAAAAGCTAATTATCGGCTAGGAATTGTTTTTACCAAAAACAATCACTTGCCATGATTTAATCTAATCTCAGACGATTAGGAAAAGTTAATTACCAGCCAAGACAATTACTGACCATGATTTAACCTTATATCAACCTTTTGTATCACGTTTTATCTCCACAAAATTCACTCCTCATTCTGTTTCTCTCCATCTCTTTCTATATCTCTTTCTCTCTCTTCCTCAACCATTTTTATCCACATTTTTTAATCTCCTCAATCATTTTCTCTCTCAATCTCTTTCTCTCTCTTCCTTATCAATAAAATCTTTTCACTAGCTCGCCTAATACACTTTTTCTATAGACGATTCTATTACATTAGTTTTCAAAATTTATTTTATAGTGTCATTATTCATTGATAAGTTACTAGATTTTGTCTTAAAGATTTTCAATATGTATACTATTTTTAGTTTGATGATATGCAGTGGTACACGACAACAATGAACGTAAAGAAATATCCAAATATTCACCAAAGAGACATATGTTGTACGGAAAGTACGTCATTGTGAGTGCCCTGGGATATGATTCCCCCTGGATCGCGCACTCCCTTTTTTAGGGGAACACGCGGCTCAGGGAGGACGTCACTCTTTTCACTCCATCCTCCATTGTTTAGGGAAAAACGAAATTAAAAGTGTAAAAAGAGTGTTGTCAAAAAGCGGATTGAATATGCCTCGGTCACTGAGTGTGCTTTAGTCCACTATGAGTGCTTTGGTTTTTTCTGTATCTCATCCTCCCTTGTTTAGGAGAAAACAAGATACAAAAAACACATCACCCTTTTCCTTTTTTTATGGGAAAATTGAAAAGTGCAAAAAAAGGATGTTGCGAAGGCGCGTGGGAACACGCTCTTCCTCACTATGGACTTGGGTTCATTCTGGATTACAATGAGTGCTTTGGATTTTTCGTGTCTCATCCTCCCTTGTTTAGGGGAAAACAAGATATAGAAAGTGCATCACCATTTTCATTCTCATCTTCCCTTGTTCAGGGGAAAACGGAAAAGTGCAAAAAAAAGATGTTGCGGACCTCACTGTGATCCAAAATGTTGTAACAGAGTCGTCATCTTTATTTTAAGGATACATAAAGAAAAACAAAAAATAACCAGAGTTTGTAAAAAGAGGTTCGGAGGCTAAGTTACGAGGTGGGAAAGTGTTAGGCACCAAACTCGCCTTTTCGGTCTCAAAAATAGTTTTTGGCTAAAATATGTTGTTATTATATTTATTTAGCAAATGAAATAAAGAATTTAAACAAATATATATGTATCTACATTATTACAGACTTGCAGCCGCTTCCTTCCAGTAATTACAAATACATTTATAAATATTTGGTCATAATAATGGCTCTTTCTAGTGTTGTTTTCTATAGAAATTCGGGAAGCATAACTGCTTATATTTTTTACATCGGGTCGGCTGAAAATAGCATTTTTTTTATAAAACCTCTTAAAGGTTTACCTTTAAGAACGTAGGTTGTGCTCGCTCTGTCCTTCCAAGAGAGGAAGTCTTTTTTTTTTGTGGAGATTCGGGTAGAGGAACTGCTTCCGAAAGTTGCTTCTAGGCGCCGGGAAATGGGCAGAGCAACTGCTTGCTTTTTTGTTGTTGTTTGCTTAGTTCTGGCAGAAATCGGGCAGAGCAACTGCTTGCTTCTAGCGGATTTAGCCTCTGGATTCGGGCAGAGTAACTGCTCTTTTTTGGATTTTTGGACCTGGGAAATAGGGTGGAATCCTAGCTGGGAGGCTAAGGTTCACTTTAACCGATTGGTTTGAAGTTTGGAGGAGATTTGACAGAGCTTCGAGACTTTTTAGAGTAGGAGAACTCTCTCTTTCTCACGATCACTCACTACGTACTTTGAAAGCGGTGTGTGAACTATGTGCGTTAAGTGTGTGAACTGTGTGTGTTCTCTTTTCTTCACTGAAGTCGGATGCCTCTATTTATAGGCTGGAGGAGGGATTCCTTCGGCATTAAGATTTTTCTTTCTGTGTTTCACCGGCTTGTACCGCACACTTGAGAGATTGTACCGGAGGCAAAAAGCTACAGTGCACAAGGCACTATTGGGCGCCACCCATGGGGAGTCTGGGCGCCGCGCCCACTGTGCATGTGGGTGGCGCCTGGGCTCCTTTTTGGGGTCCTTTTTGACATTTTGGCTCCTGTATTTCACTGTTTTGCGCATCCTACTTTTCCTTTTGTATTTTTACTTCATAAATCGCATTACTTTATCCTTCCATACATCGAAATGACATTCGTCCAATATTGGGACGTGGTTAGCATTAGATGTAGGCAGCATGTAGTGTGTTTGTGCCATTTGATCGTATCTCTCAAGAGTTTAATATCGGAAAAACTTGTTTTCAAAAAGTAAGGCTCTAATACCAATTATGGGTCCCAACGGGCACAATAATAAGCTAGAAGGGGGGATTGAATAGCTTATTGTACACTTAAAAACTTTTGTTTAAGTTCTTTGAAAGATACTTACAATCTATGGAAAAGATTGAAGTAGCGGAAGACTTTCAAAGTAGTCAAGTTTCAAGTCCGCCGATAAGGACTACCGGTAGACCTTTAAAGCTTTACTTAAGTTCTCATAGAAGGTTAAAGATAACTAAAGTAATAAATAGTTCAAACAGTAGACAAACAGTAATGAAATAACACAAGTAATTTGGGATGGTTCACACTATAAAGAGTGCTACGCCCACCACCAAGGCAATAACCTTGATTTAAATAGTGCACTATGTTTTCCACTAGATCTATTACAAAGAATATTCCTAATGGATCGTGTACAAAATATTGACTTGTGTTTGGGGTCTAGGGAATTAAATATATTTATAAACAAGATATTTAATTGCGTATATAGTTAATGAATGAATAACAACAAGAAGTAGAGAAATAAATGTTGATGCACGGCTTCTTGTTGTTGACGAGGACTTCTAGATCTGTTGAGGATCTCTTGAATGCACTGAGTAGTAAGACTTGGAGTTGTAGAGTTTCAGAGCAATTCTTCAAGTGTTCAATTTGTTCTATATTGTGCTCCTCTTCTTTTTTCAGTCTTTAATGTCAGCATTTATAGCAGGTGCACTCAAAAAGATCCGTTGGAGAAGATGAAGATTGTAACAGCTCTGTAAGGTAAAATGCATTAAATGCATGGGGCTGTCAATCAGGAATTTCGTCTTCACATATATCTAGAGCAGAGAATGATTTATGAGATCTTCTAAAATTTGGGCAATCTAGGTGTCAGATCTGAGAGTTGTTACGCATGCAGGTGATAGTCCGCTTTCCTCGCCATCGCCTGCCATAAAAGTCTTCCCGCTGAAAGTCGCGGGGGCTTGATGTGTCAGGGAATGTCTCAATTTAAATTCAAACAGAGATGAGATAAATTTAAACTGATCCATTTAATCATTGCTGGATAAGACACGTCATAAATGACCAGGTGGACACAAGGTCTGCCGATTGTAAGCTTTGAGCAGGTCTTCCGGTGAAGCTTGTGAAGAGGTCTTCTGTTGAACCTGTAAAGTCCTATTAAAAACTATACTTGGCAAAGTTCTATACACAGTTGCCACGCTAATCGATACGCAGCCCGATTAGCCACTGAAGTATAAAACTAGGATAATGAACTGAACAGATATAAATCTAACATAAGAATCAACACCATGCCCGCCTAGCGAGCAGGACCACCTGGTCTTTTCCTCAATCTCTATCTAAGGGCCGATTCTAATCTTAAAGATACTACCAGAAATGCATGAAGATGAGGGAAAAGAACCCTGGAATTTTCATCGAACTCAGAAAAGGGAAGAACAAAACCAGAAAAAGGGCAAAAAGCTTACTGTCAGAATTGGATTGAAGCTTTCTCTGGGAATAACTGGTGTTGAAACGGAACCGATGAAAGGCCTGGAACGCCGAAGACATACGAACAGTCGGAGTCTAAAAGCAAGATCATCGGAATCTGGGAATCACTTCAAGGCAGCAGCAAGAACACAAAAGCTCAAGACTTTCTTTCTCTAAAATTCAGAAACTATAAAAAGATTTAAGGGGAGATGGGGGCGGTCTTTTATAGGCCAGGTTTTTGGGTTTTGGGGGGAAAAAGCAGAGGCTGAAACGACGCTTGGAAGGACGGATGACACCACCTGAGGCACGCGCGAATTAAATGCAACGCTTCGGAAGTCACGCCCTATCAAGTCATGCTGCATCTTGACGGCTCACGCACCTCCATGTCTACTCGCCCAACTGCACTCTCAACGGTAAGCTTCCTCAGCACGCTCCAGCTGTATTTCACTGAGGTTCCAGAATCTTCTTCAATCCTGCCTTCCAGACCCTTCACAATTTCCTCAAAAATTCACAAGTGTTGGAGCCCGGAGCAAGAGCAACATCACCCAGCATATATGCTCCCTGCTTCGAGCATGAATACTCGCCAGACCAGGAGCTAAGGGCCACTGATATGCCGGGCCACGAGCAACAACCACGTGCATGTCACGAGCTTAATTAGCATGAGACCTACCAACCTAACGAGCAGAGCTGGCGACATATCAAGCAATGAGTAATATAACTCCCATCTGAATCCGTTTGGGCACAGGCCTTGCCTGCCTGACTAGGGGCCATGCCCGGGGACTACACTCACATCAGACAAAGAATCAGACCCATCTCGTCCAGACCTGGTCGAGCACGGGCCTTGCCTGCCCGACTAGGGGCCACGCACGGGATCTACACTTGTCTCTAACTAGTCTACATCATATAGCCGGACAGAGCCTTGTTCGTCCTATCGCGTATCGAGCAAGGAGCCTCGGAAACTTTCTCTCCAAGACAAGTCAAAGGTTTCCTTATCCGAGCAGGACACTTACCATATCTACTCCTACACTCACGCGGTCAGCCGTCTATCACACCTAAAATCTAGGGATTCTCTCATAATCCTACAAGATAACTAAGGTAGTGAATCATAGACAGATTCAATGACATTGGGAGCCTATGAATACCCATCCATACACCATATTCAAGGTACACATTCTTTCTTGAGCCTAGAACCTCTGTCAAATTGGTTTTTGACTCTCTCACACGATACTTAATCTTACGCCGGAGTGGTTTCGCGAGGCCAAGCCTTGCACTTCCACTAAGGTGTTTTCGTGATCTTAATCAGGTTCAAGGAAGCAGATCAAGCTCAGATATCCTACTCATCACACGAACGACCCAAACTGTATTTTTGTCACTTCAACTTTTTAATTCATTTTTAATGAATTAGGTATCAAATGGATAGCAAACTTGATACCTTATTAGACTTGCTCGAACGTTCCCAATAGGTGATCAAATGGATGTGAAATGAGTGTCAAAGAATATCAAAGGAGTATGAAACTTAAGCCAAAAGTGGGTTGAGTTACCTGAGTATTAAATTTTGATACTCAACGAGTGAGTATCAAACTTTATTTTTCAAGTGCTTCACATGTGTCAGTTTCTGAGTGGACTGAGTTTTATTTTTTTTTTCTTTCTAATTTTCAGTATTGTTTTTACCAAAAAATAAAAAAAATGTTTTTTTAGAAGTGAAGTACAATTTTTTTCTATTTTCTTCGAATGAGTATTGTGAAATAAAATGAGTACATTGGAAATATTTTTTGGTTTGGATATAAAATGGGTAGCTTATATAAAAATAATTATTTATTTTTAACGGATTGAATAGCAAATGGATAGCAAATTTTACTCCCCCATTGTAAATGCTCTTAGATCATCACCATGGGGATTAAATGGATATCAATTGGATATAGTGCATCGGGTAGGGGTGTTGTTTGGAAGACTTGTCTAATTGCAAGTAGAGTTTCATACCTCGTCCTACATGAAAATTTACAATTTGCTAGAGAGAACCACTTTGGTATCCGCAAAAATAAAATACCAAAAAGAAAAAATAATTTGTTTATGAGCATGTTTAGGGTCCTCCATAATCCATTATCACCACAAATTATTACAATAAATATTTAACAATACAACTCTAAAACATGTGTTTTAACTGAAACATTATAAATGTTCAATGAAATATCAAATGAATATTAAATTGGTCTTTAATCCTCGAGGATCAAACACAAATTAATTGGGTATCAAAATTAAACAAAAGTAGTTGAGTCCCTTTCAGCATTTCTAAATCATCCAAAAGCCCCCCTCCCCTCCCTCTCTCCAAAACAAGGAAGTGAGACTGATTTTTTTTCTTTTTCTTGGATTTTTGGTTTTTTTTGTAATTCAAAAAAATATATTTTTAAAAAGTACATATTTTTATCTATAAATAAAAATTTGTTTGACTCATTTGAACAAAATAATTTTTTCTCCAAATTTTAAAATTATTGAAGATAAAGATACCAGGTAAATATGTAATATTTTCTTTTAATTCATTATACAATTGTGACTGAGATTGAGACCAGAGAAATATATATATATATATATATACCGGAAAATGAGGCAGACTCCATTCGACTAGGAGAAGGTGGAGGTGGAGAGTGCAAGATAAAAGGACTCATTGATAAGCAACTTGGCCGTGCATTTAATTCCTTAAAAGGGCAAACTATATCATTGGTTTTCTGATTTTTTTTACTTTTTGTCCATGCATGAAAATTTGTTTGTCAGTCGGCTCGTAAAGTTGATCATTCCGTTTATTTATTTATTACTCCCTCCGTCCTTAATTTATTGTTTTGGTTGATTTGGTGCACCGTTTAAAAAAACTTATTTGACTGGATTATTAATAGGAATAATTACAAGTCGGTACATTTTCTAAAATATTTTTTCAAATCAATCCATCAATTTTTTTTGACATATCTTTTAGGTATATTTTTAGGATAAATGTACATCATTGCCCCCAACGCTCACTCTCTCTCTCTCTTCTAAATCAAACAGATCGGGCCGAATTTCGCAATATTCTTAACAATTGAAAATGAGAGTGAGGTACAAAAAAAAATTATTATTTCACCAATTAGCTGAGTGAATTCAATCCATCTTAAATAGTTGTACTTGAGTCAGCTAAATCAATATCAAAGAGTCAGAGAGTAAGCCTATCACACGAAAGTACAGTACTTGTACTGGCTGTGGCTTCTCCCCCATATCTCTCCCTCTCTACCTCACACGCATAGAGTAGCTATCAAATTGAATTCGCGGTGGATACCTCAGTCGCAAAATCGCCGGAATTGAAGACCTCGTTATGGATACTTTCGGGAAAACCCTCCAACTTTACGATGAGCGTATTACCGTCGAGAAGAGCCTGAGCGATGTACCAAGCATCATGCACGCAGGACCTGAATTCGATATTCCACCGGATCCAGCAAGCCGCCGAATGAGCCAGTTTCGTCCGAGTGCTCGGTGACCGAATCAGAGAGCTTTTCTCCCGCTTGAAAATGGAGCACACAATGCATCAATTGCAGCCAAGTCGATGAACATCATCCCTCAGAAATCAAGGAAACGAGCGAAAATCAAACCCTCTTTCCACAAACCTTTCTTCCTCCTCCATATCGATAAGTTAGGACTCGATGATGATGATGAGCTCGTGAAATTCCCCCAATTTCATTTACAGGCGTATTATTAGATTTGGATTGTATAAGTGATTGATTTAAGTATCTAATTGTGTGTATAACGATGATATGGAAATTGATGTATTTTTTTCCTTGATTCCATTCAACTGTGTTTGTTATCTACTTATCATTTTGATTTTAAATTTTGAAGGTTCTGATGCCAGTCATCAGGTTGATTTTTGGCATCAGGTTGATTTTTGGCATCAGGTTGATTTCCGATGCCTGGCATCAGGTCGATTTTTGGCATCAGGTTGATTTCTGATGCCTGACATCAGGTTAATTTTGGCATCAGGTTGATTTCTGATGCCTGGCATCAGGTTGATTTTGGCATCAGGTTGATTTCTGATGCTTGGCATCAACTTGATTTTGGCATCAGGTTGATTTCTGATGCCTGGCATCAGGTTGATTTTTTGGCATCAGAGTTTTCATTAATGGCATTTTTGTCATTTGGCAAGCAATTTGTAGTTACATGAAATATCCAAAAAATTGATGGTTCTAGATGAAAACATGTTTTCAAAATTGTACCCACTTGAAATTCCCCCTTATTAATATTGGTTTAATGTGTAGTTTCTTTTAAAGCCCATGTGTATGTGGCTCATAATTAAAGTAGGGTGAAAAAGTAAGGGTAAAATGGTAAAAGTGATGTTCTAAAAAGGTAAGTTTCAAAGTAGACAATTATTTTAGGACGAAGAAAAAAAAAAGGAGGACGAAATTTAGGGACGGAGGGAGTATTTTTTTTTTTTTGTTAAATCAATACACATATGTTTTACATGCATTTTAGATATGATAAAATAGTTATTTCTCTTTTTGAAAGTACAGAACCTACCGTGTAAGAGAGAATAATTATTGTTGTTATTTTTTTTCATAAGAATTGTTTAAATAATATTAAACTATTAAAATATGTGTTCTATATTAAAAGGTTATTAAAAATTAGAAATTACATAATACTAAACTATTTAAATATTATATGAATATTAATTTGTGTAGTTAATACAATGCTACTAAATTGTTCCAGTAATAAACTATAAGTAAGGTTATTTAAGTTCTAACTGGCAGGTACTTCGTTTTGCAAAAAATGATTCTGAACACCTTTTTTTTCTTATTTTCTTAAAAAACAAAAAAAATATTTTCAACCTTATTTTTTTATTATATTAGAACTTGATAATTTTAAATTTACCAACTATAATACTATAACTTAACAATTCTATTTTAATATTTTTCAAAAAATAAATATATTTTAATTAAAATAATATTTCAATCATCTTTATATCATAACTTAACGATTATATTTTAGTTAAAATAAATATATCACTAATAGAAACATAACACAACATACATAACCACCGACGAATGAACCTACAACTTGAAAACTTTTAAAAATTGATAGAGCCTCTGTGATTGATTTCTCTCAAATCCCAATGGCCGACAGTTATCACTCCATAAATTCTCCTCCTTGATTCTTTGGGAACTTTGAAGTTTGGACGAACTATTTCTCTTCTTGAGCTCTCATTCGCTCCAGAACATCCTCTTCCTCCTCCCAATACTCAATCTCCAAATATCATATCCCTCTTCGGAAATTTATTGTCGCTCCCATTGTAAGCACCGCTCTTTGAACAAAATGTCAAAGCAACTTCGTTGTTCATGAAGGATTGAGAATAGCTCAATCAATCATAAAAGCAAAGTTTGAAAGAAAGAATATGAACTGGAAACAGAAGGTTGGGAAAGGAGAGAGATTCTCTTTCTGATTATTCGTCAAATTGTATCTTACAATGATGAGAAACAATACATTTATATGAGGAATAATAAGGGAAATATCTACCAACAACTAACTAACTAAATCCAGCCGTGTAACAGCTTCAATCTAACAGAATGCAACCACTTCCAAAAATATACACTCGACACCCTTGTACTTCTGTAGAATAACACTCGATTCCCCTGAACAGGAATAACTGATAATAACTGCCATTTATATCATTCACTCGACACCCTTAAAGTCCTGTATTTATTCACTCGACACCCCTGAATTCTGAGAGGCTGCAGTTATATCATCCTGCTGTTTTTCCTTTGATGTAGCAGTTGAATGTGCTTCATTTGTGTCTCCTTCATCAGTTGCATCTTCATCATTTATAGCCCCCCTCAAGCCCAAAGGATGAAACAAGTTGAAGACATTGAGCTTGATAAGAAAGAACCTCAAGGCAAGAGATGTCAAGGCCTTTGTAAAGACATCAGCTAGTTGAAACCTAGTAGGAACATACCTAGGAGAAATAACACCAGCCAGAATCTTATCCCTCACCAAGTGACAATCAATTTCAATGTGTTTTCTTCTCTCATGAAAAACTGGATTAGAAGCCAAACTAAGAGCTCCTTGATTATCACAGTGTACAGGGACAAGTGTAAGATGATGAATACCAAAGTCTCTAAGTAAAGACAGTAACCAAGTGATTTCACAGGCTGCATTAGCTAAGCTCCTGTATTTAGCTTCACAAGAGGATCTGGAAACAATGCCCTGCTTCTTGGCCTTCCATGAGATTAAAGAGGAACCAAGCATAACACAATAGCCTGATAAAGATCTCCTAGTCATTGGACATGAAGCCCAATCAGCATCACAGTAGACCTGGAGATATATGGAACTTGAAGAAGAATAAAGAAGCCCTTGGCTTAGAGACCCTTTAAGGTATCTGACGAATTTCAATGCAGCTTCCCAATGAGGAATCCTAGGACAGGAGAGAAACTGACTTAGGATATGGACAGCATAAGTAATGTCAGGTCTTGTGATGGACAAATAGATAAGCCTCCCAATGAGTCTTCTATATCTGGAGAAACCAGGCAATTTTGCACCCTTGTCAGCAGCTAGACCATGGCTTTGTTTCATAGGAATCTTGGAGGCTTTAGCAGATAGGAAGCCCACATCTGAAACAATCTCCAGAGTATACTTCCTCTGATGAAGGCAAATACATGCTGTAAATCTGGCAATTTCTATGCCTAAGAAACATTTCAAAGGCCCTAGGTCCTTAATACTAAAGTGAGCATGCAGATGAGCTTTGACTGCAGAAATAGTGGAAGGATCAGATCCAGTAATTAGGATATCATCTACATAGACTAGTATGGCAGTGAAGGAGGTTGTCTTGGATAAAGTGAATAAAGTATGATCATTTTTAAGAGGCTTGAAAACCATAGGCAAGCAGGGCAGCAGTAAGTTTGGTGTACCATTGTCTTGGAGCCTGTTTAAGGCCATAAAGAGACTTAAGCAGCCTACAGACAAGAGGAGTAGAAGAATTGGGAAGGGGCAGACCAGGAGGAGGCTTCATATACACCTCTTTATCCAAAT
Source organism: Codonopsis lanceolata (assembly GCA_013146195.2). Taxonomy (NCBI): domain Eukaryota; kingdom Viridiplantae; phylum Streptophyta; class Magnoliopsida; order Asterales; family Campanulaceae; genus Codonopsis; species Codonopsis lanceolata. The sequence continues at coordinate 95,102,723 of CM028379.1, forward strand.
CTCCATGAAGAAAAGCATTAGAAACATCCATTTGTGATAAGTTCCAGCCCTTAATGGCAGTGAGAGCCAAAAACACCCTAACTGTGGTTATCTTTGCCACAGGTGCAAATGTCTCAAAGTAATCCTCTCCTTCAGTTTGTGTAAAGCCCTTGGCTACCAGCCTGGCCTTATATTTGTCAAGACTGCCATCAGCCTTATATTTCACCCTGAAAACCCATTTGCAGCCTACTGCCTTCTTGTGAGGAGGAAGTTCCTGCAGCTGCCAAGTATTATTTAGCTCTAAGGCATTCAGTTCTGCAGTCATGGCCTGACACCAGTTAGGATCTTTCAAGGCTTGAGAATAAGTAGTTGGTTCAGTGATAGAAGAGATATTACATATGTAAGAAAAATAAGAAGGAGAAATAGAGGAATAAGATATAGGAGAGGACACACCTGAGAAGCAAGTGGAGTTGATAAATGTGGATGGAAGACCTGTATAATCTTTGAATTTACATGGAATATGCCTTACTCTAATAGGCCTAGATGTATTGGTCTCAGGGACATGAACTGATTGGAAGTTGTGAGAAGATTAAGGAGAAGACTCAGGAATGAAGGAAGACTCAGGAACAGATGTTGGATTATATATAGGTTCAGATGGAGACACAGGTTCAGTTATGGAGGAAGGTTCAGGAGAAGGGGTTGATTCAGGAAGAGAAGTAGACTGAGGTATGATTGGAGACTCAGGTTCAGAGATGGGAGCAGACTGAGTTGGAATGGAAGGTATAGAGGAAAATAGATTAGTAGGAGAAGGAGTATTAGAGGCAGATAGACTGGAAGTTGGAATTTCAACAGAAGGAAGTGATGATCCTGATGAGGTAGGAATGATTGGGGTAAACATAGGAATGGTAGACTCTAAGGTAAGATAGGGAGCATACTTATAAGGGAAGTTTTCTTCATAAAAATAAACATCCCTGGAAAATATGATTTTGTGAGTATGGAGATCATACAATTTATATGCCTTTTTGCCATAAGGATATCCTAAGAAGATACATTTAGTTGCTCTTGGTGAAAATTTATCCCTATGAGATTTTAAAGTGGAAGCAAAGCAAAGGCAGCCAAAGGTTTTGATATGAGAATAGGTGGGAGGTTGGTTAAGAAGCTTTTCATAGGGAGTTTTGTATGAGAGAATAGGAGTAGGTGTTCTATTAATGAGGTAAGTTGCAGTAAGAATACATTCTCCCCAGAATTTTATTGGTAAGTGAGCTTGAAATCTTAATGCCCTAGCAACATTGAGCAAGTGTCTATGCTTTCTCTTAACCCTACCATTTTGCTGTGGGGTTTCTACACATGAACTTTGATGTTCAATGCCAAGTGATGTAAGAAAGGAGGAAAGGGTGTTGTTGAAAAATTCTGAACCATTGTCAGATCTGATGGATTTAACAGAGGTATTAAACTGTGTTTGAACCATTTTTAGAAATGCTTGAATATATGTAAGAATTTGAGTCTTAGAAGAGAGTAAATAAGTCCAAGTAGTTCTTGAAAAATCATCAACTATAGTGAGAAATGAATTAAATCCATTATAGGTTTTATGATGGTATGGTCCCCAAACATCACAATGAATAAGGGAGAAAGGAATAGAGGCATGACTATGACTTATTGGAAAGGGAATACGACATTGTTTTGCCAAATGACATACATCACAGATAATGTCCAGATTCTTATCATTACAATCAATAGGAAAGTGTTTCAAGGATTGAAAAGGAGTATGACCTAGTCTAGTATGCCAAAGTCTAGCAGAATTGGAATGAAATACAGAAGCTGAAACATTAGGCTGCAAAGCAGGAGATATTCCATGTAAACTCAATTTGTATAGGCCTTTATCCACTTTACCAATCCCCTTCAAGCTCCTGTGGACTGAGTCCTGGAATAGGCAATAAGAAGGTAAGAAGGTTAAGGAACAGTTACTGTGAGAAGTAAGTTTACTTACTGATAACAGGTTAAAGGTAAATGCAGGTACACACAAAACATTATATAGTATGATACCAAGAGGAAGATTAACCTGACCAATATGTGTAACTGAAGCTGTAAGACCATTAGGAAGAAAAATGAGAGAAGGAAAGGGTTTAGGATCAACAAGTAAATGAAAAGAAGAAACAATATGGCCAAGAGTCTGGAATCAATGATCCATTCTAGCTCATTACATGCAGCACTGAATTGAGTAGAACTTATAAAACTTGGAGTTGTAAAACACTTACCAGCCACTTGTTCAGCAGTGGGAGTACATGAAGAAGAGCAACTTTGATTGATCATATTCAGGAGTTTGTTGTAATGGTCTTGAGACATGGAAACATTTCCATCTCCAGTATCATTCACATCAGATTGAGATGTAGTGGCAACATTTACATGAGTACCTTGAACAGAAGAATTAACAGAAGATTTGGTCTTCAAGTTCTTTGGCATCTTAGCTGGATCTGGTTTGATGCCATGCAACTTGTGCCATTTAGGAAATCCTAATAAAAAGAAGCAACTGGTTTTTGTGTGTCATGTACCTCCACAGTGATCACAAATCAAATTCCTTTTAAGATTTCCTCTTTTACCATTTCCAGTAGAGCCTTTATTTCCACTTCCACTGGTTGTATATCCTTTGTTATTTCCAGGTAAATTTTTAGCAAACAATGCAGTAGACACATTGGAGTCTATAATCATTGAATTTGGTGTTTGTAATATAGAACATTCTTTGATTCTCTCATCTTGCATTAACAAGGAGAGACATGCACTTATGTTAGGAAGAGGAGTCATGGCAAGTATAGTACTTCTAATTCCAGAATGTGATTCATTTAGACCAATCAGAAATTGAGTGACTCTTTGAATCTGGTTATACTCTTCCATCCTTTTAAGCAGGCCATAGGAACAAGAACACACACACTTAGGCATATTGCTTGCCTCTTCAAATCCATCCCAAATAGACCTGAATTTAGTGAAGTAAGCAGTTATAGACATATTTCCTTGTTGTAAATCCATCATTTCTTTCTTAATCTGAAATATTTGAGTACCATTCCCTTGAGTAAAACGACATTCCAAGTCATCCCAAATTTCCTTGGCTGTTTTAAAATAAACCAGACTTGCACTGATCTCAGGAGAAATAGCATTTAACAGCCAAGAGATTAACATATCATTGCACCTTTGCCAATGAGATATGTATTTCGAATTCATATTAGGTTTCTTATGAATTCCAGTGACAATTCCAAGTTTCAGTTTAGAAGAAAGAGCTATCATCATAGCTCTTTTCCACTGATTGTAATTTGTGTTAGTGAGGACATGAGTGACCAAACTCATCCCTGGATGGTCATTTGGATGCAAATATAATGGATGTGAAGCAGGAATAGAAAGGTGTACCTCAGCCGATTCATATTCATCTACTTCTTCAAATGTTTGCTCATGTGAAGAGTCTGATTTTTGTGAAGAGTCTGACTTCTGTTGTGATTCTTCAATGTTTTGATTATCTCCAGACATTCTAAATGAATTTCCCTAACTGTTTATGACTTCAGACTTACAATTGAAGTTTGATCTGAAATGCGGAAGCATGAATGCTCTGATACCATGAAGGATTGAGAATAGCTCAATCAATCATAAAAGCAAAGTTTGAAAGAAAGAATATGAACTGGAAACAGAAGGTTGGGAAAGGAGAGAGATTCTCTTTCTGATTATTCGTCAAATTGTATCTTACAATGATGAGAAACAATACATTTATATGAGGAATAATAAAGGAAATATCTGCCAACAACTAACTAACTAAATCCAGCTGTGTAACAACTTCAATCTAACAGAATGCAACCACTTCCAGAAATATACACTCGACACCCTTGTACTTCTATATAATAACACTCGATTCCCCTGAATAGGAATAACTGATAATAACTGACATTTATATCATTCACTCGACACCCTTAAAGTCCTGTATTTATTCACTCGACACCCCTGAATTCTGAGAGGCTGCAGCTATATCATCCTGCTGCTTTTCCTTTGATGTAGCAGTTGAATGTGCTTCATTTGTGTCTCCTTCATCAGTTGCATCTTCATCATTTATAGTTCATGACTCTGATAACAGTTTGAGCTTCAACAGCAGTCTTGGATTCCATATTTACAGTCTGCGCTTCTGTTACCTCGTCAATTTCTCTGTTCTATTCACTCATACTTTTGAGATCTTCAATTCTCAACCATTCTCCTCCTCCCCATTTTTCTCAATTTCCGCCGCCGCAAGATCTTGTACTACCATCTTCTTCATAAAATTGAAAGCAATTGCAAAACCATCGTCAAGGATGACTACCAACCGGAACCTCCGTTCCCCTTTTTCACCAATATTAAAGACCTCAATTGAGGAATCATCCAAGTTCAAGAAAGAAGAAATGACATCAAAAAATGAAGGATTGGACAATTGAGGAATCATCCAAGTTCAGGAAAGAAGAAATGACATCAAAAAAATTGGACAAATATGAGAGAAAGAGAGAGGGGGGTTAAGCGTACTTTGTTTTTATATATTTTAAGATTGGTCCCTATACCTTTTAAGAGAAAATGACTATTTTACCCTTCCACAAATGCACATGTGTGTCACGTGAGTGTACTTAAGTGTCAAAAGTTGATGAAAAGACCATTTGTGTAAAAGTTTTCAGTTTAGGGACCATTAGCGAGGCGTAAGGACGAAAAGCCAAGAACCGCTAAACAACAGGGACCCATTGTATAGTTTGCCCTTCCTTAAGAGTCATGCTATTCAGATCCCGGTTCTTATAAGTTGAACACCTACCCAATTTTAAAATACTTGGAAACACTTTGTTTACACCCCTCCCCTTATTACCTATTTTGCCCTCCTAATTTTTGAAATTGCTTTTTACACAAACCACCCTCTCTAACCCACCCTAACCCCCCCCCCAACCAAAAACATGAACCCCTTTCCCTTCCCCCATTACGCACACAAGGTAGAGAAGAAAGAAAAACAGGATAACCTCCACCTCCATCTCCTTGGATAATCCTTCGCCACAAATGGAACTATTTGATTATGTTGAACAATCGCATCATTATGAATGTGATATATCTCGTTATCGACTGGACCAACAATACTATGATTTGTAGACAACGTGTTTGAATCCTATTAATAAAAACAATAACATATAAAAAAACACTAATATCTTAGGTGTGCAAGGGCTGAACAACAAGAACAATTTCAGCTATCCAATGCCGAACAAGCCTAATATTTTCAGCTACCAAGGTCCAAACAAATCACGATGAGGACTTACTTTTTTCAATAAAAGAAACTATATCTCAATGTAAATTTAAGCAAAAAAAGCTTTTAAATGTTTATCACTTGTGTGACATTAACGTTTTTGTTTTGCTTCATATTTGATTTTTCAAGCCTAATCTTGAATCCCTAGGTTTTTCGGAGGTTTTTGTGAGGTTTTTGAGAAGGTTTTAAGAAGAGAAGAAGGGGAAGATGAGGGAGAAAAATATATCTTGGAATAAGAGAGTATATTTGAGGGAAGAAGAAGATGTTCAACAATGAAGAAGATGAAGAAAGGGGGTTTGTTTGTTGGGAATAAAAGTTGGGAAGAAGGGGTATATATTGTTTTGGGTGGGGGTAGTTTTAGGTTTTTAGTTTTAGGAAAGGGTGTCACTATTCAACCCCCTTTTACCTATGAGTTTACCCCCCAAAAATTTCAAAAAATGAAAACTCCCTATTTTGCCCTTTCAATTAATCCCTAAAATTTTCAAAATGTTCGGACCTCATTGGCCAAATAAAATTGTGTTGTTCGGATAGAGCATGTCAAATAACACTGTGTTGTTTGACCAAGGAGGTCTGAACATTTTGAAAATATTTTTAAAAAAATTAAACTTAGTGTTGTTCGACATGATCTAGCTAAACAATACAGTGGTGTTCGGCCAAGGTGGTCCGTACATTTTGGAAATATTTAAAAAAAATTAAACTTAGTGTTGTTCGACATGATCTAGCTAAACAATACATTGGTGTTCGGCCAAGGTGGTCGTACATTTTGGAAATATTAAAAAATTAAACTTAGAGTTTTTTGCACGCTCTAGTTGAAAAACATAGTTTTGTTCGATATGCTCTAGCCGAACAATTGAGGGGAGGGGGCGATGAAGGGGGGTCAACTAATAAGGGGTAAAATAGGAAAAAATAAGTTTTAAAAATTTTTGAGGGTCAACTCATAAAAAAAAGGGAGGCTGAATAGCGACATCGTTTAGAAAAAGAGGAAAGGATCTACTTATCAGCTAAAAGGGTTATAATTGAAGATATTTTTATCATTAAAGAAAAGAAAGGGAAATGGGGAGTTAATTTGGAGGAAAGGGGACCAGTCTAGGGGCCAAATTATGGAAGAAGCACTGCAAGTTTCCCTGCAGATGAGGTAACCTACCAAAATGAATTAATTAATTAACAGATAACTCCGTTCAATTCAAGATGGAGACTTTGTCATAACATGCCAGACTGTATCCTCGTACATTGATCAGAAATAAGACTTCCAGTAATAAGACTTCGACTTTGGCCAACCAATTTCAGTTTTTCCTATCTAAATAGGGTCATTTCTCTTTGTGATTTTAAATCTTCTTTTTTATCTTTTCATCCCAACCTTTCCATCGATTTATTTCTTACCTTTTTATTCAATTATTACAAAATAAAATTTTCAAATTTAAAATCAAGCTAATAGTGCCAAACACACCCTTAACTATGTAAATTATCTTAAGAACGTTACTCATTAATTATATTTGATACTAGAAAAAGAAGACAAATTGTACAGCCCACCAACATCTACTCATTTACAAGAGTGCTGCACTATTCTTACAATCTCATGGATCACCACAAGCAGAGGATTTTCTTTTAAAACTTTTATGTCCATGCCAATAAGTTGTAACCGTATCATTAATATAGGGTTCGACGATTGATGTTGCTTGTTAGTCTTGCAGTACATAAGAAAAACCAGCAGAGCTGTTACTCGTTATCCCAGAAGTTTCTTAGCTGTGACATATGTAAAAGAAGTTCGTCTCTGCCCAAACCAGTGGTGCTGCTCGTCATAATCCAGGGAGGATGTACCTTGTAGTTTTCTTTGATCAGTTGATGGAAGCTTTTGATGTTCTCATCGGGCCTTTTTCCTTTGCTTGCCTTCATTTTATCACATTTTGTAAAAACAAGAGTCATCGGTATCTGAAAGAGTGAAAGGAGCGCAACAAGAACAGATTCAGCCTCTATACCAAGAAAATACTAGGAATTGAAGGCGATGAGATGATGAAAGATGTTTAAAGTTTGAGAGCACTATACATTGTTCCGGCCAAGCCAATTAGCACAATCAAGGTCAATCTTTTGAGGAGGTACACTTGCATCAATCAAAAGTAATACTCCCACCAGGGTGTCTCTATTCAGAAAGTAGCCTTTGGTGAATGAGGACCAATCCATTCTTGCAGCATCTGGGGCATTAGCAAAGCTGCAACCAGAGCAAACCAAAATAGATGCAGAGGTTAGTTGGACTTTTGTGGGAAGTGTACAAAAATTACATGCCTGTCACAAGGCAAACCAAATAAAACTTGTAAAGAAGCAAAAGAGATAGATACTGACACAGAGTGGAAAGAACAACTACTTCCTTCATTCCCTTGTTTTTAACATCAAGAAATGCTTAGGAGAGTAAGCTAACTCATCTGTATCCTTCATCATAACTATATCTTGCACAAACTGCTGAAGTACACTGTACACCTTGGCTTGTCACTCAAAAGGGACAGCGAGATCTTTGGGCCGACTGACCGAGTTTTAACTTTTTCTTTTCTCTTTTGAGAGGCCCAAGCCTAACATCACATGGTTTATCTGAATTAATGCTTCTTCTCATTGCGACAAATTAAAACACAGACCTGGTCTAATAGTTCAAACAAGCCTACAAACTAGCCCATGCTTACCATCTAATAGTTCAATATTGAAGGACTCTCGAGGCTGACCTCTGCTTCTGTGAAGAGATTCTAAGAGTTTCTTTCTTTACATTAGTATTCAGTATTCACACAAGCAGCAAGGCTCAACCTCCTTACATTTGCAATCAGAGTTCTCTGGATAGTCTTGAGAGCAAGCAGCAGCTACAGCCTCAAATACTTAGAATTAAAAGACCTTCCTGTTAAGTCAAGAAAGCCGTCAGTCTTCACTCTTCACCTTCATGGAGCACGAAGATATAGTTGCACCTTAGCATATGTTAGGTGAGGTGAGTCAAATCAGCTAAGCTAGGTCAAGTTGGAAGCATGCTGGGTTGGTGCAAGCCAGTGGCCAAGCCCAAATTCAAATTTCAAACCATAGTGCTGGTTCTGTTATGGTTTTACGAAATCAACAAGAAAAGGTAGTTGCAGCTCTACTTAAAGCTTTTAGCATAACTGAAATCAAGTGATCCTACCAGATACCCGAAGTCAAACCCAGATATTTGTTTGGGTAAAGAATAAAGATAGTGTACACCGAACAAAAAAGTAAATCTGGTCTAGCAGTTGTCTTCCCAACCAATGGCAATTTCAAATATAAGGTCAAAATGATCTAGATGAAGTAATGAACACAAGTATCAATTGGGATGAACTGGCAACATGAACTACACATTCCATCTTTTATGGAACACGGATCCAAAATACAAACTAGTGAGAAATGGGACAAAAAGCATAAACATAAGGCAACCATGGACTTTAATCTAATAAGTAGTATGACCATATCTGCACTGCCATGTTACAAATATTGTTCATAAACTACCTGAATTGGCAAAATCACAGGGAGCATTATAGTCTAATCCAAAGAAAGAAGGTATCCAAGATTGGTAACGACTCCATGTCCTTGTTGACCATCTTGATGAATTGATATGGTCACGCTTTGTAGCTGGTTCACTTATTGGTCAACACTATATGTCTCCCGCTCACCTTAAGCGAGCTTCTCCCAATTCATCACCTACTGATGTGCAGGTTACCTGTACTGTCTCCTGAATTTCTAGATTGGACATTTTATTTTCTAGTTTTAAGTCACATCCATCCTAGCATTCTCAGTTCAGCTACAGTCATTATATTAGCACATTACTTCCTAGTTGCTCTACTTCTCTAGCATAGAGTGAAGCGAGGCTGATAACTGCTTTAAAGAATTTTTCCTCAAAAGTCACCTACCTAAAATATCTCTCATTTTAGCAAAGTATTGCAAAAAAAAAAAAATCTGATGACCGGATGATTTGTTGAGTCTCCAGAGAAACTACTATGGAACTTACATCAATAAGTGCTTACAGCACACTCTATCTAAAAAGAATTGGAAAAAATAAATTGTAATCTTTCAAGATTGAGACGAAGCTAAAGCTTACCCGTAACCAGGCAAATCTACCAGATACCAACTTCTGTTGACCAAGAAATGATTTATAAGTTGAGTCTTTCCTACAATTCAAAACAAAAATTATACCCCAAAAGACCAAAACTAATCAATCAAACAGAAATTGAAATTTACAGGAATCCGAATCAAACCTGGCTTTTTGGAAGTGAGTGCAACTTCTTTCTTGCGAACCAGAGTATTAATCAAAGAAGATTTGCCAACATTGGACCGGCCAAGCATTGCGAACTCAGGTCGTTCGTCCTTGGGGCAATCCTTGGCGCGACTACTACTCTTGACGAACTCCACCTCCTTAATTTTGGCGTCGCCGGCGAACGGCCCAATCACAATGTTTGAACCGGGTAAAACCATTTCGTCGGTGACCTCATCTGGGAAGACTCCGGGAGGTACGAAGAGGACGGTTCGGACGAGATTGGTCGTCTGGGAGATTGCTTGCTTTGGAGTTTTCGTGGCGGATACATGTCGGGAAGAACGATAAGTAGGGTTAGGGTTTTGAGAGGATGAGTAGGAGAGAGTGGCGCTTTGATAGGGAGAAGAAGATAGGAGTGAAGAGAGGTTGAGGGTGAAGAGGCGAGCTCGTGCTGATACCAACATTTCGTCTAAAATTCGTTTAGAATCTTTCTGAGTTTCTGGATTCACTTCTGGGTTGCGTTATTGAGCCCCTTTCCTCGAAGCGACCCCCAAAACTCTCCAAAACCCAAACTTCCTATTTTATCCTCCCTTATTCAAGTTGACCCTCCTTTCCACCCCTCACCGCCTCCTCCATCCCCCCACCGCCTCCTTCCTCTCCCCCACCTCAATGCCTCCTCCCCACACCGCCTCCTCCCTCCCCCAATCCATAACTTCTTCCCTCCCCTCCCCTTCCATAACCATCTCCTCTCCTCCCTCATCACAGTATACTCACCCCCTTCATAGTCTCATCTTTTCCCCCTCCCCTTCATTCTTCTCTATTTTTCTTTTTTTTTTTAAATAAAATTAAATTAATTCCAGGTTTGTTCGGCCCTGGTCAACCGAACAAACTTGTTCTGTTCGGCCATGGGTGACCGAACAACCTTGTTGTTCGGCCTTTTGGGCCACGGCCGAACAATTAAGGTTGTTCTGGCCACCATGGCCGAAACGAGTAACAAGTTTGTTCGGCTGAACGAACAAACCCGATTTAAATATATTTTTTAAAAAAAAAGGAGAAACGAGGAAGAATGGATTATGTGAGGGGGGTGAGTATATTGTGATGGGGGATGGGGGGAGGTGGTGATGGAAGGGGAGGGAAAGGTCGTGGATCGGGGGGAGAAGAGTGTGGGGGAGGAGGAGACATTGAGGTGGGGGAGAGGGAGAGGGAGGGAGGGAGGAGTGAGTGGGGAGAGGGAGGAGGCGTGAGGGGGGGAAGGGGATCAACTTGGATAAGGGAGGGTAAAATATGAAATTTGGATTTTTGAGTGTTTTGGGGGGTCAACTTGGAGGAATGGGGGTCTCAATAGCGCAACCCTTCATTTTTGTTGTAAGAGCATCGAGACCCCCACTTCCTAAGTCGATCCCCCAAATACAATTTTTTTTATTTTACCCTCCCCAATCTAAGTTGACCACTTGACCCCCCCCTCACAGCCTTCTCCCTTCCCTCACCCCTCACCACCCCCTCTCTTCCGTCAACACCTCGCTGCCTCCTTCCTTTTCCCCACCTCACTACGAACCTCCTCCCTCCCTCCAATCCATTGCTTCTTCCCTCCCACTCCATCACCAACTCCCCCTCCCCACATCACAGTATATTCCTTCCATCATCGCCTCCTCTTTTCCATTACATTCCTCCAATTGCATCCTTCCACTGCACCCTTTAACTTACCCCCTTCACATCTATTCTCGCCTAGAAAGTGAGCCTCAATCTCCGGCCGCAGTCCCAGTCTCCGTCACCTTTCTTCCATGTTTCCCCCTCTCTTTAAAAATAATAATTTAATTCCAGGTTTGTTCGGCCCTGGTCGACCGAACAAACTTGTTCTACTCAGACATGCTCAACCGAACAACCTTGAATTGTTCAGACATGGATGATCGAACAACACAAGGTTGTTTGGTCGATCATGACCGAACAATTCAAGATTGTTCGGTCGAGCATGGCCGAACAGAACGAGTTTGTTCGGTTGACCAGGGCCGAACAAACCTATAATTAAATTATTATTTTTTAAGAAAGGGGGAAACGAGGAAGAATGGGGGTGCTTAGAGGTGTAAGGGGGGGAAGGGAGGAGGCGGTGGATTGGGGGGAAGGGAGGAGGCGACGAGGTAGGGGGAAGGGAGAAGGCTATGAAGGGGGGTCAACGTGGATTAGGGAGGGTAAAATATGAAGTTTGTGTTTTGGGGGGTTTTAGAGGGGTCGACTTATAGGAAGTGGGGGTCTCAATAGCGCTACCCCACGGTTAGGGGAAGTTACCACTTCATATTGCCATTGTCCATTGTTTTCCAGAATGATCCCTCAAAGTAATGTTTTTGACATTAAGACCCTATTTAATATTACCCATGCAACAACCCTCGATTTGTTTGTTTTACAAAAAATAACTTGTTATGTTTTTATATCATATACCAAATCAAAACAAGAGTTGTATTTCTTAAACCAATCAGTTACCAAACCGTTTCCACACTGTTGAGATTCAACATTATTAATATGGCACCCTAGACATTCATATGCTTGCCTTTATGCATTCATATTGTTTGTGAGCATGTTTGCTTAGTCTAAATATGTTTTAGAATCATTTATAAGTCATTCATAATGTTCTTAACATGCTTAGAATTTTATTTGCATGCTTGTTGAATCGTTGGTTTAATTGCTCGTTTGGTTCTCCTTCTTTCCCTCCTTCGTTCGGATTGTTCGAGTGTTGTTCGAGGGTGTTTGGGGTGAGTTCTAGACTTACTTTGAATGAGGTTTAAGCCTCAATTGATTTTGGTTAAGTGTTTGGGGGTCTTTTAGGTTGCTTTTTGAGCCATTTCGGGTCTGTCGGGCTTGCGGTCGCAAGGGAAAATGGCATTGTCTTCGCAAGGTGTCCAGAAGATTGATGTTAAGGAACCAGCTAGCATGCGGTCACATGCTTGGGGAGCCATGCGACCGCATGGTCACCCGAGGCAGAATTGCTTTGTTTTGATTGTTGATGAATTTGTGTGTTCAAACCCTATCAAAACCCTTCCTAAACCTCAACTAAACCTCCCTAACCCTCATTACTATTAACCTAACCTTATTAACTAATTTTAAGTGTGATTAAGTGAGTGCATTAGTTGGATTATTAAACCCAAATCAGATTTTTAAGTGACCACATTGTAGTGACACTTGTCCCACTAGCCTTTTGACTTCACTAACACCACAATTCAGCTTAGGGACTCCTCATTTGTTGAATCCTTTTCCAAAAACGTGAGAGAGATAGTTCTTGAGGGTTCCCATGAGTTCTTGAAGGTTCTCCCTTGGTCCTCCATGATTCCTTCCTCCATTGCTCAAACAAACTCCATAGAAGTGAAGAGCTTGAAGAGTAGAGCATTTCTAACCGAATAGTTTCTCCATTTGGTTTCTTGTGTGTAGTTTACAAGTAAGTTACTCTTCTTCTTCTTTGTTTTAGTACTCATTGATCCTAAGGAAACAAAACCTGTGATTTTTGAGGTCAATAAGTATACATACTTGCTTTATATGCCTTCATATTGTGACCTTAACATGTGAACTTAGTAGGAGCATGTGTAGGATGATTTTATGATTATGGAAACATATTATATCCTTTCACCTTGTGTATTTTGGGATTTTGAACATGTTAGAGGCAACATTTACATGTTTACTTGAAATGGTGCTATGTGAAAGTATCTCAATTAGGGCTTACTTGGTATGTTGTTATGTTGAAATGTGTTCTAGCTTTTAATTGGATTATATGTTGTATATGGACTAAATTGTAGTGCCTTGGATAGTTTATAACTCAAATGGACTTAGTAATGAACCTAGGATGGTTTATGAAGCACATAGCTTCTATTCTGTAAAATTGAGAATGTGTAGTAAAGACTCAACGGAGTAGACTCTAGGGAAGTTTTGAACATGTTGAACACCACTTTCAATCCCTACGAAGTTTGGACACTGTTTAATTGGGTTTACTCCATTATAAGTTGAGTCTAATTATGTGCAATGGAGTTCTTTGTGAATATTTGGTTATGAGCAATTAATTGCCTTGACATGATCTATGGTAGAGATTAATACCCTGCTTGGTCGGTCGAGTTCGCTCTTGTAAAATTCAATCCTTATTTGGTCTTGACGAGTAAATATCTACTTGAGCATTGCATTGAGTCCAGTTGGCACTATTTGGTTTGATTTTTTTATGTCAGGGTAGGACGATGCATCGCCTTCACGAATCGTGAGATTTGTGCTCGCTATGGATCGCCATACCTGGGACCTCACACACACCTCCACTGTAGGCCATAGTGAGGAAGTAGCCCCTTTGCCGTATCAATACGTGCGTCACAGGTTGCTATTAGCCGACGGAGTTCGGTATATCGATGTGAAGTCACGAGCATCGTAGTCACGATTTTTGGTTAACAAACTTTATTGCAGGAGCTACGTAGTGGCCGGGCCTATACCATATCCTACTTGTATGATTTATTTCCCGCACTTACGTGAATAATGTGTCAAGTGCTATATGATGAACATGTACCATAATTGTGATAAATGCTATGTTATGACATGTACATGCATTTTTAGTAACTTACTAAGTCTTTATGACTTACCCTATTTGTTTGCTTTGTTTTCCTTAGATCCGAGCCAAGCAGAAGGTCCTCGTTAGATTCGCCATATCCGAGCTAGATAGCCGTAAGCTTGGAGGTTGTACTTTTGAGACTATGTATAGTTAGTCTTTTATTTTGGCAAGGCCGATGGGAAGCAAGTCACTTAGACTTAACTTGGGTTATTGTTTGTTGTATAACTCTTTGATTATGCTAGACTTAAAATCTTTTGTACGCCGACTTCCATGTCGAGCTTGTTTATATATTGTGGTTCACTACAGTTTATTCTGCTTATTACTCTTTTAAAGCATTATTATAGTTGTTGTCTCCGGCATGTTGTGGTTGTTGAGGTTATTATATGCATATGTTATAATTGTAGGAGTAGTTGTTGGGTTCCGGCTGTAACGTCGCCGAAGACTTGTTTACTTTATGTTCTTTTCCAGCCAAGTGTAGCTGAGTTGTTATTCGTATGCGATGTTGCGCCATATGAAATTTTATATTCCTACGTACGCATGCTTACTTGTGTATATTTGGGCGGTCCGACTTGGGATTCCGCATTGGAATCCGGGTCGGTATGCCATAATTAATACTAAACCAATTAAAGACAAAATAATTCTCCAAGCTGTTCACTATCCCAATATCATAATTAGTCACCAAGAACGCATTGTCCACCGAGAACCAAACTGCCCAAACAATGGTTAACACATGATAATATACTAATAATATCAATCTTCCAAGTGACCCATAAACAACCTGCAAAACAGATTTAGACCAAGGAAAAAACAGAATAGTAAAAGTAGCAATTAATTAGTTTAGAACTGAAGAAGCAACGCGAGTGTTGTTGAATCTTTAAATTTAAAGGATTTGCTTAAAAACATTTCACTTGATTGTCAGCCAGGACAAGCAGCTTAAATTTGGTCAGCTGGTTATTATTTTGTCAGCCAATCTTCTCAGCTGATCAATACGTTGCTATGAAATGAGTTTATCTTTTCCTTATTTGTTTAAACATACTCTAGTACTAACTCTTTCCTACTTTGTGTTGTGATAGATGTCCTGCCATATAATATCTCCCAAGATCCTTTACGATCTTACATCTGTGATAACACATTTTCAAAATTCAAATGTGTTCCTAATGGGTTGCTCACTCAGACTATCTATATATACCCATTGGAAGCACTGGTGAAGACAATGAATCTGAAGAATTTTTCAAGTCAAGAAACTTTCCACTCACAAACTCTCAGTCTTCGTCTTCAGAAAACTTTAGCTAGATACCTGTCATTGAAAATTTCTTTCTAGTTATTGTTTAGGCAAAACACGAGTACTTCGGTTCAAATTATTTCAACTCGAAATTTTGTCTCACGAGTTTGATTGTTTCTCAATCATTCTCCCAAACACCGGTCTTTTGTTGTACACTGATCCATTAGAGATCAATTAAGATTTTTAATAAAGTTAGTGCACTTCAAAAATCCAAGTCTGACCAACTTGGTAGTGGACGTAGCAGTTTATCTGTGAACCACTTCAACTGAATTGTCAGCCATTTCTTATATCCACTCGACTTAACACTTAATAAGTTATTAAACCGATTAAGTGTCGGCCGCAACAACACTGTTTGCTTACTTGTTTAGTTAACTTGTGTTCGAATTTCCTCTCTATATTCAGTGAACATACCTCAAAACAAATTTCTTTTGAAAACTGTTATGTCACTCAACTGACCAACTCACTTCAGCTTAAGGAATTTCAAAGTGTCGCCCAAACCGACCATCTCTTGATTGACCGACAAGATCAAGTTTTCCGCTGCCAATATTTTAGGATTTTCAAATCAACCACTAAAAGTTTTTAAAGGCTATTCACCCCCCCTAGCCTTCAAGCATTGCCATCCGACTTACAATTGGTATCGAGCAAAGCTTTTTTGAAAAATTATTTTCCAAGCCTAACGGCTTGAAAGCTCGATCATGGCAACTCTAAAGCTTTTCAATCAAACAATGTCACTCAAGTTCCCATTTTTGATGAAGATCACTTTGATATCTGGAAGGAAAGAATTACAAGATATATGAACAATATAGACAAACGGTTGATGGAATGTGTAAGAGGTGGTCCTATGCAACCAATGAAAATAAACACTAAAGTTGGTAAATCTTCTGCTGCAGATGATGATACTGTAAACCCTCTTGCTCCTGCTGAAGAAGAATATGTTCTCAAACCTCAAGCAGAATGGACTGAGGAAGATAAGATTACCGATGGACTGGATGCCAGAGCTGTACATATCCTGTCAAGTGCGGTACCTGATGAAAACTACAAACAGATATATGACTGTGTGACTGCCAAGGAAATTTGGGATGCTCTTGTAGAATATGTAGAAGGAGATCAGAATACCAAGGACAACAAACTATACGACTGCATACAAGAATTTGATGCATTCAAGAAGGACCCAAAAGAATCCTTAAAAATGCCTCGACGATGATTTCTCGAGGTAAGTAACAGATGTTCTTCTCTTGGCAAAGTTTATAGTATGAAAGATTTAAATATGCGTTTTCTTAGCAGTTTAGGAAGTAGATGGCATGTAAAAGTGACTGCCATAAAGGAAGCTAGAGACTTGAACAAAACTCATATACGTAGTCTTGTTGCAAGTCTAAAAATTTATGAAAAAGAAGTTCTCAAAACTCAAGAAATTGAGAAAAATTTCAAGGGAATATCTCTTCTGAAGAAGAAGAAACATTAAAACTTCTACATCTCACGATGATGACTTTGATGAAGATGAATTTCTTTGCCTTTGCTAGACAATTTAGAAAATACAAATCTTTCAAAAAGAATTTTAAAAAACCTTCAGCAAATTTTCAAAAGTCTACTTCAAATTATCAAAAACCTTCTCCAAGCTTCCAAAAACCATCTACTCCAAACTTTCAAAAACCTTACTTCAAATCAAATGAAGACAAGGTTGAGAAAGAAAAACTGTTGTGCTTTAACCTGCAAAGCCCGGTCACTTTGCTTCAAACTGCCCTTTTACAAGAAATGAGTATTATAAAAGAGCTCCCGAAATTTTGAAAAACAAAAAGGTTTGGTTGCGTAAGATCAAAATCTTGCAACTTGGATTGAAACAGACTCGAAGATGAATCTGGCGATGTTGAGCAAGAAGCAAATTTATGTCTTGTAGCGAGAATCGCCTATATATGATTCGAAAATGAGCTTCCAAGTCCTAAATACTCAAAATGCCCGATAATGATCATCAAGCTCACCTATTACAAACCCCAAACTGACAAAGGTCATCAAACCTGATCAGTTTGTGGTTAAGAAAATAGGAAATGGATTTTATGGACAAGGAATAATAAGTCGACAAGAAAGAAAGTCAAGTCAGCTTCTCCAAGGACTGCTAAAATAACTCATGATTCAAAAAGGCAGGAGGAGAAGATTACTGACTCAAGTGTTGATGATTTGTTGGAACAAATGCAAGAAATGTATTCCAAGTTTGAAACACTTAAAAGAATCCATTTTTCTTTATCTAGTGACTTTGAAAGAATTTCTGAAGAAAACTGTGAGCTTAAGAAAATCAATGAACTTTACAAAGTTCGTGAGAAAGAGTTGCTGGAACTTAAAAGTCTCAATGAAAAATATGAAACTCAAGCAAAAATCTCAGATGCCCAAATTGCTGACCTTGTAGAAAGAAATCTTCGACTGACCAATGTTGTTGATACTTATTCAAAGTCAAAAGCTGCTGTAGAAACTATCATCAGACAACAGAAAGATCATGAAGACCAGCATGGTCTTGGATACTCAAAAAATGATGAAGGTTGTGAGATCAGACAGTCAAAAGGTGAACCTAAGATTCTGAAAAAGGACAAGGGATTAGTCTATAATGCTGTACCATTTACTTATCCCAGAAACAAGAATCAAAGACAAAGAGGAACATCAACAAAAGGATAGGGTGAACAATGAAAGTTGTCGGTCTTACGGTCACAAACCTCAAAATCGATCGGCTAACTCAAAAACCGACAAATGTCAGTCAAGCCGACAAGTGTCGGCTAGGCGACAAAGGAGGATTCAGAAGAAGGGCAACTGACAAGTTCAAGCCAATAAATTTTGTTGCTGCTAAGACCTCAAAGCTGAATCAAAAAGAATCAAAGAATTCACCTCAAATGACTGATAAACCTGGTTACCACAAGTGTAATATTTGTTCTACGTTTGGTCATCAGACACATGAATGTTTATATAGATTTAAACCTATTGACAGAATCAAAAAGCCTAATTATAGGCAAGTCTGGATACTGAAGAAAACTAACCCTTTGGACCCAAAAGTATAAAAGTATACATGATTTAAATATTCATATTTCAGGTATGCTTAATGGCTGATGAACATTCAACTGACGTATGGAT
>CM028379.1:95121270-95168413 GCA_013146195.2 Codonopsis lanceolata
AGGGATGAAAGATGAGGGAGGTGGGATTAGGACGAGGGATGAAGTTTGAGCAATGAAGCAAGATTTTTAGAGGATGTCCTCGGTTGGTGCCACGGCGGAGCATGACCATGGCGGCCGGGATCAAGCTGGAATGGAGGACATGGGGCGGCAGAGAATTTTTTTAGGGTTTATTCATTAAAAGACCTTTTGATTGGTGTATTGGACTCATATTCAGTGATGGAGATTTAATTGATTTGCAAGCTTATGGTAATTTCATTCCACCGTGTTGATTTGAGTTTTTTATTATACATATCCCTGTTTAAACATTGGAGTTAATGAGTGCCTCTGTGAGAATGGTTGAGACATGCATATGTAGGTGTTGAAGGATCCTTTTCGAGATATGTGAGTCAATCTAGATTGAAATATTTTAAGATGCTCATCACTTTGATTGAATTTTGAATTTCCATATGATAATGCACATTGAAATACATGCATTGGAGTAATGTCAGATTTTCATGAGTGTTTAGATTAGGAACACTCAGATCTATACATATTCAGGATGCTTGAGGACAAGCATAGTTTAGGTGTGGGTGAATTTTGATAAGAACACATTTGTGTGATATTGTTAGTTGATTTTGTGATTAATTATAGAGTAAATATTACGCTTTTAGTTGCTTTGTGATTGCTGATGATTGTAAGTGTGAAGGGAGTTGACAAAAGAAAAAATGAAGCAAAAGTGATGAATTGCAAGAAAAATAAGAATTTTGTGATGTTGTGTGGGCATGTGCTATTTAATATCTGAAATCGAATCTGCTGTTCAACTCACAAAAGGACTGTCTAGCTGATATTCTGGGAAGTTAGAGAACTATGTTATGTTCCTAATTTATTTCTTGTAAAAAGGAAAACTACTAGAGTAGTTATTTAGTAGTTTTAGAAAGTTAACGATGGTTTTTATTGGTAGAAAACTGCCAAGTAGTTGCCGTAGTTGGGGAAACGGAGGTCATATGTATAGGCTGGGACTTGTTGGAGGAATCAGTCACTCAGGAAGGAGATTACCACTTATTTTGGGAGAGAAAGTAGAAAGAAGAATTGTAGTCTTTCTTTAGTTCAACAACACTGGCTGGAAACATTTTACTCTTGATATTTGTAAGTTAATTTAATTATGTTTAGTAGCTAATCACCTTCTTCCAGTCAATGAGCAATTAAGTCTCCAACATTTTTACTGATGTGATATCTAATAGAATTAATCCTTGTTTAGTTACAAATATTTGTTCGTTTTCCATTTAGCTCGTTGTATGATTATTGTGTGTAATTGATATTTGTGGTCAGAATATTACTTAACATAATAGTTTATGGCTAGTTAACACTGTTGATCTGTAATTGTCCTCAGTTTTAACAAAGTGGCGAATAATACATCTTTTAGGTATCACAAGCATAATCGGACCATGTTACGGGAACAAATAATCTAAGTTAAAGGATATTGCTTCAACATGCACTGCTTTGAATCGGGTCTCTCTCTTCATAAGGCAATCGAATTTACTAAATCTTACGAGCGTCTCGGGGGTTGTATTTCGGTTAGATGATAGTTGACGAGATTCTCTTAATTATCAACACGTACGCGGTAAGGAGAGATTTGGTGTTAGGCGTTTCTCGATACTTATAACTGGTTTATTTGTCATTAAATGAGATGTTTTTGCATCGATGATCAGTAGTAAAATACGAGATGAAAATTGGTTCATTGACTGAACTTTTATTTTATTGAATTTTATCAAGTTTTAATATGTTAGTATAATTGAAATCTTTAATTTTCGGTTTAATTAGTATGTTAGTCAATTCTTAGTTAATTAAAAAGCTCAATTCAATCTCTTTATTACTTAGTGAAATTCTAAAAAGGAATAAGTACAACGTTCCATGTGGATACAATCCCGACTTACATTATACTTGTTATTAGAGAAATAGGAGAATTAACTTTGACGATTTAACACACGTCAGAATTCAATAAATATTTAAATTTCATGAAATTTAAATAACGTGAAATTTGTTTTTAAAATCAAAGCAATTTCATGGTTTTGAATAATGTGTGAAATTCAATTGTAATTCTATATTATGGTTAAAATAATATTTCAATAATATATCAAGTATCTAGTCTAGTCTAGTAGTATGTGGTTGTTAATGATTTTGAATGACAAATGTTCAAACCTTGCTAACAACAAAATTATTTAAAAAAATTATAATTTTAAAATAAATGACATATAGTGGTGGTGGTTAAAAGCGGCGGTGGATACTAAAGTTGATGGGCCGATGGCGGCCAATGGAGGTGGTCGGAGGCTGGCAATCGGAGTTGGTGGCGGCCAACAATGGTGGCATGAGGTGGTTGTCGGATGTTGTGATGGGGGGGGGGTAAAAAGAATGTGAGTTGTTATTGTGTAAAATAATAGAAGAAAAATGGACCAAAACTTAGAATTTAAATTCTTAAGATTTAGTATATAATTAATTTTATGAGATTGAGACATTTAGAATTTCAACTTAATTCCAATTCAAATTTTTGTCGTGATCCCAATTGACGGAATTGGTTTTAGAGGCCTTAATTTTAATTTCAAGTCACGGAATTGAGGTATCCAAACATTACCCTTATGATATTTACGAGATAGCAATGTTTGTAGTTAGAAAATATCAAACTAAAAAATAAAATAAATAAAATGTTGCATTGTGATTATTTAATTACATCATTGAAAATTAAAGTACCACGGTAAATAAATACTTCATCCGTTCCGGATAAATGTTCATCGTTGACAAAACACAAAGACTAAGAAACTTGTTTAATGATGTGCTATAAAATCTGTTGAGACGATAATACACATCTATTTCTTATTAATTTTTTCTTGGTTTTAAGATAAAAATGGTTAGAATTAAAATTAATGGGGTCTTACTATTCTAAGATTGTGTTTTATCGACAATGTGAACCCAAGAATAATACAATATTCCAAAAGAATATATGAGTTTGGTCTCAGCATGATATGATGAATTCCCGATCAAAGTAGAATGGAATGGATGCCATAAACTACCAATGTTGACCAAATTATTAATTGGGATAACTATTAGTCCACTACTACAAATTAAGATAGCTTTTACGATTTTTGTAGACAAACAAATGTCCTTCAAATTTTCAAATGTGTATTCTTAATTATGTATCACCATTCATGTTACAAGCAAATTGATTAAATGAAAAATTTCAGGAAAATATAAACAATAATAATAATAATAATAATAATAATAATAATAATAATAATAATAATAATAATAATAATAATAATACATTCTAATTTGTTATAATACGAAGATAATTTGGAAATTGGATTATACTCCCTTCGTTCCAAGCAAAAAGTTCATCATATTATTTTGAAATGTTTCATTTTAAAGGTTCACTTTAAAAAATCATGCTTACAATTTCTATAAAAAAATTCATTTGTGTTGTAAATACATTGTTTGTGTCTATTTATTTTATAATTATAATCAACTCTAATGATATTAATATATCATCTTTATAATTAAACTTTTCAAGCATGAACATTTTTTGTGGAACATAAGGAGTATCATTTTAATAAACTAGGAATTAAAGGGTATTTTAGCCCCCATTATAAACTAGCACTGTACGTATAATATTCTAATAAATGATATAGTAGCTAGACAAAAAAATTCGTAGTAGAAACAACCCTTCCATAGACTAGTCTTTTTACTTTCTGGTCGTCTCTCAAAATCAACAAATAATGGAATGGCAAGAGGTGGTTGTATAAGGAAAAATAATATATGTCACATTAGAGATATAGCAGTATACGTGTCTATTAGGGTGAAAATAATTGTGTTTATTTTCTCTCTCCTTTTTTCGTGTTCTAATATTTAGGTCACATGTTGTTATTGTCTTTTTAGGTAATTGTTAAGAAACTTAGTCATTATCTTCTTTAAGGACTTTAAAATGTCAATCCCTGTCTTGTAGGATTAGATATTTATTTTCTTAATAACTTTTTTCCTAATCCTAACATTGCCTTGTTGAGTTGTTTTCTTGGTGGATGTGATTTCTTAGGAGCTCTATAAAAGAAAATATCAGCCTTGGACGTTGTCACTCAAGCAGAGAAATAAGAAGAGAAGTTTTCTCATATGATTCTGTCAGAAACCTGTGAGCCACCCAATGATACATCATCAGAAGGTTCATCTGTTTCGTTGCTTTTTTCATCAGTCTCCTTTAATTGCTTTATCATGAATGACTGATGTATTCATGGATGTTATGCATAGATTAGATACATCTTCTCACTTAGGAGTTTTCGTAATGATTTCCACTCTTTAAACGATTTGTTTTCATATTGTAAGCAATTGCAATCTTTTAATCTAGTGGAAGTTTTGCCATGAGGCATCGTCTACAAGTATTTTACTTGTAGACATAAATTATAACTTGGTGTCTCTTTGCTTGATTCGTTTATTAATTATTTTATTTATTCCGCTGCGTTTTTTTATTTGATGACTCATGAGATGATGTATCATTTGATACATCATCGGTGAATGTTTCAGTAAGTATTGTCTTTTTACAAATCCTGGCTACACATATCATTTCATTTAGTATCAGAGCCTACGCTTAGCCTTACTAAGTGACGGTCCTGTTGTAGCAATGATGGATTATCAAAGTGTTTCGGTTTTTCAACCTTCCACTCTTGATTTGATTAATTATTCGAAGTAGAAGGATAAGATGTCGGCCTACATCAAATCCATTGATGAGCAGGCATGTATCCTAAACTATGAGTATGTTCAATGTCGTGGGTGTTCAAGCTATGACCGTTATGCAAATCAATGTGCCAACACGTTAAGCAAAAATGTTTTGAGTTTTGTCTCGAAAAACAGTAATAATGATGGGAAAGAAGATTTAGGAGATTTGATTACTTTTTCAGCTCTCGAAGAGGCAAATGTTCTTCGAAAAAATTCTGGTAAGATTCATGATGATGAGGTTGTCAATGATATATCATCAGATACCTCATCTGAGGACAGTTTGCTAGATCTTTTGTGTTTCAACTCCTCAATAGTTGAGAACACTGAAAGTGTTAAGTATGATGAATCTGATTGTGAGGATACTAATTTGGTTGAAGATTACAAGGAATTATATGTCAATTGGGAAAAAAGGTGTGCCAAAATGAAAATTATGAATAAACAAATTCATTATCTCTTAAATGAGAATGATGAACAGAAAGTATCCATGGCTAGATTGGAAACCTTGCTCGCCAAAAAAGATGATGAGATTGAAAAATTAAGATTCGAACTTGAAAAGGCTAATGAGACTTTGTCCAAAGAGAGTAGAGGTAAGACCAAGCTTGATGAAGTTTCGAGTATTGGTCAAAAGTGTACTACTGGGTTGAGTTTCAGACCTATAGTTTTTGTCAAAGAAGGAGAGGGACTTTCAAGTTCTTCTCAAAAACAAAATGGGTTTGTGAAAAATTTTAAACATAGGAAAAGGAGGTATGCTTGTCATTACTGCTATGGACCATGCCATATCAGACCTTTTTGTCACAAAAGAAGGGCTGATCTTCCTAAGAATTCGGTTGGAAACCAAAAAATGTTTTCTGCCCAGAACAGGATGACGTACCCAATGATGCAACATCAGGAACGTGATCGAGAACTTCATCGGTAGCACATTGGGTACAACATCCGCTGAAACAAACAAAACCTCATGTGCAGAAGTTTTCTAGAACTATATGGGTTCCAATTCAAAAGCTGATTTGAACTGTCAAGTTTCTTTTACATCTTTCAAATCCCATATCTCATGTACTTGGTACTTTGATAGTGGTTGTTCTCGCCACATGACAGGTACAAGAGAAAACTTGACAAACTACACATGGTGCAATGAAGGTATGGTCACCTATGGTGGAGGTGCAAAAGGTAGGATAGTAGGAAAAAGAACATTAGATGTTGATGGCGGGCTTAAAGCTAATTTGATTAGCATTAGCCATTTGTGTGATGACAATCTTCAAGTAAAGTTTGACAAGAAGTCATGTGAGGTTTATGATTTGTCTAACAAGTGTGTTTTTGCAGGTACAAGATCATCAAGTGATTGTTACATGATTTAT
Organism: Codonopsis lanceolata; assembly: GCA_013146195.2. Taxonomy (NCBI): domain Eukaryota; kingdom Viridiplantae; phylum Streptophyta; class Magnoliopsida; order Asterales; family Campanulaceae; genus Codonopsis; species Codonopsis lanceolata. Next base: position 95,127,357 of record CM028379.1, read on the forward strand.
ATTGTCCATTTTTATCATAATACTAATATTGATGAAACTGAATTATGGTATCAAAAGTTAGGACATGTTAGTTATCGTAAAATTGATGAACTTGTGAGATATGAGGTTGTAAGGGGTTTACCTCGTTTGAACATTAAGAATGTTAATGTATGTGGACTTTGCCAAAAGGGAAAACAAGCCAGAGTTTCACACCCTAGAATTCAATATTAATATCCCTCCACTAAATGTCTTGAGATAATACATACTGACCTCATGGGTCCCATTTAAGTGGAGAGTCTAGGAAGAAAGAAGTACTCTTTTGTGTGTGTGGATGATTTTTCTAGATATACATGGGTAATATTTTTGAAAGAAAAATTTGATACTTTTAAGGCATTTATGAACTTGTATGGTCTAAGAATAAAAATGATTAGATCAGATTATGGCACGGAAAATGAAAATGCCTCGTTTTCCACTTATTGCGCTTTGAAAGGGATTACTCATGAGTACTTTGCTCCCAAAACTCCACAACAAAATGGAGTGGCGAAGAGAAAGAATCGCACATTGCAAGAGAAGGCAAGAGTCTTGTTGTGTTCTAAAAATTTGTCAAAACGTTTTTGGGCCGAAGCTTTAAACACTGCTTGTCACGTTGGTAATCGTGTCTACTTGAGACTGGGTTGCACCATGACCCCATACGAGATTTTGAATGATAGAAAACCAAATGTGAAGCATTTCCATGTGTTTGGGTGTGTGTGCAATTTGTTGAATGATAGGGATCATTTTTCCTTGTTTGATTCCAAAGGTGGCAAATGTGTGTTCATGGGTTATTCTCTTAATAGTCGTACATATAAAGTTTTTAATCTTAGAACGAAGACTATTATGGAATCTATGAATATTATTTTTTATGACCTCGTTGATCTTGGCCACATAATTGTTGAAGATGATCTTGCAGGGTTGCTTAAAAAGATAACACCAATTCCCACAACTAAAGAACATAAGTCTTCTGCTCCAGATTCTAAATCCACAACTCTAACTACTTCTGGCACAAATCCTGTGATTGAAGCAGAAAAACCAGATTCTACTGAAAATTTAGTCAATGGTGCATCTGATGATGTATCGTCAGATGAATCATTGGATCCTCCAGTTCAGGAAATTGTGACCAATCAGAAAACTGAATATTGTATTGCTACTGATCGCATCAAGGATGTTCCCAGAAACATTCAGAACGTCGATCCCACATCTCAGGTTATTGGTAGTATTCATGATTAAAAAACAACTAGGAAGAATGATGTTGCTCCGGATGTTGAAACATCGGATGGCACATCCTAAGATGTAGTTCTTGAAACAGTTTCATCACTTGAGAAAACTGAATTGAAGGAGAGGGAGGTGGTTAATGATCGAGTCGGGGATATCCCTAGTAGGATTCAAAAGAATCATCCACTCCCCCAAGTCATCGGTGATGTAAATGATGGAATACAAACAAGGAGAAAAGAGAGAGTAGACTACCGTGAAATGGTGGGATTAACATGATTGTCTGTTCAATACACAAAGGTAAATAACTGTTGTTTTGTCTCAAATGTTGAACATAAAATTGTGGTTGAGACTTTAAAAAATGAACTATTGATAAATACCATGCGAAAGGAACATAATTAATTTTTTCTTATGGAAACATTTGTGAAAAATTATGTGTGGTATTTGATTCCTAGACCCAATTTCGATAATGTTTTTGGAACATATATTTCCAAAAATAAGTCATATGAGTTGGAAAATTTAACATGTGACGGGATGTTCATCTCTCAAGCCAAGTTTACCCATAACTTGGTGAAGAAATTCAATCTTGAGAGTGGATTACATTTGAAAACCCAAATCGGGTCATCCCACATTTTGTGTAGGACTATGATAGGAAGTTTGTTGTACTTAACTGCTAGTCACCCAATTATCATGTATAGTGTGTGCTTGAACGCTAGATACAATGTCAAGGAAGCTAATTCCTACTTGGTTATTTTTAGTGTGTTTGATTGGGTTGGAAACATTGATGATATAAAAGTTACAATTAATAGTTGTTTTTATTTAGAGAATTTACTGATTTCTTGGTACAATTGTAAAAAATAGTGTGTCTCACTATCAACTGCTGAATCTAAACATGTATCAGTGGGTAGTTGTTGTACACAACTTTTGTGGATAAACCAGATGATTGAGGATTTTGGGTTACATAGTGATGTGTTGATTATATACTGTGACAACTCTAGTGCGATAAATATTTCAAAAAATATGGTTCTCCATTCTCGAACCAAACATGCTAACATTAGACATCATTTTATTCGAGACTTGGTTGAGCAATGCATAATTTGCATAGAGTTTGTTAGGACTAAAAATCAGTTGGCTGATATTCTCACCAAAACATATTATTTTGAGAGATTTTCAATTTTGAAAAAATCTCTACTTTTGTGTGCCATTTGATTTTTACACTTGTATATGTACAAAAAAAATCGAATAAAATAAAATAAAATAAAATAATCAGGCATCCTGCATTTTAGGTTTGCACGATTGTTTCATCTGATTTTTACCCTATATATATGGTTGCTTATGGATTCTCTCTTGTTAAATCAGTTGTGAGTCATTTTTCAAATGGTTACTCTTTCTCCCAGTTTTTGGCAAGTTTGAAGGTGCTCTTGTGAAAAGTTCAAAAATGGTGCCCATAAAGGAAAGAGCTACCTGTGTATAGGGTATGTAGCTTTTCACTTGGTACTATGGTACATGCATGAGCTTCATGTTTCTATGGGTTGATCTTGTGAAAGATGGCTATCCTTAGAAAAGTGTGAAAGCTACCTAGTGGCCAAAAGAGGCTTGAAATAAAGTAAAGCCCAAATTCTCATAGGGAATACTTATAGCCAAGAGAAGCTTGAAATAAAGTAAAGCTCTAAATTCCCATAGGGAATTCTGTGTAAAAAACTGCTTATTGGAGAAAAGAAATTTGACTCATTGACTCTGATTTTGCGATGAGACTCCAGATGAAGCATCATTGGGTAACTCATCAGTTGTTCCAGTACATCACGTGTGTGCGCATTTGTCTTTAATTTTTTCTATATCATTCTAGGCATACACACTAGGGCATGCATATTTGGTGATTATATCATACTTCTAATTCTTATGCCCTAGATAGTTATGTGCAAACAAGTGCTTCTCTCTCTCTCTTGTTAAGAAATGGTTGATGTCGAAGGTTGATTGTTTGGAAAGAGCTTGTTGGATATTCAAAAATTTGGTGGAAGCACGCATAGGGTTTGTCATGGTATTCTAGTTAGGATTTAAATTATGTTTCCTATTTTATCTTGATTAAATTTGGAATTCCTAATTCTTTTGGTTTTTGACCAAGAAATCTAGTTTCCTAATTTGTTTTGGCTTCCATCATCTTGTTTCCATATCCAAAAAGGTTTCTGTTGCACGCCTATAATACATTAGATGGAAAGTAGTTGAGTTTCATTTAAACTCTCTTTAATTACTTATAGTCGTTGCATGCTTTAACCCTTTATTTTCTAATTGATTTTGGCTTATATTGGGTTTGTACTAACAATTTGGCTAGACTTATGTTTTAAAAATCCAGCTCATCTACCATGGAATAAAGGTCGGCAAGTCCCACATCTGCTGTTCCAGTCAATGACGCACCCAATGTTGCGTCATCCACTGCCTCATCAACAACTGTTGATTTTTTTTTCTAATTCCAGACTCTACCATTAATGTCGATGATCTCTAAAGGAATGGTTGGATGTTCATGATGCTGCCTCTTCTGCTCAAAAAGGGGGAGTAGATGAAAGGGGAGATACTGGATGAAGGGGGAGTTTGTGCTTTGGTTGGATATTTGTTTACTTTAAACTGTGTTTGATAATTTTAAGTATCTTGGATATTTTGAATTGTCTTATTCAGGGGGAGTTAATCACATGTGCTCATGGTATTTACTTTGACCAGAAAGGCAACAACAAAGGGGGAGATTGTTAGGGTGAAAATAATTGTGCATTTATTTTCTCCCTCCTTTTTCATGTCCTAATATTTAGATCGTATGTTGTTATTGCCTTTCTAGATAATTGTTAGGAAACTTAGTCATTACCTTCTTTAAGGACTCTAAAATGTCAATCCCTATCTTGTAGGATTAGAGGTTTATTTCCTTAATAACTCTTTCTCAATCCTAACATTGCCTTGTTGAGTTGTTTTCTTAGTGGATAGGTTTTCTAGGAGCTCTATAAAAGAAAATATCAGCCTTGGACGTTGCCACTCAAGCAGAGAAATAAGAAAAGAAGTTCTCTCACATGATTCTGTCAGGAAACCTGTGAGTCACCCAATGATACATCATTAGAAGGCTCATATGTTTCGCTGCTTTCTTCATCAGTCTCCTTTAATTGCTTTATCATGAATGATTGATGTATTCATGGATGTTATGCATAGATTAGATACATCTTCTCACTTAGGAATTTTTGTAATGATTTCCACTCTTTAAACGGTTTATTTTCATATTGTAAGCAATTGCAATCTTTTAATCTAGTGGAAGTTTTGTGATGAGGCATCGTCTACAAGTATTTTACTTGTAGACATAAATTATAACTTGGTGTCTCTTTGCTTGATTCGTTTATTAATTATTTTATTTATTCCGCTGCGTTTTTTTACTTGATGACTCATGAGATGATGTATCATTTGATACATCATTGGTGATTGTTTCAGTAAGTATTGTCTTTTTACGAATCCTAGCTACACATATCATTCAGTGTCCGTGTCATAGGAACGGTGTCGGTATGGGATCAGTTCAATAAATGGTAGAGATAAACAAAACTCAAAACTAACGGGGTAATTCAGTTCTATGTAATTATAGAGGGGTAATTCAAACATAACCCATAACTGAGGGGTTCATTTGTAACTCGCATACTTATAAATCAATCTGAACCGTTAGTTGTGTTTAGCACAATTCGGTCAGGTCCACCAGTTAGACCTTGAGTTCTTTTATGATATAGATATTAACACCATTGTTTGATGAATGTGGTATATTTATTCTTTCTTATGCGATAGTTATAGTATTAGGCAGACAATTAAATAATGGTAAGTTTATAATTATAGTGGTATAAAAAGTAATTAGATAGGAATCTATATTATAATAAAATTAAGTAGTTAACTACTAGTCAGAATTTATTTTTAACAAACATAATTACTGGTCAGGATTAAATCTTCTGAAAAATTAACTATTGGCCAGAATTTATTTTTACCAAACATAACTACTGACCATGATTAACCTTTATTATCGTCATAATTGGTTACCTAATTAATTATGACATTTGTCTTCCTATATTAGTTTCTTTAATACATTCAAAAGATATTGTTAGATTTCGTGAATCCTGGTAACAATATAGGAGATATATATAAATCATTAACGGTAAGTTATTTCATTTCATTTTTTGTTCCTTTAATTCGGTTTATTTATTTTGTTGATTATGTACTCCCTTGAATTTAAAATAAGTATCTCTTAATTGCAATTGATCAGTAAATAGAATGGAAATACAATGAGGCCTTAGGTAGCATTAAGGAGAACGTACACAAAGAAGAATCCAAGGGGGATGGTAATGGTAGAAAAAAATGAATAAGAAAGAAGAGAATGAAGTGGGGGTGCTGGAACCAAGGGGTTGAAGAAAGGAAGAAAGTAAAATAATACTCCCTCCGTCCTTAAATTATCGTTCTCCTTTCCTTTTTCGTCCGTCCCAAAATAATTGTCTAGTTTGAAACTTACCTTTTTAGAACATCACTTTTACCACTTTACCCTTACTTTTTCACGATACTTTAATTATGGGTCACATACACATAGGCTTTAAATGAAACTACACATTAAACCAATATAAGTAATCAAGTCAATTTATTTTTCGTAATTTGTGTGTCGGGTCAACTAGAATGATAATTGAGGGACGTAGGGAGTAATATAGTAATAGTTGATTTGAAAACTTTGATTTACAATTTCTCAAACCAAAAATAAGTTTCTTCTTCTCTTTTGTTTGTTTAATTTTCTGTGTTTAGTAAATATGTTATTCTTGATTTTCTACTTTGTCTTTCCCTTCTGTTTAAACTTTACAAATAGTTTATGTGCACCTACTAGCTAAATGACATATAGACTTAAACCTAGAAATTAGTTTAAGACAATACCGAAATAATTGTTAAGTGGTGACTCTTCGTAGTAAATAATGATGTTCTCAATACTAGTCGTTTGATTGAGATGACTATAATTTTAATTTATTTTTTTTAGTCTCAAATTCGGTTAGATCGATTTGGAACGCTAGTTTGTTATTCTCATTAAAAATTTCTTATGATGAATGATAATTTAATTCGATGAATTAAAGTATATGATAAAAAAGAAGAATGTAGTTGATTAACATGCTTGATACTATATAGTTTAATAAAATAATAATTATGTTAGTTAAGTAGCAACATGTATTTTTCTCGAATTATTTCAAATGTTTAAGCTATATTATTTAAAATAGCTTCATTATAACTTTTGCTTGTTTTTTTAATTTTAATTTAATAAACTTTTCTTAATTTATTGATGTTGGATAATTTAGAATTTTCATCTAAATTGAAAAAGAATGAACAACTTGATATTTTGTGGAGCTATAATAACGTTAATGTCTATTTTTTGTCCTTAAAGTCATTAACAAGTACTTGTCTACTTTGGAATAATGTTGTCGGTTGTCATAATTTTGTCATTGCATTCCAAGTTGTTTTGTTTTTAACCAAAAAATATAATACTTCATTCATTTCAAGTAAAGAGTCCCCATTTCAAAGTCGAAACTTTTTTAAAAAATAACATTTTTAGTAGTCCTTTAGTAATAAAATGTAATTTTTATGTTTCAAGGTTTAAAAGTTCACTTTTTAAGTGAAACATCTCAAAATGAAATAGTGGACTATTTGTCCGGTATGAAAGGAGTAGAATTTTATTCTATATTAGTAATCACATTCCTTATTTTAACAAACACTTTTTAGGAACCATCTTCTCATCTATTTCTGTGGAATGTCATTACTAGTAATCGATTCGACGGAATTGATCTCATTTCCGTATACTAATCGAGACCTAAGTTGTTTTACCTGAAACTCTTTAATAAAAAATTGCAAATGGAGTAATTAAATTTTAAAATTTTCAAGCTTAAAATTGTGCTCCTTCCTTCCGGTGAACACATGGTGGAGTCAAGTGTGGGAATTTTTTTTCACTTTGTTAGTCCCAAAGGGCACAATAATAAGCTAGAAGGGGGGGGTTGAATGAATAGCTTATTAAACACTTAAAACTTTTCGTATTGATTCCTAAAACAAGCACTTGCAATCTATTAAAAAGATTGAAGTAGCGAAAGTCTTGCAAGGAAGACAGACTAAGTCTACTGGTGAAGCACTACCGATAGACTTAGTTGGTTACTCAAGTTTGCTGCTAAAGGAATAAATTAACAGATATGAAACAGTGTAAAGCAGTAAGTAAAGAACACATGTATTTTGAGATGGTTCGCATTATAGAGAGTGCTACGTCCACCACCAAGGCAGTCAACCTTGGATTTAAATGTGCACTATATTTTCCACTAGTTCTATTACATAAATGTCCAATGGATCATGTACAAAATATTTGACTTGTGTTTAGGGGTGGGGGTATTGAATATTTGGACAAAACATAATATTCAACGTGCAGAAGAATAGTATAATGAACAACAATAAGATGCAAAAGATAAATGGTTGATGCAGATCTTCTTGTTGTTGTTGAGAATTTCGTTGATCAGTTAATGATCTCTTGAATGCACTGAGTATATAAAAGCTTGATGTTGTTGTGAAGATTCAGAGCATTGTTTTCTTCAGTCTTTAATGGCAGTATTTATAGCTTGGGCATTCTTTGAGATCGTTGGAGAAGACGAAGTGAGTAACAGCTCTATTAGGTTGAACAAATTAAATGCCTGGAGCTGTTTGTTGACTTCTTCTTCAACTGATACTGAGCAGGGAATGGTGAAAAGTTGTTGCAGCAACTAGCAGGTGAGCGACAGTCAGAGTTGCAGACTTGTAGTAGTTGGTACAGTTTGTATGTCTCAGTTTGTGCACCTGCTCTGTCACTTTTCAGGAGATGAAAATCTTCATGCTTTTTCGGAAAAGCTGGAGGGACGTGTCTGAGAAGTCAACGTTGATCTAGAGATGATTTAAGGAAATAAATCTCTAATCCTACAAGATAGGGATTGACATTTTAAAGTCCTTAAAGAAGGTAATGACTAAGTTTCCTAACAATTATCTAGAAAAAAGACAGAGAAACACTAGTTCTTCCACTTACCCTTTTCTCTCTTCTTGTTTCTCTCCTCTGTATTTTAGCTTTGAATCGCTCTCTCCGATTTGATTTATATAGTTTAGGGTTTTTATTTTCCAGCGAGTGGTGGGTGGGGCAACAGTGGGTGAAAGCGGTAATTGCAATTTAGAACCCCAGAATCTACTTCCTAGTTTTTTTTTCTTTTTCTTTTGAGGGAGAGGGAGGCCACGGCTAGGGTAGTCAGCGGGGCTAGGAGTAGGCGCCGACTTGACCGACTAGGCGGCAATTATTTCCCAGACGATTTTTTTGTCTGATTTTAAAGAACTCTTAGTGTTAGAGGAACGCGTAGGCAACCACCTCGAGCGATTTTTAGAACACGTTTGAATTCACATTGACTCTCATAAATTACTATTGGAGTCATCAACACAAATCTTTTGTACATGGCGATGGATTAAAACGAGGAACGCCAATAATTTGGAGAAAATGGTGAGTATATACATTTTTGGTGGATCTTTATTTTTCAGTAATCACGAGGCACCATTTGATAACATGTTGCATCGCATTGTGTATTAGATGATGCTCGCGTTTGTCATCGCAATGCATCGATTTGGAATAACGATTTGATAAAAGTTATGTTTAGGGTTGGAAAATTTTGGCCTTTTGACAAGTCTAACTAGGTTGGACCGATATGGCTAGTCCGACAGACTGTCAAACTGATCTGCTAGCCCCAGAATTAATTATGAGTATTTATTCACTTATTTTTATTTTTGTACAATAGTGTCTAAAGGAGATTTGATGTTTCATTATGATACGATGACTTTATAATTTTCTTTGTAGTTAATATAGTTAAATCTCAATCATATCCGTTCGGATTGTCCCCACTGACTTAAAGTGTTTGAAGGCTAAAAATGTTTAAAGATTTTTTGTGTAATAATATGGAGACAAAGCTAACATGTAACATTGTAACTCTTACTCAAAAAAAATCTAATATTTACCGATCAGTGAGCATGTCATGTGTGTATATTAATATGTTTCGAAAGCTACTAACTAATTATGTTTATTTCATGTATGAACTGTTTATATATCACGTAAAAAATTATCAGTTGTTAATAGTTTTTAAATATTCCCTTCGTTCCTAAATAATTGTTCTCCTTTTCCTTTTTATCAGTTCCAAAATAATTGTCTTATTTCAAAACTTGCTTTCTTAGGAAAATACTTGTACCACTTTACACTTACTTTTTCTACCTACTTTAATTATGATCACATGTACAAGTAGAGATGTTAAAAGGGCCGAGGACCGCAGAGCTGACCCTATTAAATCGTAACCGGAAAGGGTTAGGGTCGAGAAAAGACAATCATATTAAATTCAGGGCTACCCCTGTGGGGTCAACCTAATTAAAATATCTAACTAGATGTGTAAAGGGACGAAAACCGCAGGGCCGACCCTATTAAACCGAGAAGGATTAGGGTCGAGAAAAGGTGACCCTATTAAATTTAGTGCTAATAGGACTAGAGGCTTATAAGGTCATAACCCTATATGTTTGACTCTATAGGGTTAGGGTCAACCCGATTAACATATCTATGTACAAGGGCATTAAAGAAAGTCACACATAACACTAATATTTATAATACATTCAATTATTTTTTTTAAAACGGTGTATCTGGTCAAAGAGGACGATTATTTGAAAACGAAGAAAGTACTTAAATTTTATGATCTTAGATAATCTTGTTGTATGATTTTTTTTTTTTTTTTGGATTGTGTTGATTTTATATTTAAATATATAATTATCTACTTATTTAGTCGTGGATTGATAGTGATCCGCCTAGCCCGAGGTCGGATAGAGCTAGGGTTAGGTTCGCAAGGTTAGTGGGTCATCTAAATTAGATCGTTTAACCAGTGACTCGCTATGGACACGACATGTCTCTACTGGATCGAAACTGACATTGTTAGCCTAATTAATATCTCTACTGAAAAGTACACTTAAGCGATTTGATAATATTATAGGGTATTAAATCGAGACTCACTCGATTTTTTCCTTAGAATTTAATTGAGTGATAACTGGGCCGGTCCACTTTTGACAATTTATAATCACTAAAGTCTACTTTACCTTAATTAAATTGGTAAAAGGCACTTTTGGGGCGAAGAGACGAGTATACCCTTAATGAAATTGGATTAGGTGCGTGCTGCATCACAATTCTAAGTCGATGCATCGCAATTCCACTTTGTGCATTCCAAATCTAAATTATGCATTGGGATTTACTAATTTCAAATTAATTCATCACAATTTTAAATTGATGCATCGTGAGTCTAAATTGATGCATCGCAATTTCAATTTGTGCATCGGGTTTAGTAATTTCAAATTGATGCATCACCATTCCAAATTGTTGCGTCAGGAATCTAAAATAATGTATCGCAATTCTACATCAATGCATCACAATTTATATACTTTATGTATTGCGAATCCAATTGTGTGCATCACATTACATCTATTTGTACATCGCGATAAATCACTTGTGCATCGGGAAGACACCATTGTCTCGTATCGCAGAAGGCAAAAACTTAGGAAAGACGATCCTACGTGTATTTCTGTAAGACGAGTCTCCTTGATCTAACTCACCGTGTGTTGGTGGATTGATTTGTTAGAGAGTAAGACTTCGACTTACGAATTAAGATCGATCTTACAGGAGTCCTACTTATCGTAGAATTACAAGAAAGCTATGTTATTAAATTATGAAAGATTGTCCACCAAAACGACAGAAAACCTAACAACTTCGGGTTGTCTTCACTCACAAAAAAAAAAAAAAAAAGTTTAGGCAGACGAGCATTGCTATGGATGGGTAGATTTGTATACAAGAAAGAAGGGGCGTGATTGATTCATTATAATTTTGCAGTGTGATGCATCAATTGAGTGCTTGATTTGGTGTAGTGCGATGCATAAATTAGATCTGTAATTTAAATTGATGCATCGCGATACAAAATTGGATTAGGTAATTTAAAATGATTCATCACAGTGCATAAATTTAGTGCAACACGATGCAGAATTGAATTAAGCAATTTAAATTGATGCATTGCACTGCAAAATTTGATGCATCGTGATGCATTGAGTGAGTCATTTATAGCGCGTCTTCGGTTTATTAATGGTATCATAATGTTTTTGCTCCAAAAATATTTTTTTCCGAATTTAAAAAAAAACATGGCACTGATTGACAAAAAAATGAAAAATTGCGGGTCGGTCCACTTTTTGAAGTTTCTAATTGCTAAAGTACTTTTTTTTGTCAATCGAAAAAGTCACTTTTGGAGGCAAAATGATTACGATACCCTTAATGAACCGAAGACGTGCTACAGAGGTTAAATTTTGCACCGCAATACATCAATTTTATTGCATCATTTTTTGCATTGAGATGAAACACTTTTTGTATGGCGATGAAACAATTTTTGAACCGCGATACATAAGGTCATAATTACCTAATCCAAATTTGCATCATGATGAAACACTTTTTGCATGGCAAATAAACAATTTTTGAACTGTCATACATAAGTCTTTATTATCTAATCCAAATTTGCTCCGCGATAAAATACTTTTTACACCGTGATGAAACAATTTTTAAACCTCGATAAAACAATTTTTGAACAGCGATACATAAGTCTTAATTACCTAATCCAGCTTTGAACCGCGATGAAACAATTTTTGAACCTCGATACATAAGTCTTAATTACCTAATACAATTTTGAACCGCGATACATAACATATTATTTAATCTTTTTGTGCACCGCGATACAAAATGGTAATGAACCAGAACACGTTTTCTACTTTCTTCTTTCATCTCCTTCGTCGTAAGTCTTCTTCTTCCTCCTCCTTCTCAGCCTTTGTCCTTACTGAAAAATCATTTAACCCAGCGCATATCCATTACTGTTTCGTATTTCATGAATCAAAAAAAACTGTTTACCGGGCAGGTCGATCCTCGTTTCATTGCCCAACAATGGTTATTTTCAAATTCAAAGTGTGTTGTCGGAGCTATTGAAGAAGACGATGAAATTTTTGAAATAATATTACGAAAAGTGATTTTTTGTGGTTAAAAAAAAGAATGGTGAATTTTTTTTTTAGAAAAAAAAAAAAAAAATCGGCCAGTTACGGTCGGTCGCATGTGTACCTCTTCATTGTTTTGTTTGGGCTTAGATTTGGTTTTTAACAAAATGGGTTATCGTGGGTAGATCCAACATACAACAAAATCATCGTCAATGAAAGCTTGAAGGCCCTAATAAAGAAACAGCTGAGAGAAACCGGGGAGGGGTTCTGTCTTTTGAGTCCCGTAGGCTGTAGTAGCCATGTTTAATCGCAGGAGGTTCCTTTCACTTCCCATGGTCATCGGAGCTGTCGTGTAAGTCTCTCTCACTCTCTCTTCATGGTAGTATCACACAGACATATGTATACATTTGTAATTACAAGTTTAGTCTATGCTTACATTGGTAACTGAATTATGAGGTAGCATGGGATTGTCTGTAAATTACTACTTATTGGATGTTTGGCACTTTGGATTTAGCCCTAACATTAGTTGCCTCTTATTCTCTTAAGAATTTAAACTTACTTTTCTTTCCTTTTTTATTAGTTCGTTCAAGTTGAGAAAAAATGACTTTTGAAATTTTGAATTGAGTTGTTTGTATAGTCAATCAACAATTATGAAGTATACGATTGGGTGTGAATTGAGAGAGTACCTGGCTTTGGGATGGTGAAAAATTGTTCTTGGGGCCGAACCTAAATAATTTGGACAAAAGTTGGGTTGAGTTTAGTTGTTGTATAGTCAATTTCGATCCAAGGAGTTGATACTTTGGAGGAATTCTTATTTCCATTCTTCTGTTCGGATAACCAAAATGAGCTGATGAGTGATGAGGCAGTCACTTTTCATAGTTTATTAGTGTCGCGCCTACCATTAGTATGGGAAGAGATCATAACACTATTGCTCATTTGATCCGCAAATGATGGCTTGGGTGATGAAGAATCTTTGTGATCCGTGTAACAAATAAGTTACATAGGTATGTTTCTAAGGATTTTATGTTACTCATTCGCTGAACTTTTGACTAGGTGCAAACTGGAACTACATTGAGCAGCTTGGAAGTTGGTCTTGGTTTATTGCAGATGTTAAATACTTAAATCCTTTTCATTCTTATCATGATCAGGTAACTCTCCAATCCAGCCCAGTCCAATTCTTTCTTCTTTCTTTTTCCTTTTCTTTTCCTCTTTTCACCTCAAGGTTGTCGATTGTTAGTTTGCAATATGAGTTCATGTTGACAAAGGCTACAATTATATTGGTCATTTTTGAGAATTAACTATCCTAGGAAGCTGTTACCCTCGAGGATGGAGTAGAGATTCATGGAAAACAGTAATGAAATAGAACAAGGTAAATTTAAAAGACCGCCCAAAATCTTCAAAGAACGAAGAGCTCAAAGATTTTCTACCAAGGGCTTTCTCTAAGAATCCACTTTAAACCCTCCAACTCTCTAAGGGTCTCTTCTTCTCAATTGATCTCCTTACAAGGTTTTAGGACTTCGGTTTTTAGTTTTTAACTTTATCTCTCTTTGGCCCCACTAGCTTCACTCTATCTTTCTCTTACTTAATCTCTCTTTACAAAAAAAAAAAATCCAAAGCACAAAAACTAACCTTAAAACCCCCATGCCAAAACACACCCTAAAAGTTATATTTTAAAACTCTAGGAATGAAGGAGTGAGAAAATGAAGGTGTGACAAAATGGCTAGGAACTCTCAATTTATTGGAGAGCTTGGAAACAACTATGGCCTGTAGCCTGAACGAATGGTCTAAGATGTCTATCCCCTTTCATGATGAAGGTAGTGGAGTTTCAATAGGCCTATTGTAGAGCTATATAGTAGGCTGGTGTCGGATGGTGCGAAACTCCGGCATTGGCCTTCAATGTTGGCCAGTTATATCCACCTCCAAGTTTATAAGCTAGGCCTCTACTTTTCTGCAAAATGCTATCCACATATGCCTTCGTGGACTTTGGTGAGTGCATTTGTTGCTTCTGATGGCCTTAAGCATCCGGGTATAGCAAGGTAAATGATATTCTTCTAGAGATGGTCATTGATGAGGGTCTACCTTGCACAAGACCCTGTTTTCAGCTTCTTCTTGTCTTTGGGGAGCTATCCTTCTTAAGATAACTAGAATCGTAGCCATACGACACCGTCTATCTCCATCACGTAACTCGCTTCTTCTAGTTGTCTAAGCACCTCAATGTACATTATTACGGTGGAGTACATCCCCGTAAAACAAGCTAGTTTTGACAAAGTATTTGCTGAAGTGTTTTCCGTCCTTGGGAATCTTTAAATGAGAAAGTGCTTGAATGAAGGAATGAGAGTTTACTGTTTGACTTGGTACTTAATCATCTTTGGTTCCTTAGCTTCATACTTCTAATTGACTTGGTTCACAACTAGTTGCATATCACTATAGCCACCAATCTTGCAACTTGTAGTCTTGTACAGCCTTGGCCAAGCTTACCCCTGAAATTAAAGCTTCGAACTTAGCCTCTAAGCCTCATTGTTGGAGGTTTTCAAGTCGAAGCGTAAGGCATACTTTTTTAAGTAACCCATTCGGCAAATTGCTAAGACCTGAGCCATTATGGATGGCCAAGGTCTATAGTTATTGCGAACTAGCCAAGCTCTACCACGCAATTCCTTAGCCTTCTTTAGTTGTCTGGCATCTGTATTATCCTCCCAAGGGTTCCACACTTAGCAATCTCTTATGCTCTGTGCAGTACCTTGCTCATGTTAAAAATGGGTATTTGAACCTTACCTTCTCTTCTCTTACAAGCATCACGCTAAACGTCAAAGGCTTACAGCTAGATACAAGTGAAGTTTAGCTAGGGTGATGTTAGGAACTCATTTAGTTCTTTTGACAACCTCAGGCACTCTTCCATCTATTTGAAGTCCTTTGCTTTCCTCCAAAAGTGAAAGAATGAAATACAATTCTCAGCAGAATATTTTAACATTCAGCACTCTTTCATCCATTTGAAGTCCTTTGCATCCTAAAAACTTGAAAGAAAGAAACACTTCTCTCAAGGAGACATTTGACACTCTTTCTAATAAGGGAGCAAGGGAGACTTTAGTGGCTTGCTCAAGTAAAGAAGGAGTTGCACAACAAATGGTTAATATCATGGTTATACTCAATGGGATATTCACAATCATAGCATGGAAAGTGGGAGTTTACGAAATGCAAGCTTGGGCAAGGCTTGGGAGTATCAATTACATGGAAAGAGGGAAACAAGGGATTGGATTCGTAAACAAGGTAGCAGCCGTGTTCTTGTGCAAGGGATTAGCATGTTGGTTTCACGTTTTTCACGAAGGCTCAACTAGGGAAACATGCATTCAGCTCAAAGTAACAAAAGGCCATGCAATAGATTGGCAATGCAACAAGAGGGCTGAAGGTGGGTGTCAAGGAAGGTTAGAATCGAGTTCATGGGCTGAACCATGCAAGGGAAAGACCAACACACGCAAGGACAAGGCTGATGGAACGCAAGGGGGAGCTGCCACATTCACACACAAGCAAGGGCAGCCCAAAAACGTGGTTCCTAGTCCCATTTGGAATCATGTTTAGTTTCCTTATTGTTTTAGTTTTCCTTTTGTTCCAGTTTTCCTTTTCTTAGTCAACTTTGGATTTAATTGCTTTCCTAGTTAATTAAAGGTTGTAATAAATCCCTTAAGGACTGGATTTACTTTATTGTTTTCCCTTAAGATATATATTTATTTTATTGGTGCCTATATAAAGGCTTTTAGTTCTAGTTTAGAGATTAGAGTAGAGATAATTGTTTTGGAGAAAAGTAATAGAAAAGAGCAAAGTAATTTGTTCAACTACCGTGTTTTGTTTTCTTAAAGGTTAGAAGATAATTCACAAGGGATTCTTTACGCTAGGTGAGTGAAGCCTAGCCGGTGAGCCCTCCATATCTACCCAATCCGCCATCTATCCTTATATTTTCGGTTTTGTTAGTGCTTTCCTAGTTGATTCCGCCAACTAGTGGGAGAGTCTCGAAAAATCCGCATCACTTTCGTCGAGTGGAAGCCCTTAACTTCCTCAGAACATGAAAGAATGAAATACACCTGGTGTGTCAGTGAACATGACATGACTCCTTCGCATTGTAACTTTTCCGTAAGCTTCTACACTTAACCATGATTACTGTGTGTGGGCTTCAATATTTCAGATGACCCTAATCTTTTGGGAGACCATGAACACCAAATTTTTTCCAGAAGATACCCAAAGGCATACTTTGATGGTTGAGCTTTATATGGCCTTCCTTAGTACCTCAATAGCTTCTTATAGGTATGCAATGTGGGCTTCAGCCTGATGCTCTCAACGAGCATGTCTTCTACATACTTACTTATCAACAAAAAATATCTTCTACATACTTCCATGTTGCCACCAATATGCTCTTTGAAGATCTTGTTCACCAGTCTAGGTCCCTGACATTTTTTCAACCCAAAGGTCATCATTTGAAAGCAATTTACCGTTCTTTGTGACTAATGAAGTTTTTGCTTCATTGTCCTTGTGCACCATGATTTAGTTGACTCCAAAGAAGGTGTCCATGAAGCTCAACAACTAATGCCCAGAGGTGGCATGAATGAGTAAATCGATTGGGAAGTGGATAAGTGTCATTGACTCATTGGGACAAGCTTCGTTTAGGTCTGTAAAATTGATACTGATCTTCCACTTCCCTGAACTTTCTTTAACATGACCAAGTTTGTTATCCACTAGTGGATCTCCTCAAAGAACTTGGCCTGGAGCAACTTGTCAACCTCTCCATCAATCAGGGCAAAGGTCCTCTCTGTTGCTTCATCGGCATTCATCTTGGTATCAGCATTCGATTTATGCACAATGAGCTCGGGGTCGATGCCAGGCATGTTGGAGGTTGACCATGCAAACACATAGATATGTCCTTTCAGAAATTCTTCCCTCCTTTCAAGAAGAGATACAGTGCGTTTGATCTTGTTTTGACGAGGCTATAGCAATTTTTGATAATTTAGGGTTAACTTGGTGATATCTGGTGTTGAATCAGTGTTTCTTGAAATAAATTAAGGCCAATCTTTTCAACAATTTTCGGTCTCCATCAACCTTTTCTTTGGCTTGTTGAGTTATTGTCGCTACGTGGGTGATCCTTAAGTGATTTTAAAACGACTGGAACCACCAGAGAACTAATATAAAATTATCAGCACACATTTAATTTTTTTTTATCAGCACACTTATAATTATTTTTATCAGCACAAGTTATAATTAGTGCGTAGTTTTATTATTATTTGATCCTTATTGCTATAACCTAAATGGGCGTGCGTGTTTGTGCACGCACATATATCATCAAACATGTAATTTTACCTGCTGCTTGTGCTCATACCAGTGCAGTTTCATTTATGTGTATCCTAGGCCCATTGCAGATTTATTAAAGTTTCAACCAACTACCAGAAGTGGCTACATGGGAGTGTTGATCTAACGTTTAGTTAGTGCTGATTAATATAAGCCCACGTTGAATCAACCTTCTGTTTTTTATAAAATTCAACATAAGAACGTCGGGCTTTACTCATTAGGCTTTCTTTTTTATATTTTGATCAATGATAATTGATTTCTTTTTTTTTTTTTGATAGGTGTGAAAAATTATTTCTATTAGATTTTAACAATCAGATGACATTACTATTTACAACCAGTCAACAGGGGGCAATTGGAAACCCCAACTCTTGCACCAATACATACAACTCCACAAACCTCTCAATAGGCTCTTTTGCCTTGCACTTTGCGTCCAATAAGCTGAAAGGAAAATACAGCTACCCTTTTGCTTCTCTGCTATAATGCTTGAAACTTATAATGGGATGGTTTTAAAAATGGTGCAATAACTTGATTTGCCATATGTAGGATTGGAGTCGTATCTGGAAAAGCAATATTTGGACCCCCACTCGATGACTACTGGAAGAAGAAGCTTGAGGACGAAGCAGCAGCCAAGGAAATTGATTCAAAGTCGTCTTCATAGATTTTCCAAGTGAGGCTCCTCTGAGTTACCAGTTGTTTACGAGTGTCAGAAAGCAGAAAGTTTATTCACTGCAGTTGGTTGACAAGCTGGCTTCACCTGAATCATGTCAGTTTGCTGATTGCTTTGTACCAAAAATGAAGCCAAATCCATGGCTAGCATGGCTGAAACTCATTGGCAGACTTTTCTGTGATCAGGACCCATTTTGGTTACTCTGTAGCTTTCGATCAACTAGTGCAATATTTTCTCATACACTTAAGGTGCTCTGTCCACCTCACCTCCATTATTTTGTATGGTTATTATAGATGCATTGCTCAAATAGTCGAGTGGTATTTTTGTCTCGGTTATTAGTTTCTCAGAAAATATCATATCACTTAATTATTGAATTGGAAAAGTATGTCTAAACAATGCATGTGAAGTGTAATAAAAATGCAAGGAATACGCCAACCCCTTGATGGTTTTATTGGATGCAATGGTTTGGTTAAGTTGAGTTCTAAGATGGATGCCAGTGGACCTATGATGTGCCAAACTTGACTCAATTCACTTATTATAAAACAGTTTAAAACAGCTCTAGGAATGCTTTCATAGTTGTGTGCTTCTGCATATTTTAGGGAAATTACCTTGTTTCTCCAATTCACTTTTGCCCAATTAAGCTCCCTCCATGCTCCCTCTAAGAACACCACTGTTTCTTATGCTCTCCATTTACTCCAAGATTTGCGATTGTACATGCTCCTTTAGCATAAAGTATAATGTCACCAGTACAGGGTCTGTCTGATTAGGTCATTTTTGTTTACTTCAATGCCAAGTCTGTAGGGGACAATCGAATGCAAGAAAGAAACGTTGCTCGAAGAGTACTATGAGAATATCTTAGCAAATTTTTACCTCTTTGTGTTCTTTTCTTAAATATAGCAAAGCTACTATAGTTGTTTAGGCGAAGTGAGGCTCATATCGCCTTGTCGATGCATTTAATACTATTAATAGAGACACTTCAAATTGACTGGTCGTGTGTGGCCATCATGAGACCGTCTCTGCCCCCTACCATATTGCCATGAACAACACACTCTTTTGAACAGGGTTAATGGGCAGCCAAGAAAGATCATGGGCAATGCTAGTAACCTCCATTGCACTTGGGAGGCTGCCTGTCTAAGACTGGCTCAAGTGGTGGAACCTATAATTTATGGTAGGGGACATTGGCTTTCCCGTTGCACCTGCTCATGCCCATGCCCATGCCCAATCCATAATCCAAGCGAAAGAGACAGAAGTCAGCAGCACACGATGAACAAAGAGCAATAAATCATGGAATGTAACAAATTTATAAAGGATTCCTTTGCATTCACACCTTTAATTTATTGACATTAAGTTATTAACAGAAATCTTGATCAAAATTGCAAGAGTACAACAGTTAGACAAATATATCTTGACCTTTCTAAAAGGGACACCTCCGATCCACGTAAAAGCCTTTGGTCAATATTCCCGAGGAAGAAGATGAAATCCAGTTATGTCACCAAAGAGGTTCAACATACTAAAGTTTCCTGCTGAGCATATTAAGGTGGCACCAAAAGCCATGGACCACTAAGTATATGCAGGCATAAAGAAAGACATATCGTGACTACTGTAGAAGATTTGGTGGTCATATATCTATAAACTTCAACTCCCCTGTCAACTACCTCTTCATGAACTACATTCACACTTCTTTTCAAACCCTCAGCTATCTGATCCAACAAAAACTCCAGGAAGGATCTAACAGTCTCAAAGGTCACCCTGCCGGTCACATCAAGAACGAACCTCCTATTGCTGGGCACGGCCAAAGTAGAAGACATCTTACTCACCCATCCATTGCCCTGATTCTTGTCGAATGATTTTCTTGATCTCAATCCACTCAACATCGATTCTGTGCCACCAAGCACTCTCTTGATACTCGAGCGAGTTTGTCCAAGACCAATAGCTAAATATGAAGGACTTGTATCTGAATTAGCATCTGACTTCGAACTAGTCAAGACTTGGTGAGATGTTCTGACAAGGGTTTCTATCGCACCATTACACACCAAAGCTAACATCTCCCTTGCTTTTTCTTCATGCTTAGGGTTAGTCAATCCTGACAATAGCTCATCATAGGGATTGATATCCACAGTCTTGTCGAGGTAGACAGCAACTGCAGTGCTGACAAATGACTGAATACAATCTCCAATCAGTTCCCTACACTTACTTTCAGAAATAATATCAACCCACCTCAAAACGGAATCGGCACTTGTCGAACCATTCAAATCTGATCCCTTAGCATGTTCAGTATCCGAATAAAAAGCCATGACCATGTTCCTGGCAAAGCTCCCAATAACAACAGAAGCAAAACCAGACCCAGCCGTCGAAAACAACTTATCCAAAGCCTTGTCTGAAAAACTTACACTCCCCGAATCTCCAACTTTCACTTCAGACCGGTACCCTCGCAAAACTCCCACAGTTAATGCTCTTGTAATCCCCACTACAGACTCTGAAAACTCCTCAGATTGCGTAATTTTTGAGATTTGTCTCAAACTATTTGGAATTTGGTCAGAATCAGACTGTATGAACTCTTTCAAATCTTTAGAAACAAGCCCTACCGCCTCAGCAGAATCAGCCATAACTTCAACAATAGAAGCCACAGCAATTAAGAACTTTAACAGCCTTTTCCTCTTCTTAACCATAGAAGGTGACTGATAAACCCTATAGATACTATAGCCAGAAAATCCCAAAGCTGCAGCCAGAAGAACCCATTTCTTTCTTTTTTGAGTATACTCTAAACCCAACTTTACTAGTTCTAAATCCATTAAACAGGATGAGAGAGAACAAATTATGGGGTTCCGGTAGGGTAAAATCAAGAAATTCAGTGGGTGTAATATTGAAAAGTAATTGAAGACATAACTAACTGAACAGTATAACAATTTTTCACACAAGGATATGTACAAACATACGAGTAGGATTCGGCGGAAGGGAAGGGACGGGACGGAGTAAAATGAAATCGAGTTAGGAATCAAAACAAAAAAAGGATATAGGAATAGCCAATTGCAGGAACGAACCTGAGGTAAGAGAGAAAAGGGGTGACGTGAAAACAGCTGAGGTGGCGTAGTTCCATCTCGTGCAAGAAAGGGTAAAGGGGCATGCCGACGTACCAGTTACTGGTGCCCGAGACGATTTGAGAGAGAGAGAGAGAAAGAGTTGGGTTTGTAATGGGGGGAAGCTCGTAAATCATGTATACTCGATTGTCGTCGTCATCGGATTGGATCAGTGGGATTATTAATTGGGGAATTGTTTTTGAGGGGTTGGATAGGGATGAGAATGAATACAAAAGGTCCCACTCATTACCACATTTTACAACCGACTAGTCAATGTCGCGGCGGGTCTTCTCTTCTCCCCCTGAATAACGGTTTATTTTTCATTTATCTAAAAAAAAACAATTATTTTTTAAAAAGTTAATAAAAAATTAAAGTATTCAAAAATTGACTCTTCTTTTAGACAGAAGATTATTTTATTTTATGATAATCTTCAATAAAGAATTATTTTTAAAAATCATGCGTCATTCGTCTTTGTATTCTTGCATTATTGTACAGGTTGTTTTTGTATTTCATAAATGTTTTCATTTTTATAGTTTTAAGGAAAGTTAGTCACCAGAACTATAACATCGGAATCAATGGAGATCATCGGAGAATCAGTACGTTCTCTATAAAGTAGAAACTTACTAAAACAAGAAAGAACAACCCAGAGTGAATCCAGCGAGTCAAGTTACAGTCCAAGCCTAAAAGGCAAAAAAAAGGTTGCCGCCTCAAAAAGACATGGTGTTTCAATTCTTTACACAAATCCTAAGTTGCGATGTCAAACGTTACATCCATTATGCTCTTTGCCATCAATGAATAAAGATGTTAAATTGGATTGTACCAAATCCTATAGGGTCTTCTCTATATGGTTGTGATCTTATAGGGTCGCGAGTTAAATGGGTCCTTTGAACGGGTCACTCAAATCACAACCATAACCCTAACTCTGTAGGGTACGGTTTAACATGGTCAGCCCTATTAACACATGATGTCTTATTTAAATCAAAAAATCGAAATTAAGTAACAAACATATTGACGGATAAGTGACAATGATTAACAATACGAATTAAAAACATGAAATCGAGTTTTCTTTTGAGAAAATATCTTCTTCAACATCATTATCATCTTCATCTACAATAATAAAATAACATAAAATAAATGTTGGTAAGTTAATACAATCAAATATTTTAATCAAATAATAAAATATAATACTAAGGTCAACCCGTTTAGCATGAAATTTAAACGGGTTGTATTTTCCCGACCCTAACCCTTTCCGATTTCCGATTAGCAGGGTCAACCATGCGATTCTCGACCCTTTTAACATATCTAATTATGTATCCAAAAATCTCATTTTGACCAATTTTGGAAACTTATATGTCTTAGAATTGTACTTACGACTATGTTTGGGTTTGACTTTCATCAAATACACATACATCATCACAAAGCTAACAGAGGATAGACATTGGTTTACCAAATGAAATGATAATATATATTATACATTTGAATTTAAAACAAACAAGTCAAAATGGTTGAATGGTGTAAGGGGTCATCTATAAGTTCATATACTCTTGAAATGTTGTGGGTTTGGATCTCAATTATAACATTTTGAACCCTCATTTTAATTAAATTTTATTTTCTAAACATTTGTGCTTGCTTAAAATTAAATAAATAAATAAAATTATTAAGGCCTAGTACACTTGAAATTGTGTGGGCTTGGTGTACATTATTAGTGGGCTTAGTATACCCTATTAATTTATTTAGAATGTTGGCCCAACCCATTAGAATTTCTTAATAATAATAATAATAATAATAATAATAATAATAATAATAATAATAATAATAAGTGTAGTAGTAAATAAATAAAGAAAAGAAAAAGAAAGAGGAAAAGAGAAGATACTTAGGTAGCGTTTGGTAACATTTCTATTTCTTTTTTTTTGTTTCACATGTTTCTGTTTCACTTTGTTTCTATTTCTTTTTTATTTTGGACAAGAAACAAAAACAAGTTTGATAGTCGTTTCTATTTCTATTATGAAAAAGAAACAAAAGCTAATTATTTTTGACAAACAGTTTTATTTCCTTTCACAAAGTTATATTCTTTTTCAAAAAAAATTAACACAGTACAACTTTGATAATAGTATATTATATCCTATTCGAACGGGTAGAATAATAATTCACATGATTTCATCTATTATTAAAAAAAATGTGGATAAGCAGCTTCTCATCTGTTGGGTTGGGCTGGAACGGGTGATGGGTCGAAACTCATTAGAACCCGAATATCAAATTGATTGAAATGAGTCGTGTTAAACGGGACGGCTCGTCTTAATCCAGATTTTCTCTCAAAATTTCATAATTTTATAGAGTAAAAGCTATTGTGTCAAAATGGGTAATGGATTCGACCTGCTTTAACCCGACCCATTAATTTTTTTTTTTTTGTCAAAACAGGTTACACGTGCAATCCAAAAATATTAACGGGTTCGGTTTTTTGTCGGGTAATTTTTAGGTCAGGTCGGGTGGGTTAACAAGTTCAGGGTTGTAATTGTCATGCCTAATACACACACACACACACACACACACACACACACACACATATATATATATATATATATATAAGTTCGAAGGCTATGTCTCATTTAAGTTGACTGACCTTGACTGTTCTAAGTTTCGAAAAAGAATCATTTATCTTAAAAAAGAAACAATTTTTTTTCATTTCTAAATTTTGGGGAATAATGAGAAACGTTTCTAGTTTATCAGAAATAGAAATGATTGTCAAACGTAATTCTATTTCTATTTTTCACAAAAAATTAGAAATAGAAACAAAAATATTAGAAACGAAATGGTTACCAAACAAGCCCTTAGAATCGTTTCACAGTTCATAAGGAGAGAAGTATTATCGGGAGGGTTCAACTAACCTAGGGAGAGAAAGAGTTAAGCGATTTTCGGCAGATTCAATGGAGGGGAAGATTGATCGATCTTGTGAAGGGTATAAAAAGGGGGCGGAATTCTTGAGCCTTCATCAGAAATTGGAGATCTTGAGTGAACAGACAAATCTAGAGAAAGAAGGGAAGCACGAAGAAGGAAAGAGTGTTATTAAGAGCTGCTGTAAATCAAGTCTTTTGAGGTAATGTCTAAACTTCCCCTGTTTTAATTCATAGCAGTTAGGCTTTTCTTTTAAAACGAATAACTTAGATCCTCGGATAGAAGATTTTGAGAGGAACTGAAAATTTAAGTTGTGAATGGAAAACTAGGATTTATGAAAGGTATCCATGGGATCAATTGGGTGGGAAAATGTAGTGGTTAAGAAGAAATAATTAAATTAGTCAGTAAAGGTAAATATGTTCCTCTGTTTTTTTTTTTTTTGTTTAATGTTTCCCTTTTGGCAATTTAAAACAATGTATGTATTGTGAAAGATGGAAGAACTACCAGGAAAAAAATGAGAGAAATGTTAAAAGATGTAGGTTGTCAATTTAAGTATTTCTGTTGTGAATAAGATGGTGTAATGCCGAGTAAGAACCGAAGGATTAGTCTAATGGGATCCATGCTGCAAGTATATTCTGTAGGAGGAGTTTGAAAATAAAGGTTAGTGGAGAGTAGTAGAAAAATTGCAAGAAAGATAAGTACTTGGAATGGAGTTTAGTGGACTTCCGAAATTTTTTTTACAAAAGAAGGAGATGTAAGGAAACAAAGGGATGTACAGGAAGCAAAGTGATGTACAGGAAGCAGCCACTTTTTGGCATTAAGGAATAGTTTTCAAGCACTAGATTAATATGTGCATTATAATAATGTATTCTAAAATAACATTATAAAAACTATTTTTTTTCTAAGAATAATTTTAGTAATCAGTAGCTTCTAAATTAGTTTAGATGGGCTAAATTGTTGCAATATAAATATTTTAGTAATTTAATTTATGCCTTGGATTTTAGATTTGGACAAGAAGAGTAGTCTTTAGTTGCGATTCGGTGGACCTAGAATTTGTGGGCGTGTTATTTAGGTAATGGATTATACATCTTTTAGATATTTGAATTTTTTTTTAATTTCAAATTGATAGGCTTTCGCTAAATTTTTGACATTTACCGTTCTTTGAAATGTGCACCAACTTTAAGTTAGAATTTGAATTTGAACTCCGTCGTACCCGTTTTTTGTCATTCTAAATTATAGATCTCATTACATATATCTCACTTATATTTAAATTTCAGTGAGATATTTTTTGTGAAACCAAGTTTTCGTTGAAATATTATTTTTGAAATCCTACTATGATCACTAAGTTGAACAACCCGGCTACTGGGGTAAAGTAGCATTTTGAATTTGATATTTGATTGTGAATTTTGCCACCTAGCCCGTGACTTGGTTATTCGGATATACCATTATGAACTGTTACTATTTGTACATTGTGAATCCTTATTTAAAAGAGGTCTTGTGATCGCTTATGTGATCATGGTATCCGCGGGTCAGTCGTCGTCTCCAACTGGTATGAGACAGTTGGTGACGATTAGATCTCTCGCAAATGCCTTTGTATCTCTATCTTTTACATCGAATTCTTTATGAAATATGAAATTTATCATCTCATTGTGCTATTCCCGATTATGAACCATTTGAACATTAATCTTTTTGAATGCTTTATTGTTAACCCTTCCCTAGATTTCGGAGGGGCTGTATATGATCTTACTGGGCATTGTCCGCTCATTCCTTCCAAATATTTTTCCTTCTAGGTTTTAAGTAAGTTGGATACCATCAAGGACAATCTGGAGATTTTTTTTTATTTCGAAGTAGTTCATTTTGTATTTTGGACAAGATTTTAGTTTAGCCGTTTTGGGACTACAGAATTGTTTAATTATACTTTCGAAATGTAATGAGTACTCTATGACTTTCTTTTATTACTAGTCCTTAAGAGATGATTTCGGAATTGCTGTGATTTATTATTTGTAATAGTGACGCGTCCAATATTTTGGGATTATAAATTTGGTTGGAAATTTTAGGGCGTTATATTTGGTATCAGAGCTTCTAGGTTATGATCTAGCATGGGAAAAATCTTTGGGGCATAGATAGTATATTATAATGCTTTACCAAATTATTTGTATTATCTAACCTAATTGTTGATTTTAGATGGACCTTGACTTAGAGAACTGGCATATGGGAAATCCTTCTGATTCTGAACCCGAGGAGGATGACCCCGTGAGCGAATCCGAGGAAGACCCTGAAGAGGTTGCTGAAGAAATCCCTGAAAAGATCCCTAAAGAGATTCCGGAAGAAGCTCCTAAAGAGCTTCCTGAAGAGCTTCCGGAAGGCGGGGAAAACAGTGACATAAGCGACAATCGTCACCAACCTGCAATAAACCTCATACAAGAGTTGGACGCTCGGGTGGGAGAGTTAGAGCGCTTGAGTTGCATCGACCACTGCACAAGACACCATAGGTTCCTTAGGAAATCGTCTAACATGTCAAGACATTGACATGGCTCTTCATGCCGATCTCCCAAGAGTGGGTTGGTCGCGAGAGGCTATAAATGGGCTAATTTTGAAGATATGTGGCGTACTCTAAAGAACCCATAAGAGTTCCTAAAAGAATTTGATGAAGTTTATGTTTTGAGACAATATATTATGAATTAATAAAGTTTTTGAGACTCTTTATTTTCATTGAATTAATAAAAGGATGGTCTTGTCTGTGTTTCTGAATTTCATGATAAATACCCAACACATAGTACGATAAGATTTACCTTGGATATGGATTTAAAATTTTAGTACGAATTTAGTTCGGACATTGAATATAGAATAAAAATCTAGACTTACGCTTATGACATCTCGATATGCTTGTGGCAGTAAAAGATGGCTAGAGGAGGACGAAGTGGAACACGGGGAGGTGTGCGTGGTCGCGGGACGTGGGCAGGGTGGCCGAGGTAGAGGAGCCGTTGAAGACTCGCCTCAGAGTCGCGAGAAAACCTGTCGGGCCACAACCAGAAATGACATGAATGATCCTACTCAGACTGCGACGCTAGTGGCCTTATCCAAGGCCTCACGCAAGCCATTACGGCAAGCATTGGTCAAGCAAATGCAAGACTGCAATTGCAGGCTGCCGTACTAGGCCGCACCACCACCACCACCACCGACCAACCACTAGGGAACTCTGGAAAGTTTCCATAGGATGAAACCCAAGACCTTCTCTGGTAAGCCAGGCATCGAGGAACCAGAAGAATGGCTAGAAAACATGGAGAAATTTTTTGGAACCATGGCATGCACGGATGAACATAAGGTAAACTTTGATACATTCGTCTTGGAAGGGGAGGCTAATCAATGCTGGAAATCGGAGAAGAGGACAGCAAAAGCAAATGGAGTAGAAGCTTATAGCTGGGAAATGTTCCGTGAAGCTTTCAACAGGAAGTATTTTCCCCCAAGTATACAAGAATGGAAGATGGTGGAATTTCTTTACCTCGAACAGGGAAAAATGTCAGTCGATGAGTACGATGCAAAGTTCACGAAGTTGTCGAAATACGCTCCAGAACTCATTCGAGATGAAGGTCAGAAGGCTAGAAAGTTTGAGAGGGCCTTAGCGATCAAATTAGCTACGACTACGCCTTTGAAACTACCAACTTACGCCGAGGTTCTAGACCGAGCCCGGATGATCGAACTAAGTTCTGCTGAGTACCGAAGAAAGAGAGACGAGAAGAAGAGATGTTTTGAGAATAACATGGGAAAGTATCATGGGCAATCAAGCAGTCAAGAAGTCGTCGGGGGTGGAAATAAAAGGAGGAATGTAGAAGGCGGTCGTAACAGAGAGGTTGTTCAGCCAAATCGAACTCAGAATCATAACCAGGGGTACAATCAAAATAAATGGCAGAATCAAAACACAAATTCGACATGCCGCAAGTGCGGAAGGAATCACCCAACAGAAGCATGTTATCGTGGGAATGGAGCTTGCTTTAATTGTGGAAAAGTCGGATATAGAGTCAAGGAGTGCCTAGAACCACTAAAGAAGGGTTTTACTAGAAACCCAGTAACAGAAGATAAAATGTATATGTGCATTATAATAATGTATTCTAAAATAACACTATAAAAACTATTTTTTTTTCTAAGAATAATTTTAGTAATCAGTAGCTTCTAAATTAGTTTAGATTGGCTAAATTGTTGCAATATAAATATTTTAGTAATTTGATTTATGCCTTGGATTTTAGATTTGGACAAGAAGAGTAGCCTTTAGTTGCGATTCGGTGGACCTAGAATTTGTGGGCGTGTTATTTAGGTAATGGATTATACATCTTTTAGATATTTGAATTTTTTTTTTAATTTCAAATTAATAGGCTTTCGCTAAATTTTTGACATTTACCGTTCTTTGAAATGTGCACCAACTTTAAGTTGGAATTTGAATTTGAACTCCGTCGTACCCGTTCTTTGTCATTCTAAATTGTAGGTCTCATTACATATATCTCACTTATATTTAAATTTCATTAAAATATTTTTTGTGAAACCAAGTTTCCGTTGGAATATTATTTTTGAAATCCTACTATGATCACTAAGTTGAACAACCCGGCTACTGGGGTAAAGTAGCATTTTGAATTTGATATTTGATTGTGAATTTTGCCACCTGGCTCGTGACTTGGTTATCCGGATGTACCATTATGAACTGTTACTATTTGTACATTGTGAATCCTTGTTTAAAAGAGGTCTTGTGACCGTTTATGTGATCATGGTATCCGCGGGTCGGTCGTCGTTTCCAACTGGTATGAGACAGTTGACGACGATTAGATCTCTCGCAAATGCCTTTGTATCTCTATCTTTTACATCGAATTCTTTATGAAATATGAAATTTATCATCTAATTGTGCTATTCCCGATTATGAACCATTTGAACATTAATCTTTTTGAATGTTTTATTGTTAATAAACCCTTCCCTAGATTTCGGAGGTGTTGTATATGATCTTACGTACTGGGCATTGTCCGCTCATTCCTTCCAAATCTTTTTCCTTCCAGGTTTTAAGTAAGTTGGATACCATCAAGGACAATCTGGAGATTTTTTTTATTTCGAAGTAGTTCGTTTTGTATTTTGGACAAGATTTTAGTTTAGCCGTTTTGGGACTACATAATTGTTTAATTATACTTTCGAAATGTAATAAATACTCTATGACTTTATTTTATTACTAGTCCTTAAGAGATGATTTTGGAATTGTTGTGATTTATTATTTGTAATAGTGACGCGTCCAAGATTTTGAGACTATAAATTTGGTTGGAAATTTTGGGGCGTTACAAAGGCTGCAGGCTGCTGGCTGCTAAAGATCCCAACAGCTTCAGCTTGGTGTGTTTGGTAAGGTGGAAAAGTGACGAGTTTGGTTGATGATGATTCGTAAAAATGAGTTTCAATTAGTGTATGAAAAGTGAAAGAAAGATGCGCTCAAAAAAGATTGTTAGACGGGGCAATTAAGAAATAATTTTATGAAATTAAAAAAAAAAATAATAATAACTAAATAAGTTGAAATTTCAGAAAAGTAGACCCAATTAGCAATTTCTCTTTTTTTCCCTGTTCATCGGTGATATGTTGCAAGGATGAAGGGGTTGGTAAGGTCAGGTCACTCAAAGTAGGGGATGACCGAGGCAAAAGCAAAGCTAAAACTCAAGGCCCAAGGCCAAGGGGATCTATGGATGACACAGAGCCCGATAATGTTTCTTCGGAAAAGGACCACGTGAACCCCGATAATGATTCGTAACCAAATCTTTTCTTTTTCCTCTACTTTAACGAGTCAGCGCCGCCGCGCTTGGATCGAACCTTAAATTACCACGTCAGGCTTAAAGCCCACGTGTCAAGCTACCCAGAAAACCACTTCTGCCAACTGGCATCTGCTCACCACCCCCAGCTTTACCTGTGAGAGATCACAATTCACACGGGGTTTGGGTTTGTTCAACGGAATTGGCATGGCAGGCAAAACTCCAAGACATAAGCTACTATTATAGGCTATATATGTGCGTATATTTCTTGGGCTCTCTCTCTCTCTCTCTCTCTCTCTCTCTCTCATGCTATCAAGTCATCCTCCATTGAAGAGGCTAGGAGATTACCTCCAGGTAATTAATTTAGTATGAATTCAGTTTGAGTTAGATTATTTGGAATTGGCCGGGTCTCCCACTCAATTTGAAAATTCAACAACGTAGTTGTCTCTTTTCTTGGATAAAAAGAAAGACAAGAAAACTTTGCTTCCATCTTTTTTATTCTTATCTTCTTCTTCTTCTTCTTCTTTCAGTTGTTCATTCAGATTTCAGATAATTAGTTGAAAAAGATGGACATCACTTACAGCCCATACTTCGATCCCGATTATGATTCACTCTCACTCATCGAAAGAATCCACCCTCCTAGGTATGCACTATATATGCTAATTAATCCTATTTCTTCATTTCTCAAACCCCATTTTAATTTCTTTAACGTTATTTTAAGCTATATATATGCATATATATGGTTATGGCAGGGTTTGTATAGACAATGACACCTCTCAAGACTGCACTCTCATCAAGGTTGGTACCTTGTTGGCTTGTTCCATCAACAAATTTATTTAAACAATAAATTCACGTTTCCTACTCTCATATTATTACTTCATTCCATCTTAGTTTACATTATACATTCCAACTTCAAACACATCACTATTAATACTCCAAATTTCATCTCTAGCATTTTATTTTTATTAAAAGTAAAATTTTCATCCACTCACGACATATAATCTTTTCTACACAAGTGGTCATTGGAACATCATAAATGTCAATCACAACCTTGTTTTGAATTTTTTAGATTTTTGTTGGCTGCGTGTAAAAAAATATTATACGCTGTCCGTGGATAAATATTTAATTCTTTTATTAATGTTTTATTTTGTTTGTACCGGTAGAATGATTTCACATACTAACGATTCCCACATTGATTTGAAATATATTCAATTTTATGCTAAAGGCAATATGGGAAAAATAGTTAATTACTTTAACCAATTTTTACATTTTGTTTCTGTACTATTTTTCTAGCAAAGTTGTCATTATGCAATTTCCAAGTTATATGCAATTTTTCTATTATCTCTATCTGTCACCTAATTTCTAATGAAATAAATTTCAGTTGCCTCCCCTAATTTTTTTTAAAATGTTGGAAGATCCTTAATTATAGTTGATGTTTAAAGGTAAATGGTTTTTTTGGTTTTTAATTTATAAGGGGGGTCTTTTTTTTAGATAGATATTTTGTGAACAAAAAACATAAAAGATTTAATAAAATATAAACATATAAATAAGAAGAAAATATATACTCCTTCCGTTTTAAAATTATTATCCACTTTGACCCGACACACCGTTTAAGAAAAAGCAATTGATTGTATTATAAATATTGGTGAAATGTGTGGTTTCCTTTAATCCCCTTGAACATGTGACCATAATTAAAGTATGTAAAAAAAAAAGGATAAAGTAGTAAAAGTATTTTCTTAAAAGCGAAAGTTTTGAAAAAAGACAATTATTTTAGAATAGACGAAAAATGAAAGGAGAATGATAATTTGAAAACGAAGGGAGTATTGTCTAAATAAAAAATAAGAAAAAATGTTTAAATATATTAATATGTACAATTTCTCTTATTGAATCATATTATAAAATTTTAATTACATTTAAATATTAGGTTTAAAAGAAATCTAATCAATTAAGAGAATTAACTAAAATTATAATTTATTTTCGTATTAACGTTTTTTTTTAAATCCGCTATAATTGTAATTATAATTATGATTACAAAAAATAAAATAAAAAATTCAACCAATAATAGCCAACATGAAAATTGTGATGCGTTTTTCATGAAGAATTCTCCTTTTGTTTTTATAATGACTATTTTTTAACAAAGTTTTATGTTTAATTTTTTATTTAATAATTCATGTTTTAAAAAGTAATTAAATGATTAAATAATTAATAAAAAATATTTTAAAATTCTATTAAAGAATACATTAAATAATTTAGTAAATAACTTTTTTAATAAAAAAAAGATAACCATCTCCACACATGTGATGAATCAAAACCGTTAAATATTTTAATTATTTTACCAAACTATTCCTTAGCTTCTTCTCCAACAGCAATAAGTATTTAAAAGTAGTGAGTATGTTGTAGAGTTGCAGTAAAAATAGAATGGATTGAAAAGGATATAGGAAGGTTCAATCACCATCTTAATAAATAAATTAAACATTTTGATTTAAAGAAATATGTGATTACAAAATTTAAACCAGCTGTTAGACGCATGCAAAAACTAAAGTGACAAATATTCTTTGTTTAGGAGAAAAACAAATCCTAATGCTCTCTTTATGACTATTAGCTGACATCCTTGGACAGTGCAAAAAAGATTTCCAATTTTCCTATTATATTTCTTACTTTAGAAGTTTTAATTAGTGGGTTGGACGCATTCTAGTGTCTCAATCTCTCAAGTTTGATCACCAGGCAAAGTAATATATAGGAGTTGAAAAGAATTTTCAAGGCTCAAATAATAGTTAAGAATTGGATTGGAGTCGAGCTGTACATGTATATCTAGTTGGAGTAACACCCGTAAATGTCAATTTCACAATTTAGAAATGGACATATTGACTGTTTAACAAGACTTTACAGGTGAGGTGAGGTGAGGTGAGGTGGATTAGACATTCGTTTAAGTTTATTAATATTAAGAATGTTTTAATTATGAAGGTGGATAGCGCAAACAAACATGGGATTTTACTGGAGATGGTGCAAGTCCTCACTGATCTTGACCTCCTCATATCTAAATCTTACATTTGTTCCGATGGTGGTTGGTTTATGGATGGTTAGTGCTTCCCCCTCCCTATTTTACTTCTTTACGGACATGGTAAGTGGTCACCAATAATTCTTGTTTCCACATATTCTTGTACACTTTAACTGCTACGATGCATGGCTCGTCTTGTTAATTTTGTAATAAATGAATCCAAAAGAAAAGGCGGAGAGAAGATACACATAAAAACTACTACAAATCGAAATAAGTATGCAAAATGAGCCTTGATTTCTTTTGACTTGAGCCATATTTAAGTGGAATTCTTTTCATTGCTTGTTGGCCAGTATTTCACGTGACCGATCAGCTTGGGCACAAAATAACTGCCGAAGGTGTCATTCATTACATCCAGAAGGTCTCTCACTCTCTCTCTCTATATATATATATGTGTGTGTGTGCCCCCGCACGCATATATAAATATGCATATATGTGTGTCTGCGGGTGTTACTAACATACCTTAATAATTTGTTATAGGCAATGTGTGCAATGAGGAGGGGAAAGAGGGAGGTGATCAAAGCAAGTACTATAAGCGGAGATGTGTGGCCACACAAGCTGTCAATGGAGGCCACAGCCCTTGAGATGACAGGGACGGATAGACCAGGCCTAATGTCCGAGATATCAGCTGTGTTGGCCGAGTTGGGATGCCACGTTTCTGCTGCAGTGGCTTGGACCCACAACACCCGAGTGGCCTGCATCATCTATCTGGAAGATGAATCCAGGGCAGGTCCAATCACAGATCCATGCAGGGTGGCCCACGCACAGGCTCAGCTAGAGAATGTTGTTGAAGCCCACCACACCCATGGTGAACGACGGAGTGTGAGGATTGGCAGCCCCTGGTACACCAAACCAGGCCAAAGTTACCATAGAGAACTGCAAGGAAAAGGGGTACTCAATAATTAACCTGAGGAGTAGAGACAGACCAAAACTACTATTTGACACCGTCTGCGCACTGACTGACATGCAGTATGTTGTCTTCCATGCAGCCATTAGTTCCAATAAGTCAATCGCATTTCAGGTATTCCCTACAACCCAAATTCTCTGCTCCCCTTGCTCAAAAATCTGTTTTGGTTAGGCATCTGATGTGCTGTTTACCTTGCAAAAACCACAGGAGTACTACATAAGACATAAAAATGGATGCACTCTGAATTCTGAGCTCGTGAGGCAAAGAATTACACGCTGCTTGGTTGCAGCAGTAGAACGGAGGGTATCAGATGTATGTCCCATTCCTATCAGTCATTCAGTCCAATCATACATTATTAAGCCACCGTAACATGCCGAGGCAAGCCAACCCAACATGACCCGAGCTTGAGTGTTTGAGCTAGGCTCTTTCTTTTTTATCAAGCTCAAAATGGGCCGAGCAAGCATTACTCGAACTTAAGTAAAAATTCAGTAATATTTTTTTTGATAGGTAAGGGTGACCCCTTATTGGTATGAGGATTGGAACCAACGATTTCAAGGTCTTTGACCAAGTGCCCTTACCATCTCACCCACCCCTTGGAGTAAAAAAAAAATTCAAAATAAAATTTGACCCAACATAAATTTGTGTATATTTTATGATTATTCGAGCCAGGTTGAGCTGGGCTCATTAATGCATCGAGCATTGAGCTGGGGATATTTGGTATCGACTGACACTTGTTATGTACTTTGTACAGGGACTGAGACTGGATGTTTGCTCTCGGAATAGGGTGGGACTACTATCAGACGTTACAAGAGTATTCCGTGAGAATGGGCTTTCAATTGTTAGAGCAGATATTGGGGTGCATGGGGAGAGAGCAGTTGGATCATTCTATGTAGCAGACGCTGGGGGACAAAATGTAAATCCAGAAATTGTGGAGGTGGTGAGGAAAGAAATTGAGGGTACTGTTGTGGTTAACAGATTGCCCTCAAGCTGGTCTCCTCAAACTACATTAAGCGTTAGCAGAAGCAATATTAGTGATGATGTGGAAGAAGAAAGGCCAAGATTCTCACTAGGAGCCTTGTTGTGGTCACAGCTTGAGAGACTTTCCAGCAATTTCAGACCAATAAAATCCTGAGTTATACTACACGAGGATAGGCTGAGCTGTTAATTGGAGCATTTTTCTGTATATAGTTGAACAAGTTTTCATGTGAAAAATGTAGATTGTACACACCATTAATGCATATATTCTACGCTTTGGTATAATTCTGCTGTTGACCAACTTCAGCAAGTTCAGTGACTTTAACAAACAAGTGCACTTCTCTTGTACACTCAAAAAAACATGATCCACAATCCTCTCAAGAAGTGCCCTTCTTTTCTTCATTAGTAAGTGTGACCCCTTGTTGGTATGGGGATTGCCCTTGCCATCTCTCCCATAGTCCCATGATCCCATCCCTTGGGGTCCTCTTTCAGAAGTGTCTATCTTGCATAACCAAGATTTACTTCATCTTCTACCTATAAATGTGATTGCACATGATTGTGGTACCACTTTAACAAAACATGGAATTTGGGTAAATGATAAAGGGAAAAACCAGGCACTTGTCCGGTCACATGTAGATATAGCTGGTCACAGGACTACAAAGTAATTTCATCAGTATAACCAATGATTGGACATCAAACTTTCACACTTTGCTGACACATTCTTGAACATATTATTGCACTTCCATTCGCAGGTTAATCCATCATTATGTACAGATGTACAATTTCCAAAGTCATAATATGGATGAAGAAACAGTAACAAGCTATTCACAACAAGAAGAAAAGAGGAGTAGTTCATCAATGACAAACGTCAACATGACATCAAGCTACATCAATGTCATCAACATCAAGCCAATCATTAGATTCCTTTGTCTCAGAGTTATGGACACTTACCTGTCCAGATCCAGTGCAGCTCAATTGTAACACAGTCGATATCCTTGGTGGAGTCGGCAGAACTTCTGCCCAACTGAACCCAATCTCGCGAGTCCTTTGTTGAAGAATCAGAGCAGTAGGTCATTTTCTTGTAGCTTGTTGGGACATCACCATCTTCCTCCTCGAGATCACTGAATGATACATCTTCATCATTTTCAATCGGAATCGCGTTGTTTCCACTTGAACCAACTATTTCTGAGCTTTCTTCCTTTAACCAGTCATCGCCATCATCTTCATCTTTCTCCTCGGCAACACTAGAGGTGGAAACAGAATGCACATTTTGATCTTTGGTCTGGATCTAGGCCCTTCTTCAATGACAGACTTGTCAATAACCTGAATTTCATTGCTTAGAACTGGGTGCTTTTCAGTCTCCAAATCAGCAGATTTGGATGATAGAAGGGTGGTCTTCTCAAGGGTTACAGATTCAAATTGAGCGTTGGAAGGCACATAGAGGCTCTCTTCATGAGGAGTGGTTATGTCTTTTGAATCACAGTATCACTTTTAGATCCTTCTTGCTCTGGCTTGGCCTCTTCTGTTCTGTAATTCATGTGTCAATGAAGCTCTGGCTTTCACAATCTGCAAGCACAAATCAAGGGTATATGATAGGGTTGGAAACTTCTTATTTGGAGTGCTACTAGCAAGCAATTGAACACCTATATTTTAACACATAACATTTTCTTAAATCAGGAATGCTATCAATTCAAACACTGGCCTTGTAAACACCAGCACATCCTAAGAAGCTAATGATTATGATTTAAATACATTTCATTTATGCACATTTCAATCAATTGGGAGATAAGATTGCGTTCATGTCACAAGGGGTATGTCCAAATCCCAGATACAAGCATCCTATTTTGTATCCTTAGCAGCATTCACAGATCTAAAATTCATGGTTTCAGCACATCTGACTTCTGAACAAGCAACCAAACCTGAGTTCTTCTAACATAGACAGTCTTTTAATCTTCTGGTTTGAGATCTGGTACAAGGGAGATGGTGCACTGTTCCTTCTTACTGATGATGTGATCTAGATGTGTCATCAACAGCTACGCACAAACAATATTCTCATTTTCTTCCTTTATAGAGCGGTTTCTGGCTGTCCCTCACCGCTGTATTTACTCTCTTCTTGAGTAGTCACTCAGATCTAAACCCATGTTAAGATCGTGGCATGTTGACACAGGTATTTAGGACAAATGAGTGATTCCTTGTCACACAGGTTATAAGCAGAGTTGGGGAATAGGTATAGTCAACTACTCACATATTCTAGCTGCCTTGAAAAAGAGAGAACTTTGAAAGTACCAAATGAATATAAGTATAGTGAGCGTGAACAGGTAAAATCTGGGAAAGTAAGGAAGTGCCAGACCTCTGAAGATAACAAGAAAATAAAGGGCGGGCTTACGTGAATTACATTGTTAAAAAAAGTAATAAATGAAGAAGGCACTGATAAAGCCGAGAAAGTGCAGCTCCATTCACTGTAAAGTTTGGAAATCTGCAACTAGGTAGGATAGAACATGGAAGCGCTTGTCAGGAAAACAAATGGCATGGAAGCATGCTGAAAATTACAAAATACTGTACTACAATTAGGGGAGGCCATGGTGGCCATATAAACCCGAAAAGGAACTAAGGTAACGGGCTAACTATTGAATCGGTCAGATAATAGATTTTACAAATGTGTGTTTCTATAGTGGATTTCTAACCAATGCCATGGTTTCTTGCATAGCCACAAATGTCATCATACACAACCTCAATCTGCCACATTCCGTGATTTTCATCCCATGAAGTCATTATCTATGGGCGCACCCGACCTATTGGCTGTAGGTCTTTTAAGCTTCACCTAATGACATGGCCTCTCCAGCTGGCCTTCCTTTTACCAGAAAGTCACCTTTTCGTCATACAATCCCTCACAACTAATCCTAAACTTTCTTCTGCTGCCATTATAACATGATCTAGGGTCTTTTCAAAGCCTTCTCATGCCTAGCCTCCTTTCTTAGACATCTCATTGTCAACCAAAATAGTCATTCAGGCATCACGGAGCTCCAGATCTCCGTGTACTCGGGCCTTCGTAATCATGCTCTAATAGCCAAGTTCTCTAATGGACAACCTCCTCTAAAGTTGACATGCAACCAACTGCTTCCTCATGGGATCTCAACAACGTGCAGATACTTCCTTGTTGACCCCTCGGCTAAAAAGTTTGAAATGTGTAATTTTGAAAGCAAACAGGTTGACAAAGACCAAAAAGTCCACAGCTCTCTATTAGGGTAAAACAACTTCCAAATTAATGAAACTGGCAAGCATTTCTTAGCTTTCTCTCCTCTATCTTGACCTAGGATTCCTTACACTCGTGACTTGGGGCAAGAAGCAAGGCCACTAGACTTGATTACCTCCAACGAGACCTCAATATGAAATGTTGTACCTTCTCAACTCAACTTTTGTTTCCAATTACTTTGGAAAATATTATTCCTTAAAAGGGCTAAGAAAAATATTAGAATAACAAATACCGTGTGCTCATTGAAGTTATATGCATGTTTTTAAGTTTCTTAGCTGAACTAGAAGGCAGCAATCGGACTAGACTTTGCAGCTTTTCCTAGGAGTGAAGATTCCAGTCTAAAGGGCTCTTTGTTTAAGGTTAAGTAGAAATTAGTAAGATGTATTTTTTAATTTTATACATTGTAACGTAAAGCAAAAAACCAAGAGTCAAGAGACGCATCCCCTTCAACTTCCTTCTAATGCTTATAGAAGACCCAATGAGAAGCTAGGATAAGCATTCTAGTAAAAATATATAGAACCTCCAAATGTATTTAATTATACAAATCTGGTAAAACCCTGCCTTCAAAATTCCCTCAAAAAAAGGACAAAGCCAAAAAGAAAGTGAAAAGGATCTTTAATAATCGTCAATCTAGCCAAATAACTAATAGAAAACAATAACCTCGACAACAAAGGGTAGTAGCTTCGCATGAAAGCTACATGATTCAAAAAAAAACATAGCAACAAGCGTGAAAAGTCATTCCTTAACCACATGAAACTCATTACAAGAAAATCACAGAAGAAAAAGATATTGCAGTTGGGCAACTTCATTATCATCTTCTAACACAAGGAGAAAAGCTAAAGCCATAAAAGGGTATTAAACCCAGATCCATGAGATTCCGCAGCATTGTGTGTTCTAGAAGAAGGAGGTCGAAAACAAGCCCGCTTGCCAGACAATGTGTACATAGAGGCAGTACACTTATTCTTCAACTTAGCATTTACAAATTTGATATTGTTACTTACATTATAAGTGTCACTGATAACATATGGAAAAGACTATGTATGTTTTCGTACTAAGCCTGTGCCCCATGATTATGACTACCACAAGTGTCTGTACTCTGTATTATTGGTCATCTAGTGATCATATGAAACTCTTAAACTGCAACAATTAGATATGCCATCCATACTTAGAGTCCTAGTTCCCTTGTTAGGATGTTTCATCCAATAGCCAGGCTTTGAAATCAAGTTCCCATTCTCCAAGAAGGTCCGACTTTATCCCTAACATCACGAATAATGTTGGACAAACGAATAGGTTTACAATGCTCAATACGAGGATAGAAATCTATCCTTAAATATTTGACCTTCTGAATGCAAACTCTTTGTACGGAACCGATAGAGTGAATCTCAATGAAGGACTGATAAGATAAATGCATGTGTTTCATTGAGCGCGTGTCCTACGGTTACGCCTTCCTCTACCATAAATTTATCAACTATTGCGATGAAAAAGAATAGTATGATATAAACAAACTTCATGACAAACATTCCTAATACAAGATATACAAGTAGAAGCAACAAACATGTACAGAGATTCCACTGAACTAGGAATGTATTGAGGACCTTTTAATGCGTAGGAACGATTTAACGATTAAGTACACCTTAAAAGTAAAGTGGTTAGTGGAGCAATTGTAAGCCCCCTTGGCAATCTTGCTATGCACATAAGCCAGAAGCATTGCTTTACTTAACAATATATCATATCCACTTCAACGTCGTCATCTAACTCTAAAATGGATCTTAGCACATTTGGAAAGTTGATATTGAAAATTGGCAATAAATAATGTCTCGGAAGCCCAAGGCATGAGAGGTGACTTTGAAATATTTCAATTAGAAAGAATAAAAAGTCTCAGTAATGTCATTGTTTGCAAATCACAAACTTACCTCAGGGGTCGACAGAGTTCTGCGTCAACTTCTGTCCAGTCTAGGATGTATAAGTACAAAATAAATTTTCCAGAAGGAACCCTCGCTCATATAACCAGGGCAAAGCTCAATCCTAAGAGCAGCCAATCTCGGTGCAAGGTGTTCAACAGCCAAAGCATGCTCTTGTTGGGCATCGGACAAATCAAAACCTGGGGGAGAAAAGGACAAACGACAAATTCTGGAATAAGTATCATTCAGATAGCATATCCACGTCGACAACCTTAGAATGAACTTATTTGCCATAATATAATGAAACAAAAGATCAAATTCTCCATACCATCAGAAACTTAAGATTAGCACTAACTTCTGTAAGAATAGGTTCCCATGCACAAACAAGTGATAAAAGGTGGGTTTAGGATTGTGGGAATGAAGTGCCAAAAATGAAATCGCATCATACTGGAGGGGCTCTAATTCCTGGTAACTAATTTCTTCCTTGTTAACAATGGATTATTCAAAAAGCTACAAACCATTATGAAACAATTTAAAATTAAAGTAGAAAGCTATTACTTTTCAGGTCTGAACCAGGGCTACCTTGATCTGAAACAAATTCAGTTATATGATTCTTGAACATTTATGTAGTAACCAACACTTATCGTATTGAAAATAGGACTACAATGCTAATAGTCATAACCTTGTTAAGTTCTTTACTTACTAGTCACAGTTTTCACAAAAATAAATCTTCATTACCAGTGTCCGATAATCACTAAAACACCTCCATTACACACGAGCCACGTTTAATAAATTCACTAAAAAGCCTTCATCACTAAAATAAGAAACAAAATAACTTCGAATCTTATCCTAGATCGAGAAATATCATGTTCATACAATGTTTAAGCTAGTAAGTTGTCCACAATTCCATCAGATCAAAGAAGACAGGTAATACACAATT
>CM028379.1:95168513-95204047 GCA_013146195.2 Codonopsis lanceolata
TCCTCTTATCGGGAAATCTGTTCCCATTCCTCCAATGGAGTCTTTCCCATTGATCATCTACCTTACTTTGTTCGGTTTCTCCTCTTTTCATGAGGAGAAAGGTACGACAAGCCTGTCCAATCTGTAAAATACATAGACCGTAACTTTGAAAAGGAGACCATATGTCTTGTATCTGCCCTCGAACCTTAGTGAAGACTTGGTAGCAAACTACGGGAAATACTTTGACCCTCTTCTCTGCTTTGGAGCAGATTCTATCTCTCTAATGATAGATTTGTTCAAGATGAGTTAGTTTATTTGGCACGGACCATTTCGATAAGGTCCACGATCTTCGACTCTCCCTTGAATGATCCTTTCCTCGTTGGCGGACTGCGTTGCGAGGGGAAGAACAACCAAGGCTGGGAACAACCCTCGGTTGAGCGATAAGTTAGCTAGGATCGAGGCAGCCAATAAGTATGTTCGAATGCGGTGAATCTGCTAATTTAACCTATATTGAGTTCACAGACGGATGGCCTCCATGCCGGGAGGAGCTTCCATGGACCTGACCTTCACGATGCTATGTCTAGCGGCCCGGCCCTTTAATTCTTGAGTCAATTCCCACTATTTCTTACATCACCCCTAATTTGTTCCATTTGTTGTGTCGGCCACCACCATACTGTTACATTTCACCTCGGCAAATGCTTGTTTCCACTTCACTCTGCCTCTCTTCCATCCTTCACTCGATCGCGATGCCTCGTCTTCCATTCCAACACATCGGTTGCTCTCCCCCTTTACCAATATCGGCCCAACTACGCCACCTTCGGTTCCTCTTTCCTCAATTCGGTGGTGTCGGTCCACCCGGCCTCACCTTATTCAAACCAGCCGGTCACCCGCTTCCATCTCACCACCAAGTCGATCACTCCCTACTCTTGTTCAATCTCATCGGCCATGCCTCCACTGCACCACACGTGGCCGACCACTCCTTACGCTCCCAAAACTCGACCTTCCAAATTTCCTGTTCCCCCCCTCATGTCGGTATATCATCCATTCCTCCCTTGACCGCGCTATTCTACACCCTCTTCCCATTTCCCAGCGTGTCGATTGCACCCAGGTTTCATTTTGCTATTCTTATATCCTCGGTGACACTGCGGTACTTCTCTCTTTCCCCAAGCCCGACCTTCCTACTCACCCAAACCAAGCCTCTCCAACGTTTTATTACGCGACCTATCTCTTCACACATCCCACGTCACCCTCTTCGGTCGATCCGGTTTCAAACTTCAAACCCACTTGCTCCCCGAACCTTTCAAGTAGATGATCATGGTTCCTCTCCACGACAATTCTGCGGACGGGCTGATCAGAATGGACTCATCTTCGACTTCTTCTAAATCCATTTCACGAGGGGCCGAGTCTCTTCTCTCCCCTCTCGGTTAGCCGGTAGGAAAGCTCGACTTCAGCGCAAAAATAATTTCAAAAGCTTTGCTACATCCCACCGGCACTAAAATAGTCTTTCCAGAACATGCCTACCCCTTCACCGAACACGAGCCACGAAGCCCAAATCCCACCTACCCCATGGATGTTTTCTTTCCCCGACCACGAGGATCGTGATATTCATACCCATCGCTTATCTCGATGCCCCTCGGCCCAACTCGACCACGCTTCGGCCTCTACCTCTTACGGTTCCATGTCTCTGTCGGCTAGGCTCGACCTTACTATGCTCATCACTTGCATATGAAGTCACCTCAAATCATACACATCGACTTGCTACCATTCAACAACAAGTTGCTTCTGCGCTCCCAAACCTCACCCAGATCATTACTCTAGGGGTGCAGCCTGTACGCCATCTGGCTGGTGCTCCTCGTGAAGCTCATATGGATGATCGGACTCTTGCTCTATCAACAAGAATGGTCAAATCGTGCTTTTAATCTTTGCGCTACATGCTTCAAACCATTCAGAGGAGAAGAAGTAGAAAGCAAGGCGATGCATCTGGTCGAAAACCATTCTCGAAGACGACCGTTAATGCGATGTGACTCGACGTCACTGGCGAAGAACATGGTGAAGCCGAAAAGCGAAAGCCGATGCTCAAGTTGAGCCACAA
The DNA here is from genome assembly GCA_013146195.2 of Codonopsis lanceolata. Taxonomy (NCBI): domain Eukaryota; kingdom Viridiplantae; phylum Streptophyta; class Magnoliopsida; order Asterales; family Campanulaceae; genus Codonopsis; species Codonopsis lanceolata. Next base: position 95,170,585 of record CM028379.1, read on the forward strand.
AGCACCTCAAGCAGGCGAAGGGGAAAAGAATTCAAAAGAAGGAGAACAAGTTGCGGCCAGGCTGACAGGAATGAAGCGAAGTTGGTCCATCGGTTGAGCGATCCAAAACAACTGAAGGATCCACATCAGTCTATGGAACATTTCATCTCTCTTTACTTTGAACAAACTCCGTTAAACTCTCGTTTTAGTTGTACCTTACATTGGGCATTACTCTTATGATATCAGTTACTACATTGTGGTACTAACCAATTTTGCAGAACTTTAAAATTCTTGCTACGCTTTCAAGTGAATGGTTTTAAGCAAATAGGAGGAGATTGTTGAATCTTTAAATTTAAAGGATTTGCTTAAAAACATTTCACTTGATTGTCACAAGCGACTTAAATTTGGTCATGGTTATTATTTTGTCAGCCAATCTTCTCAGCTGATCAATACGTTGCTATGAAATGAGTTTATCTTTTCCTTATTTGTTTAAACATACTCTAGTACTAACTCTTTCCTACTTTGTGTTGTGATAGATGTCCTGCCATATAATATCTCCCAAGATCCTTTACGATCTTACATCTGTGATAACACATTTTCAAAATTCAAATGTGTTCCTAACGGGTTGCTCACTCAGACTATCTATATATACCCATTGGAAGCACTGGTGAAGACAATGAATCTGAAGAATTTTTCAAGTCAAGAAACTTTCCACTCACAAACTCTCAGTCTTCGTCTTGCCTTCAAAACTTTAGCTAGATACCGTCATTGAAAATTTCTTTCTAGTTATTGTTTAGGCAAAACACCGAGTACTTCGGTTCAAATTATTTCAACTCAAGAATTTTGTCTCACGAGTTTGATTGTTTCTCAATCATTCTCCCAAACACGGTCTTTTGTTGTACACCGATCCATTAGAGATCAATTAAGATTTTTAATAAAGTTAGTGCACTTCAAAAATCCAAGTCTCGACCAACTTGGTAGTGACGTAGCAGCTTATCGTGAACCACTTCAACCGAATTGTCACCATTTCTTATATCGCTCATCGACTTAACACTTAATAAGTTATTAAACCGATTAAGTGTCGCCCGCTAACAACACTGCTTGCTTACTTGTTTAGTTAACTTGTGTTCGAATTTCCTCTCTATATTCAGTGAACATACCTCAAAACAAATTTCTTTTGAAAACTGTTATGTCAGTCAACTGACCAACTCACTTCAGCTTAAGGAATTTCAAAGTGTCGACCATCTCTTCAGATCGACAAGATCAAGTTTTCCACGCCAATATTTTAGGATTTTCAAATCAACCACTAAAAGTTTTTAAAGGCTATTCACCCCCCCTCTAGCCTTAACTGTTGCCATCTGGACTTACAAGTGTCCTCGGCCAAAGCCTCACTCGATCTGTCTAGGTCTTATAGAAGCCTAGGCTCAGATCCCCACAACCACTATACACATAGTATAGCTTGTCCAACCAAGAGTTCCAATAACCAAATGGACAATGTAACCAGTTCCAAGGTATTTCGGGATTGCCCAACCCTCTCAACGAAACTCAACCCACAAAACCCTCTGTCACGACGAAGAAGGAGCACCAACAGACCTCGACTCACACACACAGTGTTTCCCTTCACAACCCAAGAACCAACTCATAGTTTTAGCAAAGCAAGAGAAAATAGGGAGAAGAAGAGAGAGATCAAGAGCACAGTTTCAAATGATGGCAGTACATTCGAAAGAGACGGGTGGGAGTATATATAATAATGAGTTGAAGATTCCTTATTACAATCATTGCGACGCTGCCGCCGAGAAAAGGGGCAATTAGATCGCTAATCGAGAGAGACCAAATTAGGGTACAAACAAGAGACCCCTAATTTGAGAAGAGATTAGTTGCCAAGTGAGAAGGAGTAAAGGGCTTGGGTTTCGGGTTGTTGGGCTGGATTGAAAAAGTAGGCTTCCCAAATAGGGGATAAGGCCATACACTACTTTACATAACTGTTAATATTCGATTTTAGATTCTACATTTTATTTGATGGTTCCTAGAAGACAGGTCACATGTATAATAATATGTAGGCCGACATGAAATCATTCTTTCTTCAAAACAAAATGATTCACACATGAGAATAGCGGTCTCTCTTTTAATAACTAAAAGTTTTCGTTTCATTCTTGTTATCTACTTTTTCTTTCAAAGCCATTCTCCTTTGTTCAATGACTTGTATAATTTATTTTTGAGCCAAGTTTTGCACAATGTTATCTATGGGGAAATTTTAAGAATTACACATGAAATTGATTTTCAAGAAAATTCTTTTTCTAGAATTTATTTTTCATGCAATGTGTAATATAATTTGGAAGTGGTCCACGAAGAGTACTTTAAGAACTAATAAACTTAATCTTCATGATTAAGATGTAATAATAGGTTATATGCTAATAATTGTTGGGGGTAATGACAAATTACAAATGGGAACAATTATAAACAACAAGAGAGTGGCAAAGGTGTTGATATTATTTTTGACATTCCCTTGCAATAAATGGTTACAATGGTAATCACTTAGTGCTATTAAACGCTAAGGGTCATGGTCGTGCAAATGTGATGATAGGTTGGTTGCAAAATGCTTACAAACCATACATGCCCAATTCTTGGTGACTTTGTTTTCCAATGCTCTTTAGTCTTAATGGCACTTTGGCCATGGTAGGTCCTAGAGGGTTATGTAGGGGAATGGTTTTAAGGATGAGATTGGCATAAAAAAACTAACACACATATGCGTAGTGAGGTGTTATATGCACTACATAATATGGTGTTAATCTAAGTCGCCAAACCACCAATTAGTCGAATTGAACCAAGCCGAATCAAGTGATTTGGTTCAGTTGTGTGGCTTATATAGTTCGGTTCGGTTTATATTTTTTTAGAAATCGAGTGGTTTGGTTTGACTTACGGTTTGACATGTCTAGTCGAGTCAAACCGAACTGAATCAAGCCATTTAGAGTCAAACCACCAAGTCAAACCATAAAGCTAAACCATCGAGCTGAGCCACCAAATTAGCAATCATTTAAAATTTTGACATTCATTATTCTTACATTATATAAATATAAATGCTAGTTGGTTTCATAATTATTTGTATTCTCAATTAGTGATTCTCAGTTGTCATCCAAACATCTAATCCTCGTAACTCCTATCAGTGTCGTCCTCTTCATTCTCATCTACTCTCTCGTCCTCTTCTAATCTTCTCATGGATAAAGATAATTGTATGATCAACTTCTATTCTTTTTTTCCCAACTAAAGTATTGTGTGTTGTGTGTTTACATTTGAATCTCTCTCTCTCTCTCTCTCTCCCACACACACATATACACAAATGATTTGAAGTTTGGTTTCTTCTTTTTTAGGCAATAAGTTCGTTTATCAAGTATTTATGTTTTTTTTAGGAGTTGAGGGGAATCTAAAAATGGTTTGATTCATTTCGGCTTAAAATTTTAAATGGTTAAGCTCACTATTTTTAAATTTAAGAGATTGTATGAAAATATTTAAATATTATGTATTCGCCTTATATTTTTATTTTTCGTATTTTCTTTAATTTATTTTTTTATTCTTTTGGTTTACTTAAATGCTAAAATCTCATAATTTTTTTTTAAAGCAGGCCAAACCATGAAACTGAACCACGAATCTGAGCCGAACCATCATGGTTTGGTTCGGTTCGACTCAAGACTTTAAAAAGTTTAGCTCGGTTTGAATTTTCACAAACTGATAACATGCGGTTTAGCTTCTATTTTGTTCAAGTCGAACCATTTACACTCTATTATATATACACTCTCTATTTCGAAATAGGTGTCACTTTTTTTGATGATTATGAACAAGTATAAACACTCATTCTACTATTATAGCATATTGAGAGTATATATCATCAAGATTTCCGCTATGGTAGAGAACTAGCGATGTATCCAAATTCCAAGGCACATGTTAATACTTATGTAGAAAACTTGGACATTTTAAGGATTTGAGGGGCATAATTTAGAAAATGGTTATGTCAAGGGGTTATGTAAGAAAGAAAAATTTTAGGCAGGTGCGTGGGAGAAAATGGATATTTGGACTTTGGAGGGACACGAATGACCAAACAGTAATTTGGCCAGAAAACAGTTCAAACGACAGCGTCTGGAGCCTCCAGCTGTTTGTACAAGAAACTGAGCAAAGTCTAGCCCCATTATTCGGTTCAACTCCTCGTATCTCCCCGCCGGTGATCTGAAACTGCGAGATTCATAATCACCATGTCATGGTTTGCTCGATCTATCGCTAACACTCTCAAATTCGATGAAGAGGACGAAACCGACGAGCGTGATTACAAGGAAATTAACAATGACAACACCGCAGATAGACGAAACGACGACGAACAGCAGCCAGATTCACCTGCGTCACCTGGACGAGGCGTCAAAGAAGATCTTTCCGAGCTCTCTAAAACTTTAACTCGTCAATTCTGGGGCGTCGCCTCATTTCTTGCTCCTCCACCTCCCACCGAGCACTCGCCGCCATCTAAGTCGAATCCTCATGAGTCATCTGATGCAAGTACCGATCCGGAAGCTTCCGGGCCGGAGGAGATCTCGGGCATACGCAATGACTTTGCTGAGATTGGAGGAAGGTTCCGAAGTGGAATCTCAAAGTTATCTAGCAATATAGCTGTGTCGGAGATCACGAAAATAGCGTCTAATTTTCTTCAATTTGGACCGGAGGAGGGTGATTATGATGCCGCCAGAGGTGCGGTCGGTGTTACCGACGAAGTTGTGGCGTTTGTGAGGGATATTGCTATGCATCCTGAGACATGGTTGGATTTTCCTTTACCCGAGGAGGAAGACGACGAAGGTACTGTATATTATCTTGGTTTTTTATTTTAGTTTTCTAAACTTACTATTGTGTATTACCTGTCTTCTTTGATCTGATGGAATTGTGGACAACTTACTAGCTTAAACATTGTATGAACATGATATTTCTCGATCTAGGATAAGATTCGAAGTTATTTTGTTTCTTATTTTTAGTGATGAAGGCTTTTTAGTGAATTTATTAAACGTGGCTCGTGTGTAATGGAGGTGTTTTAGTGATTATCGTGACACTGGTAATGAAGATTTATTTTTGTGAAAACTGTGACTAGTAAGTAAAGAACTTAACAAGGTTATGACTATTAGCATTGTAGTCCTATTTTCAATACGATAAGTGTTGGTTACTACATAAATGTTCAAGAATCATATAACCGGAATTTGTTTCAGATCAAGGTAGCCCTGGTTCAGACCTGAAAAGTAATAGCTTTCTACTTTAATTTTAAATTGTTTCATAATGGTTTGTAGCTTTTTTGAATAATCCATTGTTAACAAGGAAGAAATTAGTTACCAGGAATTAGAGCCCCTCCAGTATGATGCGATTTCATTTTTGGCACTTCATTCCCACAATCCTAAACCCACCTTTTATCACTTGTTTGTGCATGGGAACCTATTCTTACAGAAGTTAGTGCTAATCTTAAGTTTCTGATGGTATGGAGAATTTGATCTTTTGTTTCATTATATTATGGCAAATAAGTTCATTCTAAGGTTGTCGACGTGGATATGCTATCTGAATGATACTTATTCCAGAATTTTGTCGTTTGTCCTTTTCTCCCCCAGGTTTTGATTTGTCCGATGCCCAACAAGAGCATGCTTTGGCTGTTGAACACCTTGCACCGAGATTGGCTGCTCTTAGGATTGAGCTTTGCCCTGGTTATATGAGCGAGGGTTCCTTCTGGAAAATTTATTTTGTACTTATACATCCTAGACTGGACAGAAGCGACGCAGAACTTCTGTCGACCCCTGAGGTAAGTTTGTGATTTGCAAACAATGACATTACTGAGACTTTTTATTCTTTCTAATTGAAATATTTCAAAGTCACCTCTTCTCATGCCTTGGGCTTCCGAGACATTATTTATTGCCAATTTTCAATATCAACTTTCCAAATGTGCTAAGATCCATTTTAGAGTTAGATGACGACGTTGAAGTGGATATGATATATTGTTAAGTAAAGCAATGCTTCTGGCTTATGTGCATAGCAAGATTGCCAAGGGGGCGTACAATTGCTCCACTAACCACTTTACTTTTTAAGGTGTACTTAATCGTTAAATCGTTCCTACGCATTAAAAGGTCCTCAATACATTCCTAGTTCAGTGGAATCTCTGTACATGTTTGTTGCTTCTACTTGTATATCTTGTATTAGGAATGTTTGTCATGAAGTTTGTTTATATCATACTCCTATTTTCTTTTCATCGCAATAGTTGATAAATTTATGGTAGAGGAAGGCGTAACCGTAGGACATGCGCTCAATGAAACACATGCATTTATCTTATCAGTCCTTCATTGAGATTCACTCTATTGGTTCCGTACAAAGAGTTTGCATTCAGAAGGTCAAATATTTAAGGATAGATTTCTATCCTCGTAATTGAGCATTGTAAACCTATTCGTTTGTCCAACATTATTCGTGATGTTAGGGATAAAGTCGGACCTTCTTGGGAATGGGAAACTTGATTTCAAAGCCTGGCTATTGGATGAAACATCCTAACAAGGGAACTAGGACTCTAAGTATGGATGGCATATCTAATTGTTGCAGTTTAAGAGTTTCATATGATCACTAGATGACCAATAATACAGAGTACCAGACACTTGTGGTAGTCATAATCATGGGGCACAGGCTTAGTACAAAAACATACATAGTCTTTTCCATATGTTATCAGTGACACTTATAATGTAAGTAACAATATCAAATTTGTAAATGCTAAGTTGAAGAATAAGTGTACTGCCTCTATGTACACATTGTCTGGCAAGCGGGCTTGTTTTCGGACCTCCTTCTTCTAGAACACCTCCGCCACAATGCTGCGGAATCTCATGGATCTGGGTTTAATACCCTTTTATGGCTTTAGCTTTTCTCCTTGTGTTAGAAGATGATAATGAAGTTGCCCAACTGCAATATCTTTTTCTTCTGTGATTTTCTTGTAATGAGTTTCATGTGGTTAAGGAATGACTTTTCACGCTTGTTGCTATGTTTTTTTTTGAATCATGTAGCTTTCATGCGAAGCTACTACCCTTTGTTGTCGAGGTTATTGTTTTCTATTAGTTATTTGGCTAGATTGACGATTATTAAAGATCCTTTTCACTTTCTTTTTGGCTTTGTCCTTTTTTTGAGGGAATTTTGAAGGCAGGGTTTTACCAGATTTGTATAATTAAATACATTTGGAGGTTATATATATTTTTACTAGAATGCTTATCCTAGCTTCTCATTGGGTCTTCTATAAGCATTAGAAGGAAGTTGAAGGGGGATGCGTCTCTTGACTCTTGGTTTTTTGCTTTTACGTTACAATGTATAAAATTAAAAAAAATACATCTTACTAATTTCTACTTAACCTTAAACAAAGAGCCCTTTAGACTGGAATCTTCACTCCTAGGAAAAGCTGCAAAGTCTAGTCCGATTGCTGCCTTCTAGTTCAGCTAAGAAACTTAAAAACATGCATATAACTTCAATGAGCACACGGTATTTGTTATTCTAATATTTTTTCTTAGCCCTTTTAAGGAATAATATTTTCCAAAGTAATTGGAACAAAGAGTAAGTTGAGTTGAGAAGGTACAACATTTCATATTGAGGTCTCGTTGGAGGTAATCAAGTCTAGTGGCCTTGCTTCTTGCCCCAAGTCACGAGTGTAAGGAATCCTAGGTCAAGATAGAGGCGGAGAGAAAGCTAAGAAATGCTTGCCAGTTTCATTAATTTGGAAGTTGTTTTACCCTAATAGAGAGCTCTGGACTTTTTTGGTCTTTGTCAACCTGTTTGCTTTCAAAATTACACATTTCAAACTTTTTGAAGCCGACGGGGTCAACAAGGAAGTATCTGCACGTTGTTGAGATCCCATGAGGAAGCAGTTGGTTGCATGTCAACTTTAGAGGAGGTTGTCCATTAGAGAACTTGGCTATTAGAGCATGATTACGAAGGCCCGAGTACACGGAGATCTGGAACTCCGTGATGCCTGAATGACTATTTTGGTTGACAATGAGATGTCTAAGAAAGGAGGCTAGGCATGAGAAGGCTTTGAAAAGACCCTAGATCATGTTATAATGGCAGCAGAAGAAAGTTTAGGATTAGTTGTGAGGGGATTGTATGACGAAAAGGTGACTTTCTGGTAAAAGGAAGGCCAGCTGGAGAGGCCATGTCATTAGGTGAAGCTTAAAAAGACCTACAGCCAATAGGTCGGGTGCGCCCATAGATAATGACTTCATGGGATGAAAATCACGGAATGTGGCAGATTGAGGTTGTGTATGATGACATTTGTGGCTATGCAAGAAACCATGGCATTGGTTAGAAATCCACTATAGAAACACACATTTGTAAAATCTATTATCTGACCGATTCAATAGTTAGCCCGTTACCTTAGTTCCTTTTCGGTTTATATGGCCACCATGGCCTCCCTAATTGTAGTACAGTATTTTGTAATTTTCAGCATGCTTCCATGCCATTTGTTTTCCTGACAAGCGCTTCCATGTTCTATCCTACCTAGTTGCAGATTTCCAAACTTTACAGTGAATGGAGCTGCACTTTCTCGGCTTTATCAGTGCCTTCTTCATTTATTACCTTTTTTTAACAATGTAGTTCATACGTAAGCCCGCCCTTTATTTTCTTGTTATCTTCAGAGGTCTGGCACTTCCTTACTTTCCCAGATTTTACCTGTTCACGCTCACTATACTTATATTCATTTGGTACATTCAAAGTTCTCTCTTCTTCAAGGCAGCTAGAATATGTGAGTAGTTGACTATACCTATTCCCCAACTCTGCTTATAACCTGTGTGACAAGGAATCACTCATTTGTCCTAAATACCTGTGTCAACATGCCACGATCTTAACATGGGTTTAGATCTGAGTGACTACTCAAGAAGAGAGTAAATACAGCGGTGAGGGACAGCCAGAAACCGTCTATAAAGGAAGAAAATGAGAATATTGTTTGTACGTAGCTGTTGATGACACATCTAGATCACATCATCAGTAAGAAGGAACAGTGCACCATCTCCCTTGTACCAGATCTCAAACCAGAAGATTAAAAGACTGTCTATGTTAGAAGAACTCAGGTTTGGTTGCTTGTTCAGAAGTCAGATGTGCTGAAACCATGAATTTTAGATCTCGTGAATGCTGCTAAGGGATACAAAATAGGATGCTTGTATCTGGGATTTGGACATACCCCTTGTGACATGAACGCAATCTTATCTCCCAATTGATTGAAATGTGCATAAATGAAATGTATTTAAATCATAATCATTAGCTTCTTAGGATGTGCTGGTGTTTACAAGGCCAGTGTTTGAATTGATAGCATTCCTGATTTAAGAAAATGTTATGTGTTAAAATATAGGTGTTCAATTGCTTGCTAGTAGCACTCCAAATAAGAAGTTTCCAACCCTATCATATACCCTTGATTTGTGCTTGCAGATTGTGAAAGCCAGAGCTTCATTGACACATGAATTACAGAACCGTAAAGAGGCCAAGCCAGAGCAAGAAGGATCTAAAAGTGATACTTCGTATTCAAAAGACATAACCACTCCTCATGAAGAGAGCCTCTATGTGCCTTCCAACGTTCAATTTGAATCTGTAACCCTTGAGAAGACCACCCTTCTATCATCCAAATCTGCTGATTTGGAGACTGAAAAGCACCCAGTTCTAAGCAATGAAATTCAGGTTATTGACAAGTCTGTCATTGAAGAAGGGCCTAAGATCCAGACCAAAGATCAAAATGTGCATTCTGTTTCCACCTCTAGTGTTGCCGAGGAGAAAGATGAAGATGATGGCGATGACTGGTTAAAGGAAGAAAGCTCAGAAATAGTTGGTTCAAGTGGAAACAACGCGATTCCGATTGAAAATGATGAAGATGTATCATTCAGTGATCTCGAGGAGGAAGATGGTGATGTCCCAACAAGCTACAAGAAAATGACCTACTGCTCTGATTCTTCAACAAAGGACTCGCGAGATTGGGTTCAGTTGGGCAGAAGTTCTGCCGACTCCACCAAGGATATCGACTGTGTTACAATTGAGCGTACTGGATCTGGACAGGTAAGTGTCCATAACTCTGAGACAAAGGAATCTAATGATTGGCTTGATGTTGATGACATTGATGTAGCTTGATGTCATGTTGACGTTTGTCATTGATGAACTACTCCTCTTTCTTCTTGTTGTGAATAGCTTGTTACTGTTTCTTCATCCATATTATGACTTTGGAAATTGTACATCTGTACATAATGATGGATTAACCTGCGAATGGAAGTGCAATAATATGTTCAAGAATGTGTCAGCAAAGTGTGAAAGTTTGATGTCCAATCATTGGTTATACTGATGAAATTACTTTGTAGTCCTGTGACCAGCTATATCTACATGTGACCGGACAAGTGCCTGGTTTTTCCCTTATCATTTACCCAAATTCCATGTTTTGTTAAAGTGGTACCACAATCATGTGCAATCACATTTATAGGTAGAAGATGAAGTAAATCTTGCTTATGCAAGATGGACACTTCTGAAAGAGGACCCCAAGGGATGGGATCATGGGACTATGGGAGAGATGGCAAGGGCAATCCCCATACCAACAAGGGGTCACACTTACTAATGAAGAAAAGAAGGGCACTTCTTGAGAGGATTGTGGATCATGTTTTTTTGAGTGTACAAGAGAAGTACACTTGTTTGTTAAAGTCACTGAACTTGCTGAAGTTGGTCAACAGCAGAATTATACCAAAGCGTAGAATATATGCATTAATGGTGTGTACAATCTACATTTTTCACATGAAAACTTGTTCAACTATATACAGAAAAATGCTCCAATTAACAGCTCAGCCTATCCTCGTGTAGTATAACTCAGGATTTTATTGGTCTGAAATTGCTGGAAAGTCTCTCAAGCTGTGACCACAACAAGGCTCCTAGTGAGAATCTTGGCCTTTCTTCTTCCACATCATCACTAATATTGCTTCTGCTAACGCTTAATGTAGTTTGAGGAGACCAGCTTGAGGGCGATCTGTTAACCACAACAGTACCCTCAATTTCTTTCCTCACCACCTCCACAATTTCTGCATTTACATTTTGTCCCCCAGCGTCTGCTACATAGAATGATCCAACTGCTCTCTCCCCATGCACCCCAATATCTGCTCTAACAATTGAAAGCCCATTCTCACGGAATACTCTTGTAACGTCTGATAGTAGTCCCACCCTATTCCGAGAGCAAACATCCAGTCTCAGTCCCTGTACAAAGTACATAACAAGTGTCAGTCGATACTAAATATCCCCAGCTCAATGCTCGATGCATTAATGAGCCCAGCTCAACCTGGCTCGAATAATTGCAATAATCATAAAATATACACAAATTTATGTTGGGTCAAATTTTATTTTGTTTTTTTTTTACTCCAAGGGGTGGGTGAGATGGTAAAGGCACTTAGTCAAAGACCTTGAGATCGTTGGTTCCAATCCTCGTACTAACAAGAGGTCACCCTTACCTATCAAAAAAAATATTGCTGATTTTTTACTTAGGTTCGAGTAATGCTTGCTCGGCTCATTTATAATTCATTTGGTGAAGTACGTCAAAACTCAAACTAGCTTGAGCTTGATAAAAAAGAAAGAGCCTAGCTCAAACACTTAAGCTCGGGTCATGTTGGGTTGGCTTGCCTCGGCATGTTACGGTGGCTTAATAATGTATGATTGGACTGAATGACTGATAGGAATGGGACATACATCTGATACCCTCCGTTCTACTGCTGCAACCAAGCAGCGTGTAATTCTTTGCCTCACGAGCTCAGAATTCAGAGTGCATCCATTTTTCTGTCTTATGTAGTACTCCTGTGGTTTTTGCAAGGTAAACAGCACATCAGATGCCTAACCAAAACAGATTTTTGAGTAACGGGAGCAGAGAATTTGGGTTGTAGGGAATACCTGAAATGCGATTGACTTGCTGGAACTAATGGCTGCATGGAAGACTACATACTGCATGTCAGTCAGTGCGCAGACGGTGTCAAATAGTAGTTTTGGTCTGTCTCTACTCCTCAGGTTAATTATTGAGTACCCCTTTTCCTTGCAGTTCTCTATGGTAACTTTGGTCTCCAGGGAGGCCCCTTGCCTTTTGTACCATCTTTGGTACCCATACACTTCACCATCTCTGCCATCACTACCAGAACAACTGCCTTCCTCGTAGTCTCTATCTGCTGTCATCAGCTGATGAAGCCGCCTTTCTGTGTCTGTTTGGCTGGTGACAGGGGCAGCCAACCTCACACTCCGTCGTTCACCATGGGTGTGGTGGGCTTCAACAACATTCTCTAGCTGAGCCTGTACGTGGGCCACCCTGCATGGATCTGTGATTGGACCTGCCCTGGATTCATCTTCCAGATAGATGATGCAGGCCACTCGGGTGTTGTGGGTCCAAGCCACTGCAGCAGAAACGTGGCATCCCAACTCGGCCAACACAGCTGATATCTCGGACATTAGGCCTGGTCTATCCGTCCCTGTCATCTCAAGGGCTGTGGCCTCCATTGACGCGTTGTGTGGCCACACATCTCCGCTTATAGTACTTGCTTTGATCACCTCCCTCTTTCCCCTCCTCATTGCACACATTGCCTATAACAAATTATTAAGGTATGTTAGTAACACCCGCAGACACACATATATGCATATTTATATATGCGTGCGGGGGCACACACACACATATATATATATAGAGAGAGAGAGTGAGAGACCTTCTGGATGTAATGAATGACACCTTCGGCAGTTATTTTGTGCCCAAGCTGATCGGTCACGTGAAATACTGGCCAACAAGCAATGAAAAGAATTCCACTTAAATATGGCTCAAGTCAAAAGAAATCAAGGCTCATTTTGCATACTTATTTCGATTTGTAGTAGTTTTTATGTGTATCTTCTCTCCGCCTTTTCTTTTGGATTCATTTATTACAAAATTAACAAGACGAGCCATGCATCGTAGCAGTTAAAGTGTACAAGAATATGTGGAAACAAGAATTATTGGTGACCACTTACCATGTCCGTAAAGAAGTAAAATAGGGAGGGGGAAGCACTAACCATCCATAAACCAACCACCATCGGAACAAATGTAAGATTTAGATATGAGGAGGTCAAGATCAGTGAGGACTTGCACCATCTCCAGTAAAATCCCATGTTTGTTTGCGCTATCCACCTTCATAATTAAAACATTCTTAATAGGGAGCATTTATAATATTAAACTTAAACGAATGTCTAATCCACCTCACCTCACCTCACCTGTAAAGTCTTGTTAAACAGTCAATATGTCCATTTCTAAATTGTGAAATTGACATTTACGGGTGTTACTCAACTAGATATACATGTACAGCTCGCTTACTCCAATCCAATTCTTAACTATTATTTGAGCCTTGAAAATTCTTTTCAACTCCTATATATTACTTTGCCTGGATGATCAAACTTGAGAGATTGAGACACTGATGCGTCCAACCCACTAATTAAAACTAAAGTAAGAAATATAATAGGAAAATTGGAAATCTTTTTTGCAGTGTCCCAAGGATGTCAGCTAATAGTCATAAAGAGAGCATTGGGATTTGTTTTTCTCCTAAACAAAGATTTGTCACTTTAGTTTTTGCATGCGTCTAACAGCTGGTTTAAATTTTGTAATCACATATTTCTTTAAATCAAAATGTTTAATTTATTTATTAAGATGGTGATTGAACCTTCCTATATCCTTTTCAATCCATTCTATTTTTACTGCAACTCTACAACATACTCACTACTTTTAAATACTTATTGCTGTTGGAGAAGAAGCTAAGGAATAGTTTGGTAAAATAATTAAAATATTTAACGGTTTTGATTCATCACATGTGTGGAGGTGGTTATCTTTTTTTATTAAAAAAGTTATTTACTAAATTATTTAATGTATTCTTTAATAGAATTTTAAAATATTTTTTATTAATTATTTAATCATTTAATTACTTTTTAAAAACATGAATTATTAAATAAAAAATTAAACATAAAACTTTGTTAAAAAATAGTCATTATAAAAACAAAAGGAGATTTCTTCATGAAAAACTATTTTTTTTAACGCATCACAATTTTCATGTTGGCTATTATTGGTTGAATTTTTTATTTTATTTTTTGTAATCATAATTATAATTACAATTATAGCGGATTTAAAAAAAACGTTAATACGAAAATAAATTATAATTTTAGTCAATTCTCTTAATTGATTAGATTTCTATTAAACCTAATATTTAATTGTAATTAAAATTTTATAATATGATTCAATAAGAGAAATTGTAAATATTAATATATTTAAACATTTTTTTCTTATTTTTTATTTAGAAAATACTCCATTCGTTTTGAAATTATCGTTCTCCTTTCATTTTTTGTCTATTCTAAAATAATTGTCTTCTTTCAAAACTTTTGCTTTTAAGAAAATACTTTTACTACTTTATCCTTACTTTTTTTTTACATACTTTAATTATGGTCACATGTTCAAGGGGATTAAAGGAAACCACACATTTCATCAATATTTATAATACAATCAATTACTTTTTCTTAAACGGTGTGTCGGACCAAAGTGGATAATAATTTTAAAACGGAGGGAGTATATATTTTCTTCTTATTTATTTGTTTATATTTCATTAAATCTTTTATGTTTTTTGTTCACAAAATATCTATCTAAAAAAAAGACCCCCTTATAAATTAAAAACCAAATAACCATTTACCTTTAAACATCAACTATAATTAAGGATCTTCCAACATTTTAAAAAAAATTTAGGGGAGGCAACTGAAATTTATTTCATTAGTAATTGGGTGACAGTTAGAGATAATTGAAAAATTGCATATAACTTGGAAGTTGTATAATGACAACTTTGCTAGAAAAATAGTACAACAACAAAATATAAAAATTGGTTAAAGTAATTAACTATTTTTCCCCTATTGCCTTTAGCATAAAATTGAATATATTTCAAATCAATGTGGGAATCGTTAGTATGTGAAATCATTCAACCGGTACAAACAAAATAAAACATTAATAAAAGAATTAAATATTTATCCACGGGCAGCGTAGAATATTTTTTTACACGTAGCCAATAAAAATCTAAAAAATTCAAAACAAGGTTGTGATTGACATTTATGATGTTCCAATGACCACTTGTGTAGAAAAGATTATATGTCGTGAGTGGATGAAAATTTTACTTTTAATAAAAATAAAATGCTAGAGATGAAATTTGGAGTATTAATAGTGATGTGTTTGAAGTTGGAATGTATAATGTAAACTAAGATGGAATGAAGTGATAATATGAGAGTAGGAAACGTGAATTTATTGTTTAAATAAATTTGTTGATGGAACAAGCCAACAAGGTACTAACCTTGATGAGAGTGCAGTCTTGAGAGGTGTCATTGTCTATACAAACCCTGCCATAACCATATATATGCATATATATAGCTTAAAATAACGTTAAAGAAATTAAAATGGGGTTTGAGAAATGAAGAAATAGGATTAATTAGCATATATAGTGCATACCTAGGAGGGTGGATTCTTTCGATGAGTGAGAGTGAATCGTAATCGGGATCGAAGTATGGGCTGTAAGTGATGTCCATCTTTTTCAACTAATTATCTGAAATCTGAATGAACAACTGAAAGAAGAAGAAGAAGATAAGCATTAAAAAGATGGAAGCAAAGTTTTCTTGTCTTTCTTTTTATCCAAGAAAAGAGAACTACGTTGTTGAATTTTCAAATTGAGTGGGAGATCCGGCCAATTCCAAGGTGTAATCTAACTCAAACTGAATTCATACTAAATTAATTACCTGGAGGTAATCTCCTAGCCTCTTCAATGGAGGATGACTTGATAGCATGAGAGAGAGAGAGAGAGCCCAAGAAATATACGCACATATATAGCCTATAATAGTAGCTTATGTCTTGGAGTTTTGCCTGCCATGCCAATTCCGTTGAACAAACCCAAACCCCGTGTGAATTGTGATCTCTCTCACAGGTAAAGCTGGGGGTGGTGAGCAGATGCCAGTTGGCAGAAGTGGTTTTCTGGGTAGCTTGACACGTGGGCTTTAAGCCTGACGTGGTAATTTAAGGTTCGATCCAAGCGCGGCGGCGCTGACTCGTTAAAGTAGAGGAAAAAGAAAAGATTTGGTTACGAATCATTATCGGGGTTCACGTGGTCCTTTTCCGAAGAAACATTTTCGGGCTCTGTGTCATCCATAGATCCCCTTGGCCTTGGGCCTTGAGTTTTAGCTTTGCTTTTGCCTCGGTCATCCCCTACTTTGAGTGACCTGACCTTACCAACCCCTTCATCCTTGCAACATATCACCGATGAACAGGGAAAAAAAGAGAAATTGCTAATTGGGTCTACTTTTCTGAAATTTCAACTTATTTAGTTATTATTATTATTTTTTTTTAATTTCATAAAATTATTTCTTAATTGCCCCGTCTAACAATCTTTTTTGAGCGCATCTTTCTTTCACTTTTCATACACTAATTGAAACTCATTTTTACGAATCATCATCAACCAAACTCGTCACTTTTCCACCTTACCAAACACACCAAGCTGAAGCTGTTGGGATCTTTAGCAGCCAGCAGCCTGCTGCCTTTGTAACGCCCCAAAATTTCCAACCAAATTTATAATCCCAAAATCTTGGACGCGGCACTATTACAAATAATAAATCACAACAATTTCGAAATCATCTCTTAAGGACTAGTAATAAAAGAAAGTCATAGAGTACTTATTACATTTCGAAAGTATAATTAAACAATTCTGTAGTCCCAAAACGACTAAACTAAAATCTTGTCCAAAATACAAAACGAACTACTTCAAAATAAAAAAAAATCTTCAGATTGTTCTTAATGGTATCCAACTTACTTAAAACCTGGAAGGAAAAAGATTTGGAAGGAATGAGCGGATAATGCACAGTAAGATCATATACAGCCCCTCCGAAATCTAGGGAAGGGTTTATTAACAATAAAGCATTCAAAAAGATTAATGTTCAAATGGTTCATAATCGGGAATAGCACAATGAGATGATAAATTTCATATTTCATAAAGAATTCGATGTAAAAGATAGAGATACAAAGGCATTTGCGAGAGATCTAATCGTCGCCAACTGTCTCATACCAGTTGGAGACAACGACCGACCCGCGGATACCATGATCACATAAGCGGTCACAAGACCTCTTTTAAACAAGGATTCACAATGTACAAATAGTAACAGTTCATAATGGTATATCCGGATAACCAAGTCACGGGCCAGGTGGCAAAATTCACAATCAAATATCAAATTCAAAATGCTACTTTACCCCAGTAGCCGGGTTGTTCAACTTAGTGATCATAGTAGGATTTAAAAATAATATTCCAACGGAAACTTGGTTTCACAAAAAATATCTCAATGAAATTTAAATATAAGTGAGATATATGTAATGAGATCTACAATTTAGAATGACAAAAAACGGGTACGACGGAGTTCAAATTCAAATTCCAACTTAAAGTTGGTGCACATTTCAAAGAACGGTAAATGTCAAAAATTTAGCGAAAGCCTATCAATTTGAAATTTAAAAAAAAATCAAATATCTAAAAGATGTATAATCCCTTACCTAAATAACACGCCCACAAATTCTAGGTCCACCGAATCGCAACTAAAGGCTACTCTTCTTGTCCAAATCTAAAATCCAAGGCATAAATCAAATTACTAAAATATTTATATTGCAACAATTTAGCCAGTCTAAACTAATTTAGAAGCTACTGATTACTAAAATTATTCTTAGAAAAAAAATAGTTTTTATAGTGTTATTTTAGAATACATTATTATAATGCACATATTAATCTAGTGCTTGAAAACTATTCCTTAATGCCAAAAAGTGGCTGCTTCCTGTACATCACTTTGCTTCCTGTACATCACTTTGTTTCCTTACATCTTCTTCTTTTGTAAAAAAAATTTCGGAAGTCCACTAAACTCCATTCCAAGTACTTATCTTTCTTGCAATTTTTCTGCTACTCTCCACTAACCTTTATTTTCAAACTCCTCCTACAGTATATACAGGCAGCATGGATCCCATTAGACTAATCCTTCAGTTCTTACTCGGCATTACACCATCTTATTCACAACAGAAATACTTAAATTCACAACCCACATCTTTTAACATTTCTCTCATTTTTTTCCTGGTAGTTCTTCCATTTTTCACAATACATACATTGTTTTAAATTGCCAAAAGGGAAACATTAAACCAAAAAAAAAAAAACAGAGGAACATATTTACCTTTACTGACTAATTTAATTATTTCTTCTTAACCACTACATTCTCCCACCCAATTGATCCCATGGATACCTTTCATAAATCCTAGTTTTCCATTCACAACTTAAATTTTCAGTTCCTCTCAAAATCTTATATCCGAGGATCTAAGTTATTCGTTTTAAAAGAAAAGCCTAACTGCTATGAATTAAAACAGGGGAAGTTTAGACATTACCTCAAAAGACTTGATTTACAGCAGCCCTTAAGAACACTCCTTCCTTCTTCGTGCTTCCCTTCTTTCTCTAGATTTGTTTGTTCACTCAAGATCTCCAATTTCTGATGAAGGCTCAAGAATTCCGCCCCCTTTTTATACCCTTCACAAGATCGATTGATCTTCCCCTCCATTGAATCTGCCGAAGATCGTTAACTCTTTCTTTCCTAAGTTAGTCGAACCCTCCTGTTGAGTGATTTTCAATTGATCACTAAATCCTACCGCAAGCGCACGGCTATTCGTGTAGTATTTAGGATGTCGATCCCACAGGGACTTTGAATCAAGTACCGAATAACTCACAATTATAATTATCTAGACTAATTGATTTAAGATTTTTGATGCGATGAGTAAATTAAATTAACAAGACTAAATTAACTAAATTAAAATGCAAAATTAGATTTTAGATTAAAAACAATAATTAAAAAGCTTCTAGGATTTCGGTTCACCACAACAATGAATTTATAAATTTCGTAACAATCTTTCCGTTCGTGATGAATGTCAAATTTTGAAGTCGAATTGCATAAAAATAGTTAATTGCATTCTTTCGAACTACTCTCAACCGTGCCTAGATTAATTCAAATCCGATGTCTTGCTCAATGAATTAAACTAAACCCATTATGTCCTACAATTCTATAAGCCTCTAGAAATTTAATCAACTCTCGTTCCCATGAATTTCTAGTTCAATATTAGAGTTCCGTTACTTACGCTTCACATTTCGGTCCTTCACTTTAGTAACTAAGATTATTGTATAAATGTAGTAGTTTCACCTTTCGGTCCCTCGCTACTACAATTTTATACAATTATTAATAAAACTAAAATTGAATCAAAACGGGTGACATTCAAGTAAACGGAAAGATAAGAACTTTATTTATAACTCCATTACGGGCTACACCTAATCCTAGAATTAAAAAACTACTCACACATAATTAAAGGAACTAAAATAAATATGTTAAGAATAATCATAAAATAAAAACAAAGAGAAGCGAAGAAGAAGAACTTGCAATAATAAAATACTTCCAAACTAATTCACAAACTCTAGTCTTCAAATATAAAACAACTTAAAATGTCTATCTAACTATTTGAGAGGAGAGTATGGAAGTAAAATTCTTCATCCCTAAGGAGGGGAGGAAGGAGCTATATATAGGAAAAACTAAGTCTTTCCTTTCCCCTTGTCAACCAAAATAAATTGGAGTAATGATAATAAATGAGAAATAAATGAGAGGCTAAATTAAAGCTCTCCATCCCCCTTTAGATGACATTTAGTCTAGATGCATAAAAAGAGTCCGAACTGGAAAATATTGGAAGTGACTCTTGAGCTGCCCCGATTGAAGGTTGCGAAAGATTTCGCACCTATGGTGTGATTGTTGCTGAAAATCTTCAATTTAATTCTTGACATTAGTTTTCCATCCCACGAAAAGTAACCGCTGCCCATGAAAAATGCTGGAATTCAATTTGCCTTTACTTCATCATTAAAGCTTGTCTTTAATTCACCAATAAAGCTTGATTTTAATGCACAAAATTTGCAAAACTGCCTAATTAAGACAAATAAAGGTAAATGAGTCAAAACAATTAAATTAGCAATGATAAATGCAATATTAACTAGGAAAATAAACCCAAAGTATCCAAAAATATAGACAATATGCACATTTATCACCTCCCGATAATACTTCTCTCCTTATGAACTGTGAAACGATTCTAAGTATCTTCTCTTTTCCTCTTTCGTTTTCTTTTCTTTATTTATTTACTACTACACTTATTATTATTATTATTAAGAAATTCTAATGGGTTGGGCCAACATTCTAAATAAATTAATAGGGTATACTAAGCTCACTAATAATGTACACCAAGCCAACACAATTTCAAGTGTACTAGGCCCTAATAATTTTATTTATTTATTTTTTTTAAGCAAGCACAAATGTTTAGAAAATAAAATTTAACTAAATAATAACAAAATTTTATTTTATTTTAGAAGTTTTGGGTATATTACACTCTAACCCCCTTAAAAGAAGTTTAGTCCTCTAAACTTGACATACCTGATCAAAAAAGTTCGGGATGCTTTTCCCTCATTTCCTCTTCGAGCTCCCAAGTGGCTTCTCGCTCAGTATGGTTGCTCCACTGAATTTTAACATACGGGATGGTTCGTTTTCGTAATACTTGATTCTTTTGGTCCACGATCCGCACAAGTTGTTCGTCATGACTCAAATCATCTCGAAGTCGTAATGGCGCACTTTCGATCACATGGCTTGGGTTCGGCACGTACTTCCTTAGCATAGATATATGGAATACATTATGAACTCCAGAAAGTGTAGGCGATAAAGCAAGCCGGTATGCAACCTCTCCTACCCGTAGTATCTCAAAGCGGTCAGAGCGAACCTTGGACTAAGTTTACCACGAATCCCAAATCTCATAACTCCCTTTGTAGGTGATATCTTGAGAAACACATGATCCCTACTCCAAATTCGAGTTCACGGCGTCGGCGATCGGCGCGACTTTTGTCTACTTTGTCTTAGTCAAAGTCTTTGCTTGATAAGTTGTACCTACGAGGTGACTGCACCGATTCGATCCTAAGAGTTGTCTCTCACCTACTTCGTTCCAACACGTGGCGACTGCATTTCCGCCCTGCGCCTTGTAGGGTGCCATCCCAATACTTGCATGAAAAGCTGTTGTTGTAGGTAAACTCTACCAGAGACAGGTGATCATCCTAGTTGCCTTGCAGATCCAAGACACAAGCTCGAAGCATATCTTCCAACGTCTGTATAGTCCGTTCTGACTGACCATCAGTTTGAGGGTGAAATGCCGTACTCATGCTTAGGCTGGTCCCTAAAGCCTTTTGTAAATTGCCCCAAAACTTTGAAGTGAATCTAGCGTCGCGATCTGATACTATCGAGACCGGTACTCCATGTAGTCGAACAATTTCATCAACGTACAATTTCGCTAACTTCTCCAATGAATCGTTAATTTTGAATGCTAAAAAGTGCGCAGAGTTGGTCAATCTATCCACAATAACCCAAATTGCATTATGACCCTTCAACATCCTGGGTAATCCTACCACGAAATCCATGGTTATATGTTCCCACTTCCATTTTGGTATGGGTAAGGATTGTACTAGACCTCCAGGCTTCTGATGCTCTGTCTTCACTTGCTGACATACGTGGCATCTAGAGACGAATTCTGCTATCTCCCTTTTCATGTTTCCCTACTAGAAAGTATCACATACGTCTCGGTACATTTTTGTGCTGCCAGGGTGAACCGCAAATCTCGAGTTATGTGCTTCTTCCAAGATTTGCCTTTTCAATTCCGAATCAGATAGAACACAGATTCGAGATCCAAAGCGTAAGATACCATCACTACTGACCCGAAAATTGGTTTGGCCCTCCTTTCCCAGGTCCCCAGAAATTTTTACTAAATCAGGATCCACAGCTTGGGCTACCTTAATCTTCTCCAACAATGACGGCCGAACACTCAAGGATGCTAATAGTCCGCTGCTACGTGGAGTTCTGATTTCAATACCTAAGGACTCCAGGTCGTTAAAAATTCTCCTTTCCTTGGTGATTAACATTGCTAAGTTTCCTTTACGACTCAAAGCGTCGGCAACCACATTAGCCTTACCAGGATGGTACAAAATGGTGCAATCGTAATCCTTTAGTAATTCAAGCCACCTTCTCTGCCTCATGTTTAGCTCCTTTTGGGTGAAAATATATTTAAGACTTTTATGGTCTGTGTAGATTTCACATGTTTCCCCGTACAAATAATGCCTCCAAATTTTCAGGGCAAAAACCACTGATGCTAGCTCCAAATCGTGGGTGGGGTAGTTCTTTTCATAATTCTTCAATTGTCGAGATGCGTACGCGATTACTCTATCATTTTGCATCAACACACATCCTAACCCTTTTAGCGATGCGTCGCTATAGATCACAAATTTTCCAACTCCGGATGGTAAGGTAAGGATTGGGGCTGACACAAGCCGCTTCTTTAATTCCTGAAAACTCGTCTCGCAATCTTCCGCCCAGATAAACTTTATATTCTTCTGAGTTAGTCTAGTTAAAGGCCCAGAAATTTTTGAGAATCCTTCTGGCGGCGATAATATCTGCTAACCCCGAGAAACTTGAACTTTGTGACGGTTGTCGGTCTTTCCCAATTTACAATGGCCTCGATCTTGGCAGGGTCCACTGAGATTCCATCCTTGGATACCACATGCCCTAAGAAAGCCACCTTGTCTAGCCAGAACTCGCACTTCTTGAATTTGGCATAAATCTTTTCTTCCCTCAAGATTTGCAACACCGCTCTTAAGTGTTGTTCATGTTCTTCCCGTGTCTTAGAGTAGACCAAGATATCATTGATGAAAACAATCACACATCGATCGAAAAATTTCTTAAATACCCTATTCATTAAGTCCATGAACGCGACTGGGGCATTTGTCAACCCAAATGGCATCACCAAAAACTCGTAATGTCCATATCTGGTTCTAAAGGCAGTTTTTGAAACATCTTCCTTCCTAACCTTTAACTGGTGATATCCCGACCGAAGGTCAATCTTTGAGAAATAACATGCACCTTGCAGTTGATCGAACAAATCATCAATCCTAGGTAATGGATACCTATTTTTAATAGTGACTCAATTTAATTCTCGATAGTCTATACACAACCTCATAGACCCATCCTTCTTCTTTACAAACAATACTGGAGCACCCCAAGGCGAGACACTTGGTCTAATCAATTCCTTTTCCAATAACTCTTGCAATTGTTCCTTAAGTTCTTTGAGTTCAGCCGGTGCCATTCTATATGGTGCTTTAGAAATGGGAGTCGTCCCGGGTATTAGATCGATTCTGAACTCTACTTCACGCATTGGTGGTAGTCCAGGAAGGTCTTCAGGAAACACGTCTTCAAATTCTTTTACTACTTGGAGCGATTCTATGTTAGCGTCGGATTTACGAGTGTCGATGATAGAGGCTAAGTATCATTGGCAACCTTTCCTTAGTAATCGCCTAGCTCTTAAGGAAGAAATTAAATCTGACAATATTGTCGGCCTTGACCCCTTAAAACGAAACTCCGATTCACCTGGTACACAGAATACCACTTCCTTCTCAAAACAATCAACCTTCGCATGAAACGCAGATAACCAATCCATACCCAAGATTACATCAAAATCTTGAATGTCTAAAGGAATGAAATCGATGGGCATTTCTCTATCTCCTATCTTGAGGAGCAGCTTCTAAACACCGAATTTCTTGGAATAGACTCCTTAGTTGGGGTATCAATTACTAATTCAATGTCTAATTTACGGGGTGTGAGTTTCATAGCGGACGTGCAAGTGATGTGCATATAAGCGAATGCGTGGCACCGGGGTCGATCAATGCATATACATTTCGTGGCGAGTTGGACAATACACGCCACCACGTCGTTTGTTTGTTGCCTTGGCATCCCTTCTGTCATTGCAAAAATCCTTCCTTGCCCGCGGTTTCATTTTATCTTACATTCTTTGGGTTTCTAGTAAAACCCTTCTTTAGTGGCTTGGCACTCCTTGACTCTATGTCGACCTTTCCACAATTAAAGCAAGCTCCCTTCCCACGATAGCGTTGGGTGATTCCTTACGTTGGGTGATTCCTTCCTTGTGGCATGTCGAATTGTGTTTTGATTACGCCATTTATTTTGATTGTACCCGGTTATGATTACGAGTTCGATTTGGTGAACAACCTCTGCATTACGACCGCCTTCTACATTCCTCCTTTTATTTCCACCCACGCCCGGCGACTTCTTGATTGCTTGATTGCCCATGATACTTTCCCATGTTATTCTCAAAACCTCTCTTCTTCTCGTCTCTCTTTCTTGATTTTCAAGAGAGAACTTAGTTCGATCATCAGGGCTCGGTCTAGAACCGGCGTAAGTTGGTAGTTTCAAAGGCGATGCATAGCTAATTTGATCGCTAAGGCCCCTCTCAAACTTTCTAGCCTTCGACCTTCATCTCGAATGAGTTACGGGCGTATTTCGACAACTCAGTGAACTTTGCATCGTACTCATCGTGACATTTTTCACTGTTCGAGGTAAAGAAATTCCACCATCTTACGTTCTTGCATACTTGGGGAAAATACTTCTGTTGAAGGCTTCACGGAACATTTCCGACGACTATAAACTTCTACTCCATTTGCTTGTCCTCTTCTCGATTTCCACCATTGATTAGCCTCCCTTCCAAGGCGAATGTAGCAAAGTTTACCTTACGTTCATCGGTGCATGCCATGGTTCCAAAAATTTTCTCCATGTTTTCTAGCCATTCTCTGGTTCCTCGGCGCTTACGAGAGAAGGTCTTGGGTTTCATCTATCCTATGGAAACTTTCAGGGAGTTCAGTGGTTGGTTGGTGGTGGTGGTGGTGGTGGTGGTGGTGGTGCCGGCCGTGGCCATGCGCATTGTGCGGCCGCAATTGATGTCTTTGCATTGCTTGACCATGCTGCGTGCGTAATGGCTTGCGTGAGCCTTGGATAAGGGCCACTAGCGTCGGTCTGCGAGGAGTAGGATCGTTCATGTTATTTCTGGTTGTGGCTCGACAGGGGTTTTTGCGACGAGTCTTGAGGAGAGTCTTGGCTCCTCTACCTCGGCCACCCGGTCCCGTCGCGACCACGCGCCTCCCGTGTTCCACTTCGTCCTCCTCAGCCATCTTTTCGCCACAAGCATAGCGAGATGTCATAAGCGTAAGTTTAGATTTTTATTCTATATTCAATGTCGAACTAAATTCGTACTAAAATTTTAAATCCATATCCAAGGTATGAAATCTTATCGTACTATGTGTTGGGTATTTATCATGAAATTTAGAAACACAAACAAACCATCCTTTTATTAATTCAATGAAAATAAAGAGTCTCAAAAACTTTATTAATTCAAAAATATATTATGTCTCAAAACATAAACTTCGTCAAATTCTTCTAGGAACTCCTTATGGGTTCTTTAGAGTACGCCACGTATCTTCAAAATTAGCCCATTTATAGCCTCTCGCGACCAACCCACTCTTGGGAGATCGGCATGAAGAGCCATGTCAATGTCTTGACATGTTAGGGCGATTTCCCTAAGGAACCTATGGTGTCTTTATGCAGTGCGATGCAACTCGGCGCTCTAACTCTCCCACCGGCGTCCAACTCTTGTATGAGGTTTATTGCGGGTTGGTGGCGATTATCGCTTATGTCACTACCTTCCTCGCCTTCCGAGCTCGGGGAAGCTCTTGAGGCTTCTTCCGGAATCTCTTGAGGATTTCTTCGGACCTCTTCGAGGGATTTCTTCCTCGGATTCGCTCATTGGGTCATCTTCCTCGGGTTCAGAATCAAAAGGATTTCCCATATGCCAGTTCTCTAAATCAAGATCCATCTAAAATCAACAATTAGGTTAGATAATACAAATAATTTGGTAAAGTAATACCATATACTATCTATGCCCCAAAGGTTTTTCCCATGCTAGATCATAACCTAGAAGCTCTGATACCAAATGTAACACCCCAAGAATTTCTAACCAATTTATAATCCCAAAAATCTTGGGCGAGTCACTATTACAAATACTAAATCACAATAATTCCGAAATCATCTCTTAAGGACTAGTAATAAAAGAAAGTCATATAGTACTATTACATTTCGAAAGTATAATTAAACAATTATGTAGTCCCAAAACTGCTAAACTAAAATCTTGTCCAAAATACAAAACGAACTAATTCGAAATAAAAATCTCCAGATTGTCCTTGATGGTATCCAACTTACTTAAAACCTGGAAGGAAGAAGAGATTTGGAAGGAATGAGCGGACAATGCCCAGTAAGATCATATACAACCCCTCCGAAATCTAGGAAATTAAATGGAAATTAAATGGTTCATTAACAATAAAGCATTCAAAAAGATTAATATTCAAATAGTTCATAATCGGGAATAGCACAATGAGATGATAAATTTCACATTTCATCAAGAATTCGATATAAAAGATAGAGATACAAAGGCATTTGCGAGAGATCTAATCATCGCCAACTGTCCCACACCAGTTGGAGATGACAACCAACCCGCGAATACCATGGTCACATAAGCGGTCACAAGACCTCTTTTAAACAAGGATTCACAATAAACAAATAGTAGCAGTTCATAATGGTATATCCGGATAACCAAGCCACGGGCCAGGTGGCAAAATTCATAATCAAATATCAAGTTCAAAATGCTACTTTTACCCCAATAGCCGGGTTGTTCAACTTAGTGATCATAGTAGGATTTCAAAAATAATATTCCAACGGAAACTTGGTTTCACAAAAAATATCTCAATCAAATTTAAATATAAATGAGATATATATAATGAGATCTACAATTTAGAATGACAAAGAAGCAGTGCGACGGAAGTTCAAATTCAAATTCCAACTTAAGGTTGGTACACGTTTCAAAAAAAGGTAATTGTCAAATAATTTGCGGAAGCCTAACAATTTAAAATAGAGATTACAAATATCTAAAAGATGTATAATCTCTTACCTAAATACTACGCCCACAAATTCTAGGTCCACCGAAACGCAACTAAAGGCTACTCTTCTTGTCCAAATCTAAAATTCAAGGCATAAATCAAATTACTAAAATATTTATATTGCAACAATTTAGCCAATCTAAATTAATTTAGAAGCTACTGATTACTACAATTATTCTTAGAAAAAAATAGTTTTTATAGTGTTATTTTAGAATACACTATTATAATGTACACATCAATTTACTGTTCTGTTTGAAAACTATTCCTAAATGCCAAAAAGGCTTCTGCACAAGACAACTCCTTCTTTTCTAATCCATTTCGGAAGTCAACAACCCAAAACTTCCCAGTACTTTTCTCCACACAACAAATACTTACCTTTATTTCCAAACTAACCCAACCAACAAGAAACAATAAAAAAAAAGCTCAATTATTAACTCAATTAACCCCTACTAGTCTATTCCTATAAATGCTTCTCTTTGATTTATTCCAGCACACTCATTTCCTCTCCCTCATTCTATCCTGTTTCTTTCTTCTTCTTTTTTTGTTCTCCTTGGTTCGCAGCAAGCAGCTCGAGAACATCCACTTGTTTTCTTCCCTGCCGAGTTTCCTTCCTTTCTTTCTTTTTCTACCTTTTTTTTTAACACTTATACACAAATCAAAATATTACTCCCACCTTACAGATTGCTCTCGATATATATATATATATATATATATATACAGATTCATCAACTCAATAAAATCATAATCTGCCAATCAAATTGACCAGACAAACAATTTCCTGAAATTTCAAAAGGAGGAAGACATTATCTCACCTTAATCAAGGGCTACTTGCTCGGCGGGGATCCGGTGTGTCGCCAGCTCTATCAGTTTCGTGACTTCGCCAAGTACTCCCTCCGACGTCCGTCTCGAACTCTCTCTCACTCTCTGCTATTATCTGATATGATCCAGACCAAGGAAAGTTTGCACCCCCCCCCTTATATAGCCTTTCAACAACGTTTCCCTTTCTTCCGTCCATTGAATCTCCTTCTTGGTTAAGACGGATTTTTCAGTTCCCTAGTCGTCGATCCCGCTCTCTAGGTACAGGGGTTGGCTGCCGGCTTAAAAGAGAGCTAATATCACCCTTGTTGACTGTGAAACGATTCCTAATTATCCTCTCTTTTCTTCTTTCTTTTTCTTTTATTTACTTATATTTTTTTAGTACTATACTTATTATTATTATTATTAATATAAGGAATTCTAATGGGTTGGGCCAATATTCTAAATAAATTAATAGGGTATACTAAGCCCACTAATAATGTACACCAAGCCCACACAATTTCAAGTGTACTAGGCCCTAATAATTTTTTTTTTAAAGCAAACACAAATGATTAGAAAATAAAATTTAACTAAATAATAACCAAATTTTATTTTATTTTAGAAGTTTTGGGTATATTACAATTAAGCTCGAAACCAAAACCAAATGAAACCAAGAGAGACAATTGTCTCACAAGGGGAAATCAAAACTCACGTGCTGCAACATTGCAGACACGAAACAAAACCATCGGCAACTCCAGGTCGGTGTTTCAACAAAGATCCTGATTAACAACCCCTCAACTGCTAAAGCTTACCGGAGGGAAAACTCAACAACTAGAACCTGCAAGCCAAGACATGCTCGGGAAGATAAAGTAAGGAAGAGCTAAATTATTGCTCGACGGAAGACTATAAAAGTATAACAGCTTTTAAGGATGAAGAACTAGATACCAACCTGAGAATGATAATGAGAATTATCTACAAGTTGCATGACACATGTCGGCCCAAGAATACCATAAGTATAATGATCTAATACACTCATAAAATCTACCCAACATACGTAGGATATGATCCCGTACAACCATCACTGCCAAAGCAATGCCAAGGACACATCCAGAACTTGAAGTTGTCCTGAAGGATCAATCGTGACAACACGAACACATGATCTCACTGGTATAATAGGAAACCCGCACATTAGATAAACAAAGGCGTGGGATGAGTCATAAAGACTCAGTAAGCTACCACATGCAACAATATGACATGGCAAGATGCACAATCATATAATAATATAAGATATCATTAAGTATATCAAGTATATGCCTATATCATTAATATCGACATGTACTTACATATACATTCCCAGTTTCTCAAATAATACACAATAATGATGAACATAGTCATATAGATCTCATATTCCATTTACACATCAAGTCTTCTGAATAACACCCAATCAAGAGGAACACAGTCACATAGATCGCATGTTCCATATAACACTTTGTTGTCACATAAGGGCTCATAGTAAGCCACATAAGGGATAAAGAATATATTGAATGTGTACCATTGTGTTTCTCATGTAATCACAAATGTTAATCATGAATCATGCCTAAGATACCCGTGATTGGTGTATCAAAGTAGAATATTGAGTTCTTCTCTTGGGAAAATAACACTAGCCAATGCACTATATTGGTTACCTCAAAGGGCTACTTCCCCGTGTGGTCAACGGAAGGTGTGTGAACCGTATCCATGTAAATACATAGCAATCACGAATCTCATAATTCATGAAGACGATGCATCATCCCACCATCAACGTAAAACTCAAGTAATGCCAGCTGGACTTATATGCAATGCACAAGTAGATGTTTACTTGCCATGAAACCAAATAGGGATCGAGCGAACTCGTCCAATGTCAAGTAGGTATATAACTCTATTAAAATTTATACGATTATGCATATTGTTGCTATAACCACAAAATCATAGATATAGACCATAATGAGTCTCTAAATCACAAGTGTCAAGTTATGTATACTTAACTCAATCAAAGTTCCAAAAGCTAGTAACCTAGTCAAATGGACTCTAAATCTCGTAGGATCTCACCACGATCCTCGTAAGGTTCAATTGTTCCTTAAACTCGACTTCGTTGAGTCTTCACTACACATTCTTCCAAATAGGGTTTCAAATACTATATGTATTTCTAGCCCTCATCTATGTTCATGGTTCACGTATCTAGGTTCTTGTTTCATTTATAAACCCTAGTCCATTAAGTTCATAATTCCACCTATTAGTGATACTCTAGGTTGATCATAACCAATCATACCATAATTCAATAAGTTCACAAACCGAACATCATTGAAACCTTAAGGCATTCAAGAGCAAGGCATGTTTCAAGCAAAGATACACATTATGCTTTATAAGTCATATTCATCAAGTAAGTATAGAGAACTCAATCCTTAACAAATGTCACAATTATGCTTTTATAGTCATAATATCAAATGAACATAGAAGATCATTTTCTAGCATTAATCCAAGCTAAGTTAGTAACTTAACAAGTAATAATTCACATAGGCATATGAATCCATTTCAATTATGAATCTAAGCCAAACCCTTAATTAACAAGTAGCAACTCACATAATCTCCAAGACTACATTGATGGTCTAGGATCCTTGAACAACTTAGATTATAATTACTAAACTCTTCCTAGAATGATATTTCATCCTATATTCTCAAATTCGTTATAGTTCATGTATTATTCATATACTAACCTTATAAAGTTCATATCCTTGGAAATGTGTCGTAGATCCATCTACCACACTACTGAAACCTTCAGAGGTTCTCTACACATTGAGTGTCGAGTAGTACACTAGAAGGTAAAACACTAGAGTATGATCATGATTCACAAGGTGTCCGGGCAATACTATTTCGTAAGGCCAAATCAATACAAGCGTGTCTTAGATAACAACTTGGTTTTCTTTGTGACTATACAATTAAATTCTCTCTCTCTCTATATATATATATATATATATATATATATATATATATATATATATATATATATATATATATATATATATATAGTGTTAAGGCATATACCATCCAAAATTCGTTCTAAGGAATGATTCTCCAATTCACCATCTCGGTCCCTCAAGATGTACCCAAGATTCCCAAACAAGGTCTTAGACAAGTCAACATGCATTCATGCACACAAGGCGACTCTAGTGAGTCGAATTCCCAACATCATTAACCCTAAATCCATAAGATCCAAAAGCAGGGTAGGTCATATTCTTACAAGTCTCGGGACTTCGATTGAAGTCTTAAGATATCAATAGTCACAAGCCACACATAAACCATCTTAAACATCTTCTACTCGAGATCACACATTTGTGACCCGAACATTCCCAAAACTTGTAGGACTTCATCCCGAATCATATAGACTATGTTAAACCCTTTTGTGACTCTGTTTAGTCATGTTGAGTCAAGACACTAAGTTTCATAAACTAGGTCATGGAACATAACATGAAGGCCATCATTAAATCGGTCATCAAACCCTTAAGCTAGGGTTTTAAACCCTTAAACAACCACCCTCAATTCATTCTTATATGAAAGCTATAATTTTCAGGGCATGAGACAACACAACTTCAACATATAGACTTATAAATCACAAATAAATCATGGTAGACATGATAAATATACTCTAGCATGCTTTGTAGCTAGTTTTCACAAAGTAGGGATGGGGTAGTAGCTTACCTAGCTCGATTTAAAACCAAGGGAAAAGAAATTCAAACCATAGTAGAGTGATCTCCTCATCGAGGGGAACACGTAGTCGGTCTCAGATCATCATTTGGGTCACCGGAGCTCCGGGAAACCCTCCTACACACACTAATCTCACCCTAGTTTTCACAAACAAGCTTCCACCATTCTTGAGTAGAAATATCTTGAGATAATGGTGGCGTGAGTGTTCTCTGGAAAAAGAACTCCAGAAGTGGAGAAGTGTTGGCTTCCTATTGGTCATCCTTAAGCTTGATTAAGTTAACTAACAAGGACTTAGGGCTAAATAACTTCAATTAGACTTAATCTACGCACATTAAAACTAATCAAGAGGTTAGGGATTAGTTTAGGTCGGATTCACTAAGGGTTCCTTGGACATTTCAACAAAACAAGAAAATATCACAAAGTTAGAACAAAGGGGATGCGGCCGCATCCCCTAGTGCATGAGAGCACATGCTCCTAGATGAAATTTGGGGAGCTTCCAAGATCAAATGCAGGGAGCATGTGCAAGACCAACGCGACCGCATTGCCTCAAGGTCAGAAAAACTCATGTTTTAGGCCTAGAATTGACCCCAATCTACCCCATAACATACCACTACCAATCTAGGACATAACCCTACTGAAATCAAGTCTGGGAGTCACTAGAACAACTCCCGAAATAGTTTGAAAGGAAATCATAATGAAACAACGCAAGGTGCGACTTACCGAAGATCGTAACAACGATTAAAATAACGATTGGACACGTATCAAAACATGATTATGGGTAAGTTAAGAGTATAATACATAGAATATAGTACTTCTAAGAAGTTACAGAACAATCCAGAGAATTAAAACTCCAAACGACGCGACGTACGCAAGATTCGGTTTCACGTATCACGATAAAGATGAATGCGATGCATTTAGCATCAAAAGCACAAAAAGACTTAGGGAATTGTGGGTTCCCGGGAAATGTGCTCCCGCGCCCCGCGCGCCCTTGGATAGGGGTGCGCGTCCGTGCGGATGCGGTGACATCCACTGCTCCTCGCTTCGGCCTCCCTTGTTTAGGGAGGACGAAATCAAAAGTGCGGAGGAGTGCCGCCTTTTCGAAATAGCGCCTGAATGCGCCGCGGTTGCCTTTAGTGGATTTTATATCCAAATGGGAACTAAAGGTTTCTCATGTCAAGTTATCCCTTATTTCGGGGATACACGGGATATGGGAATGCATTACCCTTCCATTCCCATTCTCCCTTTGCGTTAGGGAAAATAGAAGTGCAAGAAAGAAAGGATATTGCGCGCCCCACATATGGATTTGAAAATAGCCTTATGGCCCATTCAGATCACTATGGGAGCTATGGGTTTCCAGCATCAAGTTATCCCTTGTTTGGGGATACCAAGATATGGGAATACATCACCCCTCTCATTATCTCTCCCTTTTTTAGGGAGAACGAGGAAAGTGCAAAGAGGGAGTGTTGCGAGGCCTCTTGGATCTGAAAGTTTTAGAGTCGCCACCTTTATTTTAAGGCAAAAATAAAGGAAAACCGAAAAACAGAGATTTTAGAAAGCGGGTTCGGGGCTAAGTTACGAGTTGGGAAGGTGCTGGGCACCCAACTCGCCCTTTCGGTCTCAAACGTTGGGTGAAGTATGCTCATTGTTATATTTATTTAGCAAATAAATAAGGTCTTATTTTGACAAGGGAAACTTAAACAGATACATTCGTGGCTACATTATTTACGGACTCGCAGCCGCTCTTCCAATAATTAAAACATATTTAAGAATATTTGGCCATTATAACGGCTCTTTTACATAATATTTCCTAATCTAATCCTAAAGACAACGGCTTATATTGGCTACATTAGTACGATTTAAATAACAACTTTTGAAAAATAAATAAAAAGATAGAAAATGTAAATAAATAGAAATAACAACGCCTTAAAGGTTTTACCTTAGAGCGGCGGTGTGCTCGCCTCGTCTCAGGGGAGGGAGTCTTTTTG
>CM028379.1:95204147-95310599 GCA_013146195.2 Codonopsis lanceolata
TTTTCTTGAATTTCTAGGGTAATATCAACATTAAAACTATCGGGATCTTTTAATTTTGGTGGGAGATTTTGTTGAAGAACATCACTAACATTTTCAGACATAATAACTATTTCATCTTTTGGAAATTTTTGTTTTCGAGAATTTAATTCCTTGAATTTTTTTGCATAAGCAGGAATAGTTTAATCACATTTAATAAGGGTAAATTTATGTTCACCTTAGACAACATATTATAAATCTCAGCAAATTGTTTATTTGATTTAAATTGCATCAAATGACCAGGAAATGAGATCGGTGGCACATAAGCAGGAGGTGCAACATAAGGTTCTTCTATGTCAGGAAAAATTGGTTTTTCTTTTTCTTTCTTAGCACTTTCACTTTGCTTGTTATCTTTTTCATTATTTATTGTTTCAGAGGAAGTAGAAGGACTAGTTGCACTTACCTCTTCACCAAAAGTTTTACCACTTCGTAAAGTAGTAATAGACTTAGCTTGCTCATTTTGACTTGGGAACTTCCCATAATCATGTCCCTTGATTTCCTTTACACCATCGCTCAATTGTCCCTGCATCATCATCATCTTTTGCAGAGTAGAATTTACTGCAATTAGGCCTTCTTCCATTTTCTGCACACGAATTTTAGTATCATTTTGTTGAGAATTTTGTACAGGATTGCCAAAATTCTGATTTTGATTCCCTTGCCCAAATCCTTGTGATTGCTGTGGTTGAGGTTGTAACGACTTGTTTCCTCCCCAACTGAAGTTTGGATGATTTCTCCATCCAGGGTTGGATATATTGGAGAAAGGGTTATTACGTTGACGTGGCGGGTACGAATTCATCGAATTTACCTGTTCCTGAAAAACAGTCATATTTCCACTAGAGGGGCAACCATTAGTAGCAAGAGAATTATTACCATAATTAGAATTAGGATCAATAGGAAAATTTAAATTGGCCGCAACCATCATGGGCTTCATAAGCTTCAATTTTAGCATTAGCTATTGCTAATGCATTGGATTCTTCAACATTTCATTTTAACTCATAAACTGTCTTAGTTTTTCCTCTCACACTCTTTTGTCTTGAATTTGATCCTATCATTTCAAATAAATCATAAGCCTGATCGGGGGTCAATCCGTGAATTGACCCTCCTGCAGCACTATCTGCCATAGTCTGTTGGTGCATTAAGAGTGAATCATTGAATTGAGTTATTAAAATATCTTGTGAAAAGTTATGATGGGGACATTCTATTAATAAAGATTTGAAACGGTCCTATGCTTCATGAAAAGTTTCACCTTGCTCCATTACAAAACACATGATTTTTCTTCTATGACTAGAAAGTGAAGCATGCTGATAGAATTTAGCAATAAATGCATAATATAATTCTCTCCATGTAGATATGCTCTTAGGTGCTAGAGTCATGAACCATTTTTTAGCATTATCTTTTTAAGTACATTGCAGAAAACGCAACTGTGGGTGCCCCGGGAATCGCCCGCGCCCCGCACTCCTTTGGTTAGGGAAATGCGACGTGCGGTGTGGACACCACGCTTTCCATTCCACCCACCCTTGTCTAGGGGAGGACGAAATTAAAAATATGGAAAGGGTGCTGTCAGGAAGCGCGTTGAATACGCCTCGGTCACTTCAGTGATTTTTGGTCCGTTATGGGAGCTTTGGGTTTTCTGTATCGGGTTATCAATTTTTAGGGGATAACAGGATGCAGGAATACATCACCCTTTCATTCGCATCTTCCCTTGTGTAGGGAAAAATGGAAAGTGCAAGAAAGGATGTTGCGGGCTCCACTACAGATTTTATAAAAATTGCCTTAAGGCCTATTTCGGATCACTACGAGTGCTTTGTGTTTTCTTTATCACATTATCCCTTTTTTAGGGGATACCAGGATATATGAATACATCACCCTTTCATTCCTATTCTCCCATTTCTAGGGGAAAACGAAAAATAATAAGAAAGGATGTTGCGATGCCTCACTGCGATCCAAAATGTTTTGACAGAGTCGTCATCTTTATTTTAAGGAGAAAATAAAGAAAAACCCAAAAATAAAACTAGAGAATGCAAAAAGCGGGTTCGGAGGCTAAGTTACGAGTTGGGAAGGTGTTAGGCACCCAACTCGCCCTTTCGGTCTCAAAAACAAGTTTTTAGCTAAATTATGCTTTTTGTTATATTTATCTAGCAAATAAATAAAACAATAAAAGAAAGAGAAGAAAAAGAAATACATCTGATGTCTACATTATTTATGGACTTGCAGCTACTTCCTTCCGATAATTTACAAATACACTTAAAAATATTTGGCCATAATAATAGCTCTTTTTAATGCTATTTTCTAAATAAATTCGGGCAGCACAACGACTTATATTTTTACATTGGGCCGGATGAAAATAGCTTTTTTATAAAATAACGCCCTTAAAGGCTCACCTTTTAGAGTGTGATGTGCTCGCTCTGTCCTTCTCGAGAGATGGAGTCTTCTTTTGCTTTGCTGCTGCTGCGGTTCGGGCAGAGTAACTCTTCTGAGGGTTGCTTAGGCAGATCAAATGGGAAACAAGCTGCTTACTTTTTTGCCTGCTGCGATTGCATCTTGGCGGAAATCGGGCAGAACAACTGCTTGTTTCTAGCGAATTTGGCCTTTTTACTCGGGCATAGCAACTGCTCTTTCCGAGATTTTTGGACCGGGGGAATAGGGTGGATACCTAGCTGGGGGGCTAAGGATCACTTTGACCGATTGCATTTGCGTTTGGAGGAGTTTTGGCAGAGCTTCGAGGCTTTATAGGAGAGGGCGCTCACTATCGCTCACTGATCGCTCACTATTCTTACTGGCAACGCCTCGAAAGCTTTTGAGAGATTTTTGGTGTCTGGCGAACCAGGGCCTCTATTTATAGGCGAGAATAGGACTCCTTATGATCATTACTTTTTCTTCTTCGTCTTTGCTTTTGCTTATCCGGTGTTGAATTTGCCTGTCGTTAAGTTTGGGCACAACTTTAGAGCAACTTTGGGCGCCTCTTGTAGCATTCTGGCGAGAACCCACCCATTTTGGCGCCCGCGCCGGTCCTTTGTTGGCATGACTTCAAATTTCAGCCTATTTTTGACACTTTTAGCCCCTGCATTTTACTGTTTTGCGCATTCTGCTTTGCCTTTTGCATTTTTAAACCTTATAACTTGACATTTGTTAAGTTTTAACAGGTCTTGATATCAAATGTCAAAGTTACATACCAAGGGTACGAAATTGGAGTGTCTATAGAGCCCCTCAACAATGGAGTTTATGGGTAACCCGAAGCTTACTGAGTAGACGAACATTGTTGGTAAGAAATAGACTCCCAAATTTCGTGGAATTATAATGGGGAGAAATGCAACAGGTAGCAGTTATAATGAAACAGTTTATAATGCTAACCAAAACTCACATATCATAGACATATTTAGTCGGTTATAGCAGGTTATCGTAGTTTTTAAGCAGATATGCAAATTAAGTGCTCTAATGGTCGGACCTACTGAAGTAGGCTGCCTACGTATCCCTTAATAAAGGGAATCAGACCAAACGTAGTTCGGCTTAGGCCAAAACAAGCATGCTGCAATGGTCGTGCCTACCGAAATAGGTTGCCTACGTATCCTTATCAAAGGAATCAAACCAAACGTAGTTCCCTAAAGATGTCGACAAACGAGCGTGCTGCGATGGTTGTGCCTACCGAAATAGGCTGCCTACGTATCCTTATCAAAGGAATCTGACCAAACGTAGTTCGCATGAAGATGCCCAGCATAGGCAAAACTAGCGAGACATTTTCAAAACGGACTTTACCGACATAGGAAAGCGATCTTTGCTTTTAAAACGGGCTTTCCCCGCAGGAGAGAAGCGATCTTTTTAAAATGGGCTTTCCCGGCATAGGGAAAGTGATGCTGCTTTTAAAAACGGGCTTTCCCCAACATAGGGAGAGTGATGCTGCTTTTCAAAACGAGCTTTCCCCAGCATAGGGAAAGCAATGCTACTTTTAAAATCGGGCTTTCCCCAACATAGGGAAAGCGATGCTGCTTTTCAAAACGGGCTTTCCTTAATATAGGGAAGCGATCTTTGCTTTAAAATCGAGCTTTCTCGGCATAGATATAGGAAAAGCGATCTTTTGTTTTTTAAAATGGGCTTTCCCAACATAGAAAGTGATCTTGCTTTTCAAGCGGAACGGCTTTCCCGGCATAGGAAAGCGATACCACTTTCAAAAGCGGCGCTTTCCCGAGGGAATAGGGAAAGCGATGATCGCGCTTTCAAAGCGCTTTCCCTAGCATAGGGAAAGCGATGATGCCTTTTCAAAACACGATTTCCCCAGCATAGGAAAAGCGATGCTGCTTTTTCAAAACGCGTTTTCCCCATCATAGGGAAAACGATGCTGCTTTTTCAAAATGCGCTTTCCCCAGCATATGGAAAGCGATGCTACCTTTCAAAATGAGATTTCCCCAGCATATGGAAGGCGATGCTGCTTTTCAAAACAAAATTTCTCCAACATAGGGAAAGCGATGGAACCTTTTGAAAACGGGCTTTCCCCAACATAGGGAAGCGATCGCCACTTTTTTAAACAGCGATTTCCCGGCAAAGATAGGAAAAGCGATGCAACCTTTAAAAACAAGCTTTCGGCATAGGAAAGTGATCTTGCCAAAATGGGCTTTCCGCAGCATAGGGAAAACGATGCAACCTTTTTGAAACGAGCTTTCCCCAGCATAGGGAAAGTGATACCACTTTTCAAAACGCGCTTTCCCCAACATAGGGAAAGCGATACCACTTTTCAAAACGCGCTTTCCCCAGCATAGGAAAAACGATACCACTTTTCAAAACGCGCTTTCCCCAGAATAGGGAAAGTGATGGAACATTTAAAAAGGCTTTCCCAGCATAGGAAAGCGGGGAACCACTTTTCAGCGAGCGCTTTCAAAAGCGGCTCACGATTATAGGGAAAGTGATACCACTTTTCAAAATGCGCTTTCCCCAACATAGGGAAAGCGATACCACTTTTCAAAACCCGTTTTCCCCAGCATAGGGAAAACGATACCACTTTTCAAAACGCGTTTTCCCCAACATAGGGAAAGTGATGGAACTTTTAAAAACGAGCTTTACCGCATAGGAAAGCAATGCCTGCTTTCAAACGCGGGCTTTCTCAAGCTGGGTCCCAATGAGCACAATAATAAGCTAGAAGGGGGGTTGAATAACTTATTAACACTTTAAAACTTTTAAGTAAGTTCCTTGAAAGTTACTTGCAATCTATGAAAAGAATCAAGTAGCGGAAGACCTTCAAGGAAATTGTTCAGAATGCAGATAAGGACTACTTAGGTAGACCTTTACAGTTACTTAAGTTACTGCTTTGAAATGGATAATATAAACAATGAAACTAAGCGGTTCAATAAATAGGCAGACGGTAGGAAATAACACAAGTATTTTGGGATGGTTCACACTATAATGAGTGCTACGTCCACCACAGAGGCGATCAACCTTGGATTTAAATTGTGCACTATGTTTTCCACTTAGATCAATTACAAAGAATATCCCTAATGGATCGTGTACAAAATATTGACTTGTGTTTGGGTCTAGGAATTAAATATCTGTAAAACAAGATATTTAATTAGATGCTGTATATAGTTAATGGAAGTTAACAACAAGAAGAATAAAGCAATAAATGTTGAAGAGCGACTTCTTGTTGTTGACGAGGACTTCTAGATCTGTTGAGGATCTATTGAATGCACCGAAATGAAAGACTTGGAGTTGTGAAGATTGAGCAATTCTTTAAGTGTTCGATTGATTACATGCAGTTGTCTCTTTGTTCCAGTCTTCAATGGCGTATTTAAAGCGGTGCATTTCAAAAGAATCCGTTGGAAGGGCGAAGACTTCAACAACTCTATTCATAAATGCATTAAATGCATGGGTCGATCAAGGATTTTCGTCTTCACAGATATCTAGAGCGAGATAATCATTTACGAGATCTTCAAAAGGTGGGCGATTTGGTGTCGGATCGAGAGATGAAGCGAAAGTAGGGCGATGCAGCTTTTACGCTTTACATTCAGAGGCGAAAAGTCTTCCTTTTCGGAAAGTTGCTTTCGGCTTGACATGTCGAGGGAATGACTTGGATTAATTCAAATAATATATGGAAATAAGTTTGAATTAATCCGGCTAGCTATTTGGAGAGGACACGTAGAAGCGCATCAGTGGACACGAGTCTACCGATCTTAAGCTTTGAGCGAGTCTTCAGGTGAAGGCGAGAAGGGTCTTCATTGATCACGAAAAAGTCCTACAAAAACTATACAAGGCAAAGTTCTATACACGGTTGCCACGCTAATCGATCTGTGGACCCGATTAGCCACGAAGTATAAAACTAATGTAATGTCTTGATCGGATATAAATTTAACATAAGAATCAACAATCTCCTCCTATTTATATCGGTCATCATTACTACAAATGAGGGTTTTAAAACAAACTATTTAATAGATAATAGCATGTCTTAGAAATTTTATATATTAAGTAGTCGGTAGACATGCCTCTATTAAAGCAGAATAACACCTCAAATGCAAGGGACTAATCTAAGTGCATACAAGAATAAGAGAGTCAAAAAACGACACCGATTAGCGGCGGTTTAAATAAATTTAAAGCTGAATGTTTAAATTCTAATTTAGATAAACAATAAAGCGACAAGAATTTAAACACCATAATTTTTGAAAAAAGCAAGTAATCATCGTATTTATAAACAAGATGTTTACATTCAATGAGTTTTCAAAAATAAGATAAATACAAAGGAAAGGGAAGAAAAGATACAAAAAGCTACCAAGGTCTTTTTCCCTTTGCCTTTGTCTGCGAGCCTCCTTTTCTCTTCTTTCTCGCTCTAGCTCTTCCATTCTTCGTTGGTATTCGTCATCTGCATCGGTCGGAGTGCGGTGGAGCGAGCGGTAGTCGAGTTCTTCACGAAGGCATTCTCTTCCATCGGCGATACGTTGATAGATCTCATTTGCTTCTCCTCGTGATGGCGGATCACGATCACGGTTGGCATTCATAATATCATGAAGCGAGTTGCGGCGAGGTTGTTGAGTTCCATAATAGAGAATCGGACAGGTAGGCTGAGATGGAGAGTGATGGCGTGGAATAACTCGTAGAAAATGGAGCCTATGATCGGCAACCTTCATCTCGTTGAGCTTCGATGTTGATCTTGACATCGGTGAAGTCGTCTTACATCTGTCCAAAAGCGAGTCGGACATCCTCTTGAAATTGTCGAAGAGTAGTGGCGGTCCGGTCGTTGGCCTTAGCTAGCTGCGGTGGCTACTTCGGCCGATAGCGGTAGATATGCTTGTAAGTCGCCTAGCATTGGTAGATGGCATCTAGCAGGGACAAAACTTCATCATTGGTGGTGATGGGAAGTAGATGCTTGGCCAATGTGAATGGTGTCGGCGGAGGCGGAGTCTGCGAGCTGAAGGGGTTGGAGAGGGGGAGTTGGAGGCGAGTAAGAGGATGAGTCTTGGGTTGGTATGGTTTTGGTGGAAGAGGATATGGTTATAGGGGAGGGTGGAGGTGGTGTTGGTGGGAATCAGTTCCATATCGATGTCGAATTTTCAGCGATATGGGAGGATTGGGGAATGGGTTCGGTAGAGAACCGTAAAGAAGGAAGCGAGGAGTAGAAGAGGATTTTGGTTTTGAAGGGAAGGTTGAGGAGGTTGAGAAGGTTGAGAAGGTTGATGAGTAGGGGTGAATAGATGCTTCTTGACGAAAGTTCGAAGAGGAACTTGGCGGCGGCGAGGTCTAAAGGCGTGGTGTGGTTGAAGAAGTTGGTTGGGATTGGGGTGGTGAGGAAGGTGTGGATGGGTCGGGTGAGTAGTTAAAGGGTGAAGGAGGAGGAGGAGTTGGGGTTACGGTGGCTCCTCGATTTTGAGCTCCTCTGAGGGATAGACTCCTCAGGAGGTGGTGAATTCCTCCGAGTAGATGACTCGAGGAATAGATGAAGGGTTGATAGGTATAGAAGGCTTTGGGCGCCGGTAGTGGTATAGATGAAGGGTTGGCCGATTGAGTGTTGGGCGTCGGTATAGGTAGTTGGTTGGTGGCGGTAGGGTTGGGGACCAGGTAGCTCTCCTTTTCTTCCTCGGCGGTGAATAGGAGACTCAATTGCTTCATCGGTAGAGGTTGGAGGGCTGCCGGTGGCTGGTCTTCAAAGGTTTTCTGAAGTTCTCCTT
Source organism: Codonopsis lanceolata (assembly GCA_013146195.2). NCBI lineage: Eukaryota > Viridiplantae > Streptophyta > Magnoliopsida > Asterales > Campanulaceae > Codonopsis > Codonopsis lanceolata. The sequence continues at coordinate 95,212,325 of CM028379.1, forward strand.
CGTTTTGGTTTGGGAGTGGAGTGCGGGGAGATGGTGAAGGTGGTTAATTTGGATTGGGTAGGTGGTGAGAGGATGGCTTGGCTTGGGTAGATGGAGGAGAGGAATGGCTAGATTGGCTGGTGCCTTCTTCTTACGGCCTTCCTTCATCTCCCTTCGATCCATTTGGCTGCTCCTCTTCGGTTGGAGGTGCCACTTAGCCTTGTCTTCTTGGCTTTGCCTTTGTTGCTATTTTGGACCTTAGCGGCGGCTACTGCCTCATCGGCCAGGCCTTTGGCCTTTAGATGGAGGTCGTGGCCCTTGATCGTCAAATTTTGCGAGAGGCCTTTTTGTAGGTCTTGCCGCTACATGTGCTTCCATATTGAAGCGGGTGACCAAGATAGGTGCGAGCTTGGCCACTTTGTCAAGAGGCCGGCGGTAGACCTTTACGCATCCGGCGCTTGTTCTCGTATTCGGTGTATTCTTGAAAAAGCGAGGTGAGTTGCTTGTCCTTGGCCCTTGTATACAACTCATCTTCTTTCAAAGAAGAGTTGATGTTTGCATCATCCCTCAAAAGGGCATTGATCGGCTGACGAAGGCGTTTGCAAGTGGGGTTGTTCTTAGCTTTCTCCACCCTTGCTTTAGCTCGTCGAAAATGATGAGCCCCAGTTGATTTGTTGGCGATAAACATGTCATGTGCTCCACTCTTGAATAGGAGCCCCTTGTCTAAAAAGGTGGTTGGTGCGATAGGCGTCGAGAGGAACAAATTTGAACATCTTCCCTTGTGGCTCAGGAGAGTGTCTACTCCCCTCATGGCTTCCCGGGCATGTAAAGCCTCGGCCATGGTTCTTTGAAAAGAGCTCCTCAAGTAATGCACGCCGATGATGGTGGAAATAGATTTAGCGGTGGCAGAGATGGGGCGGCCTCGAATCCACCACGAAGAAGCGATCAGTTCATGAGCTCCATTCGTTGATAAAATTCTTACGCCGGGAAGATCTTGTAGTTTTGTCGTTGAGGCGGAAGAGGCGAGAATCGAGGCGTCCATATCCTCGCAAGCTTTGGCCGGCGGCTATAGAGTTGATTGGTGAAGGTCAATGCACATGCCGGAATGTATAGCCGGGTCCAAGCGACAATAATGTCATGAGGCGGGATAGATGGGATATCTGGAAGGTTGATATTTGAATTGGAGGAATGACATTTTCGGGGTCAAAAGCCTTCCCATTTCGCGCTTTGATTTTGAAGTTCTTGCACGAAAGAAAACAAAATAAAATTAGGGCTTTTCATCTAGACATCTAAACAAGTAGGAATTTCAAAGTTTTCCAAAATAATTGAAATTTTCGAAGCAAAAACTTGAAACCCTAGAATGTTTAGAGAAACCACACTCGAGAAATGCATAACAGAAGTTTTCATAAGAATGAACAATGAATAAACAAAAGCATTTGTTAGTATTCAAGTTTGTAAGAAAACAATGGCGAATCCTTTGTATAAACTCGAAAATGACCGTTTGAATTCCAAAAGGATTTTAGGTTGATAATGAAATGCGAGCGTACATAGAAAATTACGAGTAGAGTAGAGAGAAGCGTACCATTGTTGAAGATGAGAAGAAGAAACAAGAAGAAGAACTTGAATTTGCGAAAGTAGTTACTCGGAGAGAGAGAGAGAGAGAAGATTTACGTTCAAAGGGTTTCGTAAAGTTTGGAAATGACGGTTCAAGGACTATTTAAAGGCGAGAAAATATCAGTTTTGAAAAAGCGGGAACTTAAGATATTTTCTTAAGTACCAAATTTTGTCCTTGACCCCTTTTATTGCTTTAGAAACCTCTTTAGCAAAAATAGACTAAGTAAGAGTACTAACCTTTAAGTCTTCGGTAAAGGAGAACTTACGTCTTCGATTAGACTAATCTTGGGTCTCTACGGTATGAAAGAAACATTAACAAAATTTTAAAATTAAGCGTAGGATCAATCATACCAAGATTTCTCCTTAAATAAGCAAACTGGTGGCATCCGGTGGTTTTGTGAGAATGTACGCCAATTGATGCTCGGTTGGAACATATTCGGGCGATGTTACCTTTTCCACATGATCTTTGAGAAAATGATAACGAATATCAATGTGCTTTGTCTTTGAATGCATCACTGGATTTTTGGAGGCGAGATAGGCGATGTGTTGTCACACATGATTGGGCGATTTCGGTCTTGATGTTGTAGTCCACTAGTTGTTGCTTCATCCATAGCTTGATTGAGCAACAACTTGCTGACAATATATTACCTTACGTGGTTGAGTTTGCCACGATCCTTGTTTCTTGCAAGACCATGAGGCAGTGCATTTCCAAGAAATTGACAAGTCCCTTGGTGCTTCTTACGCTCACTTTGCGGTGCATAATCTGCATCAGTATCCAACTAGATTGAAGTTGTTGGATTTTGAATACCGAGATGCCTAGATTTGTTGTTTTTGAAACATATCGATGATACGTTTGGCGGCAAGCAAATGTGACTCCTTTGGATCTGCACGAAATCTAGCACAAACACAAGCAGCAAACATAATGTCGGGTCTACTAGCGATAAGGTAAAGAAGTGAACCTATGATTCCTCGATACTTGGTCATGTTCTCTTGCTTTCCCTTTTCATCTTTGTCAAGATGGCGTCGGTAGACATTGGAGTTTCAAATCCTTTGGTGAATCAAGACCAAACTTCTTGATTAGTTCCTTTGCATATTTGGTTTGGTGATGAAGATTCGTCGAAAGTCTGTTGTATCTGCGATCTAGAAAATAGGTAAGTTCACCCATCATGCTCATCTCGAACTTGCTTTGCATCGACTTCTCGAATCTTTTGCACGAGGCTTTGGTTAGTTGATCCAAAGATGATGTAGATCCACATAGATTTGTACCGAAGAGAATGGCCTTTGTGCTTGAGGATGAATAAAGTAGTGTCGATTCTTCCTCTCACGAATCCTTGTTCAATTAAGAACTTGGATAGAGTTTCATACCAAGCTCTAGGAGCTTGCTTCGAGGCCGTAGAGAGCTTTCTTGAGTCGGTAGGCGTGGTCGGTTATGCGAGATGACAAATCACGGAGGCTGTTCACGTATCTGATTTCTTGAAGATCACCATTCGAAAGGCACTCTTAACATCCATCGATACACTTTGAAGTCCATGAGCGAGGCATAAGCTAGAAAGATTCGATTGCTTCTAGTCTAGCAACGAGGAGCAAAAGTTTCATCAAAGTCAATTCCTTCTTCTGTCGGTAGCCTGAGCAACCAATCTAGCTTTGTTTACGGTGACATTTCCATCTTCATCTCTTTTATTTACGAATACCCACTTGGTGCCGATGGTGGATGATCGATCGGTCTTTGAACTAAGCTCCACACCTTACATCTTTCAAAGCGGTTCACTCTTCTTGCATAGCTTCAATCCGATTATGATCTTCGATAGCTTCATCAATCTTCTTTGGTTCGAGTTCGATACAAATGCATAAGCAAACAAAGTTTCTTCTCGAACCTTATTTCTCGTCGAACTCTGATTGAGATCACCAATGATTTGAGAAATGGGATGATCTCTTGCTTCAATAACAGTTGGAGGAAGATCACTTACGTGGATTCTTCCCTTAAGAATTGCAGGTTGGTTGAGAAGGAGATTCACCAAAATGCAGTTCGAGAAGAAATAGAGTCTTCAAAACTTTCATTTTGGTGAACAAGAAGGATGAGATGCGTAAAGGTGCTTGGGGTAAAAGCGAAGAGATGGGTTCGAGGTCAACCAGATGAGTTGTTATCGGTATCGGTAGAGGTCTCATCTCTGGGTGAAAGTTATCGGTATTGATGGGTTCTGCTGTTGTTTTCGATAAGGATTGGAAGTAGATCTTTGTATTTGTACTGTCTCATCATTATCGAGAATCATTAGCAACGTTCGAGCCATTCTAGGCTCTAACAAGTCATATTCATCAAAAGAAACATGCCGATTCTAAGATTTTTAAGTTAGATTTCTTGAAAATGCGAAATGCTTTTGAATGTTTGGAATACCCAGAAAAATTCCTTAAATCGATTTTGCATCAAATTTTCCTCTATACTCTTTTCCATTATAAAGAATAAAACATTTACTGTTAGAAGATTTTAAGAAATCCAATGTTTGGGGATCTTCCTCTCCATATTTCATATGGAGTTTTATTATGAAACTTGTTTACCGGGGATCTATTGGGTAAAACAAGCGTGTTATTTGCTTCTACCGAAATACTTCGGAAGTTTAGCTTACGCGGCATTGTTCTAGCTTCAATCGGTGTTCTGTTCTTCCGTTCGGCTACACCATTTTGTTGAGAATGCCGGCGGCGAGAAGTTGTGGCCGATCCCATGGTCATCGCGGTACTTTTCTACACCATTGTTTTTGAATTCGGTCTTGGTTGTCGATCTTATGTCACAAATGTCTTCAAGCTTTTGAGTTTGAAGTCTTCTAAAAAGTGCGATGACTAGATCATACGTTTCATCTTTAGATGTCATAGTTTCAATCCAAGTGAATCTAGAGTAGTCATCAACTACTACAAGTGTGTACTTGTCTCCAGAAATCTTGGTTGTTGTAATAGGTCCAAAGAGATCCATATGCGAGAAGTTGAAGAGGTGCGTTTGTTGATAAAGGACTTTCTTTTGAAGGAAGACTTGGAAAGTTTTCCTAGTTGACAAGCTTTACAACTTCGTCATGATCGGCGGACAAGTAGGTAGACCTTTGACAAGCCCATTTTTGGAGAGCTTGGAGAGGTGCTTGAAGTTGAGGTGAGGTGTGAGGCAGCTTGTGCCATAGCCCGTTGTCGCGAACATTGTTGGCTACTAGACACGGTTTGAGAATCTCCCTAGAAGATTTAAGTCCACGACATAGGCGTTTCCTTGTCTATTGCCGGTCTTAAATTAGTATTGTGGAGCATGATTCACGGTCTTTGATGAGGCCTTGGTTTGAATTGAATTGGCATAGAAGTCCTTTGTCGCTTAGGTGTGATATGCTCGAGAAGATTGTGCTTTAAACCACTTACTAGAGAAACTTTGTTGATGGAGAGACTTCCTCTAGTAATTGAGCCATATCCAATTGTCTTTCCTCTTGCATTGTCTCAGAAAATAGCAGTGGGTCCTTTTGCTTGACTATATACGTAAGAAGACTTACGTTCCCAGTCATGTGCCTTGAGCGACCCTTGTCTAGGTACCGGATGTCTTTGTTTTCGATTCTATAGCCATGAAGCATTCTGTAAAAGAGTTAAAGCAAAACAAGGTACCCTTTATTTGGGTCTAAGGATTAGCAACCTTTTGCAACCCATACACCTTGACCTTGAGAGAACTAGGTCTCTCGGATCTTGGGGTGAACCTTAGCGAGCGCATTACGTGCCGGATGGCTAAGCAATGGCAAGAATGACATAAATGGAAAGTCCATAGAAGCTGTTAGAGTCTTCAACCGAAGAGTGCTTATGATTATTCCTTTTCTTGACATCCATTTTTGGTTCGGCTTGCTTGTTGACGGTAGACTTAATTGGTTTCTTTCGAATCTTCCTAGGTAGGTTACCAACGGACTTAGCTTTAGCTTTTACGTTGAAAACCTTTTCGGGAGGATTCGGTAGAATACCTTTAAGTTTACCTTCAATGTAAAGCAGCCTTTGCTGTTTCATAGACAAACTTGATAGTTACCAGGTAGAGGTTTAGTAGGTCTACCGTCGGCGCCAGACTTTGCCTTGGCATAGTCGTTGCCTGGTAGACTTCACTTTCTCTACCGTTACCTTCTCAGGTTTCTCATTTGAATCATTCATTTTGGCTTTTCCTTTTCGAGCTTTAGGGTAGCGTAGGGAACACTTGAATAACCAAGGCCTTGTTTCCCTATATTTCCAAATGTACGTTTAGAGAAAGATATATCATTAGCGGTTCGAGGATTCACCTTTCTCTTTGTCAAGAGATTGTCGGAAGAGACACATCCGAATATCCTATGCTGTTTTATCATTGCTAGATTTTTGGCTTGTAAGGATTTCTTCAAATGCATCCTTGGAGCTATTCCAGAGTCAATTGTCTTTTGCAAGGCAATTTTCTCTAGGTCAAGTCCTTTGATGTGCTCGATCAGGCAGTCAATTTTGTCATGAAGAAATTTGTTTTCTTCCTTCGCTTGATACTCTCTTGTTGACAGCTATTGAGAGTTTGAATCTCACCGCCATCAAAGATTTCTCACTGAGTTTCTCACGATTCTTGGCTTAACATAGGCTACTCTAAAGGAATTAAATTCTTCAAGCATATCCCGATTATCCTTGAGAAGTTCTTCCTCATCGAAGCTATCACCGTTGGTTTCATTTTTGTCCAAGGGACTTGGTGAAACTACAACTTCATTTTGAGTCATAGGTAGGACATGAATCATGAGCTATTAAGCATATGTTAGCTTGCTCACAATCCTCTTCCTCCTCTTACGAATCGGCCTCAAACCATGTAGCAACCTTGTTTGTCTTCTATGTCTTCACCAACATACCCTTTTGTTTTTGAAATTTTCTAAAAGTGGGTTTTCGGTATGCTTCAAATTTTGGCTTAGGACATTTTGAGGCAAATGACGTGTTTTTCTACAACACACAAGCTCTTCCTTAGATGAGCTTTCACCAATCTTCCCGAAAGGTTGTTGGTGAGTGTTCTTCCTTCCATATTTTGCAAATTTTTGAAAAGCTTAACAAACATAGCAAATTGTTCATCGATAAAAAATCATTTTCACCGGAAGAAGTAGAAGGTTTGTTTTCAACAATGATTTCTTCTTGACCATGGTCGGCAGAGACACGCTTCGAAGCTGTTTGTCTTGCTCTAGAGCTTGATTAACTTCAAGTTCATAAACCTTTAAACTTGCGTAGAGACTACGAAGAGTCATCTCGCTTAAGTTCTTAGATTCTTTCATAGCCGTGGTCTTCACATGCCATAAGCTACCTAGAGAGCCTAGAAACCTCATGTTCATTTCCTTTTTGTCATATCGCTTTTACCAAGAGAAAAGCAACTATTTATTACCTCACCGAATCGATCGTATGCTTGTCTCAAGGTTTCCTTAGGATCCTTTTGAAAGAATCAAACCGGCTGGATGTATGTATATTTTCTCGTTGTCTCTGTGTCTTGGTCTCCTTCCAAGTATTCTACAAGAGCTTCCCACATCTCTTTCAAGCAGCTTGTACATCGAATCACTTGTCGGGTAGGTGCTTGTGTCTAGAGAGTCGGGTGATTATATTGATTGCTTTGCCGTCAAGTTCTACCAGCTTTCTATCGCCCTCCGTCCATTCTCGATTCTTCTTTAGGAACTTTGCGCAGGTTCCCCGCGATGGAGGCTAGAAGATTTGCCTTCATTGGTACATGTTGACTCGCAAAGTGACACATTTCCATAACCGTTGTCAATAGAGTTCATGAATCTCATTACTTTATCCTTCCATACATCAAAATGACCTTCGTCCAATATTGGGACGTGGTTAGCATTAGATGTAGGCAAAGATATAGTGTGTTTGTGCCATTATGTCGTATCTCTCAAGAGTTTAATCTTGGAAAAACTTGTTTTCAAGAGTAAGGCTCGATACCAATTGTGGGTCCCAATGAGCACAATAATAAGCTAGAAGGGGGGTTGAATAGCTTATTAACACTTTAAAACTTTTAAGTAAGTTCCTTGAAAGTTACTTGCAATCTATGAAAAGAATCAAGTAGCGGAAGACCTTCAAGAAAATTGTTCCGTGTCCGCCGATAAGGACTACCTAGACCTTTTACGTATTACTTAAGTTCTCAATGAAATGGATAATATAAACAATGAAACTAAGCAGTTCAAATAAATAGACAGACGTACAAGTAGGAAATAACACAAGTATTTTGGGATGGTTCACACTATAATGAGTGCTACGCCCACCACCAAGGCAAATCAACCTTGATTTAAATTGTGCACTATGTTTTCCACTTAGATCAATTACAAAGAATATCCCTAATGGATCGTGTACAAAATATTGACTTGTGTTTGGGTCTAGGGAATTAAATATCTGTAAATACAAGATATTTAATTCGTGCAGAAGTATAGTTAATGGAAGTTAACAACAAGAAGAATAAAACAATAAATGTTGAAGAGCAGCTTCTTGTTGTTGACGAGGACTTCTAGATCCGTTAAGGATCTATTGAATGCACCGAATGAAAGACTTGGAGTTGTGTAGATTCGAGCAATTCTTTAAGTGTTCGATTGATTCTCATGCTTGTCTCTTTGTTCCAGCCTTCAATGGCGATTTATAAGCAGTGCATTTCAAAAGAAGAACCGTTGGAGAGGACGAAGACTTCAACAATTTATTCATAAATGCATTAAATGCATGGGGTCAGTCAAGGATTTTCGTCTTCACGATATCTAGAGCGTATAATCATTTCTCGAGATCTTCAAAAGGTGGGCGATTTGGTGTCGATTCGAGAGATGAAGCAGAAAGTAGGGGACACCGCTTTTACGCTTTACATTCAGACGAAAAGGTCTTCCTGCTTTTCGGAAAGTTGCTTTCGGCGGCTTGACATGTCAGGGAATGACTTGGATTAATTCAAATAATATATGAAAATAAGTTTGAATTAATCCAGCTAGCTTTCTGCTGGAGAGGACACGTAGAAGCAGATCAGCTGGACACGAGGTCTACCTATCTTAAGCTTTGAGCAGGTCTTCCGGTGAAGCTGAGAAGGGGTCTTCCGATGTTCCTGAAAAAGTCCTACAAAAACTATACAAGGCAAAGTTCTATACACAGTTGCCACGCTAATCGATACGCAGCCCGATAAGCCACTGAAGTATAAAACTAATGTAATGTACTGATCAGATATAAATTTAACATAAGAATCAACACTATCTTTTCGCGATTGGCCTCAATTCCCCTTTCGTTGACCATATATCCTAAGAATTTCCCCACGACTACCCCGAGGGCACATTTTGCAGGATTCAATTTCATCTTATGCTTCCTCAAATTTGCAAAAGTCTCCTTTAGGTCCTCGACATGGTTGGCATGCTTGGTCTTAATCACCATATCGTCGATGTATGCTTCCACGTTCTTTGTTAATTGATTGTCGAAAACCTTGTTTACCATCCTCTGATATGTGGCCCCGGCATTTTTCAACCCGAAGGGCATCATGGTGTAGCAGTATAACCCTCCTGCAGCCTGGAACGTCGTGTGTATTTGATCTGCCAGCCACATTCTAATTTGATGGTACCCGGAGTAGGCATCTACGAAGCTTAAGATCTTGTGCCCGACTATGGAGTTTACCAGCTGGTTGATCCTTGGCAAAGGATACCAGTCTTTCGGGAAAGCTTTGTTTAAGTCGGTGAAATCAACGCACATTATCCACCTTCCGCTCGACTTTTTCACCATCACCACATTAGCTATCCACGTTGCATACAAGACTTCTTTGATGATCTTTTCTTTGAGTAACTTGGACACTTCTTCCTTGATTGCCGCTTGTTTTTGTGGGGAGAAAATTCTCGCCTTTTGTTGGATTGGAATAGAGTCGGGGTCAATGCTGAGCTTATGCATAGCCACGTCCTGACTAATCCATTCCATGTCATCGACTCTCGAAGCAAAAACATCCAAGCTTTCTTTTAAAATCTTAATAATTGATGCCCGCTCCTCTTCGGGTATTTCCCTTCCAACTTTGACCTTTTGTTCCGGAAAGTCGAGGTTGATGACGATCTCCTCTAAATCTTCATGTGGTTTGATTTCCAACCGATCTCGGGTATCCAAGCTCTCAATCACCAATAGTTTCCTAGCAGCCTTTCTTGGGTTTGTCGGGGCGAGGGTTACTTCGGCATTCGGATTTTCCTTTGATGGCGAGCTGGCGTTCCCAACTCGCGTTGATTGTTATGCTTGCGACGGTTTGGAGAGTGTAGGGTCGACGACGAGAACGATCTCCCCTTCGCTTTCCCTAACCCTTTCCATCGGTCTATTTTTTGGATCACTTTTGCCTCGGGCTGGGCCGTGACCGCTTTTTCTTTGTGTTTCTTTTCCTTGTAAATGTACTCAAGCGTACTGGTTGGGTCATTCAATATTGTCCCCATCCCCTTGGTCGTGGGGTATTTCACCCTTTGGTGGGCCAGCGAGGCGACCATTTGAAATTTAGTTTGTGTCAGGGAGCCCAGGATTGCATTGTATGGAGAGGCGAGGTCGATCATAAGAAATTCCACATCCTCCGTTCGAGGAGTTGCACTATCTTCTCCCAGTGTAACCCTAAGGGTAACCGACCCTTTTACTGCAACTTGGTAACCGGTGAATCCTTCTAACTGCACTGTGCTTGGTTTGAGGTGGGCGTCCCCCAACTCTAAGCTGAGGAAACATTTGTAGTACAAGATCTCCCTTGATGTTCCGGCGTCTACCAAAACTCTTTTAACATCACTGTTATGAATCCCAACTCGTAAGGTCAGCGGTTGTTGTCTTGCCGTCTCGCTAATTTCTAGTTCGCTTGGCTTGAACGTGATTCCTCCTTCTTCATCATCTCGTGGTATGGATTTCACCATGTGTTTCAGGTTATAGATCATGTTTTTCAGCCGAGTGCTGCTCGGGGCTGCCTCCCTTATTGTATCGACCATGTTCCTTGGTATTTCATTGTTTGGCTGTGGGTTATGGTTTCTCTGTTGTTCCCTTCCTCTTTGGTTTTTATTTCTTTGCTCGAATCTCTTAAGCTCTCCTCGATCTACCAGCTTTTAAATGGCTCGCTTCAAGCTGATGCACTCTTCGGTCGTGTGACCGATATCCTTGTGGAAGGAACAGTTCTTCTTTGGATCTCGGGGGAAGCGAGTGTCCTTTAGGGGCCATGGTCGTTCAATCCTATCCTGGTCAAGCAAAACATTCATGATATGCTCGCGGGTTGTGTTTAGGGGAGTCCAATTCGTGTCATCCTATTTATTCAGTCCTCGATTATCCTCCTGTATGCAGGTCGATCCTCGGTTGTCGTTTCCCGAATTGTCATGAGCTCGTTGAGCCTCGTCATGTTCTTTTTTCTTCATATCTCTCTTCGCTTCCTCGGTGTTAATGACTCGAAGGGCGTGTGCGTACATCTCCCCTACGGATCCACGATCTCAGAGCATCATTTCCTGCCTCATCAACCCCTGTTGTAGTCCTGAGATAAAGCACATTTTGATGGACTCCTCTGAAATGTATGGTATTTGATCAACCATAGCCATAAACCGATCCATGTAAATTTGGTTGGATTCATTGTTACGTTGTTGTATGCCACACAAGTCTGTTTGTTTCTTCGGTTAAAGCCCCACCGGGGAGAATTGTGTTACGAACATTTACCTGAACTCATCCCAGGTTCCTACCGAATCTGGTAACAGACCGGTGTACAAATTTAGAGCTTTTCCTTGTAGGGTTCCAGTGAAGATCTTTCCCCAAGCGTCTTCCTCTTCGAGTGCCACGGCATTCATCTTGACCTCGAAACTTGCTATGTGGTCGACCGCACTTGTAAGGCCTTGATAAGAGTCAAAGTTTGGTAATTTCCTGTCGGGCAGTGGGGCCTTTCTCATTTTCTCCTTGAAGGGTCCATTCTTGGAAGGGGGGAGCATCATCGGTTTCCCCTTTTCTATGACCTCGAGCCTTCCTCGGAGGTACTTTACCTCCTGCTCGACCTCTATAGGCGGGGTGGGGGTTGCCTACTGTATTTCAGTGGTCGCGTTCCGACCACTCTTCTGTTGTCCCGTTCCCGACTGCTGAGGGTGTGTGTAATGCTCGCACGTTCTGCTTTTCACTACCTCCGTCCTTGGTCTTGACTCTCCCTCCTCGCTTCTTTCCCTCGTACGAGAAGGTGGGCATTTGGATTCGTCGGGAAAGGTCAGTCGACTATGTATGCTTGGCTTAGGTACATGTTCGACTATCCTTTTCCCTAGTCTTGATTTCGCACTTGGGCGAGGTGTGGCATTCCTTTTTTCTTTGCCTTTTGGTGTAGCCCCTTTAATGACTTGGGCTGGCTCTCGAGCAACCATTGCGTTGGGAGTAAACCCCGCCTTTTTGCTCAACTCAAACATTTTACGTTCGACTTCCTGAATCCCTTGGAGATAAAGCTTCTGGCGTTCCCAGAACTTTAGCTCCTCTAAGTATTGTTCTTGCTTGTTCGTTTGTGTTTCTCTATGGGTTTTGGAGCCTATGAGACGCAACTCGTCTTCCTCTTCTTCGCCCTCTGCGAAAGAGGTTTCTGCTTGGTTAATGTCAGTTACTATGTTACGGACGGTGTCTGTCATGCCTCTTCCTTTTAGGGTTTTCAAGCTAGGAGTTATTAGGTCTATTTCCGTGAGTCTATTTGTCGTCGTTAGGGGGGGTTGCATGGCTAGAGGGGTGGTATCATTTACTCCTTGTTGGTTCTGTTTTGTGGGTGTATTCTTGTCCATGGTTTTCTAGTTAGGGTTAAGAGGTAGCCAAGTAAAAAAAAATTCGTTCCCGCAACGGAACCACTTGATCACGCCAAATTATGGTGTGACTATATTTGGAAGTCCACGTGGTGGGACAGAGCGGGTGGATGTCTGATCTGGAAACAAGGTTAGGATATCTGGCTTGATTACTGTTGGATATACTGGTTCTCGTGTTCTCTTGTATTTGTAACCTGAACTGCAAGGAAGAACACCGTTAGGGAGCTGGGAGGTTATCCCAGGTAAAGCCTTCCGGTGTGAGAGTCAGTAGTAGAATAAAAGAGATGAAACACAGGCGTTCCCTGTGGTCACCGTGCTTGAGTGTTGTGTGTAGAATAATGGTTTTGAGTGAATAGTGTCTTACCTTGTGAAGGTGACGAAGCTCTCTATTTATAGTCTCTTCCAAGCTTGTCTTGCAAGCCAAAGCTGGATGCCACAATTGGAGTCCAACCCTATTGGTCGGCAGAGTTGGCCAACTCTCATTGGTCTATGCCCTTGTCAGATGTGTTCAGTGTATCAGGGAGGAAGTCAGCGGCAAACGGTACGGTTTGTGCAGGGCACGTTAACATTTTCCCAATCAGGCGAAGCCGCTTGGCACGTGTCGTACTGTGATGACGTCTTCTTATTCGACCTGGATGGGCCGAGGTACCGACCATGGGGTCTTCTAGTCACATGGTCATTTGAGCTCGAGCTTTCTGAACGCTTTCATGGTCGCCCCTGATCATGGTCGGCCTGATCTTGGTCGGCTTGATCTTGGCCGGCTTAACTATGGTCGGCGTGTCCAGCCAAGTGGTTGTCATCGGTTCAATTTAAGTCATTCCTAGCCGCCACGTGTCATTTACGTGGGAGGCATCAGGTCGGGTCCCTTCAAATTCAAAATGTGAAGCATAAATAACCGATTCAATTTAACAAAATGTTATACTTGAAAGGTGCTACCCTTGACCATGTCCAATTATCATTGTCGTAATATATATGTGTTCATGCTACCACAGGCGATGCAAATGCCAGTGGGCCATAATACAGTAATTTTTACCTTCCAAGAGCAAGAAAACAAGTAGAATAATTTTCTTGCAAAAAGTTAAGTATTCATTACAATAATAGTATATGGAGTACTATTTACTTAATCACCTCGTGATCTTTTTTCTTCGTGCCGTGAGTCCGTGACTGCCGTCTATCCTAGGGTAACAAAATTTTATTAAATGCATTCGGTTATTCGATATGCTCATTATAAAAAATTTATTGGGTATTATTTATTAACATCTAATTAAGTTAATATGTGTTAATAGATAACATCTATAGTGACCAATAATAAAATGGATATCTATGGATATTAACCGGTTATCCATTAAGTTTATCCACTAATACCACCACCACTATTGAGTTTATCAACTAATTAGTTTTTATACACGTACGTTAAACGCACGTAAAATATCTTATTCAACTGAATTATATATAAATAATAAATAAAATGAAGAAGAAGAAAAATTAAAATAATAAATTAAGGAGAACCGTTTAAATAAAAATATATCATTGTAAACTTATATTAATCAAATTTTCATTACCCATTACAGCTTGCTTGAATTGATCTGTTTCACTTACATGAATAAGGACGACATTTTAGAGACTATTGTTCTGTATTCTTACAAATGTGATTATGAACGGATTTCTTATAATTTATACTGATTTTAGAAATAAAAAAAATTGAGTGATTCAATTACACATGTGATATTTCGGCTGCTCCTGATTTCTACATTCATTCAACATTATTTATAACTAGTTTTTTTTAATTCGTGTGTTAAACGCACGTCAACTAAATCGTACATAAAAAAAGAGGATTGATTTATTAACAATTACACATAAGTACATCACTAATCATTATAGATTCTAAAAAATTTCCTTATACACAACATTTGTTGTTTATTAGTTGATTTTTCATCTTCACCGCATATCAATATATTCAAACCAAAATAATTTGTTACTCTAAAAACTACGACATATAATTGTCCATGGCTAAATACTGGTTTTTTTTCAAAAAGAGACATACGTGCAATTATTGGCTTTGACACTTGTTAATTGTCATTGCATATGATACCAGTAATATAAATTGTCTTCTTAGGAACTTGAAAGACAGACTTATATCATATAAAGTTAATGACAATCTTGGGATAAAAACATTTTCTCAAACATTGATTCCTTTCAAAAAAAATTGTTTCAACAATGTAATCCCCAAGATTTATGATAATTAGTCTTCTTTCATTGCATAACTCTACAACATGGTCAATGTTTCTCAATAATATTACTGAAACACTAATTTTAAGTGTCAATTCATGGTCTGACAACGTCGAACACTTTATACTATTCAAAAAAACTATGTATAATGAATGTCTTCGAACAAACTTGAATTTTTTCCGCGCTACAAATAGAATCTGAACTCATATAAGTTATTCATTTTGAATGATTACTTTTATTAAATTATATTTGTATTTTATGAATAACAAATTTTCTGAGAAGAAAATAAACTAAAATCAAAATAACAAAATTATTTTTACCGCTAACAATTATTTTTGTTTTGTAAATTATTTTGATTTTAATAACTTCCATTATATTTTTTTGTTTTATTGACTTTGTAACTATTATTTTTGTTTTATTTTTAAGAATTAGTTATACGGAAAAAAAAATTCGTAATTTTTTAATTATTATTTTGCTAACCTCAGTTTAAATTGTTTTGTTTTATTAACTCTATAACTATTATTTTTGTTCCATCAAATATCTTTATTTTACTAACATATCTTTGTTTTACATAACTATTTTTAAGAATTTGTTTTAAACTTTTGTTCCGTAAATTATTTTTATAATTTTACTAACCCCATTTTAAATTATTTTTGTTTTATTGACTCCATAACTATTTTTTTCCATCAACTTTTTTATTTAACTAATGTATTTTTGTTACATAGCTATTTTTAAGAATTTGTTTTATTTTTTTCCATAAATAATTTTTATTATTTTAGTAACCTCAGTTTAAATTGTTTTTGTTTTTATTGACTTTGTAACTATTATTTTTGTTCCATCAAATATTTTTATTTTACTACCGTATTTTTGTTTACATATATATTTTTAAGAATTTGTTTTAAACTTTTGTTCCGTAAATTATTTTATTTTACTAACCTCCGCATCAAATTATTTTTGTTTTGTTGATTTCGTAACTTTTATTTTTATAGTGGCTTGTTCCATAAATTATTTTTATTTTAATTACTATTTTTTATGTTTAAAGAAAAAAAATTTAAACATAATTAAAAAAGAGGAGATGATGGTGATAAGAGAGAAAATAGAGAGGAGACGGGAGAGAGAAAGAGAAATACAACCAGAGAAGATAGGAGAGAGAAAAAGTGAAATGGTAACTTAAAAGTCAATAATTCAAATATAAAATTTTGGAGGGAGAAATCTACCCTTGTCATTATATATATATATATATATATATATATATATATATATATATATATATATGTGTGTGTATATAACAATATAGTTGTTACATTTAATTAACTTGATTTTAAGAAGCAGAAAATGAAGAGTTTATACATAAATCTAAATACAAACCAAGGTAAAGAAGTATGCAAATAGATATTGACCATCATTGACATTATTTTTTTATCTTTAATTCCCTACTAGGAACTATATCTTTTTACAACTACAGTAGTAAACATCGTTATTTGACAAACATAGAATACAAAAAAATAAAATAAAATCCAATTTTGGGAAATTACACATGAAATTAAGTTTAAGAAAGGACATATTGCGGTCCCTTTCCCAAAATTTCTAATCGCTTTAGTACCTATTTTTTTAACAGTATAAATGCACTTTCGTTAAATTTTTCCTAAATCCCCATGCTTGTCAACAAAAACGCGAAACTTCTTCTTAGTCCTTTTCCCTCGGTACCTTGTTCTTCGTCGACGACAACTTCGAGTTCTATTTTTGATGCCTCCGCTTTGGTTTAACTCTTTGACTTTTCTCATATTTTCAAACTCTATCGTGCAATGGCGAATATTGTATCTAAATTGTTCAAAAATCACAATTGTTGGGTCAATATAACAGGGATCGACCTGTTCGGTCAGATCGAGGGGTAGCGCCCCTTTGTGACCGGGGGGTTCCGCCCCCGTAAGGTAAACGATTTTTCAGCCTTATTCCGAAGGGGATATTCAAAGGATATGCATTTCTTTTGAAAGGATCCGTGATTGTTTTATATATTCAATTGTAATGTATTTTATAGATTTGTTATGTTACTCAATACTTATTCTGTGTATATTCAATACTCACCCTTTGTACATGTAAAATGTTTGATAAATTGTCCAAATAAAAATTTGCATCGTTTTTTAATCTCGATGCATCAATGCGATGCATCGGTTTGGAATTGTGATGCGCCGCTATGAAGTGAAAATAATAGTTACACAATTTGAAATCATGCATGGTGTGGGTGCCCCGGAAAATTCTCCCGCGCCACGCACTCTTTTCTAGGGGAATGCGACGTGTGAAAGGAGCATCACTCTTTCCATTCCATCCTCCCTTGTGTAGGGGAAGACGAAATTAAAAGTGCAGAAAGAATGTTGCTAAAAGCGTGTTGAATACGCCTCGGTCACCTGAGTGAGCATTGGTCCATTATGAGAGCTTTGGGTTTCTCCGCATCTCACCCTCCTTTGTTTAGGGGAAAATAAGATACAAAAAATGCATCACCTTTTTCATTCTCATCGTCCCTTGTTTATGGGAAAACGGAAAAGTGCAAAAAAAGGATGTTGCAAGAGCGCGTGGGAACACGTCCTGCCTCACTATGGACTTTTCGAAAATTGCCTTAAGTCATTATGAGTGCCCGAGGTTTCTCCGTATATCACTCTCCCTTGTTTAAGGGAAAACAAAGTACAGAAAATGCATCACCCTTTTCATTCTCATCGTCTCTTGTTTAAGGGAAAACGAGAAAGTGCAAAAAAAGGATGTTGCGAGTCTCACCATGACCTTAGGCTTATTTTGGATCGCTACGAGTGCTTTGGGTTTCCCCGCATCTCATCCTCCCTTGTTTAGGGGAAAACATGATACAAGAAATGCATCACCCTTTCATTCACATTCTCCCTTGTTTAGGGGAAAACGGAAAAGTGCAAGAAAGGATGTTGCGGGCCTCACTGTGATCCAAAATGTTTTAACAGAGTCATCATCTTTATTTTAAGGAGAAATAAAGAAAAGCCAAAAATAAACCAAAGTTTGTAAAAAAAAGGTTCGGAGGCTAAGTTACGAGGTGGGAAGGGGTTAGGCACCCACCTCGCCCTTGCGATCTCAAAATAGTTTTTGGCTAAAATATGCTTCTTGTTATATTTATCTAAGAAATAAAATAAAGCATTAAAAAAGAAACAAATATATATGTATTTACATTATTTACTGACTTGCAGCTACCTCATTCCAGTAATTACAAATACATTTAAAAATATTTGACCATAATAATGGCTATTTTTAATGATATTTTCTACATAGATCCGACCAGCATAACATGTTATATTTTTTACATTTGACTGGATGAAAATAACACTTTTATAATAAAAACCCTTAAAGGCTCACCTTTAAGAGCGTGGGTGTGCTCGCTCTGTCCTTTCGGGAGAGGGAGTCTTTTTGCTGTTATTGCGATTCGGGCATAATAGCTTCTTCCGAAAGTTGCTTCTGGGCACCGTCAAATGGGCGGTGTAACTACTTGCTTTTTTGCTGTTGTTTGCTTGCTGCTGATGGAAATCGGGCAGAACAACTGCTTGCTTCTAGCGGATTTGGCCTTCGGATTCGGGCAGAGCAACTGCTCTTTTTGGGATTTTTGGACCGGGGGAATAAGGTGGAAACCTAGCTGGGAGGCTAAGGCTCACTTTGACCAATTGGTTTTGTGTTTGGGGGAAATTTGGCAGAGCTTCGAGGCTTATAGGAGAAGGGGAACTCTCAGCGCTCTCACTGCGTAAACTTTCAGCGGTGTGTTACTGCGTATTTTGTGTGTGAATTTCTGTAGCCGGAGCCTTCTATTTATAGGCCGAAGGAGGGATTCCTTCGTCATTAAGATTTTCTTTTTGAGCTTCATCGGCTTGTACCGCGCACTTGAGAGATTGTAACGAAAGCAAAAAGGTACAGTGCACTAGCACTATTTGGGTGCCGCCTACATTGGAATTGGGCATGGCGCCACAAAGGCTTGTTGGTGGCGCCAGGAACTTTTTTCTTTCAACATTTTTGCACTTTGGCCCCCTCAATTTACTGTTCATGCATCCTTTCATTTATTTTGCACTTTTTACATTCTAAACCCTGTAACTTGACATCCATTAGCCCTTTTAATAGTTATTGATATTTTATGCCATGTTATATACCAGAGGTACGAAATTGGGGTGTCTACATATGGTGATGCATCGAATTTCAATCACGATGCATCGTTATGAAATGAAATATGATGTATATTAGAATATAAAAGTAAATCCCGATGAACAAATTGGATTCATGACGCACAAATTGTACATTGCGATGCTTGAGTTACTAATTGTGTAGTGCATTTCGCTTCATTAAGGGTATACTCGACATTTCACCTGAAAAGTATATTTTACCGATTAAAAATATGTCAAGGTGTTTAGCGGTTAGATAATGACGGGAGGGGACCGACTCGGTTTTCAACCACAAAAAATTGTATTGAGTATTGACAATGGATTCAAGCTCAAAACTGAGGAATTTATCAAGTATAGCCCTTTGACCCATGCAATATTCTTTCATGACTTTTAACCAGCCAAAAAAATGGAACAAATCGAACAAATAAAAATACCCTTCGGATTTTAGGATCGATCAAGGTCGATTAACTAAATCTTGATCGACCTAAAGGTCGAGTTGATCGACGTTGAGCACACTATATTAGTTTTGAAAGCTAAAAGAGTATTATGGACAATTCATCACAAATAAGGCTATGAAAAAACATTTTTTTATAGTTAGGTTAGTTTTGAATTTGGTAGATTTGAAAAGGTTATTAATAAATATAACCACTTCAAAACTTGTGGGCTATAAGCGTCTAACTACGGAATAACTCGACTACCTCTTTTTTCTTTTAGAATAAATTACAGGCCAGTCCACTTTTTAAAGTTTATAATCACTCTAGTCTTTTTTTTTTTCAACCGCAAAAGGACACTTTTGAGGGCGAAATGACTGCGATACCCTTAATGAGCCTGAGACGCGCTACCTTTTTGTATCACGGTTCGAAAATATCAAGTTAAATTTATGAACCATAGTGTAATTAGACTATGAAATTAAACTATTGAACCGTGATGCAAAAATTAATACAATGAAATTTATGAACCGCGATTCAAAAATAGACTAGGAAATTAAACTTTAAACTACAGTGCAAAAATGAATGCAATGAAATTTATGAATCGCGATTCAAAAATAAACTAGGAAATTAAACTTTGAACCACAATGCAAAAATATTATCTAATTCATTTTTGCACCGTGATACAAAAATATAAATAACCATTTTATGTCATCCACCTTCTTGTTCCATCTCCTCTGTCGTAAACCTTCTTCTTCCTTCTCTTTCTCCGTCTTCGTTCAAATTGAAAAATATTTAATTGAACCTAGCACAGATCTATTATAATTTCGTATTTCATTAATCAAAAAACTCGTTTACCTTTTGGGGGCGTTGCCCCCGGACCCCCACGACAGGGCGCTGCCCCCTCAACCTTTGCGACCTAATCAGGGAGATCGATCCCCGTTTCGTTGCACACAATTGTGATTTTCGAATCCAAAATGTATTGTCGAAGCTATTGAAGATGATGATGATATTTTTGGAACAATATTTCGATAAGTAGTCTTTTGCAATTAAAAAAAAAAGAATATAAACTTTGTAAAAGGTACCTGCCAAAATTTTACGGTTTCTTTTAATAACATGAGGAGGGCCAAAGAGCAGTGTTCTAAAACTCCCCGCCTAGCTTTGCTTAGGCATTAGGCCCCTCTCTACCGCCGCGACTTTCTTAGTCGCCGCCTAATCGACCAAGTCGGTGCCTACGCCAAACCTCGCCGACCTTAATTTATTTTTGTAGCTTTGATTTTGTGGCATGCGGTGACCGGAGAAAGAGGGGGGGCGAACTGGAGATGGAAGGGGGAGTGGTAATGGTGAGGCTGAGAGTGAGAGTGAGGTAGAAAGAAAAGGGGTTTGATTTTGTGGATATTTGGTGGGATGAGAGAGATGATAGATTAAAGGGTTAGATCTAGGAGGAAAGAAATTGGAGGATGAAAAAATGAGGAGAGTCGGTCTGCCGGAGAGAGAGAGAAGAAAAAAAAGAAAGGAAGAAAAAATGGTTGCCGGTCTGTCAGATAGATAGAAGAAAGAAGAAAAAAAAGATGAAGAAGAAGGGTGCTGTCTCGAGACTCAGAATTTATAATGAGAAGTAATTAGGGAGGATATTTTAGACTGTCGGTTGTAGGGACAGTAGGTAGGTGGAATAATATTTTTTTGTTTTTAGTTTTAAGCTTGGTTGGTGTATTGCTTTGAGGTTGTTGAGAATTGAGATTAATGGTAGGTTTGTATATTTTTGTTCATTTTACAAATATAGGCAAGTGTTTGATAAAATGATAAACATAAAAAATAATAATAATAAATTTGTAGTCAATGTGTTAGATCTTTGATGCAAATTATCAAAAAAAAAAAAAAAGGTAATTATGTCTTAATTCTAGGCTTCGTCTAAGCCCCGATTACACCTCGATTAGTCCTTTAAACGCTAGATGTTAATGTACCACCTAACCACCGCCTAACGATTTTTAAAACCTTGCCAAAGAGTTAACCATTTGGAAAGCTTTGAGGCCCTTGCCGCTATTCCAATCGATACGCGTTATTCCCATCTGTAAACTTTTTCTTTTTCTTGGATCCGATCTTGATGAGCTTTCTCACTTAATTCATATAATTGACACTTTTCATAGCAAAATTAGTACTTTTATAACAAATTGCGATGTTACATTTGGGTCGAATACCTTTGTCCTTCCCCAATCCCAACCATACCACTTCAAAGTTCAAAGTTCAAATTAATGTTCCGTATTCCATCTTTTTTTGCTAGGGTAAGTTGAATGGTACGGTCAAAACCAAATTTTGACCCTTATATAAAAGTATTAAACATTCTAATAATTAAAGTAAAAAAATATCAAAATTATGTATAGTATTAGGGAAGGTACCAAATTTGATATCTTTCCTAATACCATACATAATTTTAATATCATTCATTTTGATTATATATTTATATCATAATATGTGTTGGTAAATTATTTTATATTAATATTTTATTTTTATTTTTATATTATGATATGAGTTGAATATTTTTTTTTTCAAAATTATTATTATATCAAATTTTAATACCTATAATTGAAGATGATTATTTGATACTTATAAATAATAACTAATATATATTAAAATTTGATCTTGATATTTATAAGGAAGTACCACCATTAAACTTTCATTAAGAATTGTTTATATTTTTTAAAGGGGTATAGTGAATTACTCTCTTAGTTACTTCCCACTTGACTGTCAACTTTTTGGTTTTTTTTCAAAGATTAAATAAGTTAACTTTTAGACTATTTTTCAAAGTTATATATATATATATATATATATATATATATGAAAGGCCATTTCCACTACATTATTGTATTAATAAGTAATATTTTCAAAATAATATTTTTTGAATTTAAGCTACACATTTTATTTAGTAATAAAAGTTACAAATATGATGTTTTTTATGGGTTTTAATTTTTATAGACAAATAATTATCCAATTAAGCAAATATTAATTTTAATTCTTGAACACATCTCATGTAAAAAAATATATTGATTAAATTTTTCTAAAAAATACCAAGTAGAAAAGGTTACCTTTTTGATTGGCGTACGAGTACGAAAATTAACTTTGAGGGACCAACCACAAAATACAAAATAAGAGAAATAGCCTAAAAAGACTCTCTCTCTCTCTCTCTCACACATTCGAATGACTATTGGCTTGTAGTTACTCCATCATACATCCAAATAAATTTTCATTCAACTACGCAGAACCTCTCTCTCTCTCTCTCTCTCTGTATATATATATATATATCCATTCCCTTGTAATCAACCATTCTAATCTCTCTCTCTCTCTCTTCTTTTTTCTTGTTCATCGTCATCATCATCATAACCAATTAAGCGTGTGGAGCTAGAAAACACAAAGAATTCTCCATCTTTGTGCTTCAATCTTTATAAACTATATATAGCAAAGGCAAAATGAAGGACATTAAGTCCAGGAAACAAAGCAGTTTCATGAAGGCACCCATTAGAATTTTAACCAAGGCAAGGGACTTTTACATCAGAAGCTTCACCGGGTGTGCAGGCCAGTTCGATTGCAACACTGGCTTTGGTTGTCCAACAGTACACGTGTCAACTTTGCCCAAGAGCTTCAGTGTTAATAGCTCCACCTCCACGAGATCATATTCTAGTGCTCATGACGACGACGACTTTGCTGAGCTCGTGAGAATTGCTTCAGCCAGACGTTTGGGTAAAAAAGTGGAGACTGAGTTTTTCCGGCGGCAGCAGTCTCCGACTGGTGGTAGTGGAGGAACGAAGGTTTTGGCTAGAAGTCAGAGCGTGGCTATAGGGAGGATTGATGAAGATAAAGCTTGTGATTTTGGCGATGATGATGCCAAGGTCAACGCTGATGTAACGTATCCAAGAAGTAGAAGCCACACTCCACTTTCTGCAAGAAATGTTTGTCAAGGTTATTGATTGACTTAACTCTTAACAAACAACTATGAACATCCTTTTGGTGATAACCAGTGAACATCATTTGAATTTGTCTCTATTTTCCCCTATAATCAATGCATTAAAAACTTATACGGCTCTTAACTTTGCATATTGCGCGCAATTAATGGCCGGCCTAGGCATAGGACCACTAGCGGCTGCCTAAGCCCCCGAATTTTTTTTTATTTTTTTGCAAATTTTAAGTGGGTATAATTTTAAAAATATGTTTTCCTCTAGGACCATCAATTTTTTAGATATTTCATGTAACTACAAATTGGTTGCCAAATGACAAAAATGCCATCAATGAAGACAGATCTAATCCGGTCTAAAAAAATTCAAAAAAGTTGATGCTAAAATTTGACATCAGCATTGATTTCACAGTTTATTCGAACAAAAAAATTCAAAAAAACTGATGTCAAAAAGCTAATGCCAAGGCTTGGCATCAGGTGAAAAAAATTCAAAAAAGCTGATGCTAGGGTTTGACATCAGTATTGATTTCACAGTTTATTCAAACAAAAAAAATTCAAAAAAACTAATACCAAAAAGCTGATGTCAAGGCTTGGCATCAGGTGAAAAAAATTTCAAAAAAGCTGATGCCAAGGTTTGGCAACATCATTGATTTCACAGTTTATTCAAACAAAAAAAATTCAAAAAAGCTGATGTCAAGGCTTGGCATCAAGTGAAAAAAAAATCAAATAATTCAGGCATCAGGTTGCTGATGCCAAATGATCGTGGCATCAGGTTGACAAACTCATTCTTCATCTTCTCTGGCATCAGATTGCTGATGCCAAAATACATCAGGTTGTGCACCGTGAATTTTCTATTTTAGCTACACCCTCTCTCTCACACACACAACACCAATGCCCACCACTATTTGTCCTCCCAGTCGATCCATAAACAGCAAATGGGATAGACCCAATGGAGCTATGGCAGAATGATCAAAGAGCATGGAGCAAAAAAGATAGGGACATATAAAGCATCTTCACTGTTCCGCCTTCATCTCTGCAAAGCGTCGTCGCCACCAATAGCACCACCACTTCAGATCCTCATCCTTTAAGCAATCAACTGAATCCTTTATGCCATTTCCTCGTTTTCTAAGCATCGTCATGGCTAGCAGAAGATGAAATCATAAACCCAAAACAAAAATCGAACATGGGAGGGAGTCAATTTCTTGCTCTTGCCATTGTTGTCGCCGTCAATGGCGGAATCAAGTTTGAGCTCGTCACCTTCCTCCCCATTTGTCACAGTCACCGTCCTCACCCTGTTAGTTTCTTACAAAGAAACACTCTCACATTCCTAAAACCCTGCTGCTCTCTCGATAGCTTCGATTTTCTGCATTCTCGTGTTAGATCGGTCATTTCCTTCCCTCCAAACTTTCTCTTTCTACAAAACATTCTCTCTCTATTTGAATATAAATTGGAGGAAGCCCTAACTTAGCCACTCCATACCCATTTCAATCTTTTTCCTATGCTTTTTCTGTGAAAATGACGACCAATATGGCGTGAAAAAAATCCGAAGGTTCTCTCGCTGTGAAATCAACGGAGACATTGAATTGTCTGGGGATTTGAAATTAAAGATTGAAACGATGAGACGAGGCCGGGCTGTCGTCCACAAATTCATCATCCACTCGTAAGAATACGTGCATAAAGGGGGAGTGACGAATTTTCGCTCCAAAATTATACCTGAAAGATATGTCTAAAAAATAGCTGGATTCATTTGAAAACATGTTTCAAAAGATGTATCGGCTTGTAATTTTTCCTTTTTTAAGGTAAAATTATAGACGTCCTTTTACAAAGTTTCTAGAAAAAATTGTGGGTCGATTCTTTTTTTGAAATTTTTAATTGCTAAAGTATATTTTTTTAAAATTTTCAATCAGAAAAAGTCACTTTTGGTGGCAAAATGACTACGATACCCTCAATGAACCGTATGCACACTACAGAGGTCATTATTTTTGCACCGCGATTCATCAATTTTATCACATTATTTTTTTGCACCGCAGTTCAATAGTGTAACTGCTAATCTATTTTTGAACCGCGATTCATCAATTTTTATTAAATTAATTTTGCATCGTGGTACAATAGCGTAACTACCAGTCTATTTTTGTACCGCGATTCATCAATTTTAGTACATTAATTTTTGCACCGCGATTCAATAGTGTAATTGCTAGTCTATTTTTGAATCACAATTCATCAATTTTAGTACATTAATTTTTATATCGCGGTTCAATAGTGTAATTGATAGTCTATTTTTGAACCGCGATTCATCAATTTTAGTATATTAATTTTTGAACCGCGATACAAAATACTAAAGAACCAAACCACGTCATCCACCTGTTTTTTTTTTCAATTGCAAAAGACTACTTTTTGAAATATTGTTCCAAAAATATCATCGTCTTCTTCAACAGCTCCGACAATACACTTTTTATTCAAAAATCACAATTGAGTGCAGCGAAATTGGGATCGACATGCCCTATTAGGTCGCGGGGGCAACACCCCTTTGTGGGGATTCGGTGTGCAACGCCCCCGAAAGGTAAACGGGTGTTTTGATTCATGAAATACGAAATTATAATAGATCTATGTTGGATTGAAAGATTTTTCACTTTGGACGAAGGCGGAGAAGGAGGAGGAAGAAGAATACTTACGATGGAGGAGATTGAAGAAAAAGGTGAAGGATGTAAACTGGTTATTTATGCTTTTGTATCGCGGTGCAAAATTGAATTAGATAATATTTTTGCACCGCAGTTCAAAATTTAATTTTCTAGTTTATTTTTGAATCGCGGTTCATAAATTTCATTGTATTAATTTTTGCACCGCGGTTCAAAGTTTAATTTCGTAGTTTATTTTTGAATCGCGGTTCATAAATTTCATTGTATAAATTTTTGCACCGCGACTCAAAGTTTAATTTCCTAATCTATTTTTGAATGCGGTTCATAAATTTCATTACATTCATTTTTGTACCGCGGTTCAAAGTTTAATTTTCTAGTCTATTTTTAAATCGCGGTTCATAAATTTCATTACATTAATTTTTGTATCGCGGTTCAATAGTTTAATTTTATAATCTAACTAGTCTTACACCCGTGCATTTAACACACGGACATATATTTTTTTAATTAAATTTTATTCAAACAAAACAAAGACAATAAATAAAATTAAAAGAATGAATTGCAACTATCTAAATAGAAATACATCATTGTATCGGTAATATGATAGACTATAAATTCATTGTACACAACATTTGTTGTATTATTTTGTTGGTTTTCCTTATTTATCTCATATCAATCAATATTTTTAAACCAAAACAATTTGTTAACCTAGCTAAAAATCATGATATGCTTTGAACCATACTTCAGGAAGTGTCATATATGCGGCAATGATTGTCCTTAACTATTGTTAATCGTTATTGCATATGATAGTACCAATGAGACAATGATTGACCTTAACTTTTGTTTGACCTACATGTTTTCTCTGGTTGAAATTATAAGTAATGGTTTGTTATTATTTTTTTTATGTTTCTAATATTTTAATAAATACACTTTTGTAGGGACTATCTTGGTTTGACATAAAAATAAACATATAATTTTTTTAGAATACACGTTGACAAAAGCTGATTGTTTAAGTTCATTATATTTATCTTCGATAAGACCACAAATTTTTAGCGTATAAAATATTATTAAAAAATTTGATTTCGATTTATTAAAATGTAAAATGGAAAATAAAATTATGATATAGATGTTTTTAAGATATTTTTTCAACAGGTTCGATGGAGATGGAAAAATATTTTTCCATTTATGCTTCTTTATATTTTTATAGATTTGTCAATGAATTACTTTTACTTTTGGTCTATTTCATTAGACGTTCACTTTAGTTTTAAATACATCAATAAGTTGTTTCAACAATTATGATGAAGATTTATATTCATTAAGTAGTACTATTTTGATATTAATTATATTTTCGTGATCGTGTTTTTTTTTTTTTTGTGATTTTCCTGTCATCTAGATGTGATATTTTTCTTTTTAGTGATGGAGACAATGACATTCTTGTGATACTTTGTTTCTAACATTACTTGCATTCAAATTTTAGCTCCTACAATGTGATGTCCAAGCCTTTTAAGGGTTAGTTGGTAAAAAAATTATAATAAAATATTAGTTGATTTTTTGAAGTACAATAATAATTAGATTTGGGGGATTGAGCATTAAAACCCGAACAAACAACAATATTTTTACAAAAAATTCTAGTTCGGATTTGATGGAATTTGGTTCGTTGGTTAATATTCAAGGTTTTTTTTGTTTGACCTACATGCTCGGATTGAAATTAAATCATGATTTATTATTTTATTTTTTCTGTTTCGAATATTTGAATAAACGCACTTTTGTCGGAACTCTTGATTTAATGTAAAAGTAAAAGTATAATTTTTGTTATAATATATGTTGGCAGAAGCCGATGTTTAAGTTCATCATATTTTATCTTCTACAAGACAAAAAATTTCTAAACTGCCTGGCCCAATAGGCCCAAACGTAAGACATGTGCTTGACACACTTTCTTCAGTCATGAGCAAAACACGTGCACTCCAAAGTCCAAGTCAAAATTGTGAAGCGGGCCAGACTTTGGTCATTATGATGTGAAAGCCAAATATGTATCTCTCAAAATTTGGGGGCTAAATATCAAATTAGCAAGTGCACAGCGAGCTGGGGGCTCAACACCCAGCGAGCAAGTGTTCAACTAGCAGGCTTACTATGTTCAGTTATGTAAGTAACGGTCATCCCGGACGTGGGCAGTTATCTCCAAGAAACTCGATTCCACATTCATGATTAGATCGTTGTGCTGGACGTGGCAGTTAATGTTCCGCCATGCACGCAACGACATTTAATGGGGAGTTATCTATCTTCCCATGAAGGCTATAAAAAACCTCTCCCATCAAGGGAGGAAGGTACGTGATTTCCGACCAAGGCTAAACTCTGTCAAATTTCTTACTCAACTGAGTGTTTGCTAATTTACACGCCAGAGCTCATTTGCGGGTTCAGCCCCTACCTAGTTCACAATTGGTGTTTGTATTGCAGGTTTGGGCCTTGAAGGTTTTTGGATAGAATTGAAAGCCAGATATCCAGATTGTTAAGCGCATTGTGTCCAAGGATTATTTTGGACACATCAATTAAGCCCCTGCCTAGTTCACAGTTGGTGTTTGTATTGCAGGTTTGGGCCTTGAAGTTTTTTGGATAGAATTGAAAACCAGATATCCAGATTGTTAAGCTCATTGTGTCTGAGGATTATTTTGGACGCATCAGTTGGTTCCATTGCTGGGAAACGATTTTGTTAGGAGCAATCTTATTTTCTGACAACTTTACAAGTTTTAGTTATGGCTGAAAAGGGAGTCAATGGCGGTATTCAGGTGGAGGAGGTACATACAGCCAAGCCTAGCATGAACCTTCCAGCTGGTAATAATCCACCACCTCCACCACTTCATGACGCTCGTCATCAGCTCAATCAACGGCGGGGTTTGGATTCGTTGGCCAGGAGTGCCGTTGCTGCTGTTGGTCTAGCTAATGAGTTTTGGGAGGAAGCTTTATGTCAGAGGGCGATATATCCGGGGAAAATGCACCAGTTGAATTTGGAGTTAATTGCAATGGGCAAGCCCCCACTACCCATTGAGTTGGAGCCCCTTCCGGGTATGCCCGCGCCAAGTCAAGCAGCCAGTGTATCCAGGTTGGGGAGGAATCCTCAACATCCAGTATAGGTTCTTTTGCAACCTCGTGAACGAGAATCCAACAAGGGGCGGAGCCAGCAAGAGGGGCAAGCCAGTCACAGAGTTGTTCCGAGTGTTCATTCTCGATTGGGACCCCGGGCAAGAGAGGATTCGGCACAGTCTTGTCGCCGTTGAAGGTCGCCTTCTCCGCGAAGGTCGCACCCTCGCCGCCCTCGTTCACCATCCCCGCGCAGGTCGCATGCTCGCAATCATCTCACTCCATCTCCTAGGAGGTCACATGCTCGTCGTCCTCGGACACCTTTGCCTGGAAGGTCATAAGTACATCTGTCACATCATTCCAGAGGCGGGCGTGAGTTGCCTCAAACAAATGCACATAAAAGTCTAGTGGCTCATGATCCAGTACCTTAACTCGCAAGTGTAGCCCAGGCACAAGTGGCGCAGGCCGTGGTTATAGCTCAAGCTGTGGGAGCTATGGGATCCCCACAGGCTCCTCTTATGGCCGGGGTGCAACCTCAGCCCGCGGGTGGTTTGCTTGCCACCATCAACATGCAAGAGTTTGAAGACTTAAAGCGCAGTATGAAAGCTTAGGAGCAGGGCAAGGCCCTGGATGGGAATTTTTTGGGCACGTCAGCTAGTCCTTTGGCCCCTTGGATTGAGAATGCACCTCTAGTACAAGGGCTCATCTTCCCTAATGTTAAAGAATACACAGGGAAGACTAAGGCGAGAGATTGGTTGATGTCATTTGAGTCCCAAATTGGCCTTGTAACGTCAGACGAGGCATTGAAAATACGGGCTTTCATAGGGTCGCTACAAGGAAAAGCATTGGCCTGGATGGGAGCTCTTCCTCGTAGCTCTATCAACAACTGGGCTGATTTGCGGGCAAAGTTCTTAGCCAATTTTGGAACTTCGGGGGCAATCGCAAAAACAAGGGCTGACTTAGTTGAGCATGCGGTTTGAGGTCAGAGTTGAGCATGCGGGAGCCCAAGACGCAGGCAGAGATGTTGATGCGGGCTCAAAAGTGATGCGTAGGGGAGACCGCGAAGAAAGAAAAGAAGAAGGAAAGCAAGAATGGGGAGCCTGGCTAATGCCAAAGGTGTGGCGGCGGGGTGCAGCAAAGCAATATAATGTAAGAAATCATGATATGACCGCAAAGGAGTTTCTGGGAGTTTCTTCGAAAGTGATCTCACCCCGCTCAATACATTGCGGGAGGATATAATGAAGTTCGAGATGAGCCCCGACCACCGCGCATGAATCCCGAGGATTCCTGTGGATCTGACCAAGAGGCGTGCCTATCATGATGACTATGGGCATACGACGGAGGAGTGCTGGCCGTTGAAAAAGGCCATATAGAAGTTGATAAATGAAGGTCAGTTGGACCGGTTCAAGAGAGATGGAAATAATAGGGGGAATGCCCTCGAAGAGATGCACCCCAAATTCGGGGGGGGGGGGTAATAAATGTGATTATGGACGAGGAACCTACACTTACCCAGCTTGGCAAGTAGATCTATTTTTTGTCGAAGGTGGTAGATTGCCCGACCACTTTGCAAGCAGGGGAGGAGTCAATACAGTTCACTCGCAGCAAATTGGCTAGTAATGTGGCCTGGGAGCGCTGATCGCTTTCAAGCTCGCTACGTTGATGGTCGGGTTGTGTATAGGATCTTGGTGGACACAGGGGCATGCAAAGATGTGATGTATTATTTCTGCTTCCAAGGCCTAGAATTGAAGGATGAATGTCTCAAGCCCTATGCAGGAACCTTGGAGGGCTTCATTAATCACAAAGTGCCGATCAAAGGCACGGTTGAGCTTGAAGTCTTCATTGGCGAGGGTATTCGTACCAGGGTGGAGAAGGTTACCTTTATGGTGATCGACCTTAAATCTCCCTACAATATAATTTTGGGGGTTCCCAGCATGAGAAAATTTCATATGGTTGCCTCCATCCCTCACCAGCGGGTAAAGTTTTATACAGATCAATGATTGGGGGTCTTGAAGAGTCAGCCCCAGGAAGTGTTGGAATATGCTCGGGATAGTCAAAGCAAAAAGCAAAAACTGACTCTTGAAGATGGCGAGCAGAAGGTCACCATCAGCACTAAGGAAAAGTCTCACGTGAATCGCTGGCTCTTTGACGATTGCTTGCGGCGGCGAGAGAGTTCGACACAGAGGGCAGTAGTGTTGCGAGAGGAAATCACTTGTCCTTCGCCGACGATAGGGGCGGGGGGACAAGTCGAGCAGGCTGTGGATATGGAGCTGACCAAATTACGAGGCGTAAACTCAGTCGAAGAAGAAGAAAAAATGGAATATGACACGCTCCAAATGCGGGATGAACCCGAATTTACAGCTCACGACGAGCTTGAAGAGGTTGTTATTAATTCTACTTATCCCGAGCAAAAAATAAAGATTGGCAGAGCATCGTCGATTGAAGCTCGGGCTAGTTTGGTCAAGCACTCCGACTTGAATTGATGTGTTCGGCGTGTTCCTGGCGGCGAAGACACGCAAAAGTGGTTACGAGACGTTGCAGTTCATTGCCTTAGCGTGGATCCAACTTTTAGGCCAATTCAGCAGCGGCCTAGAGTATACTCCACAGAAAAAGACAAACCGATCAAGGAGGAGGTCAAAAAACTGCTCAGCGCGGATATCATCGAGGAAACTCACCACCCCACTTGGTTGGCTAATGTGGTTATGGTTAAGAATTCGAACGACAAGTGGAGGATGTGTGTGGATTTCACTTACCTCAATAAAGCATGCCCGAAGGATTGTTATCCTCTTCCTCGCATTGACAAGCTGGTAGATGCCATATCGGGTTTTGAGTTTTTGAGCTTCAGTGATGCATATTCAGGATATCACCAGGTGAAGATGAACGATAAGGATAAAGCATTGACTGCATTTCGAGCAGCGGGAGGCCTCTATTGTTACAAGATGATGCCTTTTGGCTTGAAGAATGCAGGAGCTACTTATCAGCAAATGGTGAACAAGGTTTTCAGCTCGCAGATAGGAAGAAATGTTGAGGCATATATAGATGATATGGTCGTGAAATCCAAAGGACATGATCATACCGTTGATTTGGAAGAAACCTTCAACAAACTCAGGAAGAATAACATGAAGTTAAACCCGAGCAAGTGTGTGTTCGGTGTAAAGGCAGGGAAATTCCTGGGCTTCATGGTAAATGAGAGAGGGATTGAAGCGAACCCTGAGAAGATCAAAGCTCTGGTCACAATGAAGCCTCCTCGGTGCATCAAGGATGTCCAGAAACTTAATGGCCGAGTTATCACCCTTAGTCGCTTCATTTGTAAATCGGCAGAGAGATGCTTGCCTTTTTTCAAGGTGCTGCGGGGAAACAAGGGGTTCGAGTGGACAGCTGAATGTGAGGAAGCTTTCAAACAGCTGAAAAAGTACCTGGGTCAACCTCCATTATTGAGCAGCCCGGTCGTAGGAGAAAATTTGTTTGTGTATCTCGCGGCCATGGAGCAGGCTGTGGCCACTGTGTTAGTTAGGAAAGAATGTTATCTCCAAAATCCTGTGTACTATGTTTCTAAGGCCCTCACCGCGATGGAAGGGCGTTACTTTAATGCAGAAAAATTGGTTTATTCGCTTGTTGTTGCTGCTCGGAAACTTCGAGCTTATGTTTCTGCACACCCCATCATTGTATACGCAGACACACCTCTCAGGAAAATTCTGCACAAGCCAGATTCTTCTGGTCGCTTGCTCACCTGGTCAATCAAGTTGACTGAGTTTCAGATTGATTACCAGCCTCAGAGAGCTATTAAGGCACATGTTTTAGCAGATTTTGTGGCTGAGACTAGTTTCAAGGATTCAGGCGAGGAGGAGACTTCCAACCAGACTACATCAGCGAATGTCCCTATTCAGCGATCTCGCCCAGATTATTGCTGGGAGTTACATGTGGACGGTTCAGCTAGCAGGCTCAGAAGCGGAGCATGTCTTTTATTAATTCCCCCCGAGCAAGATGTGGAGTTTGAGAAGGCTTTGCGTTTCAAGTTTCCAGCATCAAATAATCAAACAGAGTATGAAGCATTGATTGTGGGGCTTGAGCTCGCGCAGGATGTAGGGGTGCGCGAAATCGTGATTTACTGTGATTCGCATGGCTGGTTGTCAGGAATCGTCATGGTGATTATCGCCCATCATCCAGTTTTGGTTCGATACTGTGCCATGGTGAAAGAGATTTTGAAGGATTTTGATTATTAGGAGCTGGTTAGAGTTGGCCGCGAAGATAACATGCGTGTAGATTATCTCTCGAAGATGGCTGAAGAAGAAATTCAATCTTTACATCCCAGGGTCATGATTGAGTACTTGGAAGTACCAGCAATAGAGAAAGGGAAATCATAGATATTGAGCCCACAACGAAATGTTGGATAGATGACTTAAAAGAATACATCGAGCATGGAGTGTTGCCCGAGGACAAGTCAGAAGCGCGGACCATTCAGAAACAAGCATGTCGGTATGTTATCCTGGACAAAGTCCTCTATAGGCGGTCATATACTAGGCCTTTGCTTAGATGTGTGCAGCCAGAGATGACTAAGTGCATACTGGGGGAAATTCATGAAGGAAAATGTAGGGGCACTGGTCAATCTGGCCATGGCAAAAAGGTTTTAGTGTGGTGTTTTTATTGGATAATACCGCCATAGGCACAAGATGTAGAGCTCAAACTAACACAATGTAATGTCTCGACGCCATGATCAAGTGTCAACATTACATGTCACAACTCTAGACTAAAAACATGCTTTAAAAACATGGATAATAAACATATTAAACAAACCAATACATGGTTAAAACAACTAAAGCATAAGCATCATAAATACGTAAGGACCTAATAAAACAATGGTACTAATTAAACATTACTAATAATTAAACAAATCAAGTCTTGCTACATAAAGTTTATATAACTTTATCGCGTCTGATAACCTCGGTTACCTCCACCGAAACCTGGTGGCATCATGGCCGTTTGATGTGGGGTATAGCCTAATGGATTACTTCCCAAAATGGATAGAAGCCAAGCCTTTGGCAACTATTAGTGAGGTAAATGTAACCGACTTTGTACATTAGCATATATGGTTTCATTTTAGCATACCAAGGGCAATAGTTCTGATCATGGGACTCAGTTCTCGGAAAAGTTCACAAAGGCGTGCGAGCAGATGCGTGTGAAACACTGGCAATCTTCGGTCGTGTATCCTCAGGGTAATGGGCAGGCTGAGGCAGCTAACAAGCAAGCTTTGCATGCCCTCAAAAGAAATCTTGAAGAAAAGGTAGGGAGATGGGTGGATGAGCTACCGTCAGCCTTGTGGGAGGTCAGGACAACGGTCAGGGGGCCTACGGGCGAAACCGCTTTTTCCCTCGCTTATGGGTCAGAGGCCATGGCACCGGTAGAAATGTACCTCCCGAATCACAGAGTGTCACATTATGATATGGAACGTAATGGTGCAGCTCGCGGGGCTGATCTCAATTTGTTGGAGGAAAAACATGTGGAATCTAAGATGCGAATGGCCAATTATAAACAGCGAGCAAAAGTCCACCACGATAAGAGGGTTCGTGGTCGGTCATTTGCTGTGGGCGATTGGGTTCTCCGAAAAATTGAGGCAACAGGTGTAGACACCCCAATTTCGTACCCCTGGTATGTGACATGACATGCGATATCAAGACCTGTTAAAACTTAACAAATGTCAAGTTACAAGGTTTAAAAATGCAAAAGGGAAAGCAAGATGCGTAAAACAGTGAAATACAGGGGCCAAAGTGTCAAAAAGAGGCCTAAAATTAGATCCAGGCGCCACCACCATGCATAACAGGTGCGGCGCTCATACCCTATATGGGTGGCGCCAACATAGTGCTCAGGTACTGTAACACTTTGCCTCCGGTACTCTCTCTCAAGCGCGCGGTACAAGCTGATGAAGCACAGAAAAAAAACTCAAAATGACAACGGGATCCCCACTCCCAGCTATAAATAGAGGTGCCCGACTTCAGAAAATGGGACAAAAAAATTTTACGCCGCACATAGTTCACACAGCGTTGAGTTTACGCAGTGAAGAGCGATCGTGAGAAAGAGAGAGTTCCCCTCCTCCTATAAGCCTCGAAGCTATGTCAAATCTCCTGCAAACACAAATCCAACCGATCAAAGTGAACCTTAGCCTTCCAACTAGGATTCTACCGTATTTTCCTGGTCCAAAAATCCAAAAGTGAGCAAGCATTATGCACCCGAATCCGATGCCAAATCCGCCGAAGCGCTGTTCGCCCATTTTACTGCTCGAAGTAACTTTCGGAAGAAGCATTTCGCGAATCGCAATAGCAGCAAAAAACTCCCTCTCCCGGAAGGACAGAGCGAGCACAACATACGCTCTTAAAGGTAAGCCTTTAAGAGGTTTTTTATATAAAAAATGTTATTTTCATCCAGCCCAATGTAAAAAATATAAGCAGTTATGCTGCCCGGATTTATATAAGAAATAACACTAAAAAGAGCCATTATTATGGCCAAATATTTTTAAATGTATTTGTAATTACTGGAAGAATGCGGCTGCAAGTCTGTAAATAATGTAGATACAAATATATTTGTTTTAATGCTTTATTTCATTTGCTGAATAAATATAATAAAAATATATTTTAGCCAAAAAACTATTTTTGAGACCGAAATGGCGGGTTGGGTGCCTAACACCTTCCCAACTCGTAACTTAGCCCCCGAATCCCTTTTTACAAACTCTGGTTATTTTTGGTTTTTCTTTATTTTTCCTTAAAATAAAGATGGCGACTCTGTTACAGCATTTTGGATCACAGTGAGGCCCACAACATCCTTTTCTTGCACTTTTCCGTTTTCCCCTAAACAAGGGACGATGAGAATGGAAAAGGGGATGCACTTCTTGTATCTTTTTTTCCCCTAAACAAGGGAGGATGAGACACGGGAAACCCAAAGCACTTATAGTGACCCAGAATGTACAACAGTCCATAGTGAGGCAGGGCGTGTTCCCACGTGCCTTCGCAACATCCTTTTTTTTGCACTTTTTCGTTTTCCCCTAAACAAGGGAGGATGAGATACAGAGAAATCCAAAGCTCTCATAATGGACTAAAGCACACTCGGTGACTGAGGCGTATTCAACGTGTTTTTTGACAACATTCTTTCTGCACTTTTAATTTCGTTTTCCCCTAAACAAGGGAGGATGAAATGAAAAGTGTGATGTCTTCCCCGAGCCGTGTGTTCCCCTAAAAAATGGAGCGCGCGATCCGGGGGATACCTTCCGGGGCACCCACAACACGCCATCGAGCAGAATGGGGGAAGCTTTCTCCTAACTGGGAGGGTCCTTTTCAAGTCGTCAGAATTGTCAAGGAGAGGACCTATATGTTGCGGACAGAGGAAGGCAGCGAGCTGAGACATCCCTGGCATGCAGACCATTTGAAAAAGTATTACCGTTGACTGGTGCTGTGCAAGCTGTTTTTTCTTTTCAACTTTTAGTGTAAGTTGGGATGAAATGAATAAGCGTATATTGGGGCTTCATTTTTTGTTTATCTCGTTTTTGACAAACGACGTTTAATAATCTCGATTATGCTTTTTGCGGCAGGGGTTTTTCCTGCCCGGTTAAAAAGATGGTGTTCGAGTGCGGATTAAGGTTATCTCGATTATTCTCTTACACTGGCAAGAATATAACTTGTTTGTAAAGGGTTGGTGTTCGAGATCGTTTCCTCGACTATGCTTTTTCGACGAATAGATATTTCTGCTCGATTGAAGTCCTTATTAGTGTTTGAGGGTTGTACATTTTTCATTTTTGTCAAGCTCGGAATGAGTATTTTTGTCAAGCTAGAACGAAGAGAGTATAATACTCCTTCAGTTCTAGATAAATGTTCTTATTTTCTAATTTGAGATGTCCCAACTAATGTTCCTAAAGACTTTTAATTTGGTGTACAAATTTTCTATCATTCTTCTTAATATATCATTTCATTTAATACTATTATTATTGCACATCCTAGATAGAGAGTGAGTGTAATTGATACATAATTAATGAGTGTGTGTGTGTGTGTAATGAGTATCATTGTCACAACATATTTTATAACTCATTATTAATTACATTTCTTAATCCTTGTATTTTATCAACTAGAAACATTTATTCGAAACGAAGGAAGTAATTTGCTATGAATGATTATATATTTTGTTAATTAATCATTAGTTTAGTTTTTCGATTTTGTTTTTCTCCATCATCCTAAAATTATTGTCATATTTTCTTTTATCGCATTTCCCAAATTTATTTGTCTAGTTTGAAAGTTTTCTTTTTAAAACAACACTTTTACCGTTCGTCTCTTAATATTTCTTGCTACTTTAATTATGAGTCACATGTATATGGATTTAAAGGAAACTACACATCATATCAATATTAATAATCAAGTCAATTGTTTTCCGTAATCCGTATGTCCGATCAAACAAGAGAAAATTTTGAGTTAGATGGAGTATTTTTTATTGTGAATAATTTTGTGTATAAATATTTGTTAGTTAGCGTGTCTATATAAAGGTGCTATTGTATTTTGATTTCATTTTTTTAGGTGCTTAAACTTTTTATTATCTTTTAAAAGAACTTAAAAACATGGATCTGAGAAAAAAATTTTTTGATTTGCTCTTGAACAAAATCTTTTAATATTTTTAAAATATATATGATTGGAGTCTCGTTTTTTGAGTTCGCCTAACTCCCCCAAAATCTCAGGCCGACATTGAGAGAATATATAAGTGTATAACACACCAAATGTTGTTGAGAATGGAAGTAATTAAATAGTCAACTTTGAAACTCAAAATAAATACTACTATTATTAATTATTCCAGATATAAGAATTCGTTGGTAAGAATTAAGTTTTCGTCATTCTTAATATGGTGATGGAGAGAGAACATATATAATTATTTGAGGTATGATATTACAAGCTAGAGCTTGTGATATTATTACAAGCTTTAGTTTTAGTATCGTTTGATCAAATCTATTTAGATCTTCACACTGTTAGATCAAATATATTTTTTTAAGTAATGACACGAACTTTTCAAATCATCACCAACTTAATCATCTAACGAATCTAACGCTAAAGCTTGTAATAATATTACAAGCTCTAGCTCGTAATATCATTTGCCTAATTATATATGATATTCAGCCCCGCCGGTTGAGTATTATATATATATATATATATATATATATATATATATATATATATATATATATATATATATATATATATATATATATA
Source organism: Codonopsis lanceolata (assembly GCA_013146195.2). Classification (NCBI taxonomy): domain Eukaryota; kingdom Viridiplantae; phylum Streptophyta; class Magnoliopsida; order Asterales; family Campanulaceae; genus Codonopsis; species Codonopsis lanceolata. The sequence goes on from CM028379.1 coordinate 95,250,355, forward strand.
ATGTCAGATAAGTACACAATTGATTCCCCCTACCTAATGAGTAAGACGTTTGCTACCTACTCTAAAGGAAACTAGTTCAATTCTCGTGGGTGTACACTAATCGAACTTATTACCCGTCAATATCTATATTATAATTTAACTTAGTTTATTTTTTAAAAATTAATTACTGGACATGATTTATTTTTACTAAATACAACTACTGATTAAGATTAAAACATAACTATTGGCCGTAATTAAAGCATATATCCTAATTAAGATTTATTATTTTACGTTTTTACTAGACATTTATTGTTTTACCTAGATTTACTGTTTTACAAATATTTAGTTTGTAGTTTCTTAATTGATTGTTATCATAATCAACTGAAATCTCAATTTAATTTTTGTCTGACCTAGATTTAGTTTTTAAAAATATTTGTATTTTTAATTTCTTTCTTTAAAAAAAATTGTGCTAACTTTTCTTTATTGGTCTGAAATATTGTGATTTCGATTTCGAATAATCTTTTGTTAGTTCACTCAGTCTCATTCAATTTATTTTATGGTTTTTGTCTAAGATATTCATTTTTAAGTTTATTTTTCAATTAACAAGTATTGAGTTAGTGTTTGTGTGTGAGAATGTTTTTGAATGTTTAATTATACTCTTTTTAGATGAGTTACAAAATTTTACAGTCAATAAAATGTGTTTTTCTTTAGTTTTTGGGATATCGTCTTTGCTTTGTGTAGTATATATTGATTTTACAACTACAAAATCTCAAGCATATATTAATTTATTCGCATCATACTCACTTTATACACTGATCATCTCCATACTCATACCGTGCCATAGACACGAACACAAAATCTAGTATATAATTTATAATGTGTAAGGGTAAAATAGGGTCGACCTATTTTTCTCTATTGAATTTATTGTTGTGTCATTTTTTGGTCCTAAAGCAATAGTAAAGTGTTACCATAATTAAATACTTCCAAAAGCTCTCAGGAGTCTATATTTGTCTTGAACAATTTTTTTGATAAGATCCTTAAATTTAACTAGAAAACTAATTTAGGAAACTAACTTTTTAATTTTCTAGCATTCTATATTTCCTTGGAGTTGTTGGTTTTCTTATTTGTGTAAAATTCTACCTTAAGTATAAATACAAGAAGAGTTCGTGTAGACAGAGATAGAGAGATACATTCAGAGATTTACATCCAGAGAGACATATTGCATAGAGAGAAAAAATTGAGAGCATTGCTGAAGTGTTTGGATACAGCTGTGGATGAAGTAACATCACGAGCTGCATTGTTCGTTTTGCTGCTTGTTTTCCTAGTTATTAGGAAACTTATTTTTTAATCTCACGTTTGCTTTACTCATGTTTTTGTGGGTTTTCTCTAAAGACTCGTCTTCTTAGAGGTTTTTGTATTTGGTTAGATTTCACGTTTTGTTTTGTAAAACTCATAATCTTTTAGTGAAATCATTTTTGGCCATAGGGATGCGTCTACAAGTATAACTTGTAGATTGTTTGATAAACTTATGTATTTATTACTGTTTTATTATATTAAAGACTTCCGTTGTTTACTTGTTTTATTATCTGGTCAATGCACCTTTGGATGCAGCTGCATCACAAGTTGCATTGACAGGTTCTTTAGAATCATAGTTGCTATTGAACTTTCAATTGGTATCAGAGCCTCCTCTTGACAATAGTCTAAAAAAATATTTTAGTTGTAGCCATGATGGATTCTCAATATGAGAATGTTTTTCGCCCTCCTACCTTGACTAATGTGAATTATTCTATTTGGAACGTTAAGATGCGTATCTTCATCAAATTAATTGATGAGAGAACGTTACTTTTTGTTCTGAATGGTTAGACTCCACCTAGGACCACTGATGATAATGGTGATGTTAAAATCACCAGTGAGGCAGATTGGACTACTGAAAATAGAACCACAACCTCTTTTAACTCTAAGGCTCTTTCATCCATATACAAGGCCTTAGATACGAACACCTTTAGGGTTATTGATAATTATGACTCTACTAAAGATGTTTGGGAGGACCTTCAAACCCTATGTCAAGGACATGCTAGTGTTCGTGCTTCCAAACTTAGAATTCTTACCACTTAATTTGAAAAAACTAGAATGAATGAGAATGAGGATGTTATGTCTTACTATGGTAGATTACTTGATATATCTAATACTACTCTTGCTTTAGGTAATCCTATCACTAATGAACGTCTTGTTAGCAAGATGATGTGTACTCTATCTGAAAAATTTAATGCAAAAATTTGTACTATTGAGGAAGCTCATGACATTGATAATATATGTTTTGATAAACTTATTGGTATTCTCCAAAATTTTGAGTTAAATCTCAATGAGCAAATTAAGCAAAAAGGCAAAGGTGTATCATCCTCTACACCTCATTTAAAAAACATTGCCTTACCTACTGTCGTTGATGTTTCTCTTGATTTACTTGAATTGCACAAAAAATTTGAAGAATATGACTTTGATGAAGACTCTATGGCTCTTTTAACAACCAAATTTAAAAATAGTTTGAAAGCTAAAGGACAAAACAAATCTCTATCTTCAAACACCAAAGCTATTTTTAAACTTGAGCCTAGTAAGTTTATTCCCAAAGAAAGCTCTTTCAAAACCCTTGAAAAACCTCTTACCAACCCTTTTGTTAAACAATCTAAATGTAGTGGAAAAGATATGGATTCTATTCAATGTAGAGCTTGCCAAGGGTTTGTTATTATGCTAATCAATATGCTAATACTTTCCGTAAGAATTATTGAATTTTGCTGCTACTTTGAGTGATAGTGATGATACAGATTTAGATAATCATGTTACTTTCACATCAGTGCAATATTTATAGATTGTTCATGCTGATAATGGTTTAGCTGATGATGTAGCAGGTGTTCCGGCTTATAATGGTTTAGCTGATAATGGAGCAAATGTTTCTGGTGATAGTGGTTCAGTTGGTGTTGCAGCAGGTGTTCCTGCTGATGTTGCAACAGTTTTTCCTACTGAAGGTGTGTCAGCTGGTATTTCAGATGGTGCTCCTGCTGATAGTACTTCAGCTGGTGTGTTGCAGCAGATGTTCCTGTTGGTAGTATTTCGGCTGGTAGTGCAGCATGGGTTCCTGTTGATAATGATTTTACTTGTGTTTCGTATGGTGAAGCCCACAATGTAGCTGCATCAGACGGAAGTTGGGATGATTCTCTCTGCTTTAATTCTTCCATAACTGTAGATACAACAGGTACTCAAGAATCAGAATGCATAGAAGTGTCTGAATTATTAGAAGCGTACAAGGAATTGTACAATGATTGGGAGAAAAGAGCATCCCAAGTCAAAGTTCTTGGAAAAACAAATGAAGCACTCAAGAAGGAGAATGAAAATCAAAAGGAGTGCATTGCAAGGTTAGAGTGTTTGCTCACAAAGAAGGATGTTGAGATATAATCTTTGAAAGATGAGTTCCACAAAGCTAATGAAACTGTGGCTAAGTGGAATTATGAAAAACTCAATTTAGATGAGATGTTGAAGGTTGGTCAAAATGGAAAATCTGGACTTGGGGTTCAAGCCAAAAACCTTTGTCAAAAAAGGTGAAGGAACCTCATCATCCTCTTTTGAACCAAAACAACCCTCACATACATTTCCAAACACCAATTTCTTTGAAAACCCTAAACCTAAGAAGAAACAATTTTTTTGTATCACTACTGTCATAAACGTGGACACATTCAGCCATTCTGCTACCAGAAAAAGGCAGATTATGCTGAAGAATTTAGACAAGCCTACCTGACCCACAACCAGTTGTATCATCGAATGCAGCAACATCTGAAGCTGCGTCAACCAAATTTTTTTAGAAAATCTTGGGTTCTTAAAGGAAGCTTAAGATCTATTCCCAAATAAGAACCACTTGATATTTGTCCAGGGGCTCCTCTTTCAGATTCAGAATGTTGCAATGTAACCTTCACTTCCTTAAAAACTCACATTGCTGGATTAATAACTCAATTACAAAAATTATTGCTTAATTCAAGCAGTGAGAATAGCACAGACTCGAGAATAGCACAGACTCTTATTATTCAGAAGAGTCAATAAATAAGGATGAATTAAACAATATTAAGTCTAGTTCATCTTCTGATACAGATGAACCTTGTTGTCAAGGACAATGTTCCAAAGACAGTGATTACTGGAAAGCTATAGCCAAAATAAATGGCTTTTGCTTAAATGTTTTAACCAGTGAACAATAAAAAATTCTTGAATTATTAGAAAAAAAAATGCAGATCCAGAATTAAAAGAAAAAGTAATTAGATCCTTACTTAATAAGGAAGATAGTTCAAAGGAGATCTCCAAAATGAAAGGAGTTAAAGAATTCTACTTTTTACAAGAAGTTTTTAAAAGAATGGAGAAAAAAGATCATCAAAAACTTATCAATATTAATGATCTTAAAAAATATGTTAATGATCTTAAAAAAGAGATCGGTGAACTTAAGCAACTAGTAGAATTCCAAGGAAGACAAATAGATTACCTTACCATCAATTCTATCAAAAGTAATAAAGAACCTGAAAATATTACTCAGGTAAATGAATCAGAAGAAAAACCCTCAAAGGATTTTCTTAATTTATTAAATCGGGTCACGCATAAAAAAAATGGTATGTTTACGTATCCATTGTAATAAAAGTTGAATGTGTTATTGATAAAGCCGTACGTAGCTCTTGTAGATAGCGGAGCAAATATAAATTGTATACAAGAAGGCTTAGTGTCTACTAAATATTTTGAGAAAACATTCCAATCTCTGTCCTCTGCTAATGGTAGTAAATGAGAATAGAATACAAAATAACTGATTCTCACATTTATAAACAGGAAATTTGTATTCCCTCTACTTTCTTACTTGTTAAAAATATCCGGGTGATCTCAGGAACACCTTTTCTTAATACAATTATGCATTTGCATAAAATTGATGAAATTGGTATTTATACCAATGTTAATCAAGAAGTAATTTTTGGATTTATTACAACCCCTAAAACTAAGGTGATTAATGAATTAAAAAATTTACTTTCTTCAAAACAAAAACATTTAAACTTTTTAAAAGAAGTAAATACTTTAAGTATAAAAGAAAAATTAAATTCTTATAAAATTCAAAATAAAATTAAAGACTTGCAGCACCAGTATGAAAAAAAGGTCTGCAGTGATATTCCTAATGCTTTTTGGGAAATAAAAAGACATATTGTTTCACTTCCTTATAAGGAAGACTTTGATGAAAAATACCAAATACCGACTAAGGCTAGGGTCAAGTCAAATGAATTCAGAATATTCGGAACTTTGTAAAAAATAAATTGAAACTCTTTTATCAAAGAAAATAATAAGGAAACGTTATTCTCCTTGGAGTTGTACTGCTTTTTATGTAAATAAAAATGCCGAAAAAGAAAGAGGTGTACCCAGGTTGGTAGTAAATTATAAACCTCTAAATGAAGCTTTAAAATGGATTAGGTATCCTATACCCAATGAAAAGATTTATTAGATAGACTTCATATGACAGTCATCTATTCGAAATTTGATCTAAAATGATAAATATAAAACTACATTTACAGTTCCATTTGGTCATTATGAATGGAATGTTATGCCTTTTGGCTTAAAATAATGCTCCTTAAGAATTTTAAAATATAATGAATGAGATTTGTACGCCTTATTCAGAATTATGTATTGTCTATATTGATGACATATTAGTATTTTCTAATGATATTGATCAACATTTTAAAATTTTGAAAATAAAAAAAAATGGTTATAAACAAGAATGGATTAGTCTTATCCTATTCAAAAATGAAATTATTCTAAACTAACAGAAGATTTTTGGGATTTAATATATTTTAGGGTAAAACAATACCCATTAATAGAAGTATTGAGTTTTCTTCTAAATTTCTTGAAAGTCTTAACTATATTGTTGATTATTATAAAAATATTACACAAGATAGTGATATTTTTTATACTAGATTAAACAAAAAATCCTAGTCCTTGGACTAAGGAACATACTACAGCAGTTCAAAAAATAAAATTACATGTAAAACAATTGCCATGTCTTTGTTTAGCTCAACCTACTTGGTATAAAATAGTAGAAACATATGCCTCTAATATTGGTTATGGAGGTATACTTAAACAAAAGAATCTCAGTAATGGGAAAGAGGAATTATTAAGATTTTCTTCCGGTATCTGGAAGAATCCTCAAAAAAATTATGCTACTATCAAGAAAGAAATGCTTTCTATAGTAAAATGTATTTCCAAATTTTAGGACGATTTATTAAACCAACAATTCTTACTCAGAATTGATTGCAGTGCTGCAAAATAAATCATTCAAAAAGATGTAAAAAATATAGTTTTAAAATAGATATTTGCCGGATGGTAATCTGAGTTATAAGTATATGGTTTTAAAATTGAATATATCAAAGGTATTGATAATTCATTACATGATTTTCTGACAAAACATTTTTTGCAGGATGCATCCATCAAGTCGATGGATAACCTCGAAAGGGGTAAAATATAAAAACCAATATCCAAAAATTCCTTGCACCTCTGGTGAAAGATCAAAGAAGTCCAATCCCTCTGGGAGCGGAAATTCCAACCCGTCTAGGGAAAGAAAAGAGAAGCAAATATTTCAGTTCCCTATGTTCAGAAGCATCATTTGGAACATACTACTGATTTGTCTTTTACAAACTTACAATGGAAAGATGAACCTTGGGTCCTCAAAGACAGGTATCTGGGTAACCAAAATTATGTTACTCCACAAGGAAAGTTTTGTTATATTTACGAAGCAATTTTGGAAGAAACTAGTTCTGTCCGGTTTGAACATTTTCTTCACAATGCTTAGTTCGGTGGAAAAACTCCAGCAAGAACACATTACAAGTGCTTTATAATTAAAGTACTTCACCCGCATCAATGGAGTCTTTTGGATTCATCAAAACCTAAAAACCTACTGCTTAGTAAATCAGTAGACTACAATTATTAGGATTATATTAATACAAGGTTTTATGCATTTTATTATCAAAATCCTATTAGAAAACATACTTGGATTTTTGTTATCAATCCATAAATAGAAGAAGAAGGAGATTTTCCTACCTGGTTTTTACATTGGTGGGAAAAATATGGTTCAGAATTGGATGTACTTCCAAAACAGATTTTTGAATTATTTTTAGGGTGGTATCATTATCATCCTAAGCTGAAAGGCAAAACTACTGAAAATCCTCCTATTGACAGGAATATTTTGTGGTTCTTTACAGAGTTTCAAATTATTTAATTGAATATGAAAATGAAATATTATTTTCTCATATAATTCTTTAAAAATCCCTATCCTACAAAGGACTTTCCATTACCAATGATGGGAAAATTTGGGTCAAAATCAGCTTTTAAAAATATTTCACAAACAGTTTCAAATTATTTAAAACTTTTTAATTAATCAGTTTCTCAAGGAGAACTGATTTTGAAAAATTCACCCCTAACTTTTGATTGTACTTTATTGGCTTAAAAGATTAACCATACACATGTCCTTGTTATTTTACACAGTACAAGAACCACGGGTAAAACCAAGGTAGATAAGAAATTTGACACAATGTCCTTCTTTACCTATTTATTTTTGCATGAGCCCACCATGGTCAAGCAGTGATTGATTGTTTCCTAATTTATCGAAGTTCATTTTAGAAACTTTTTACTTCCTTAATTCAAACAAATAATATACTGTATTATTTTAAGATATTTCACTTAAAAAGTTTATTTTCAAAATTTATGTTTACAATCTTATCACATTTCAATTTTACGAGTTCAGATCTCCTGTACCACTTGTGTCTACCATTTTTCATCTCGACCATTGATTGAGATGCAATGATTAAAATGTAATGGTGGAGATGAAAAGTGGTACACCAGTGGTACACACAAATGATATAGGAGATCCGGACTCCAATTTTACCATCTACGTTTGATATTAATGTATGGGAAAACACACAAATGGGCCACCCAATTTTTTCATTTTTTACAATTTGGTCACCGAAAGTTTGAAATATCTATTTTGGTCACCCAACTTTTGTTCTGTTGCAAGCGTGCCCATTTTTTGGATGATGTTAGCTCATGACGTTAATTTTATGTCAATTTCCTATTTTACCCCTATAAAAATGGGTCAAACTTGTGTAGGAGTTGTATGTGATCGTCATCTTCTCTAATCTAGTGGAAGAAAACCCAGCAACCCAGATCCACCTTCCATCTTTTTTCTCTCTCTCCATCTCTTCTCCCTTCTTACTAGTCTACCTTCCATCCCTTCTCTCTCTCCATCTTTTCTCCTTTCTTTCCCCGCTACCAAAGTCTAACTCTACAACCATGACCGCCCCGCCTATCCGCAACCTCGCAACATTTAAAATTCAAATTGCTTATGTTGGGCAAGAAATAAACCCTAGACAATGAAAATGAAAACTCGATTCACAAAACCTTAAAAAAAACCCCTTCACAAATATCCAAAACCCATAAAAATTCACCAAAACCCAGTAACCCAGACCGAGGGCTTGAAATTGGAGACCTTGGATCTTCTACGGTTTCCCTCGAGGGAGATCGTTGTTGTCCATACACTAGATTGGTCGCCGCAGGCAGCGATGCAGAGAATGGGTGGATCTCTGATGGGGATCGATTCATCTAAGGCTTTGTTGACAGAGTTAGCCTTGTTAAACATGCAAGGTTTGAATCGAAAGTAGGCTGAGTCTGTTGGAAGCAGGAGGGCAGTGGTATAGCTGATGCCGGAGAAGAAGAAATCGAAGCCAGGTCTGGGTGAGGAGAAGCAAGATTTGGAGGTGGTTTTGACCAGACGGATATGAGGATTCACTGAAGAAGAAAGAAGGACGAAGTGAGAAATCGGGGAAGGAGAAGCAAGCTCGCCGGACCTGAAGCAGGGGCGGCGATTATGGTGGATAATGGTAGAGCTGGGTTTCGGCACTGTAGAAGAGAAGGAGTCAGCCGAAGTTTCTGTTAGATGAAACCAAATGGTTGTGGTGTTTCTCTTTTTTTTTTCTTTTTTCTTTTTAAATATAAATTTCTCACCAGACGGAGATGAAGATTCACTGTAACCAAAGTTCTATTTTTTACATTGAGACCCCTTTTAATTATAATTGTTCATCCCCTTTATTTGTGTTTTCTATTTGGACCCCTTTGGGTTTCTAAAACCACACAAAGTTTTAGTATATACAGGGGTAAAATAGGAAATTGATATAAATTTAACGTCCTGGGCTAACATCATCCAAAAAATGGGTACGCTTGCAACAGAACAAAAGTTAAGTGGCCAAAATAAATACTTCAAACTTTCGGTGGCCGAATTGCAAAAAGTGAGAAAGTTGGGTGGCCCATTTGTGTGTTTTGCTTTAATGTATCGATCATCTTCAAGCATTATTGTAATTATGATCAATTTCAATGCTAATTATATATTCTTAATTATTAGATTTTTCAAACATATACTTTTTTGGTAGAACACATGGAGTATGTAATAATTTTAAATTGAACTTTGAAGAGTTATTTTAGCCTTGAACGTAATTTTGTTTATTTATTTAATCCAAAACTCTAAAAAATTCAGATTGAGGTTTTAAAGCTCATCTAGGTTAAATCACAATGTTATAATAATTATTATATACTCTCTTAGGGCTTGTTTGGTAGTCAGATAAGGATAAACAATATTATTAATCCCAGTACTATTAGTGCCCTCGCTATTAATCCTCACTTGTATATCGGGGGTAATTTTGAGATTATAAATGTTAATCCCAATTTTTTTTAGTGAGTGCGCTAATAATACCACCCTCCCCGTTGGTATTAATAGTGAGGGGATAATGACTTTATCCAGATAACTCGTGCTATTAGTCCCTACCACTTATTACGTACCAACCATCAGGTAACTTGGCTTATTAATCCTATCTGGCATTAATCCTGACTACCAAACGGCCCCTTAGTTCATAAATTAACCCATTTTAATATTTTTTAAGTCAAACTATTTACTTTTTAAATGCAAATTTGACATATAAACAATATACGTAAAATTTGTTTACCAAGTGGTGTATAAGATGTTAGATAAAATATTTGTTAAGTGGTTTGAAATCTATGGTGATGATTTTTAGGCTTAGCCTCGCTAGCACGGTGATAGCTAGGTGGAAAAATATTTTGAGACAGATGTACGTCCAATATTATGAGCTCAAACTTAGTATTAATAACTGTCAAATTAATTTTATTTAAATCTGCGGTCTGCACCGGATCAAATTTGTGACGTGACATGTCTAGACTCTAGAATGAAGTCATTGAAGACTTTGGGATATAGTTTTAGTGAAATAATTAACTGGACAAATCGCATTGCTGCTAATTCTGATTCCTGCTACAGTGCTACTCTTTCATATGCACCTGTCACACGGTTATTTTTCACTCCCCATTTGCCCCTCTTTCCACTTTTCCCATTTCCCTATTTTCCTTACCCGTGCATACTCTATTGGTTTTGAACAAAGAAGCAATTATACTATTTTATAATATTTTCTTTCAAAAGTCTACTTTTAAAAGGTAATATTTACCTCAAATAAAATTAAACAATATATATATATATATATATATATATATATATATATATATATATATATATATATATATATATATAATGACAAACGTGATTTTTCCGCCTAAAACTGATTTCCATAAATGAAAACATTGGAAGTTGAAACACTTTTTTTTTCTTTTTTTTTATACTAAACATTTAATATTCTTAGATAAGTTGACATGAATATATTTATACATTTCTAGAAACTTTGAATACACCCAAACTGTTGGTATTCTCAGCACAATTCACAATAACATGCCTGACCTTTTATTTTCCATCACATTTATATAAAGTATGTGGATGTTCAACCAATCTTCTGCAAAATTAAAAAAAAATCGGTCACGAAATAAACTTTAGACATTTTGAACCCAAAATTTTTACTGCAACTATTATGACTTCCATATCATCCGTCATAAGAGACGTCCACAAACAAAGATTCGAATGGATTCTCAAAATCAAAATTGTAAGGAAATAGTTAGTTCCGGCTGAAATAAATAACAGAGTTGTTGACATAGTCTAACTATAAAGTTATATATTTTTTATAAGCATGAAGAATGGTTAAATAAAAAATATTAAGAAATGTAACAGATAAATTCATCAGTTATAAATTCAAATCTCAAAATTTGAGTTATGTATTCTTTTCAAAATAACCTTAAGAAGTATGTTTAAAAATTTAGAATATAACAAATCTCAGACAGTAAAATAAAATATTTATCATTAAACAATATTTTCACTAAATACTTGACTTTATTTTAAATATTGAAGTCTCAGATTATTAGATTTGTATTTTTTAAAAAAAACTTTAAAAGTTGTACAAGGAAATAGAATGTAAAACAAAATGATATAGGCTTAATTTTCAGCTCAATGAAAAATTAAAAGGATTTGAATAATTCGGGAAGAGATCGCTACGATTTCTTACCGAATGTTAGGTGAATGAAATTTTGAAGTAAAAGAATATACGTCAAATTAAGGATTCTAGATGAAGGGTTCTAACTGAAAGGTTGTATTTGTTAGACGACATATGTTGAATTTGGTTAGGTGTTGAGGTCGTGTATTACTTTATTAAGAGTAGTTTTCCGGTAAGACCGTCTTACGAGTTTTAATTCGTAAGAGGGAGCCCTACTATCTTACAACGTAACTCACCGATACACGGTGGGTCGAGTAAAGGAGATACGTCTTACATAAAATACATGTAATATTATTTTTTTTGTAAGTTTTTATTGTATATTAATAGGTTAAAAGGGATAACTTACATGACATGAGGCTTAAGGGTGGATGTGAGATTTTAATGGGTTAGGTTTTATATATAGTAGGTCTTTTAGTGTTTTTCAATTAAGTGAGTTTTTTTATTTTTCATTTTGGTAACAAATAATTACGTGTCGGTCCCTTTTTTCTAAAATGTTAACCGTTGAAATACTCTTTTTTTAACCGCAAAAGTACTTTTTTTTTCTTCCTTAACCGCTGAGTCTTTTATGACGTGTCATATTTGCAAGGAAGGGTTATATATACTTGTCCCGACTCTTGATGCTTTTGACACCATAAATGAGTACATTGTATCTAACAATCACTTAGAAGAAAGAACTTATTTGAGTTCAAATTATATGTGTAGGGCAGAGAACAACACAAGTTTGTTTGAAGACAATCATCCTACAGAGTTTTTAAATAGTATAAAGTGTTCAGCATTGTCTAATCATGAATTAACACTTAAGGTTGGTGTTTCAGTGATGTTGTTGAGAGACATTGACCCTGCTGCTGATGTTGTTAAGAAACATTGACCATGTTGCTAGGTTGTGCAATGGAATAAGACTAATTATTACCATGCTTAAGAATCACGCTGTTGAAGTAAATTTTTTGAATGGAAGCAATGTTGGAGACAAATGTTTATACCAAGTATGTCATTGTCTCCATTAGATGTGAGGTTGTCTTTCAAGTTTCTAAAAAAGATAATTTCCATTGGTAGTATCGTATGTCATGACAATTAACAAAAGTCAAGGTCAATCACTATCGCATGTAGGATTCTTCTTGAAGAAGCCAGCATTCAGTCATGGTCAGTTGTATGTTACAAGTTCTAGGGTAACAAACCGTTCTGCTTTGAAGATATTAATACCGATGAAGATGGAAAGCCAACAAATGTTGTATATAAGGAAAATTTTAAAAATCTATAATATTACCAATAAAATGATGTACTTATATTTAAGTAGTTGTCTCAAACATTACTTTTCTTAATTTATTCTTTTGATTTTGATTTTCTTATTTGTTTTGCTTGAATATTATATAATTAAAAAAAATATTTTTGTTCGTACGTTTAACGCATGAGTGTAAAACTAGTTGAAAGTAAAGATTACCGTCAATTCAGATAAAATTTGAACATTGCACATTTTTATTTACTCCAAAAGGGAAAAGGGCACTTTAGTAATGTTTTCTAAAAAAATGTTGTGTTAGATATATTACACATGTTGCCGTAAGCACATGTGTTCAATTAATTATCTTTACAATTTTTGTAATATTTCAATTTTATCCTCCATATTTGATATTAACATATTTTTTATGTTCAAATCATATTTATTTATTAGTAATTATTTGAGAAAATACTTTAAATATTAATAGTTACACAAATAAGAAATCATACAATATAAAATCAAAATTCATAAACCATTAACCATTAAAATACTTCAAATATCGAGTGCTTGATCTCGGGGTTCTGGAAGCACCGAGAACTGGGAAGGTAAGAGAAATTTCTTGTTTTGTTGCTTTGGAAAAACTCCGACAACTTGTTCTTTTCCCCGTTTCGTCAATAAGTTTGTGTCTCTTTGGAATTGATTATGTTAGTAAGGAGTCCACTTCCCACCCCCAAATATCTCGTGCCAAATCCTAGCCTCTCCTCATTTTTGCGAGAGAGAGAGGCGCTGGACCACTTGACCAGTGAGCCGGAGGCCGGGAGGCGGCGCAATCATTGGAAGCCTGGAGGAAGAAAGTTGTGTGAGAGAGTGACTGAGACGGTGACAGTGACAGTGGACGAAGAAAGTTGAGTGAGAGAGAGAGAGAGATAGTATGAGAAATTGAGAATTGAGCCAATGACTCAATTGAGATTTGAGACCTCACCTAACCTAACCCTAAGTTAGATAGAAATGGGCTTGGGCACAATGTACAGTTGGGCCGCTAAGTTTAACTTTTAAGAATTATAACTTATAAGCCAAAAAGCACGGGCTGCCCGTCCCTACCCTGTCCTGATCCGCCAAAGCCCGTTGTCCATGAGGCCCGCAACCTAATGGTTCTCAATTACATCAGCCCAACCCGCCCCTTTTAGGTGGCGGGGTGGGCATTCCCGCGAGCTTTTGCCCTATTTGTTAGCTCTAACGGATGGTGTATTTAAAAAAGATCACTTTTTTAGCGACTGTAATTTATGAAAATCAAACAAATAATTAAAATGTAAATACTACAATAATACTTCATTCAATATGCATAAGCCAAAAAACAAACTGTAAAAAAATAGAATGCTTTATAGAACAGTGTTGTACCCTATAAAAATAGAACAAAACGTTTCTCCATTATAAGGTAATTTGACTGAGGCTTAATAAAAGTCATCTAATATGTCTCATGCAATTTAAGGAGCGCATACAAATGATAAAGTAAAATGAGCATAATCCTCGAGTTTAACATTTTGAAAGGAAACTAACATGAAATTATAAAGTTAAAAAAAACATAAATCCCAAGTTTAACACTTGAAAGGAAAGATAAAAATGAGCATCATGATTCATGACAACTCTCTAATAGCAAGAATTGTTTAAAAGTTGCAGAAGCCAAATAAGTTGTCTTCTAAGCCCAAATGATATGGTTCCTGTAGGTTAAACATACATAGACAGAAAAAAAAAATCCATCATCTTAATCTTCTTTGCATTTGCATCACAACTTTTTGCGCTGCCATTAAATCATCGCAGTAGTTTAGTTTACAATGCACTTACAGAACATGGTGCCTTAGCATCCGAGATTGACCTACATCTCTACAATCTCTACATCTTGTACCATTATTAGACTTGGATAAGATCTATTTAGTAAAGATTCTTTTCAACTTATTAAAATAGTACATTAAATTATTATTTTTCATATTCAAAATAAAATGAGAATCCAAGTTCGTGCTTGATTACCTTTACATATTACTTATACTTTTTTTGCAATTTCTAATCCTTTTTATATGTCTATAATTAAAATATTTCAAAGCTTAATATGAGTCTAATTTATAATCATCATTCCACAAAGTCATTTAAACGTACTTGAAATGGCTCAATATTGTTACATTGAAGAAATAAACAATAATTTTACATAGAATAAACTCCATTGATATGATGTTCTTAGGGCTTGTTTGTTGTGGCTGATGGCTTATGATTTATGCTTGATAGCTTAAGTTGGTGGCTGAATGACTTGTGGCTGATTGCATGATAGACTGGTTGTTATAGTTGTTGAAAAACTGCTTATGAGTTGTTATAATTATTTGTTAAGAAAAGAAACTTGAAAATTAGTATTCATATTTTTATGTATATTTCATAAAAGGATGAAATGTGGATAATCAAATATTTATTAATGAAACAAACGAGCACTTAATTGAACTAACAAAAAGAAGTAAAGAAACATGACAACAAACACAATACAATCTATAATACTGAGATTTCACCTCGTTTCTCTCTAATTCTCAAGAAACTACTAATATTAGATAATGTACTTAATCTAATCTTGGATTCAATTGAAGTTTAGATGAATTGTAGTTTTGGCAGGCATAGTTTTTTTTTCTAAGATAAAATTGAACAATCTTGAAAACATGATAATCAGACCGCGAATAGTGACCGGTGTAATTGAAGAGAGAGAGATGAGGGGTTCCTGAGAACTTAAAGAGAGAGAGAGAGAGAGAGAGAGAGAGAGAGAGAGAGTGGAGGTAAATTCGACTGTAATGGGGAGGAAAGGAAAGGGTTCTGTCTTTAAAAAGAGGGGGAGCGGACTGCGACCACATTATGCAGCTGATCAAAACGGATTGAAGAGGGAGATGAGATAACAACAACATTCATGGTAGTAGAAGATGAGGAAAAAATTAAAAATTTCGGTGCTTTGATACATAAAGAAATATTGTTTGAGTGATTTCTCAATCCATGAGAGATGACTATTTTATGGCCCTTGATTTCAGCAAGATATACCATATATAGATTTGAAATTTAAAAATGAAATTAATCATAATACATATATGTTTTATCCTTATAGAAAATTATAAGAAAATAGATGAACTGTAGTACTCCAAAATTAATAGCCATGGAAGTGAAAATGATGAGAATTGAGAAATCTTAATAAAATGAAACGAGTATAAAATTGAATGTGATAATATATATATATATATATATATATATATATATATATATATATATATATATATATATATATATATATATATATATAATGACAAGGGTGAATTTCTCCCTCCAAATGTCACTTTTAAATTATTGACTTTTGAGTTACCATTTCACTCTTTCTTTCTCCTATCTTCTCTGATAGTATTTATTTTTCTCTCTTCCGTCCCCTCCATATTTTCTCTCTCATCACCACCATCTCCTCTCTTTTAAATATGTTTAAATATTTTCCTCTCTTTAAACATAAAGAATAGTAACTAAAACAAAAATAATAGTTCCGGAGTCAAGAAAACAAAAATATAAGAGATTAGTAAAATTAAAATAATTTATGGAACAAGCAACTATAAAAAATAAAAGTTACAGAATCAACAAAACAAAAATAATTTAATGTGGAGGATAGTAAAATAAAATAATTTACGAAACAAAATTTTAAAACAAATTCTTAAAAATATATATGTAAAAAATACGCTATTAAAATAAAAATATTTGATGGAACAAAAATAATAGTTACAAAGTCAATAAAAAAACAATTTAAACTAAGGTTACTAAAAGAATAAAAATAATTTACGGAACAAAATTTTAAAACAAATTCTTAAAAATAGATATGTAAAACAAAAATACATTAGCTAAATAAAAATATTTAATGGAACAAAAATAATAATTACAGAGTCAATAAAACAAAAAATAATTTAAACTGATGTTAGTAAAATTATAAAAATAATTTACGGAACAAAATTTTAAAACAAATTATTAAAAATATATATGTAAAAAAAATACGTTAATAAAATAAAAATATTTGATGGAACAAAAATAATAGTTACAAAGTTAATAAAAACAAAAACAATTTAAACTAAGGTTACTAAAAGAATAAAAATAATTTACGGAACAAAATTTTAAAACAAATTCTTAAAAATAGCTATGTAAAACAAAAATACATTAGCTAAATAAAAATATCTGATGGAACAAAAATAATAATTACGGAGTCAATAAAACAAAAATAATTTAAACTGATGTTAGTAAAATTATAAAAATAATTTACGGAACAAAATTTTAAAACAAATTCTTAAAAATAGTTAGGTAAAACAAAAATACGTTAGTAAAATAAAAATATTTGATGGAACAAAAATAATAGTTACAGAGTCAATAAAACAAAACAATTTAAACCGAGGTTAGTAAAATAATAATAAAAAATTACGGAACAATTTTTTTTCCGTAAAACTAATTCTTAAAAATAAAACAAAGATAATAGTTACGAAGCCAATAAAACAAAAAAAAATATAACAGAAGTTATTAAAATCAAAATAATTTACAAAACAAAAATAATTGTTAACGGTAAAAATAATTTCGTTATTTTGATTTTAACTTATTTTTTTCCCAGAAATTTATTTATTCATAAAATATAAATATAATTTAATAAAAGTAATCATTCAAAAGGAAGAACTTATTTGAGTTCGCATTCTATTTGAAGGGAGGAAAAAAATTAAGATTGTTCCAAGACATTCATTATACAGAGTTTTTGAATAGTATAAAGTGTTTCAGTAATGCTATTAAGAAACATTGACCATGCTGTAGGGTTGTGCATTGGAACAAAACTAATCATCATAAATCTTGTGGATCACATTGTTGAAACAAATTTTTTGAAAGGAATCAATGTTGGAGAAAATGTTTGTATCCCAATATTGTCATTAACTTATCCGATGTAAGACTGTCTTTCAAGTTTCAGAGAAGAATTTACATTGCGGGTATCATATGCAATGATAATTAACAAGTTTCAAAGTCAATAATTGCATGCAGAGGTCTCTTTTAGGAAAAAAAAAACCATTATTTAGCCATAGATAGTTATATATCGTAGTTTATAGAGTAATAAATTATTTTGGTTTGAAGATATTGATAAGCAGTGAAGATGAAAAACCAACTAATAAGACAACAAATGTTGTGTATAAAAATATTTTTTAGAATCTATAATGATTAGTGATATATTTATGTGTAATTGTTAATAAACCGATCTTCCTTATTTTATTTATATACGATTTTGTTGACGTGCGTTTAACGCACGGGTTAAAAAACTTGTTTATCCTAAACTAATGGTATAAAATCAAATGTGATAAAGACTTTTATCAGTAACTTTTTACATATAAAACTTTTATTAGTAACTGAATTTGGCAGGAAAAAAAAGAAAAAAAAATTACGATTCATAAGAGGGTGACACGTGGAAACATATAATTCATTATAAACTTTAATAATTTAACAGAAAGCCGCCACGTGGCTGCATCGACTTTTGTTTTAATAAAAGTTAATAAATGATTGTATTTAGTTAATAAAAATACTAAAAGTAGTCTCATTAGGTGAATAATAAAGGAAAAATGTTGATAATGAAGAAACTTATCCAAGTCTCCTTCTGAATTATTTCCAAAGTATCTCTCCTTCTAATTCTAGTTCGTAACATTGGTATCAGAGCCGATTCCAATCATGGACATTCAAAGAAAATCAAATGCAGAGTTTTTTGTAACGATGTTTACGAAACTTTAGCTCACCACGAGTTAAATTTTGTTCAAGTCAAAGCAACTTTGTAAATAGTGCTTACTGAGTTGCAAGCTTTGCGAGCTTTCCGTACTCAGGCCACCCATCAACCTCTTCTTTCAAACCGATGCCGCCACCACCATCATGAATGACACAAAGCTCTAATAGGTCACCACACCAACCTCAAATTACTCTTCTTGAAATTCAGTGGAGCTCGAGTGGTTAGATCGATCCGTTCTACTTCTCTATCCTCAATGGTTGTTTCGTCTCTCGTCCTTCCGAGGTATTCCCATTAAGACCGCCACCGTCGAGTACTGTTAGCTGCCCCTATGGTCACGTTAACTGCTCCGGACACATTAATTACGTCAAAAACATGATTACCAGTGCCACCTAGTTGGCTGGCCCTACTCTCTTCAGCTTTAGTGCTGACAGCCCCGTGTCTGAAGATGACTCCAGTCTTTATCCTTACGGACAAGGATAATTAGGGGGGAATGCTACGGTTATATTTCACTCCCCATTTCCCAATCCCCACTGTCCCCATTTCCCCCACCTTTAGTTTATTAGTTTATGGTTGTATTTAGTTAACAAAACTACTATAAGCAGTTTCATTAGGTGAATAATAAAGGAAAAATATCGATAACAAAGAAAATTATCCAAGTCTCTCTTTGAATTTTTTCCTAAGTATTTTTCCTTCTAACTCTAGTTCGTAACAACATGTAAAAGATAATGTATTCTTGAAAGGTGGGGGCTAACCACACCCCAAGAACACTCTCAACACCTCATTACTCTTAATATCCCACTCATTTTTAACAAATTTCATACATTACTCTCTACACCCCACCCTAACTACCCATTTTACCCCATCCCTCTTATCTCTTCTCTCTACCCATCTCTCTTCTCTCACGTACCGGTTCACATCTTCATCGACATCTTCCTTTCCCCCTATGGCCGCCTCCTCTCTCACCATCTTCATTTTCATATTTCCTTCTCTTTCGAAATCCTAATTACTAATTACCCACCATCAATTTCCCCAAATCCTAATTCATGAAACTCCCAAATCAAGCAAGCAAGTAAAGATGAAAAATAGGGAGCAAGCAATCAAAGCAATCTCCATCTACAAAATCAAGCAAGCAATCACCTCATCTCCTCTCTGTTTCATCGCAAGGTTTGTCACTTCTTCCTCCTCTATAAATCTGTTTCATCTCCAACTCCCAAACATCTTCCTAGAAGTAGATGGAAGTGTGCGACTAGTGTGGTGGCCGTACAGAAGACCTATGTTCGGACCTGATTATGCGCACACTTTCGGAAGAGTTCGACTGGGGGTGGCCGCACACTTTGGGAGAGTTTGGACGAGGGTGGCCGCACAGTGGCGCACACTAAGGGGTGTGTGCGTCTAACGGCATTGAAACTTGTTCATGGGGCTATATTGTCATTGCCCAATGGCATTTTTGCAATTATTTTTTGTGGGGTGTAGAGAGAAGAGTATGGGGTGTGGTTAGCCTGGGTATTCTTGAAATGGTGAGAGGAGTGAATCATTCTCACAGTAAATAGTAAAAACTTGATCCATATACGTTGTTGTAGCCTTGGTAGTTCAAGGACTTTGGCTTCCATTTCACCAGCAAATGAATACGCAGAGGCAAGAAAGACGACGCAAGTTCTATGAATCTCTCCTTAACATGCTCTATGCTCCCCCACCTTCGCCTCCTCCATCGCAGGTATTACCTAGTCTCACTCTATCTAATTTTCTCCTTCCTCACAACAACTCGTACGACTATACCCAGAAAGAATTCCCAAAAGAACTCCCGGAAATATTCGCTCGAGGGCGACCATGTTATAGGTTCGTTTCATTTCTTTCCTTATCATGGCAGCGAATGACAAATTTTCTTACCGAAACTGATACTCCAGTTATGCATCGGTTTGGGAATGTGTGGGTGCAGATGAATTGGAAGATGAGAAGAGCTCGTCGTCAGCAAGCGATGAAGAAGTTGGATTAGGGACGCGGAAGCTTACTAGGGCTCAAAGGAAAAGGCTTCGTAAGAAAAAGCTCAAGGAAGCTGCACTCAACCGTAGGAAAATTATTGGTCCAGAGTTGCCTAGTAGTACTCTTATAGGCAATGATCATCATCTCCATCCTGCAGTTGGTGATATTGTTGCAAAGGATCGATCACAAGATGTTCGACGAATTGTCGCAGAGGGACTAGGGAGTGGAATCGAGCAGCAAATGGGTAAGTCCTCGATATAATACACTCTCCTTCCACTCAGAATAGCCCAATTTGTTTGGTTTAAGTAAATAATTTCATGCATGCTCCGTCTGTTCAACTTTATTCTCCATGTTTAAATGTCAAATATTATGAAGGTGTCAAAGAAAATCACACTCATGCCCTTAATAATTGCAAGGATTAAAATAGTTTTGCCAATTTTAAGTTTAATATTATGAAGATAAATATGGACACTCAAAAAATTTAGAAGGATTGTTTTGAAAGAAGCTTTTACATATAGCTCCAAAATAGAAAATAAGACTCTTCTACCGGAACTAAGGGATCACTTTTTTTTTAGCCGACTGATGGAGTACCTTGTTAGCACCTAATTAATTACCCATGTGCTCTAATTGTATTTAGGAAAGCTAATTCTTGTATAGAAATTGTAGCAGCCAATCTCGTTAAGAGATTGGTTAAACTTTTGTTATTGTATACACATCAAATATAGTATATAATATACAGAAAATATACCAATCTGTGAGGCGGATTGGTTATTCACTTCTTTCTTCATGTGTCTTGTCTTCTACGTTCTGTATCTTCCTCTTCCTTTCTTTATTGTTTTTCCTTTAGTCTTTTATGGTATCAGAGCCGATAATGGTCATGGATGATGCAACCTCTTCCACAACCAATGTCAGAACAACCTCTCTTCCTTCCATTCCTCTTTTCTTAAACATTCAGTCCTATATGTCCCACACCCATCTCACCAGTGAAAACTATCTCAACTGTAGCTCCCTATTCAACTCTGTCCTCCTAACCCACAAAATCACAGACACCATCACTCAAACCACTCCCCCACCTGAATTCCTAGAGGATGGTGTTAAACCCAATCCAACTCATGATCGTTTTCATCAAGCTTCGGGTCTTGTTCTCGGTTGGATTAAAGCAACTATCTCTGCCACATTCAACCATATGTTAATCCATGTAAGACTGTATCCGAGTCTTGGACATTGCTAGCCAATGAATTTGGTGTGTCCTCCCAAATTCATATCCAAAAGCTTCAAGACGAGCTTCATGATCTGAAACGTGGTTCAGATATGTCCCTTAGAGCCTACATCCTTAGAGCCAAAACCATTCAAAATTCCCTTGTCACTGCTGGGGTTACTGTCTCAAATGAAGATCTTCAGCGTCGTCTTCTTAGTAGTCACATCTTTCAAAGACTTTATAACTGTGCAAAATTCATGCCCCGCTATGTCCCTAAACGATGTTCAGGATCTTTTTCAAGAAGAAACTCTCCACCACAAGTTTTCTACTCTAATTCTCAATCATACAGCCGCCCTTGTTGCCAATCAAGCCGGCTCCAACCCATCGCCCAGCCCTTCTCCTCCTCCTCAGTTCTCACATCATGGCCATTATAACCATGATAATAGTCATTCCAACACTGGGGGCTATTACCCACCACAATAGAATCGTGGACGTGGTCGTGGTAAGGAATGATGGAAACATTGTAATGGATGTAGGGGTTGTAATGGCCGTGGCATACTTCCTACACCTACTCATAATTCTACCCAGCAACCATCTCATACTTATACTCTTTCACCACCCTTACCTTCTTACTCTCCATCTCAAACTCCACATCAATTCCCTTACTCGACACCTAATCCCTTCATGGTTACCAACCCAGTAGCCAATTGCCAACTATGCCACCGTCTAGACCACTTGGCTCCAACCTGCCCCAACCGCCTCAACCAAGCCGATACTGCCTACTATTCCCCACAGCCTGCTCCGCCCCTCTTTCCTCAATCTTATCCCTACCCAAACCCAGCAACACCCGCATCATCCATGGCCCCGGTCTCCTTCGTTCTCGACTCTGGTGCTACATCTCATATGACTCAATCCCCTGATATTTTATCCCACTCCACTCCGTACTCGGGTAAGGACATTATTATTATAGCAAATGGTTCGCACCTTCCTATCTCATGCATTGGTCAGTCTCATTTTTTAAATGGTTCCCGTTCTTTTAAGTTACAAAATATATTGTGTATGCCTTCCATGCATAAAAATTTACTTTCAATTCGTCAATTTTCTCGTGATAATAACTGTTTTTGAAATTGACCATCGTGGTTTTCGTGTGAAGGACCACCGCACGAGGCAAATTATTCTTTTTGGCAGTAGCACCACCAATGGCCTCTACAATTTATCGTTCATGCCTTCTTCTACTATTAACTCCCTTGCTCTCATCAGTGAACATGCGACATCAAACACTTGGCATGCACATTTGGGGCATCCTTCTCAGCCCATTTTTGCGTCTGTTGTCAATAAATTTCATATCCCAGTTAGTGGATCTACGAAACCTAGTTTGTGTCATGTATGCCCTTTGGGCAAGTCATGCAATCAACCTTTTCTCCCCCGTACTTTTAACTCATTAAATCCTCTAGACATGTTACACTTAGATGTTTGGGGACCTTCCCTCGTTTTTTCTGTTTCTGGTTTTAAATATTATTTGTCTATTGTGGATGATTTTTCGCGATATGTTTGGCTTTTTCCACTCAACCAAAAATCTAATGTTCTGTCCGTTTTCTCAACTTTTAAAATTCAAGTGGAAAACCAATTGAGCCGGAAGATTTCAGCCATACACACAATTAAGACCATTCAAACAGATGGTGGTGGGGAGTTCATTAATACTCTCTTTGCTCAATTTTTAGCTCATCAAGGAATTCGGCACCAAATTACTTGTCCCTATACTCCCCAGCAAAATGGAATAGTAGAACGCAAACATCGTCATATTGTTGAGATGGGATTGTGTCTTCTTGCACAATCTAACTGTACCTAAAAAATATTGGCTCGAGGCGTTTTCTACGGCGGTCTTTCTTATTAATCGCCTTACCATGCGTCAACTTCATTACATTTCTCCATATCAAAAGTTGCTTAAACGTGTCCCTGATTATCGTTATTGAAAGACTTTTGGGTGTTTATGTTTCCCTCACCTTGTCCCTTACAATCGTCATAAATTGATGCTCAGATCCACTCCTTATGTGTTTTTGGGGTATGATCAATTACGAAAAGGGTACCGGTGCCTTGATCGTTCGACGGGACGAATTTATATTTCGAGACATGTATTTTTTGATGAAGATTGTTATCCTTTTGGTTCTAACATTTTTTTAGAAAATACTCTTGGTCCAAACCAGCCATCAGGCCCATTGCGAGTGCCTCGTTCCGAATTGGTCCCCGCTACATAAAATCAGGGTGGTTTCAAAACTTCAAGCGCGTGGAAGACGTTCGGCCTCAATTTGTGGACTCAAATATATATACAAAGTCGCCATCTTTATTTTAAGGATAAACAAAGAAAAACCAAATATAACAGATTTGTGCGGGTTCGGAGGCTATGTTACGAGTTGGGAAGGGTTAAACACCCAACTCGCCCTTTCGGTCTCAAAATAGATTTTTGGCTAAATATACTCCTTTTATAAATGTAATAATTTAAATAAAGCATTTATATATATATATGTGTGTGTGTGTGTGACAAATAGTGCCTATGAAATTTAGGCTATAATAACAACTTATTTTATTGTTATTTATAATGGAAATTTTACTAGCGTAACGACATATTTTATGATATATTATTATTTTAATAGCACTATTTTATTTTAAAAAAATAACTTTAGGGTACCTATATCTTGAAGCGTTAGGGTTTTAACCCGGACCAACTTCGCTTTTGGCAGGCTTTAGGTGTACTCGCTCTGTCCTTTAGGGAGAGGGAGTCTTTTCTTGTTTTGTATTGTCAGAATTCGGGCAGCGTAATTGCTTGTTTTGGTTGCTTTTCGCCTCGGGATCCGGGCGGTACAACTGCTTGCGTGGGTCTGAAGTATGTCGATGTCGGGTATGAAATCGGGCAGCACAACCGCTTGCTATTGCTTGATATCGCGTCTGAAATCAGGCAGCGCAACTGCTTGTTTTACCTTTTTGGAACTGGTTAAATAGGGCAAGAACCTAATCGAGTAACTAGGTTTATCTTTGGTCAGTAGGTATAAGTGTTTAGGAGGGATTTTAGCAGCCTAACAGTGCTTTTGGATTTATCTAAAAATAACTGCGTAAACTTTCTGATAGCTCTTTGTAAAAATTCTTCTTCTGTTTTTGCACTAGGAGCCTCTATTTATAGGTTGTGAGGAAGCAATCTTAACAACGAAGGAAACATTATATATTTTATCTCCGTGCATAAACCTGCGCTGAAAAGGTTGCACCGAAGAAGGAATTACTGAACACACAAAACATAAATGGGCGCCCCCTATTGCATAAATGGGCGCTGCGCCCCATTTTGTAATAGGCAGCGCCTATTTTCTTTTTAGGCCAAAGGAGTTTTCATCTTGCCCCCTATTGTTCCTTCTTCGTCTGTTGTTTTGTCCTTTAACACTTTGAACCCCTGAAACTTAACGTTCGTTAGTCGTTTTTGACTGGATTTAACATTTTATAAAATGTTACAAATAGGGGTACGAGATTGGGGTGTCTACACACATGCCAGTCCACTTCAGGCCACAGCCAACCGTCTGGCCCCATTCTTTCTTCTGGCCCAAGCCAGCAAGTCAGCCTATTTCTCACGGGACTTCTCCAGTATGTTTGGACTCACCCACCAGCCCCACCACTGTACAAATTTGGGCCCTGCATCTCTCTTGGAAAACACAAGTGCCAGCCCAAACACATATTCCCACAACACTTGCCTTACACCTTCTTCCGGACCACTGAACATCACGGAATCACCTCGCCCTCCATACAGACCGTCCCAGTTCCTCAAACCCAGCCCTCTATTTTTAACACCACCCTAGTTCCATTCAACCTAGACTCCTCTCTTGCTTCTCCATCTTCAAGTATTGACTCCACACCTCCGCGCAACATTCGAAGCATCAATGACTTGGTCTACGGTCCTTCATCTTCAGAAGCCTTGTCTGCCACTACTTGTCACACTCTTGAATCTCGCACTTTCAAACAAGCCGCTCCGTTCCCACAATGGCAATTTGCTATGGATGAAGAATTACGTGCCTTTCATAAAAATGGTACGTGGTCTCTTGTCCCTCGCACACACGCTATGAATGTGGTCTGTAGCAAGTGGGTTTTCAAAATCAAAAGAAAAGCCGATGGTACTATCGAACAACATAAGGCTCGTCTTGTTGCTCAGGGATACTCACAACAAGAGGGTCTTGATTATAATCAGACATTTAGCCTGTGGTTAAGCCACCAACAATTCAAACAATTCTTGCTCTTGCTCATACTCGTGCGTGACCTATCCAACAATTGGATGTTCGAATTGCATTCCTTAATGGGTCAGTCAATGAAGAAGTATTTATGGCTCAACCACCCGGGTTCATCGATCCACAATTTCCCACTCATGTTTGCAAACTCCACCGTGCCCTCTATTGTTTGAAACAGTCCCCTTGGGCTTGGTTTCATCGATTACATGACTTCTTGTTATCTCTCGATTTCTTTAACAGCAAAGCCGATAGTTCTTTATTCATTCGTCATTCACAATCATCCATCATTGCTATTCTTGTGTATGTGGATGATTTTATTGTCACAAGTTCCAATCCACAAGAGGTCTCCAAAGTTCTTGATGACATCTGCCATACCTTTGATAGCCGTCGCTTGGGTAATCTCAGTTTCTTTCTCGGCATTGAAACAAATCAGTCCTCCAACACATTGACTATGAGTCAATCTCGTTATGCGTCTAACTTACTGCAGAAGTTCAAAATGGCCAATTGCAAATCAGTGAAAACACCAATGGTGCCAGGCTCTCATTTATCCTCTACGGTAGGTGATCCTCTACCTGATGCAAGCGTCCATCGCAGCATGGTAGGTGGCCTTCAGTATTTAACGCTCACTCGTCCTGACATCCCTTTTGCCGTCAATCAAGTGTGCCAGTACTTGCACCAGCCCCGCACATCTCATATGCAAGCCGTCAAGAGAATATTTCGCTTTGTCAAGGGTACAAGGTTTCTTGGTTTATCATATATCAGGTCTCCAAACACAACACATCTTTGTCTGCCTATTCCGATGCCGATTGGGCTGGGATCCCAATGACCGTAGATCAATTACTGGTGCCTGTGTTTTCATTGGCCCCAATGTTGTGGCTTGGACGGCAAAGAAGCAATCCACCGTGTCTCGATCAAGTAGTGAAGCTGAGTATCGCGTCTTGGCCACCACCGCGGCAGAACTCCATTGGTTCTCTTTCCTTTATTGTGAATTGGGTCTTCTCTTACGTCCTCCGAATTTATATTGCAGTAACATATCTGCAGTACACCTGTCCAAAAACCCGGTGTTCCATGCCCACACTCGCCATATCGAAATCGATTATCACTTTTTGTTCGGGAGTTACAACAACGAGGCTTCCTTCATTTAGCACACGTCTCAACAAAGGATCAATTAGCAGATGTTTTCACCAAGCCTCTTGCTCAACCTCGGTTGTCTTTCCTTTCCTCCAAACTGCATCTACACCATGTTACGCTTAGTTTGCGGGGGGGGGGGGTGTTAGCACCTAATTAATTACCTATGTGCTCTAATTGTATTTAGGAAAACTAATTCTTGTATAGCAATTGTAGCAGCCAATCTTTTTAAGAGATTGGTCAAACTTTCCTTATTGTATACACATCAAATATAGTATATAATATACAGAAAATATACCAATCTGTAAGGCAGATTGGTTATTCACTTCTTTCTTCCCGTGTCTTGTCTTCTACGTTCTGTTTCTTCCTCTTCCTTTCTTTATTGTTTTTCCTTTAGTCTTTTATACCTAACTACCGTCAAAAGTAATCATTATTGCTCCCTCCGTCCCAAAATTATCGTCTGGGTTGACTTAACGTATGGTTTAAGAAAACACATTTGACTGAATTATTAATATTAGCTTGATGTGTAGTTTACTTTAAAACCCATGTGTATGTGGCTCATAATTAAAGTACGATGAAAAAGTAAGGGTAAAGTGGTAAAAATATTGTCCTAAAAAAGAAAGTTTCAAACAAGACAATTATTTTGTGACAAACGAAAAAGGAAAGCTGGACAATAATTTTGGGACAGAGGTTAGCTTTTTGTGTAGCCAACTTTTTATTTCATGGTACAGTTAGAAAGTGAACTATTTGCCTCATTTTTGAAATGAGACTCTTTGAATAGGATGTCCATTTTCGAAAAGTAGGTTTCTTTTGAAAGGAACAAAGGGGGAATATAAATGGATTGAGCTTCTTTTTTTAGTGAAATGCTGATTTAAGCAGCGGGTGACGGCTGCCTGTTAAAAACATTGGTTGCCATATTAGTGACTGTAGAAGCTAAAAAAGTGCTTTGAATTGCATCCGGTATCCGTAGATGGTTGTTCTTGATATGTTGTGGCTATGAACAGTTGCTTGTATAATTGTTTGTTTAGGAGACCCACCTTCTTGTACAAGCCAGAACAAATCAAAGCAGAAAAGGGTTTCTAGGAAGCTGGCGAAGGAAAGGTTGAAGTCTCTTACTATGGAGGATTGCCATCAAGTTCCAACGCCCCCCGACACTAATAATGAAGCTTCTTGACCTGAGGCTGAGTTTCGTGTAAAATATTGTTTTAATGGAGATTCTCAAATGTATGGTCGTTAATGAAGTGTGACAAAGAGATGGATTTTACTCAACTTAGCTTTAGGGCATTATTGTTACTTATGCCTTCCATGAATCGAATGTGTCTTGGAGTTTTGCATATTTAGCAAGATAATCAAAAGGAATTTCTCACTTCACCAAATTGGATGGAGATCATTTGGAAGTTGGGAAGATTGATATAATGCAAGTTAGCAAAGATAAAGTACTTGTTATGATTTAAACTCAGCTTATATGTTTAGGTTTTTTTGTTTTTTTTTTAAGTTCTAAACTTATATGGAACTCTTGGAAATGTGAAATTTTGGTGTTTTGGTTCCAAGTTAGTTGTGTTATTTTTGAAACACTTGGAAGGCCAGTTTCATTAACGTGTGTCAATTACCCTATTCAAAACCGAGGACATGTTAAAGTGCCAAACATTTACAGAGCTTCTCGCTTTGATCTGATATTACAGAAATTATGAAATTAGCATAAGAAAGCTGATACATCAGTCATCAAGGAATTAAAAATGAGCAGGTCATTCTCTTTCTTCCATTGGCAATCTGTAACCATATTGAATTGCAGTAGCAAATATATGCTCCTATGTTTGCACATTGGTTAAGGGTACATTCGGTTACTTGGATCCAGTAGAAATTTTGCCCAGAAGTCTGGTGTAACTTGAAGATTTGCTCGTTGACATAAAACTTGAGGAGAGGAAACATAGCCTAGTCAATTGGGCCAGAAAATGCATTAGGGAGGGGAAAATCAAAGATATCATTTACTGTTGTCTGAGGGGGAAAATCTTGCTGTAGAGATTGAACTTATTATGAGGCTTGAGTTTTGGTTAGGACAACAGGAGACAACAATGGAAGCGGTGTTGGAAGAGGTCACTACAATGGTAATGGCCAGCTCAGGTGATTTTGAATAAAATCAGTCAAAAAAAAAAAGTTTCGGTGATCATACATAGGGTAGGGATTAGAACAAGCGGATTATTTATTCATCTGGAGAAACTGATTACAACACATCTTTGTCCTAGCAAGCAGAGAAGAATGTTCTTGTAGTTAATTTACGTTACAAGAATGGTGCTGCTCAATAAATGTGATATTAAAAACCAGAAGTTTGATGATGACAAGGCTTGAAAAGTGAAAACCATACTAGTTGAATGGAATTTCGCTAATGGCTACATATTTATTTATAATAACTAAAGCGCTGCTTTTTGATTTGAAACCTTGGCTGTAACAGTGAACTCATGGTTATTTCAAAGAATAATAATCCAAGATGTCGAGAAGATTGCTGGCAGGGGAATGGTTGAACTCAGTGATTGCAAACAGTCTTACCCTCGTGGAAGTTCAACAGGAATCAGGGGAGGATGGAGCTTATACGTAACTCTTCGTTCCTTTAGTTAGTAGAACATTAAACAGTCCATTTGTTGGTAAATTTCTACATTCTCAAGCCTTTGCTGGCAAGAGTCCTTATATGTAGAAGTACTATGATACCTTTGTAAAGTTGATGGGGACTCCAGCTTTGATTAATCCATCAACTCCGGCAAATGGCAATGGGGCTATTCTACTCATATTCATACGCAGCTGGTCGATGCATACCTTATCACTATTTCCAAATAGCCTAACAAGATTATTTACTGAGAAGGTATCCTCACATGCATGCTATATTTGATAGCCTTCTTTCTCCTAGATTTGAAAAAACTCAGCTATCATGAAGTTTACAACTATGAGAATTAGCTATAGCATGAAATGAGTCTCCGCCGTCATGTTTTCTATGACTATCATTGCTGTTAACTCTTCCCCATAATCATTGTCATGCATAGGGTCCATGTCAAATCCATCTCTATAAAAGTGTTTCAAATAAAAACAATCATGAAGGAAGATTCGATTAACACTTTGAGTGCACAAATGAGTTGTACAAAAAGTATGATTAGTTTTAGTTGATAGTGGGCATTCTATCAAACACTTTGAGAGCTACGAAGCCCAAGATTTCTACATTGCTTCGGATCCTGCTGTGATCCTAACACTGTTGTCCCATGGAAGCTTTATAGATATGTTCTTTATTGTTGTAGTGTTGGGCATGAAGAGTAAGATATATATTGCCAAGTTAGAACATGCAAAACAGATAAAATAAACTACAAGCAATAGTGTGTGGCTAAAGTTTTGTTAGATTTACATTAACCTCACTTTTGTGACTGTTATGAGAGAGCAGCTAGTGAGTAATAAGCTGCATCTTTCATTGGGTTGATTGAAGGGCATTAAGGAATCGTCTCTTTCCTTGGAAGCCTCTGCTAATGCATGGTTTTCCAATCCATGTCAAGACTAGATGAAAGTGGAGGCTAACCACACCCCAAAACCCACTTTCTACACCACATTTCATGCATTGAGGTATTGTACTGAAAGCAAATTTTGGGGGTGTAGTTAGCCCCAACCCTAGGTGAATTTGAATAAATATTATAGTTTCTTGTATTCAGATTTCTTGTTTTGGTTAGTAAAGACAGATGACTTCCTTGTGGTTTGAATATATATATATATATATTTTTTTTTTGAGGAAATCCTTCAATTCCATTCTATTCCATTAAAAAAGGTTTCAGTTCATTTAAAGAGAACTCAATTATAGGGGACTTTACAAAACAAGCATGTAATCTATAAAACCAGTCCTAATTTTAAATTTTACCAAATCTTATTTATTGCATAACAACTAATTCATCACTCCACAAGGCATTAAAACTTGACAATTATAAGAGGGGGATGATGTATTATTTAGATTTAATTAATTTTTTGATCCATCGACTTTACAAAAATCATTTATTTGATCTCTATATTAAAAAATAATTTGTTTGGTCCTACATGTTGATTCTCCCCTCACCCCATTACCATTCAACTTTCTGTCTAATTGTTTTTCAAAATGCCCAACTAACCCTTACGGTGTGTGTAGTTTGTAAATGGGGTGGGGTTTCACACGATTGAAAAAAAGGAAAAAAAGAAAATAAAATCTACATTGCCCTAATCCCCTCCTCCAGCCAAGATCTCCATCACCAGTCCTCTCTCCCTCTCTCAGATCCGACCTAAAAAAAGCCATCTCCATCCCTCTCTGTGCAATCACTCTCAGCTGGAGCCGAGTTCGTAAATTCCAGTCGACTTTCATTCTCCTCCAATCGACACCCCAAATTTCTCCTTTACTCCAGTAGCCATACGTGCCACTACTTGCTCCTGTCATTTCCTCTACCATTCAGACCAAGACAAAGTAAATTTCGACAACCATCCATCATGGTGGAAAATAGCTCCAGAGGGTGGTAGCGACTGGCGGTAACAAATTACCAAAAGCCGACACCTGTTCGCGCGGCCCCACCCTACCTCCATGTTTCTATCACATCAATGGAGGTTCGTCTAACATTGGTGCCACCAGGTTCAAGCCTTTACCCAACACTCTAACAGAGTCGATTTGGCATACGGTGAAGAGAGATTTGTCTAGGATTGTGAGTAATTGAAGTTGGTGGTGTTCCCTAAAAGGAACGGTGGAAGTGAAAGAGGGATTTGCAAAGAAAGAGAAAGAGGGTTTCACTTAGAAGATGATGGAAGATCGAGCAGTAATGGCGGCCATTGCTATCACTGGCGGCCTGAATCTATTTTTTCTCTGTCCCACATCTTAAATCTTCAAGCATCCGCCATTAACGTCTTGGCTCTTCTCTAAGTCGAGAAAAATCATATGTATTAATTGGGGGGGACTTTTCTAGTTACAAGTAATAAAGTTTGTTACAGGTCAATCAGTTCAAAGCTTGCCTTAGCCTAGTACTACGTTCTAATCTTACTCCATACCACTTCGGAAAAAAAAGGGCTTTGATGCGTGGATTCCCTTGTTACAGTCTTGAGTTACAGAAACCTCCAGAATAGGGGAATGGTAGATGAAGTTGATTTCAGGTCGGGTCCAATCATTTCTCTGAACTTGTCTAATTGTTTGCTCTCCTTCAAATGTTGTTGCTGCTGAAGAATGATAGATCGATGGTGAGGGTAACAACGAAATCATCTAATGGCAATGAAAGCCTTGTTGTATTTGGACGAATCGATTTCATTAGAATCATCCTAGTGTAAATGGTTGATTCTTAATAAATCCAAGGTCACCATCAGGGTCGAATTCGAGACTATTCAAATCGGAGATGGTTTCTCTCTAAAATTTGCAGTAGAGATTAAGGGTACTTTGGTCCTTTTCTAAAAAATAGACGGAAAGTTGAATGGTAACGGAGCGAGGAGAAATCTAATGGTAAATGTCAACATGTAGGACCAAAAGAATTAATTGCTTAGTATAGAGACCAAATAAATATTTTTTGTAAAATCGAGGGACAACAAAATTAATTAAATCTATTATTTACTTCCGAATAAGGGAATTATTTGGGTACTTAGAAATAATTGTATCCGACACGTAAAAAATGTAACCAAACAACCCCTTATAGGAGTATTAATTTCAGTTTATATATGTGCCCTTATGGTAATTACTCCCTTTTCATATAATGCAAAGAATGATATTGTTTGCATTATTTTATTTAAGTTTATAAATTTTAACTGAAAGTTTATATAATTACTTCTTACAAAATTATAAAAGTTACAACTTGTGATCAAAACTTTATACAACTTAAAACAAAATTAATGTATGCTAATAAATAATACTTTCTCCTCTCAAAATAAGTGTTTATTTTTTTAATTTTTTTTGTTATAAAAAATATATTAAATATCTTGTTTTAAAAGTATTCATGTAAATATGCAGTCAAAATGACTTGAAAATTATTTGTTTTATTTTTGTAAATTGTAAAAGATTAAAAAATAAGAGTAATATGGTATTTACACATGTTGATTTTGAAAATAAAAGGAAAAAACCTTTGAACGGAATATAGAACTTGGACATATCAATTTATCCGCGGCTAAAACCCTTTTTGGCTCCAACCTAAACCCCCTTACTTTCCTTTCTTCTCCCTTCTCTTTTCCAGGACTGGAGGCATTTATCACGGTTAGTTTTCTTCTCGCCCTCGTCCTCTCTCCTCCCTCACCGCCTCCCTCATTCGCCGTCGTCTCACCACCAGTAGCGACCATGGCGGAGCTGAAGCTCTCAGAGAGCCGAGATCTCACCAGAATAGAGCGCATAGGGGCCCACTCTCACATACGCGGTCTGGGTCTAGACTCCGCCCTTGAGCCCCGCCTCGTCTCCGAAGGTATGGTCGGCCAAACCGCCGCCCGGAAGGCTGCCGGAGTCATCGTCCAGATGGTCAAGGAGGGAAAAATCGCAGGCCGGGCCGTTCTTCTAGCTGGTCAACCCGGCACTGGAAAGACTGCTATTGCGATGGGCATGGCCAAGTCCATTGGTCTAGAGACTCCATTTGCAATGTTAGCCGGCAGCGAACTCTTTTCTCTTGAGATGTCCAAGACCGAAGCTCTTATGCAAGCTTTCCGCAAAGCTATTGGCGTCAGAATTAAGGAGGAAACGGAGGTAATTGAAGGTGAAGTTGTGGAAATTCAAATCGACCGACCAGCAGTTGCAGGTGCGGCATCAAAAACGGGGAAACTGACGTTGAAGACCACGGAGATGGAGACTGTGTATGATTTGGGGGCGAAGATGATTGAGGCCTTGGGGAAGGATAAGGTCCAGAGTGGCGATGTGATTGCTATAGACAAGGCGTCCGGGAAGATCACGAAGCTTGGGAGGTCATTTTCGAGGTCGAGGGATTACGATGCCATGGGACCACAGACAAAGTTTGTGCAATGTCCCGATGGAGAGTTGCAAAAGCGGAAGGAGGTTGTGCACTGTGTCACTCTTCATGAGATTGATGTTATAAATAGCAGGTATATAAACACGATTCGTTTTTTTTTAAAAACAGTCTCATTTTTATCTCCTGGTGATGCTTTATTTGGTATGCTTTTATGAATTTGATTTTTCTATCCCCGTGCATATAATCTGCATTGCCTGTTTCTGCAAGTTCTGTTTTTCAGTAAGCACCAGATTCTGATTTTGATGATCTGTTCCCATTATTCTAAGGTCCTTATACGGCATTTTGTTCAAGATTGTTTTGTTCTTTTGCAATTGGGATGAAGTTGTGGCTGATTGGAATAGCATGAGTCTTGGTTTGAGTAGGTTTAAGACTTTGTAAGTTCTCACTAAAGAACTCGGTAGCACCTGCTAGAAGTGTGCCATGTACTTCTTCTCTACCCACTGTTTCTTAATCAGAAAGGATCTAAGGTTTTAAAATTACTAATTTAGTTGTTGTAACTGCAATGTCTTATAATGATTGTATCCTCATGAGAAGATTCAAAAGCTTGTTAAGATATATTTATTATAAAAATAGCATGAGCGAACCAGCCTAAATGCCCTGTATATCCAAAAAAGAACTGATGCCTAAAAGGGAGGCGTATCACTCTGCTGCTTCTTGGACTCCTGCTTTTGCATATACTTCATTATTGCCAGTTGCATCAACCTCCAACTCCCATCACTCACCGTATGAAGACAATTCCCGTCACATTGAACAAAATTACCGATTTATCTTATTCAAAGATTATTCCTTTTGATCCTTGAAAGAAACAAATTTTGTGAGTTGTTATTTATTTTCAGAACAATCCAGCTGTATTTTCTTGCGGTTCACGTATCTAGTACGTTGTAGTCCGATGTGCAATCTGTGTCCCTATTCATGCTTGCATTTGTATTCCTCTATGTCTGATATATTTAGAAAATGCCAATTTCATTGATTGCTACTCCTTAGATTTCTTGTATACCCACCTAGTTTATATGCCACAAGGATCACCCAATTTAGGATAAGAAGCAAATGACTCGAAACATAGTCACATATTATTTTTATCAGTGGATCAAAGCTGTGAGTAGCCTATCACATCGATACTATTATTTGTGAAAGTTGCTATTTTTGCTGAAAATTATTGATTCAATTAGGATTAATACAAAAAACACGAGGTAGAGAAAGGTTGTTAACTAGCCTCTTAATATGGGGACCTTTTGAATTGCACTACATTTGTGGAGTTGGAACCAGTAGCTTTGTGAGAGATGAGAAAGAGATTGGGAGTGGCTTTGCAGCAAACAAGTAAAAAGAAGACACATTTGGAAATAATTCACGAAGATTTGAAGGAAAGTAAGCAAAATATTCAAGTTTAATTGACTAAAGTTTGTTATATTAAATCCATTTGCGGGTGTGTATGTTTAAGGTTTAAGGGTAGCAAAGTTAGAGAAGTAATGAACTAATGATGATATTATGGGTAAATTGATAGGTGTAAGCAGCAGGAAAATGAAGTTAGTTGAAGTTGTAATACCCCCATCCCACATCGGATAGGTGTGGGAATTGTGTGCAATTTATAAAGTGGCCACATCTACTACTGAACACCAATATCATCCATGGACTTTTAGATTGGTTTGTGGTGGGTTGATGACCTAAGGTGCTGTATACTCAGTGGGCCTGTGTGGGCTAAACGTAGCGGACAAGACTTTCAGGCTCGGGGCATTACAAATGGTATCATAGCGGGTTCCGATCAGAAATGTGGGAACAAAGTATTGTGCGGGCCAAAGTGCTACACCGCGGGAGGTGGGGGCCACCTCTTGATCCCCGTACGAGCCATCTCTTGAATCGCCCAGTGTATGGTTCGGCCTTGACAAGGATGTCAAGGACTTAAGTGGGGAAGATTGTATTACCCCCCATCCCACATCGGCTAGGTGTGGGAATTGTGTGTAATTTATTAGGTGGTCATACTCTACTACTGAGTACCAACATCATCTATAGACTTTTGGGTCGGCTTGTGATGGACCTGATGACCCAAGGTGCTGTTTGCTCAATGGGCCAGTGTGTGGGCTATACGTAGCGGATCGGGCATTCAGGCTCGAGGCATTACAGAAGTCCTGTTGGTGCATTGGGTTCATGTTGATACAGTGAAAGTGATTACCATTTGTAATCCAGTGTGGGTTTATTGTAGATGCGGGAGGGGGTAGGGAAGCTGAGTAGCTGGGTTGTGGTTTAGGATCTTGGACGGGAAATTTTAGTTAGCAATCATGACTGATTATGGTCATGCGACAAAGATGAGGGATAATACTGGATGAATTTATAGATTACAAAAGTAACATGTTTTTATGTGCGAATCAGGTGTTTCCTTTCTGGTAGGTGTAAGAGTGAAGAGCGGAGTTTTGTGGAACACGATACTAGATTAGTGAGGTTTCTTTGGTAAAATTTTCTCATGAATCAATCTTGTTGTATGGGTAATTTGTCAAATTGTGGCTTATTTGATTGCTGAGTTTTCGATCATGCACCGAGTGGCAGAGTGTTTGGCGCAAGCCGAACCATGTATGTGCAAAGCACAGATGTACGGGTAAACTGGATTTGATGGCGGTATAATATGATAGAGACTACACAATTGAATGAAATTGGGTATTATATTTGGGAGTGTGCAGGGGGGTATCCTCAATTGCTTATCACCCCTATTCATACTAGGCAATAGGCTGCTTTTGAACACCCAAAAGGAAAGAGCGGGCAACTCAATCTTACTGGTCTTGGGAACCTAAAGAGAAAATGTGCAAAAATATAACTCTTTTTCACTTAGATTTGCACAGAAAAGTAGGCTAATTTTTACCCTTCCCAGATATGAATCTGGTTCAGTATGCTAGATCAGAGTTAAACTAAAGGAAAGAGGTGGGAAAGTTACAAACCGTATGTGCAACGAGCTCATATAGAATATCAGTCTGCTGTCTTGCGGGTGTCAGTATTCAGTAGGTTCAATTTCTGCCTTCTTATCTCGCTGGAAGTTCTAATGGGCTTTCAGTTCCCTGCTACCAAGAAGGGTTGTGATAGTAAAGGCTCCATTTTTCGTGCTCGGTCTACCTCTTTCTTCGGAGGTCTTCATCTATGCTTTTCAAAATCATTTCAGAGAAGCTCACCCAAACAATAAGGCGTGATCTTACTCTTATTTTGGTAACAATTACTTACTTTGCAGCTCTCAATGCACACTGTATTTCCTCAGTGGAATTCTCCCCTATTCCTTCCTCTTCTCGGTGATATACTTTTCTATTTCCGCTGCCATTGTCTTCCGCTTTATGAATGGGATGGATGCGCCCCATTTTTCTCACCATCTGATGTTTTCCCAGAGGTTGATTTCGTCTCCTTTAGCTAGTCAGATGTTTCAGTTTGCTAAGTTCGCTTGCCTTTCCTACCCGAGCAAAGCAAAATGTTGAATGAAGATAAAAGCAGACAAAGAGAAGGGATGTTTTACAGAGTTGGATATCTGGAACATTGACCTCGACATAGCAGTAACCCCAGAAAGTCCATTTTCCCTAGTGAACTCTTTGTCTGAGGAACGCTCCTAATACGAGCCAGCTTGCTGAGTCATCAGACGTACGATCATCCGTCAACAAACTAACAAAGCTTATTATCCAAGATTACTTCCTTCCCTGTCTTCCTGATTCACTTTCTTTCGGGAAGTCAAGGCTGATCTGGCTTTGCTTGAATGCAAGGAATTTCCGAGAAGAAAGAGTCTTGAGGAGAATCGGAATAGAATATCTAACTTTCTCATCTGCTTTCTTCCTTCTTTCCCTTGGCCAATCTGGATCTTCCGGTTTCTTCTCTTAGATGATGTCCTCTCGGCCCCTTGGATCTTTTAAGCCCTATGTCTGAAATCTTGACACAAGACTTTCTTGATCGAGGCCTACTTGATTGACTTTCATTTTCTGCCCAACAAGCAACTGATTGAGATCCAACGAGCTGACTGAACCCATAGAAAGAATTCGAAATTGTAGGCAGGGAAGCATTTCGCAGGGGCAAATAACACTATTTACCTAGAGCGAATGAGAAATGCTTTTTGAATGGATCGCAGGGTAGATCTGTGAGATTCAAGAGTTAATATTGCCTACAGTAAATCAATGGATTTGTCATAGTAGAGAGGAAATACTTTTTTATAGACGATAAGGAGTTTTTTCGGGAAGCTCTCCAAAGGTCCAATGAATGGGATTGCATCCTTTTCAGGAAAGTGTGGGTATGGGCTGTTCTTGAATTTCATCCGGCGCTGGCCATTACGGCTTGGGTTAAGTATACCATTAGTCCCTGAATTTTGGCCAAACTCATCATCAGTCCCTCAACTTCAAAAAGTTTCACCACTGACCAAAGTAGACCTTTTCTGCTCATCGGAGGTTCCTAGCCCTAACGCCGTTTATGTGTTTCCGTTAAGTGAGCATGTGCCACTCACATGCACAAAATAAGGGGGTCATGTATAAAATCATCAAAATAAATAGGGCAATGTGAAATTTTCCAATCAGCTTCATCCCGTCTCCACCTAGCTTCATCCTTCTTCTTCTCTCTCTCTCATGCTCACTCTTCCCACCATCTCCTTCCAATCCTTGCTCCCAAAAATCACCCAAATCCGGCGAAGGCAACCACAAAGTCCAGTCATGCCGTCTTCTTTCTTTGGCTCCACACCTAACCTCGTCATCTCTTTCCATGGCCACCATAGCCACCATCTCCGGCCAAAACCCCCCTCAATAGAGCCGGCAAAGCTCCGCCTTCTCCAAACGAGCTCGCTCCAGATCTTCTTCTCTCTCTCATTCTCACTCTTCCCACCATCTCCTTCCAACCCCTGCTCCCAAAAATCACCCAAATCTAGAACATTGCCATTAATGTATCCGTACCCTCATTGAAATATTTTCCGTAATTGTTGAAGTCAATTACGGAACATTGCCATTAACGCCATATGATGTGAAGTTATCAGCTGCCCCATTAGCCGTTTGGCCGTATCTAGAAAAGCTCGAGCCTATGACGTTTGTGTCCTTCCCGTAGCTGCTAAATTCGTTGGCAGCTCCATTCCCGTTCCTACCGTAACTAGCAAACGACGGTCATTGGTGTTCGAGGTGTCGCTGGACACAATAAACTTTTGTTCCCGTCCGTTGACGTTGCTGGAGTGCGTCGTGAATTTGGGGTTGGGAACGTTGATTCCGAAGGCGTAGGACTTGAACTCGTTGGAGCCGCTGGTGGCTGCGGTCCCGTAGGTGTTGAACCTTTGGTCGGCGATGTTGGTATCAAGGGCGTAAGTGGTAAAATTATCCTTTTGGCCCAAGGAGTCACGGTTGTTCGTGGTCCGAATAGTTCTTGAACGGCAGACAGTGGTGAAGCCTTGTTGAGAAGGAACCATGGTTTGGGCGTTAATGGGTCTTCTCCGGCAAAGACTACCTGTGAAATTAGACAACAATGTAGATACATTAAATCATTAATAGAACAAAGAATATCACTTCAGGCCCCCTTCATCTTCTATTATGGTTAATTGCCCCATTTTTTAATGATTTTATACATGACCCCCTTATTTTGTGCATGTGAGTGGCACATACGCACTTAACGGAAACACACAAACGACGTAAGGGCTAGGGACCTCCGATGAGCAGAAAAGGCCTGCTTTGGTCAGTGGTGAAACTTTTTGAAGTTGGGGGACTGATGATGGGTTTGGCAAAAGTTTAGGGACTAATAGTATACTTAACCCTTATGGCTTTTATTAAGACCAGAATGCTACCCCCGCACTAACCCAAGAACTAAACTCAAGTCTATCTTCTTCTTCAACTTCCTCACTATGAGGTGAAACTTGCTTTCGGGCAAGGGGAAGAAGAGGTCAAATCCA
This sequence comes from Codonopsis lanceolata, assembly GCA_013146195.2. Taxonomy (NCBI): domain Eukaryota; kingdom Viridiplantae; phylum Streptophyta; class Magnoliopsida; order Asterales; family Campanulaceae; genus Codonopsis; species Codonopsis lanceolata. The sequence continues at coordinate 95,290,229 of CM028379.1, forward strand.
TATATGGTCTGTTGATACGGAAAGAAGATGAAGTGAGAGTCACTTTCTTTTTTCTTTCCAGGCCTATCAAGAGGATCTATTGGGCCCTTTCACTGGTTGGCCAGTTACCACCTACGCACCCCGATTAATTAAGATTAGATCAGAGACTACGGGCATCACTCCCCAAGTGTTCAAATGTCTTGGTTAGTGTCTTCTTTAGTCATCAGGAAGCTGGTTTAAAAGTAAACATCAGATTAGGTGGCCAAAAAGAGAGTATGACTTTGGTTCCAGAGATATGGAGTTATAGACAGGGTGAGGGGACTCCCTTAGCTCACAAGAGGCAGAGATGGATGGAGTTTTGAATGGAAGACCCTTCTTTAGTCAAAGGCAATAACCTACGTGAAATCTAGTTCGTAGCACACTTGCCCACCGAAACCATTCATAAGAGGCCGCCCACTATAAGAGCGCTTCGAGCGGTTATTTGCAGGAGGATGGCTTGGGACCAAGAGCCGGCCTCCATGTTTTGAAAAGAAGCGGAAGGCCTCGATTTGAGATTTTAATTGCGTAAATAAAGCTTTTTCTCAAATCATGCCGATTAACGGTTCTCAAAGTCGGGATTTCTCTAGGTTAGCTGCACTAAGACCTTTCAGATAGATGCTCGTACTCTTAAAAAGGTTGAAGGTTTTCTCTTAAAAACGAGCTTCAACTTGGAAGCTGACTATGTGAATTGGATGTCATCTCTCTACCATAATTGGCACATTCTGCACTTCAACTCTAAGAGACTAAAGAAAGGCAGGAAAGGATCTTCTGTTGTTGTGACCTTGGATCGGATCTAATTAGATAGAAGAAGAAGGGATTTCATCGGTATTCAGAAAAGTTTACCCCCTTACAGCTTTTTATTTGAAAGGAATGAGTCATCGTCCTTTCTCCTGCTTTAAGTTGGAGTTGACTGTGGATAAAGAGTATCCAATCCTTCTTTTACTAGACCTCTAGTCTCAGAAATGGATTCTGCTTCATGCCTTACCGGATTTTCGGATCTTCTGAATTTCTTTATTCAAGAAGTTAACTATGATTCATTCTGATCAAAGAGCGAAAAGTCTAATAAGTAAGAAATAAACGAGCATTCTTAGAGTATGGTTAACAGCCAAATCAAATACCAAATCAAACACAATCCATTAAAAACCAATAAAATAATCTATTTGCTACTCATTTGATTCAAAACCAAAAAGACTTTCCAACTGTGGCACATAATCCAATACTTTTACATATCCCACCATATTTGTCTCCGTTACTTTAATATTTTATTAGAAAAAATGGCGAAAAACTTGAACAAATCATAGATTTTTTTTTGATATCCAAATGAAACATGCCAAGTCTCTATTTGTAGGTAAAAATGTGTACTTTAGTTTAGGAAAAAAAAATTGGATGAAAATTGGCCAAGAAAAACGAGGGTGGAAAAGTTATTCGATCCACTAGAATGCTGCCATATGGAAAGGGAAGGGGACAACATAGTTGTCAAAGGCGCTCGCCTTTGGCGCCTGAGGTGAGAGTCGAGGCGAGTCGAGGGTTTGTCGCCTGAAGAGAGCTGGGCGAGTCGGGCGCTAACTGCCGGCGTATATCTGAGATTTTCCATTCTAGATCTAGCCTTCAATATTAGATGTTAATGAAATCTAATAGCACAGATGGCTTCGTCTCTACCTGACAAACTCATCTGGGCTTTCGACGTCGCTGGAGGATGTCGGAATCAGCCTCGCGCTGGCGACGGTGCCGGAATTTTCTTGCCGGAGTATCATAGACCAGGTCGCCGGCTCCCTGCAAACTGGTTCCCATTGTTGGTTTGTTGATTCGGGGAGATTAAGTATGATTTTGTAATTTCTTTTGTTTATTTTATTTTTTTCCATTTTTTTCTAATGTGTTGTGCTGCTGCTATCTTATATCATAACTAGGGGTTTATTTTCCTTTCTTTTTTAGGCATTTTATTTATTATTTATTATATTTTTAATTTGGGATTTGAGATTATTTGAATTTTTCATTTTGTTTTTGGATTTTACTTTTATTTTTTTAAAAAACCTTATTTTCTTTGGTTGCTTAACTATTTATTATATTACTTTGAATTTTAAACTAGCTCAGAATTTCATCATATATACTATGTTAGAACTTAGTTTTATGTATTATGTTCACTTATAATATGTTTTGTTGATATTTGTTAAGTTATATGTATTTTATGTATTTTTTTTGTGAGCGCCTTTTTAGCGTCTCGCCGCTCGCCTCAAATTTGGATCTATCGCCTTTTTGGCGCCTCTCGACTTTGATAACTATGGGGGGCAGGCAGCGTCAACCCATTGTTGGCCACAACTTTTTTTTTTTATATATTTTTTTTGGCTCAAAACGATGCCGTTTTGAGCCTATTCTACCTGAAACACAGTCGTTTGGCTGTTTGTTTTGTGTTTGATTTGGTTTTGATTTGTGTTTTAAATTGATCCAAATCAAATAAGATTTGGATTTGATTTCTTAAGAACCACGGTTGGAAGCCTTGATTCTTGGAAGATTTTTTTAAAAACCACCATTAATCTTGCTCTAAGAGTTGGTCAAAGTTACAAAAGACTTTGAGCATGCCCAAGATGTATATCACGTGTGGAAGGTAAACTTTAAACTTGAAAAGTCAAGGAGATCGTAAGCATAATTTGAAAGTGGACTCTTTAAGTGCAACATCTTAAAATAGAACAATGTACTTTTTGATTGAAGCGGAGCTGTGGAGGGACTAGAAAATTTTCAACTTGCAAGTCTTGTGAGGTTTGTACATTCAATTAGAGAGCGAAGCTTTTGGTGAGGGTTAGTGCTTGCAGTTTATTTTAGTTGCTTCCACTATCATTTTAACTTTACTAAACTGGTGGCACTATAACATTTTGGTGCACCTATTCACTTTAGTATACTAGTTTTTTCATTAAGTTGAGATTCTTCTATCTCTTTCTTGTGGTTTTTGCAATTTCCTTGTCAGCTTTTTGAATAAAAAATACATTAAATTATGCAACATTATGTTCTGTTAGTTAAATGCAAAGGATTTTGGAGCAAGAGTTAAAATGATATTCTAAACTTGAAAGGAATGGTAAATGATAATTAAAATAATGTTCTGCATTAAAAGTTGAAGAATCATAAAAGTACAATGTTTATTTTGGCAGAAAGCTGAAAGCCTTTATTCTTATATTTGCATAACACCTCAATACTAAATCTGAATGATGAATTTTCAAATTATCCATGTGCAAAGCATGTGTACCTTGTAAGATTATTCATTTAATACACCACTCTATTAGGGAGACCTTAGAAACATAGAGAAATGCTGTCCAAAATATTCAAGCGATAGAGAGGCTTGCTAACACTTGTCTCTCCCCCACCCATCCCCCAAACACACCAAACCAGTAAAAGAAAGTACTTGCTCAATCCCCAAATGAGTGTCAATTTTTTGCTTTTCAAACGAAGTTGACTTTTAAGTTTTAAGACCTCTTATGAATTCATTGTTGTCCACCTTATAGCCATATTGGTCTATGATAGTTGCGAAAAGTGATTTTAGTAACTTCATTACAAAATGCATGCTTATTTTGGAATGGAGGGAGTAAGAAAAATAACATGAGACATGCTATTCTTTATCCTAATACAATACAGAGATACTTAAATTTAACTCCAGGAATTTTTTTTTATAAGTAAAAATATATAATAATAAATAAGAGTGCAAAATCAGAGATGCATCCTTTGTACACTGGTCATATATACAAAAGAATTATCGGAATGATCCGCCACTATGCACCAATGAGAGAGAATTCACAAAAGAGAAGCCTTCAATTGATCCACCGATCTCTCAACATAATCAAAGGCTCTGCTGTTCCGCTCTCTCCAAATAATCCACCAAATTCCACGAGGGACCGTCTCCCAAATGGGATTTCTCCTCCTCTGTTTGAAAAGCAACCAACTCAAGGAATTATCACTCAAGGTAAGTACGATTCAGTTTTGGGTAACATATTTGCCTATTTCCACACTTCTTTGGTGGGTGGGTGGGTTATTATTTTTTTATTTTTTGGGGGGTTGGGGAGGGGGGAGAGAGAGAGAGGTTGGTTTAGTGTGTTTTGTTTCTCAGTGTTAAATGTATGCTTACTGATTGGTTTAGTGTGTTTTGTTACTATCGTGGAGTAAGAAGGAAAAGGGAGTACGGTTTAAGAGTGGATTTGTGGTCCTGAAAGAAAGTTAAATGAGAAGTATATCTTTGAGGTTGCTTGTAGTTGTCAACCCAAATGTGATTAATTGTATTGAATAATATATACATATAACTGGTTATTATTTGAGTTTTGTATTGGATATAAACGTCTTCCATCCCGAATGAGAAGAACCATGGTAGTGATATCTGATGTGCTTTCAATTTCATTATGTTGGAAGACATGAATTGTGCTTCATGGGATTCCCATCACTTTTTGAATGCCTTCAATTTTTCTTTTTTGACCATGCACAAAGTGATGACCAACTTTCTAGGTAAAAGGCTATAGATTTTTTCTCTAGAAATGAAGATAGTTTATCCTTAACTTTTGATTCTAAATTGTAGGACGCAGGGATTTCTCGCTCTGTTCACCGGTGATACTGGAGAAATCCGTGCTGAAGTTAGGGAACAAATTGACACGAAGGTGGCGGAGTGGAGAGAGGAAGGGAAGGCAGAGATTGTGCCAGGTGTCCTCTTCATTGATGAAGTACACATGCTCGATATTGAATGCTTTTCATTCCTGAACCGTGCCCTGGAGAATGATATGGCACCAATACTTGTTGTTGCTACTAACAGAGGGATCACAACAATTCGAGGAACAAACTATAAATCTCCGCACGGGATTCCAATCGATTTCCTTGATCGACTGCTCATCATTTCTACGCAACCATACACAGAAGAAGATATAAGCAAGATTCTAAATATAAGATGCCAAGAAGAAGATGTGGATATGTCTGAAGATGCAAAGGTTCTATTGACAAAAATTGGAGTCGATACATCCCTCAGATATGCCATCCACCTCATCACTTCTGCTGCATTAGCTTGCCAGAAGCGTAAGGGAAAGATTGTGGAGATGGAAGACATTAGCCGAGTTTATGACTTATTTTGGGATGTGAAGAGATCAACACAGTACTTGATGGAATATCAGAGCCAGTATATGTTCAATGAAGTGCCAACAGGAGGAGATACTGATGGTGATGAAGCCAATGCCATGATATCATGATAGATACTGATGGGGATGAGGCCAATGCCATGATATCATGAGATCGTAAGTGGTTGTGGTTGAACTTTGTAGTTTGTGATCCTCTAGTGTTGAGCACCCACCATTTAACAACATTTATCCTTGATGTAAAGATTTGGATGAACTAAGTTTGGTCATTCGCTGTGTTCATGCTGTTACTGCTGATAGGATTTCAATTGCGTGTATGGAAGTGTAGGATACAGTTTTGTTTGGAATTTATCAAATGCTTTACAATGTTCCTCTTTTTATAGCAACTACAAGTATGTTTACATCAGTATTGTTACCTTTACAGTTACTGTATCATATGCCTGAAGAATCGAAAGGCAGAAGGGTGAGGGACTTGGAATTCAACAGGTTGGAATGCCCGTAACCATAATTACGGAGCACCTGATTGTCTGCGAAATTCAGAGCTCTCTCCAAACCATACCTGCAAGAATTGCCGGTGTAAATTGGGTTGTGGGCCCCACTGCACGGCTGACAACCGGTGAAATGTGTGATAAATTGCCTCCTACCTGTTTCTTTCCCATACCCAGCCTCACCCAGGTACTTCTCTCTCAGGGAGCTATAGCCCTTGCTAACAACCTCTGCATGTCTCCTTCTCAACCCACTTACCTTCTTCTCAAGGCCGATGTACTTCTCTGTAACATTATCAAATCCAGCTATTACAGCAGCCCAGTAACACTGCAAGCAATACTCATTCTCTATATATATCTTGTTGGCCCATTTGTCTCTGTTCCAATAACAAGTAAACCAAAGCCGATTGATCATCTGATATAGGGTAAGGCTTGTCGTTGAGAAGACTTCAGTTTTTTGCCCCGCTCTTCATAATTTGGAGTATGTGGGCCCATGCTGGCCCATACATCCATGAAGTCCATGGACCACTGGCAATTTCGGAACAGCAACACTCCCGCGTTAACGCCAATCCAGCTGTGTTTCTTGTAGACCATATCGGGCTACCCTTCCACCACTAGGTTGTGATTCTTGTATCTCTCCAATGGCAGCTTGAACTCCATGTCTGTAAAAACAGCATCCGAGTCAATCCACCAGACCCATTCGGCTTCTGGATGAGCAATCATAGCAGCCTTAATGATGGATATTTTGGCCCAGTAAGAGCCCATTTCAGGGTGCAGGTTTGCGTTGTTGTAGAAGATGTCATAGCTGTTGATTCTGCAGTAGTCAACCTTGATCTTAAAAAGCCTTAAGGAGAACGTAATCGCCAGTTGGGTTGTAACAATTAGAAGGTTGTGATCCTGTCAAGAGGAGTATCCGGTCGCTTACTTCGGCTGCAAACGATCCATGATGCTTCAGCCACTCCCATCTCTTACCATCCCAATCGTTTAAATGTGTTTCAATGGAATAACTAAGGTTTGGGTCGTCATAAAATGTTTCTTGAGCTGTATCATGGTGCATTTCGCCACCCGCTGCATAACTTGGGCAATCCTTTGCCGCTACGCCGTGTGAGGGTAGTTCAATCATCGGCTGTGTAACTAGAATGGGAGAAACACTTAACCAAGGGTTGCTAGAAGCCCAAAAGGCCCAAGCCATGAAAAGAACCAGAAGAAGTGCCCCTACTGTCGAAGGTAACCTTTCTCTGATCTGTTAACAAAAAATTGCTCTGTGGTGTACGGTTGGCCATCTGTGCCTGAGCCACCAGCGACAATTACTGCCAAGTTAAGACTAAATATAGTTATTCGCTCTGTTATCGGCAAAGAGTTCACTATTCCATTTTGAAATGTTTCTCGCTTAAAGAGTCTATTTTCAAAAATTAAGACATAAAAATATCATTTTTTACTAATGAGCTACTAAAGGTGACATTGTTTTAAAAAGTTCAACTTTCAAACGGGGACTCTTTACCCGGAACGGAGGGAGTATAAGTTTGACACTGTAAATCTGTGTGTGTGTGTGTGAGAGAGAGAGAGAGAGAGAGAATTAACAACAAATCAAAATACAAAATGGAAAATTAAATGATGGCCATGAAGATGCTTACAGAAGATAATAGCAAAAAGATATTTGAAGGCCTTTCCAGGAAAGTCTAAGACAAAAAGCTCGTCTGATTATGGAATGGAAAGAAATTGCAGTGCGCTATTCTAGAGAAAGAGCTGCTTTGAAGATGGAATGGAAATAAATCAGAGTATTATTTTAGGACGACTCTAGTAGTCTAATTGACATCTATACAGGTACATACATACATGAAAAGTCTTCTAAGTTTAGGCTCCGTTTGTTTAAAATGACTTCCGAAAAATGTTTTCCTCATTTTTCGATGTTTGGTAATATTAGGAAAATACAGTCAACGTAAAAGGTTTTCCGAATCAACGGAAAATGAAAGCTTCTTTTCCGGAAAATGACTTACGGATTCATTTTCCGTAAGTCATTTTCTAAATATTTGGACACCCTCCGTCCCCTTTCACAATTGCACATATTTACTTACACACACAATATTTCACTCAACAAATAAATGGTTTAGAAATATATATAAATAAAGTTTGTGCACACTTTTATAAATTATAATTTTAATAAATGCTTACTACGCTTCAAAAATTAATGTCAACTATATTATTTAGGGACATCCTAACCATTGTCAATTTTCTATTTTAAAACATTTTATTCATATCAATATCAATTTTTTTATTTGTAATTGTGAGATTGAAAAAAGATAGACATTAATTTGACATCACTAATGATAAATTGAGGGTTACTAAAGAAAAATTACTTAAAGTTCAACACTATTTTATATTCAATTTGTGCATTATTATTAGAATATGTTTTTTTAATTTATTCATATATAGTTTTCCGTAATACTTTCTAGAGACATCCTAAACATTATCTATTTTCTATTTTAAAACATTTTTTTTTCATATCAATTATCAAAAAAATTATTTGTAATTGGGAGATTAAAAAAAGATGAACCTTATTAAAAAAAGATGGTCCTTATTGATTTTCTAGGGACATCTTAAATATTGTTCATTTCTATTTTCTAGTTTTGTATTTATTCATATATTGTTTTCCGTAACATTTTCCGTGTGTTTGCCAAACACCCGTAAATGTTTTCTGACATATTTTCAAAAGATTTTCCAAACATCTGAAAATGAAATCTTTTGATTTTCTGGAAATGATTTTCTGTTAAACAAACGGAGCCTTATTATTCAAAAACGTTTTAGGGGAGAATATAATACTCTTCCTTCCAACTTCCAATTAAAGAGTCCACTTTGACTCTTTTTTTTTTTTTGGCAATTTAATCAAAGTTTTACCAACGATTTACGTAAACTTATTTGTTTAGCCAAAGTAGTAAAAATTGTAATCAACAGTATTCTTAATGTAGCTTTTAGTGAATGAGATTTAATTTCCGAAAACATAAATATAGTAGGTTAAATTTTGATTTGAATTGGTCACATTTTGACTTTTAAAAAGTAGAAGTGAGCTCTTTTATATTGGTAATGTTGACCAACAACCGAGAGAGGAACTAAATGCAAATCCCCTCCAGATATCACTCATCTTTTCCAAAAAAAAATTAATTAATTTTCATGTATAACCGAAGTTAACGGACTGATTTATTGTTTTATGTCTCAGTTTTGCAACTTAAAAATAATTTACAAATTGGTTTTATCATTCAATTACTGTTTAAGTGTTTAGTAATGGAGAAAGATGGTGAAAAGAAGAGGAAAATATTTACAGGGGCAGTCTGGAACTGTGCTACTAAGCTCAAGCTCAAGCTCCTATTTTCTGTTCTTCTACTCCTTTGTGCACTCCTCATAGTTTTCCAGTTCTTTCCTTTTGGTCTCTCCCATTCCATCTCTGATCTCTGCTACACTGCCTCCCCCACCACCAAATCCAATGTACCTGTTTCAGCCAAGTCGGTGGTGGTGAGGGAGGAAATGGCCTCACCATCGTCAAGCCAACAAAACATTGTTCAAGATGAAGTCCTCGAGGGAGGGCTGATCATTAAGCGTGCCTTCAACCCTTATGGCACTGCCGCATACAACTTCATCATTATGAGCGCTTACAGGGGTGGACTCAACACCTTTGCCATCATCGGTCTAGCTTCTAAACCCCTTCACATATTCGGCAATCCAACCTACCAATGCGAGTGGCTCCCACATCCTAACAGCACCATTCCTCACCACCAACAGCCCATCACCACTGTCGGTTACAAGTACCTTCCAGATTGGGGCTTAGGCCGCGTCTACACAGTAGTTGTAGTAAACTGCACATTCCCTGCTGTCTCCATTGGCAACTGCTCCTCTGGTGGTAAACTACTGGTTCATGCTTCCACCAACGGGGGCAACGACCGTAATTTCAACCTTACCGACACCATTGAAGCTTTAACTGAAGCCCCAGGAAGTTTAAATCTATTGCAATTCACAGCTACGCCAAAATATGACTACCTATACTGTGGCTCATCGTTGTATGGGGACTTGAGTCCGCAGAGAATGAGGGAATGGTTGGCCTATCACGTGAGACTATTCGGCCCAAGGTCCCATTTTGTCATCCACGACGCTGGTGGTGTGCATGCTGAGGTTATGGCGGTGTTGAGGCCATGGATTGACAAAGGTTACGTTACATTGGAGGACATAAAAGAACAGGAGAGATTTGATGGGTATTACCACAACCAATTCCTGGTGCTGAATGATTGTTTGCATAGGTATCGGTTCATGGCCAAATGGATGTTCTTCTTTGACATAGATGAGTACATTTTTTTTCCCAACAATACTACTCTCGTATCCGTTATGGATTCTCTCTCCAACTATACCCATTTCACCTTTGAACAGATGCCCATGTCAAATAAGCTTTGCCTCACGGATGAAGATATCCGTGAAACTTACAGGTAAACTTGCTCATTTTCTCACTCTGTCCATGATCTGTAGAGTTTCGTTTCCCTAAACTGACACAAAACTGCAAAAACTGATTTCTCTCATACTAAAAATTAAAGCCAACATGTTACATAAAGCGGATGTTATGTGCTTTGGCAGTAAATGGGGATTTGAGAAGCTAGTGTACAAGGATATAAAACAAGGCATCCACAGAGACCGTAAATATGCAGTGCAACCACGCAATTGTTTTGCAAATGGGGTGCATATGTCAGAGAGCACGGTGGGTATGAGAACGGATGATACTGGAGGCAGTATCATGTATTACCATTATCACGGAACGAGCTCAAAGCGCTGGGAGCCATGCCAGAAATTGATCAACACAACAGACATTGAGATTGATGGCATCCCTTATGTTCTGGACACAAGCATGCGCGAGGCTGCTGAATCTGTCAAGAGATTCGAACTTGAAATGATAGGGTCTGTGTTACAAAACACGCAACAATGACTTGTTTTATAGTTCTTTTTCAAGCTAGACATTGAAAGATAATGTTTTCACCTTGTTGCGCTTGTGATAAAATTGCTGAGAAGCATCAGAATGGAAGTTAGCATGCACAAAGTCACATGCCAATCTAAGAGTGGTAACTACGATTGCCTTTAATCTAATTAGCTTAAGAATTTAAACCCACCGATGGTTAAAGGGAATGACAACATAAAAGTTTTTGTGAATCAGTTTGGGTCGAAGGGGTGAAATCTTACACGTAAAATTGGGAACTGGTTCAAAATACGGAGTATTATGCTTGTAGAAATATATCCGATGAACCTAAATTTTTCCTGGTCCCAGTTTCTGTAACATATGCTTTCATATTCCCAGGTTTGACCAATGTCTGTGGTAACATTTTACTATAATAGCATTCATATCTTGGTTCAATGTATCGCTCCTGACTAGATTTGGGTCCAAGTCATTTCAACGCGATTTGGTTCCAGACTTCCAGAAAGCCATTGTGATTTGAAATGCAGTGCTGGATACTGGCGCCACTTTGTCATATGGTAACAACATCAAAACCTCGTACTTCTCACATTGTGTTTGATTAGCTATGAAGCACAGACACTTCTCGCCACCCATCCCTTCCTCAACACTCATGCACACCACTCGAACATGCTTCAAAATGTCACTTAGTTAATGGCCAGAAGTTTAATTAACCTAATAGTTCAATGCTAGTTATAATAACCGTTGATCCGTAATTGAGAATTGGAAATACTTGGATCTCACAGTAGTAACTTGTAGACAATCACATGTTCATTAACTGGAGAAACGAAATTAGCCACTAAACATGGCTAGAAATTACTTACAAATAAAATCAAAACCAAAATGCAAAAACCCAACGGTGTGTGATAGAGGAAAAGAAAGAGTTGCTACAAAAAATTTCTTCCGGTGTATGCGTGTCTGTATGAGTCATGTCCTTCATCCATCCTCCCGCCATCCCATGTAGAGCTAGAGAACAGAGACAAAGTCCACTGCCTATTTTTCCTCTCTCAATCGAGTCTTTACATACACTGTTTCCAGCTTCAGCTACAGCTCCACTTAGATAGCGCATGCACATTCATTACTCTATTACCACCCTTTCTTCAACTTTTCTGCGTAAGTCTTTCCAAAACACAACAAACATCGGAAAAAGTATATATAATATCCACTCAAAATAAAGTATAAAATCAATAATAAACATCAAACTTATTTGTGCTGATAAGATATACACCCTAACCTGCCAGTATTTACGATTACGACATTTATTAATTAGTAGGTTAGCAATATACAAAATGTAGAGTTGGCAAATATATGTGTCCCTATCACTTTGCATGTCTGATGTCAGCTTACCTGGATTGGGACTCGGTAGATGTAGGAAACTAGAAGCATCTATATATGCTAGCCTAACTAACAGTTTCAGTTGAACTCACGATTCTTCTTTAATCTCCTCATTTTCATCTCTCTCCTAGTGCCTTAAACTCCTGACCATTTACCAAATTCGGCATACACCAGACTCAACAAGGTATGGTTGGCTGCATTATCAGGTTCTGATTTAATAAGCCAACTTAACAACCTTTTTGTAAGTTCTAACCTTCCATGAAGCTTACAAGATGATACCAAAGAGCTCCAAATTCTTGCACTCGGTTGCATGCAGGGGCGGACGCACTTGTAAGGCTTTGCCTGCAGGCTGCAGGTGCAGACACTCAATAATTTTTTATTGTTTTTCTTCTATGGGAAAATGGCTGGTGATCCACCCAAATTCTAAATGCCGGTGTCCCGGTGTCCCTACTCGGCTAAGAGGAGAAGGAATGAAAATAAATCAAAAAAATAGAGATGAGATAGGAAGAGGACCGAAGGCGTAGGAGTCGGGGAAAGAGAGAGATTGAGAGAAGCTGGAGAGGAGACCCGGAGTCACCGGACCGGAGCAGGGGCGGACGCTGTCACGCTGGGATGTGGGAGACGAGTGGACGACGCTCACGCTGTCGCGCACACTGAGCCACCGATTGTCGAGGAGGAGGACGACCGTGAGTCGACGACTTGCTGGTTGCTGTTGTAACTGTTGTTGGCTTGCTGTTGCTGCAGTCTGCATATAATATATTTGCAGATTTGCTATTCAAAGATTCAGATTTGAGAATTGAGATTATCAATTTATTGAAGATTGAGGTAAACTTGAAACTCCCACTTCTTTCTTTATGTTATCCGAATTAGAGCTTTTAATTTGGGGTTAAAATAGTTGATTTAAGGGATGAATTTGTGTAGGAAAACAAATAAACAACCTTTAAAGTCCAAATTATGGCTTTTTTATTTGAGATGAATATTGAGTTCATGATGTTATATCCAAAATTATGGCTTTTTTTTATTTTGATAAATATTAATTTTCAGATTTACTTAGGTGCAAATTGTGATTATTTGTGAATTTGTGATGTTTGTTGTTTGGGGATTTGTTTGGTTTAATGGTTTTTGAGCTATTGTTACTTGTTTAAATTGTAATGTGTAGTTGCATGTGATATTTTTAAGAGCAAACTAATTTGATAATTTAGTGTTGATTGTGAACTCACGGAAGAAATTTCATGGATTCGTCACTGGTTGCATGGGCATTCTCCTGAGAACATCACAAGCACATTCAAGCTTACCTGTTCTTCCAAGAAGATCAATATGCATGGCAAGCATAATGCTCCAGAGTTAGTGATAAGTTACTGTGTTTTAAAGCTTGATTTAATAGCTTTTGTTCCTCATCTACAAGACCAGCATGGCTGGACACTGATAAAACTGCCAGAAAAAGTGACTGTAAGTCTGTATCATCTTCTATCCTTCTTTCTTGCATCTCAGACAAGAGTTGCAATGCTTCCTAGCCAAAACCATGAAGACCATATGCATTGATAAGTGCACTCCAAAAAATAGTATCCCTAATAGACATTTCCCCAAAATTTTGATGTGAATCCCTAAGACAGCCACATTTTGTATACATACTAATTGACATATTAAGCCTGATTTCATGATGTAGCCATGTTCAAGCCTAGTTTCAGTCCTCCAGTTAAATCTGTGAAAATGTATTATAAAATACTATTTCCAAGGTTCAGTTCCCCAAGTGATTTTCGCATACTCTTCAACTGTTCTATCACTGCTAAATCTTCCAGCCAGCAGTGTTAGTGTTAGGTATGCTCACCCGAGTCCAATTCTCCTAATCGACATATATTTACAACAGCAGCCTGTACTTGTATGAAGTCACTTTTGAACTCGACAGGTCTACTGCGATTAGGGATAACAATGGCTGAGATGTATGGTAAGATGCAATAGTAAATGTAACTCTATAAACACAAGGAACCCTACTGGCTGGATCTCTGTTCATGCCCTCTTCTGCTGCAGATAGACTTGGAATTGCATGTATGAAAGTAGTGTCCAAAACAAATGGATTTATTCGAGTTTTTTCATCAAATGCAATATATTGTTTAAAAAAAAAATCAAGTATCACTAATTCTACATTCAAAGAGAAAATTGTTACATCTACAATTGTGTATCAAATGACAGGATAATCAAATGGCATAAGTGAAAGGGACTTGAAATTGAGTAAGTCAGAACGCCCGAAACCATAATTCCGTAGAACTTGATTATCTGCAAAATTCAAGGCTCTCTCCATTCCATCCGCACAAGAATTCCCATGGTAAATTGGGTTGTGATTCCCACTACACGGCTGACACCCCGTGAAGTGCGTAATAAACGGTCTCCTCCCGGATCCTTTACCATAACCAGCTTCATTCAGGTACTCTTCCCTCAAAGCACCATAGCTCTCACTAACTACCTCAGCATGTCGTCTCCTCAACCGACTCACCTTCTTTTCTAGGCCCACGTACTTGTCCGTAACATTATCAAATCCAGCAACCACAGCAGCCCAGTAACATTGGAAGCAATATTCATTCTCTATATATATCTTGTCTCCCCATTTCTCTTTCTGTTCCAATAATAAATAAACCAATGCCGATTGATCATCTAGTATCGCAGATGACTTGTCACTCAGAATTGACTTTACCTTTTCACCCCATTTTTCATAGTTTGGGGTTTGTGGTCCCATACTGGCCCATACATCCAAGAAGTCCATGGACCACTGGCAGTTTCGAAACAGCAACACTCCCGCGTTTAGCCCAATCCAGCTCCGCCTCTTGTAGATCATATCCGGCCACCCGTCCAAAACCAAATTGTGATTCCTGTATCTCTCCAGAGGCAGCTTGAACTCCATATCTGTGAAAACAGCGTCGGAGTCCACCCACCAGACCCACTCGGTCTCTGGATGGGCAATCATAGCGGCCTTAATGATGGATATTTTGGCCCAGTAAGAGTCCATCTTCGGGTGCAGGTTTGCATTGTTGTAGAATATGTTGTAGCCGTGGATTCTGCAGTAGTCAACCTTGTTCTTAAAAAGTCTCAGCAGTAGAAAATCACCGCTTGGATCATAACATTTGAACGGCTGTGATCCTGTCAAGATGAGCACACGCTCGCCTATGCTGGTTGCAAACGATTGGTGATGCTTTAACCACTCCCTTCGCTTACTATCCCAACCGCTTATACGTGTTTCTATAGAATAACTGAGATATGGGTCGTCGTAGAATGTATTCTCAGCTGGATCATGCTGGCGCTCCGGCGGAGGAGATAGGCTGTTGTCTGAGGTTATTGCGGCCGTGGTCTTTGTAACTAGAACGGGAGAAATACCGAACTGAGTATTGGTAAAAGCCAAAAGGGACAATGCCATAAAAAGAACCACAGAAAGTGACCCGACGGCATAAGGTAATCGCTCTGCAAAATACGACATCACTTTGCACTGAGATGAAGTACGTTTAGCCATGTTTATGCCTGAGCCAACGGCCAACAGCTCCGGCGTCTACCAAGACGGAGTTATTACTTTACTTATATATTAAGCGATACATACGGCCGGGAATTGAAATACTAATTTGTAAACATATATCCCTATATTAACTACTAGTACTATAATATACCAAAGATTGTGAAGATGATGATGAAGATTGGGATATAATGACAAAGAGATCTTTTAAAGGCCGGCCTTTCCAAATTTTCTTTAGCCTGCCATCGGCAGTTTTTAATCCATTCTGCTGGATCAGTCAAACGTCAAACGACTTTTAAAAGATTAATATAATTTGTAAACATATATCCCTATAATTGACGTTGGAAAGTCAAATCTCTAAAAGATTAATATATTTTGTAAGTAATCAAGCTAATAAGACTAATTTTGATGATCTATATTGTTAACATAACTTTTTAACTTATATGGAGCATAAAATGCCAAATAAGATGACACATTGAAACCACATCATTGGCACAAATTTGATTATATTTTGTAAACGTATATCCTTATAATGGCCTTTAATAATAAAGCAACTAATAATATCATAAGTTTTAACTCGTAACATTATTTGTCTTAGAACAATCCTAATATTTTAGTCTTCTGTTTCCTAAAAGAGATTGTCATATTTGACCCGTCACATTGATTTAAAAAAATTATTGACTCTATATTAAGATAATTTATATCATCATCCAATGATACTCATTTGAGAGTGGAGTCATCAATTAAAGAAAAAATCAAATCAAATATAAAGCGGTGAATATAACATAAAAAAATAATCGAAAATAAACAGTTTTTTTAAAACATCCTAAAAAAAGAAATTACTTATGACAATTTTTAAGTGGAGAAGAATAATTGAAAAAAGATAAAGAATAATAAATTTTGTTACTCGAACTTCATTTTTCAAATATGATATTTTAAGTGACACATATTAAAATCGAAATTAAATACATTTTGAGTTGCATAGACACAAAGGAGTTCTAAAAATAAATGTCCATTTTCTATTAAAAAAATTGTCATAAAACGAGTATGCATTTTTAAATGAAGTTACTGAAAATGTTGCAATGACATAATATGTCAAAACTAATGCTTGTGTAGACAAGAATGGTATATGTGTAAAAGAGATAGTTTATTCATTCTAAATATATTGAATATCCCATTATGCGCATAAATACTATTTAAAAAAAAAAGAAAGATAACACGTTTATATGTCTATAAAAATTAAATGCAGAGCCTATTAATTTGAAATCTTACATTTAAAATGTAATTATATGTTAATAAAAATAATTATGATACTTATGCTAAACTAAAAGATTAGAGAATCATAAAAGATGTTGATTAAATAAGAAAGATATCAGTTAATATGAGATAATTTTGTACGCGTCCTAAATTAAGAGAAGGAGAATTAAAAAGGAAAGATATTAATGGACCACAAAATATATACCATTGATTTTTTATTGGATGATAACCGGGTTAGTACATTTTAGAGAAATTATAACTTCTTTAATCCACTTTCTTTTTATTCAACCGGTTAAATATATTTTTTGGGGTAAACTATCTAAAATACTCTTAATGAAGGAAAGACATGCGTACAATTCTCACCTAAAGTTAGGCATTGCAATAAAAAATATGGACATCAGAGTAAATACTATACTTTGGGATGGAAAAAAGTGATGTTGAGAATGAAGAAAGTTTTTTTTGACTTTCTCTTTCTCTTTCACACACTCTCATTATGCATTTCTCTTTTTGAGGTTGGCAATGAAAAAAATTGATGTTGGGCATCTCTCTTTCCTCAATTCCACTCATTCTCTCTCTCTCTCTCTCTCTCTCTCTCTCTCTCTGACTTTCTTAATTTCTTACTAATTATAGAGCCCGTGCTCTGTACGGGTTCTTTTGGTAATAATAATACTACTATAAATTTTAAATGTGACATACATTTCTTCTTTTGGTAATTATACGTAGTATAATTTTTAAACTTTTATGCATTATCATTTAAATGTAGGAATATAATATAAAACCAACATCATTTTCTAAAAAATATGGAATATATATATATATATATATATATATATATATATATATATATTGGTAGTAAAAGTCTTTCTATATAAGATTTTCACTATTATTAACAATAGAAGATTAACTATTATTTTTAGCTAATGACTAAAAAATGAAAAGTTTCAAGTCAAATGATGTGGAGGCTTGAGGATTCAACAATATCAAAAGTTGGGTTGATGGGACCCGACCTGGGTCCCTCTACGTGGACCGGCCACGTGGATTCGGCTAGGCAATTTAGCTTGTCGGTCCCACCAAGGGCCGAAGACCATTCCCCAATCATCATCGACAATCACTAACCAACCGATGAAGTGCACCGGCGACCACACTCTTAAGCCAACAGGCGATCATGAATCAACACCCGACCATACGATCGAGGATCACCTATGCTCGCCGACGCAACTTCTCCAGGATAAGACAGGTTTAGCCCGTAGCCTGTACATAGCATCCAGGTGCCTTCCCCACAAGAGCCGAGCAAGCCATGCAAGCCGCTATACCTTATCGGCTTACTCAACCGCCTACAATCCACACTGCACACGCAACCTGTTGACCACTCAGAGAACCGCCAAGCCAGACAGGAACAAGTCCCACCAGTAGGGACCCTCATACCAATCATGACTCCAAATCTAAGCTACTATAAAAGGAAGCCTTTCCCTTCAAGAAAGGTAAGATTACTTAACATTGCAAACTTGATATATTGCTGGTGATGTACAAAAGACACATAAAGAGATTACTCTATATACACGACCGGAAGTTAAAGGAACGCCTAGCTCCCAGATACCATATATATATTACCCCGTTATCGACTCTCACACCGAGGGTAGGCGGAAACCCCAAGACCCTAACGGTAGTCTTGTTTTCGTGTACCTATCAACTAAGATCAACCACCAAGCCTAGATATCCTTATCAAGTCGGTACCTCCCTGCCACGTACACCGACGTGACCACCAAGGGCCGGACACGTCAGCTCAGGTCCATTACGTGGACTGCCAGCTCAGTCACCCCGTCCTCGTGGCGTGATCAAGTGGTTCCGTTGCCGGGAACGTTGCAAGTGAAGTGCGAATTCATAACCAATGGATCAACGACTCTACCAAGCAAAACCAACCAGAGCGAACAAACTACCACCCTCACCAAAGAAGCAAATTAACGGAGGTGGATATAGAACCGATGACCTCAAAAGCAACAAAGAAGTCACCGAAAGGTCAGGCATAATGTAGACGAGGAAGCTCAAGTGGATCAACCTCGAACGGAGGGAGATGGACCCACTGAACAGGAAAAGCTCCTCATAGAGGTAAAATTCTGGGAACGCCAGAAATCTTACTTTGCAGGAATCCAAGAGGCCGAGCTCAAAATGTTCGAGCTTCAGAAAAAGATAACGGCCACGACTAAGCCTCAAGAAGAGCGAACCCCGACCATACAAGACGCCTCAAAAGGGAAGGGAAAAGGGAAAGCTATATCCCGGCCCAAAAAGTCCAAAGCTAGGAAAAAGAAATGCGAGCAAGCACCTAAGCCTAGTGTTCAAAGCCGACTAACATTTCCCAATGAATCTAAGCGCTCCCGGCGAGCACGCGAAAGGAGCGAGGAAGGGGAATCTAGGCCGAGGACAGAAGCAAACAAAACTAGAACATGTGGGCATTGCACACATTCCCAAAGAATCAGTGTGATACCCCAAGAGTGGCCTGAACGACCACCGAGGTACGTATATCGACCAAGAACCTTCTTTGGTCGCCGAAAGCAGAGGTAAAATTCTTAAAAGGTCGATTAGAGGCCATGGAGAAGGGAAAACCCATGCTATTGCCTCCCGCCTCGCCAAGAATGGCCCGCTCCAAGAAAGAATGAGGAAAGCTCCTGCATACAAAAAAGATCCCTATTTTCGAGCCATACCAAGGCCTCACCAATGCCATAGATCATATGGCTAGCTTTGAGGTAAAGATGAACGCAGCTTGCCCCCGAAGACGAGGATGCTTGGGAAAGATTTTTGCACGTTGAAAGGAAAGGCTCAAATGGTATACGTGCCTACCACCGATTCCGTGGAAAGTTGGGACGACCAAAAGTGTGATGTTTGTCAACCATTGCTCTACGACTACCAAAGAAGCAAACCGACCTATGTGGATCCAACAATGATTAATGAATCCAACCAACTCTACATGGATAGGTTTATGGCCATGGTGGATCAAATACCGTATATTTCTGAGGAGTCCATTAAGATGTGCTTCATCTCCGGCCTACAAAATGGACCGATGAGGCAGAAATGATGCTGCGCGACCAAACCTCTGGCTTGGGAAATGTACGCCCACGCACTCGGGTAATCAATACCGAAGATGCGCTAGAAGGAGGGCAAGTGAGAAGAAAGAGGAAAGAAGAAAGAAAAGCATGAGGGCACCAACTCAGATACCGAACAAAGCGTGGTCGAGGATCCAACAAATGGGATGATAATAGAGGGAAAAATGTGGGACGATGTTGACTGACCCCACTCAATGCTAGCCTCGAGCACATAATGAATGTCCCGGCCGACCAGATAAAATCGGTAGACCTACCCATTGAAAGAAACTGCACCGCAACCCCAACAAACCAAGGTGTGCCTACCACAAAGATATCTGCATGCGATCGAGGACCGCATCAACTTGAAGAAGGCCATCCAAAAGTTGATTGACGAGGTGAGCCTGTGAGGTTTGAGCGAAGAGGAAATGACCAAGAAGACAAAGCCGAGAGAGCCGAAAGACATCGTAATCCTCGCCGATAATGGAGGACCGAGGAATGTGATTAATACATCAGTGGAAGCGCCACCAAGTGGAACCCAACTAAAGAACATGATTTACAATTTGAAGCATGTGGTTCACATGATGCCACGATCCGATGAAGCAGAGGAATCACCTTCTCTGCCAGCGAGC
>CM028379.1:95310699-95515722 GCA_013146195.2 Codonopsis lanceolata
ACTGGGCTATACCCACCATTGCCTGCATCCAGAGGTTCTAGTCTCTTTGAAACTTGGTTGCAGATCCGAGTTTATGTTCGAAAATACCCATTTTTCCGCATCCGGGTTCATCTTCCTCTATGTCATTTTCCATTTTTCTCGATCCACTATACCCACCATCGCCGATGCATCTTTTGAAATCCTTGGTCACAGATCTCGCATACCTTGTCGAGATACGCCTAAGGCCGATCGGGAGACCGAGCCAACCGGATAGAAGTAACCGAGCTCTACATGGCGGTGGACGCAGGATTCGGGTGTGGTGCTCGGCTGCATACTGGCGGATATGGAAGTGATTGGAGGCAGGAGAAGGCGGTGCCTGCAATGCGGCGAGATGAGAGGTTTTGATGGACAAGAGGATGGATGTAGACGGAGATTGATTGAGCAAACCGGGGAGCAAGAGAGAAAGATGGATATGAAAGTAAGAGAGATAGTCCCTCGCTACGGGGTTTCACGGAGATGGAGAACCGCTAGTTAAATAGTGGCGACGGCTATCACTGGCCGCTGCCCGAGGATTTAGATGGTCGCAACAATTGAAGAGAGGTCGCCGAATGAGACGTATTGGCCGAACGAGAAGGTCGACCGAAGAAAGATAGATGGAGGAGATGTGTTACTTCCGATGTATGATAAAAACAAGGGCAAAATAGACATTTAACCTAACTTAACTACCAAACTTAACGTCCATCCAAAAAAGGGGTTAATGTGCAAATAAGTCTCGTACAGCCATCCCGAAAATTTTGATGCTCCCAATACTAATTAAAAACCTTTAGAAAGATAAATGGCCCAAAATGCTGCTTTTGCCTTACGAAACTCTGTTGTGGGACTTTATTTTTTTTTCGCCTCACCCTTTCTATAGATAGGCATTCACGCTATTCAATATATATATATATAGATTAATTTATATTAACCGTTTGATTAACTTTTTACAACCATACTATAATATATCTAGGATATTTATATATATTACTTCTACAATATCTATCGCTAGCAATTAGCGTAGGTTTCGAACTTTCTAATGTTTCCTTAATAACTCTTTGAAGGCTCCGGATCTTACTAGAATTATCTGTGCTCCCTTAAAAGTTAAAACATCTCAAGCCTCCTAATTTTCTGAATTAGACTTCTTAAAACTTTAAACATTTTAAAATTATCTAGCATTCACTTGATACATGTTGAAGCCTTCAAAACATACAAGAAAAATTTGAACCTCGGGTCAATACATGTATAATATCAATGAATGAGCCCCAACGAAAAACAAACAACTGTTTTTTTTGCAATAAACAATAAACAATAGGGATATACGTGGTTCGGTTTATGCTAAAATCGTGAACCGAACTTCAGATCCAAAAATCTCAAATCAAACCGAACTGACCAACACTTGGAACCGAACCGAACCAAACCAAATCACTCGGTTTGGTTTGGTTCGGTTTTATGGTTTGACATAAAATTAAATTAATCATCTTAGAAAACATTAAAACTTAGACAAATAAAATTTAATCGGTAAATTAACATAAAATATTAATAAATAAATAAAAATCAAACTTCTTTTACAAAAATCAAACATTAACAAACAATGAAATATAAGTCAAGATATTATTTGAATTTATGACATTTGGTAAGAACGACATTATTTATTATATATATAATAAATAATCAAATAATCAAATAAAACATGGTTTGGTTTGGAAGCATAAACAATGAACCAAACTGAATTGGTCGATTTTTGAATTTTGAAAACCAAAACCAAACCGTCTTGAACCAAAAACAAAGGTTTGATTTGGTGGTTCGGTTGTACACCCCAAAAACAATAAAGTACACTAGACAATGTCTACAACCAAATGCTAATTGTACATCCGTCGGTCTGAATCCTTTTATATGGAGTATTAAGAATTAAGAAATGCAACCCATTTCTTCCTGCTAAAGCATGTCTTCTGCTAATCAATTTGTCACCAAGTCCCAAAACAAATTTATTTATTCTTGAATCTTGATGTAAAACTCTATTTAGCCGATACATACATAAAATTCGACTGTAAATAAAAGTAAATGTTACAGCGAATGCCAGAAGGTCGGTCTGGCTTTGTAGTTTGTTCCGGATATCATCATTACCTTAAGCCAGCCACATACCACTGGTCCACTACCTTGTTGGGAGAGAGGGAAGGTGCGATTCTGCTCTGCAACCCAACTCTGCAAAAAAAAAAAAAGCTACAAGTAATTACATATTGATACCAGAAGCCAAGACTTCTCCTGATCAGTCACATGATTATGGTTTTTCCTTGACACATATGGAACTGATTCAACCATTTCCTGAATGAAAATAACGACCATGCATACAGTTGGTAACACAAGCATGAGTCGCATCAGGTACTCGCTCAACGAAAATAAGGTAAAACATGGAAAAAAGAAACAGATAGCGAGTAAGAGAGATAACGAGTGTGAAGGAACTACCACTACAAGAAGCACTAAATCGTTGTCAGTATTCAGAATACAATCCCTTGATAAAGTTACTCAGGGCAATAGGTTAGCCTAATCAAGCGAAAGAAATTACAGTGATGTGCTGCTAATAACATCAAACCATCTACCTATTACCATACATGTATTACATTAAATTGTTGTTACATCTAGCCTATTATCTAACTTCATTCATCTTAAACCTATCTTGATTGCTCAAAACCAAGGGAGCCATCTTTGCGCCGTCCATGACCATCTTCCTTGGGACGTAAAGTGATCCTATCCGCGTGTGCAACAGCCCATCTACTGAAATCTGGGGAAGAAACGAGCCCTTCCAATGCTTTCTTTGTTGACTCCTTTGTAAACTTTCCCCACTCTTCCTTTGAGACATGTTTTCTTTCAGGAGTGTTGTGAAAGGTAGAATAGAATGTCTCTGACACTGATAGCTGACTTGCTCGTGTCTTGGTTGTACCTGAAGGAGTGATAGCTCATAAGAAAGATGTAGGTGTATAAATGGAGCAATAAGTGAAGTAAAGCTCAGACTGGAGTCTTACGAGGAGTATATGTGAGGGGAGACCGAGGCCTCGGACAACCGTATTTGCCATAAGAATCTCCAGCAGGTGATGAATCTCGTCTACTGGAAATTCTGCTGTTGTGCTCGTCCATTCCAAATAAATCTCTTCCCACATGTATCGCGTCTCGAAACAAAAGTAAGATGCTAAAGTAACAAAAAAATGGACGTAAGAACAGGATCCAGAAGACAAAAAGGTTTAGGAGGTCAAGTTGGTTTATATACAATATAAAAAGAATTCAATTTCAAACTGCAAACAAATTTCATTAGCATAGCACATAATTATGCTAGTGAATGTAAAGTAGACTTACTTGAACAGGTGGATCACGAATCTTAATTGTGCGATTCTCTTCAATATTGATGAAGCCATTACCCCACATAGCAATGCCTCTATTGCCAGCAAAGGATCTACAGAGCTCTGGATACAACACAAGTGTGTATCACTTATTTATCTAGTTACTGCATCTTTTTGTCACTTCAGTGCCCTATGTTTTGTTGTTAGTGCAAGTTATTTTACCAAAAGAAAGAAGCAGAGAGGCGAACCTGAAGAATCATAATAGAAGCCAAAATCCGAATGGACCAGGAAACAAAATGAGACACGCCTACATCAATTGATCCATCTTCTGTCAGGACAAACTTACGAACAACCCAGAAGCCCAACCAAGCTCCAGCCAGAACAATAAAAGCAAGCAGAAATATTGCCAACTACAAAACGAACAGCACCTTAGTAAGTGTCCACAAATTCCTACACATCTGCGGGCATTGAGCCCAATATTAATTAGAGAACTTACATACAGGATTGTACATATCTTCGCCAATTCCCAGGTCCGCAAGTACTGAGCGCAATAGTCTTGGCACATAGCTAAGGAGAAAAGACCCCACGCCAACCTGTAGAAGAACCGAGGGAAAGAGTTACAGAACCTTAAATTACACTATGTGTAATTGTGTATGTGTTTGAAATAAAATTGAAATGAAATTAATTAGATACTCACAATGGATGAGTACAAAACTATTGCAAGTGAATTTTTTCGACCGGTTGGGAGGAGCTTCATCCCCTGGTAGTAAGCATAACAATTATAGTGTAAACAAGGGAGGAGTTAGTTGCACTAATTATAATGCCAATTGAAAGTCCAATTAAAGTTTATAAAGCAATGACATCTGTACGTTCACAAGTTGAAAGATTATGTATTTTACCTGAAAGAGGACCAATAATATCACAAGGAGAATACCTACTACCATTGCACCACTATAATAGAAAACTAAAGAGTTACTCAAAGAGGCTGCGAACGTCATCAACACCATCCCCAATACTAAAAATATAGGGCGATGAAAGAAAAAATCTGCACAAAAAAGAGCCGTGTCAGAGTAAAGCTGAAGAGAAGTTTGTGTGTTCCTTGATCCAGATGAACTAACCTTCATGCAAGGTAGCCTCAAGAGTACCAGAGGAAGAGCCGACCATGCGAATATCTAAGAGCTTGTGGTCAAAAGGTGACATGGATCTAGCCCATGAACCCTTGGTAAGTTTCTCCCATTGACCTTGGGCGCACATCCCTATCCCCAGGGATGCATTTCTGCAAAGCATATATAAATGCAACGTATATAAACGGAAAGACAAAGAGAATTCTTTATGTATCTATCATGCATTACAATCATCGTTCTCAAAAACAATCAATATTTGCAGTATTAGCTAAATGGACGGGATTAGGGCAAACAGGAAACACTTGAATATACCACTCACCTGTGGAAACAAACCTCGACATTTGGGGGACGAATGCTTGAATCTACAAATGAAACTTTCACCTTCACTGAATGGGCATATTTCTTGAGATTCTTAACCCTTGATAAACCATGGATTTCGACTCTTTCACAAAGCACTTTTGCCCCAGGCTTTGAACCTGGAGAGCTTTCCACAATCCACACTGGAAACAGCTGCAATGATGTATTCTGACCTACAGCTGCAAAACCAAAAAAGAAAAGAAAAGGAATTGGGATATATATAGAACAAGTTACTACGAGATTCAATACTCCATCCACTTGAATACTTTCACAACCATAATATGTACTCATTTACTCAGCCACTTGGCAAGTTTTTATTTTGCCGAGTAATTTAGACAAAGATGCTTTCATTACCATTTTACCTGAGAAGAGCATATCCAAATGTCAATAAGCTTAGACTTTTAGCCGCAAATTCACAATTTGTTTCTTAGAAATGGATTTATATATATGAAGCTTCCACTAGAAGAGAACAGATTGTCGCCACGCGTGGCTTTATAATGAAGCTTACCAAATTATTAAAAAGTATTCTAAAGAGATGGAAGCACACACATAACTCAGCATAATTCACCATATTATAACTTCAATATGAAAAGTACCTAGCTTCAGTGTGCAACTGGGAATGCACACTCTTTTAATGAACAACGGTGAGCTCAGATCTACCAATTAAAAAAAACTACGCCCTCCATTTCTAAATAATTGTCCTCCTTTCCTTTTTTGTCCGTTCAAAAATAATTATCCTCTTTCAAAACTTTCTTTTTTAGGAAAACACTTTTACTACTTTAACCTTACTTTTTCTACCTACTTAATTATGACCACATGCTTAAGGGCATTAAAGGAAATCACACATTTCACCAATATTTATAATACAGTCAATTACTTTTTCTTCAACAATGTGCCGGGTCAGAGAGGACGATTATTTGAAAACGGAGGGAGTATAATGTATTAAAACTTTGCATTTATTGTATGCATCAATTAAGAAATTTAAAAATGTGCATTGTGTAGTAAAAAATTGTTAGCCAAAAGGTAATCCATGGCTTAAAATTCTATCCAAGGTGTTAAATGTACAATATTCATATTATGCATTTCCACAACTTTCTTTTAGTCACAGCCTGTAACTCACCAACTTTATAGTTTATATTGCTGCTATAGCATAATACTCCCTCCTTTCCTTAAAAATAGTCCATTAATCCTTTATGGGATAATCCCCAAAATGTGTCCATTTTCCTAAAACAAACCATCTTTTATGATGGTTTTACCATTTTCTCCTTTGATTTACTTCGTACTTTACTAGATGAGACCCCAGTCCTCGCATCATTACAAACCATTTTTTCAAACTTATTCAAGGTAGCATTGCGAAGTAACAAAGCCAAATGACTCTCCTTAGTCTGAGTGCTACCTGCTAGGCGAATGCAGATAACTGCAACAGGTTTGGGACCTTAACTATTTCATCAATATTCACAAATACTTTATAAAAAACATAAGGAGAAATATATCAAAACAAGCAGTATCATACAAACGATATATTGTAAATCTCTAATGATAAGGCACAATATGCAAGACCAAAGTAAATCTTTCACATGTCTTCTCTCACTTATTACACACTCCTCAACTTTAGACAGATTGTTTTCGTTTCAGCCTTTACCTTATTAGCCCTTCCTTTACGTAGCTTTCTGAGTACAAATCAGATATTTTTCTAGGAGACAACTATAAACTCATTAATGTTTAAAGCTCAGAATTAGATCACACCTACCAACTAAAAAGATGTACTATAGGTCTCCTCTGCTAGATTCAACCAGCTTCAATCTTTTATGTCGCCCAAACCCATTTTCTGAAAACCAATTGTTCAATTTGTTAGGTTTTGACTTTTGATAGCTACTTGATGACCCAACACAACCTTTCAACCATTCTTTAATGGTTAAAAATGGAAGATATAACCACCTGTTCATTGTGGATGCCGACAGAATAAGAGTAGTGAAAACACATTTTAAAAAATATGTATAGGAACGTGTACATCAATGCATCATGAGTTGTATAACAACCGTTCAATGAATAATGCATAGAAAGCTGTATCATATAACTATTCAATGCTATGACCAGGAGTGGATCTAGAGGGTTTTGAGTGGGGGCTCAAGCTCACGTCAAACTTTACCCTCAAAAAAAATTATACTCACTCCGTTCCTGGTAAAGAGCCCACTATAATATTTTGGAATGTTTCACTTGAAGAATCTACTTTCAAATAATTATACTTTCAAATAATTATGTTAATCATCTTCACAACATTTCAACTTTACCCTCCACATTTGTATTAACAAATTATTTATGTTTAAGCATATTTGTAAGTATGACCAACTTTAATGCTAATTATATATTTATTAATAATTAGACTTTTCAAACATGGATTATTTGGGTGAAACAGATAGAGTATTTACCCAAAGTCAAACGGCAACCTTACCCAAATAGCAGCCTCGGTGGAGGGAAATAATTCTACTTAGCTTCATGCCATATCTCACCAAAAGAAACAACAAACATCTCTCATTCACTCGGTCATCAGTATATTTTCTAACTCTTGTAGTTAAACTTCTTTAAAATTTCTAGGTTTTGATAGTTTGATTATATGACAAAAATGTGATATATTTGCATGTTATGTTTGTAGTAACTATTTTTAGATCAAAATATTTTTTACACATTTTAGTCCCAACAATGCAGACATTTATTTTAATGGCTTAAATAACAATTTGGTCACCTTACTTTCCAGCTTTTATCATTATGATCACTTTACTTTTTTTTTTCTCAATTTAATGACTATACTTGGCCAATCAAGTCAATAAAATCACTGGGGATCATTTCCGTTAGGTAGATGAACGGAAATGTTTGAAATGACCACAATGCCCTTACTAATGTTAAAGGTATTTAGTTTAAAATGTTAATAATCAAGGGGTTAAACGAAAAGATCAAATAACAAATATTTAATTTATATTTTCATTAATTCAATCATAACCCAATATATATATATATATATATATATATATATATATATATATATATATATATATATTAATAATGCACAAAATACCTTTTTTTAACAAGGGCCTAAAGAAATTAATTTCAGAGAAATCCAACAAATATTATGTACCCTGAGTTACTTCAAAACCAAAAACAAAAAGGGTTGAAAAAACGTATATCCATCTATCCATCTCCTCCATTCTCTCTCCCGGCTCCGCCATCTACCACTATTTCAGGGCACTCCAACCCCCATGGCTCTCTCTCTCTCTCTCTGCAATCTTTCTTTCCCCTGCGGCTCAATTCCTAACTAGAGTCGACCCATTTGCCTACAATCGAGGTGGATTCGAATCGGGTTGAAAGCATCTCTCTCTAGGGTTGGCGAGCATCAGGTTTGGAGATGCCGACGTGAGTGACGGTGGAGATGGCCGTAGCAGGTTGAAGCGGCGATGGGTTAGTTGAGATGGCGGTGGGAAGAAGAAGATGGCGTTAAGCTTTAATGGTGTCGCTGGAAGCTGTGGGGTGTGTAGGTCGGGTAATGGGAAGCAAGCGTTGAAAGGCTTGAAAGAAGGGTGTGCGTACACCTGCCGAAATGAAATAAAGAGACGCAGGAAATCGAAATCGAAATCAAAATTGAGAAAAACTGGGCTGGGGGAGATGACAGTGTCGGTTGGATGTGAGAGAAGGATGACAGGGTTTAGGGAGGTAGACGGTTGTGCCGAAGTCGACGAGGGATAAAGATGAAGGAAGTCAAAGAAGAGAGGGATGGAACGAACTCAGTTAGATCTGGGATAGGGATGTGGAGCAGGAAGCATCAAAGTTTCTGGATTTGAGAGGAGATAGAGAGGCGTGGCCAGAGATGGTTGCAACTTGACCAAAGATGGTGGGGGCTTGGTCGGAGTTGGGAGAAAGGTTGAGATTTGGATGTATCGAATTTGTTAGTCTGGATTTGGGGGAGGAAGATGTGGAAGGAAGTGGATGTGCCTGGTTTCAACCATGGTGGGGAGAGAGAGACCCAATTGTGTTTAGGAGCATTTTGGGGTTTTTAATTTTTTTTAAAAGTTTTTCATCCAAAAAATTGGATGGAGTGATGAATGTGAAAATAAAGCCAAGTATAATGATTAAATTGAGGAAAAAAAAAAGGTAAAGTGATCATAATGAAAAAAGCTGGATAGTAGGGTGACCAAATTGTTATTTAAGCCTATTTTAATTGTTTAGTCGTTATCTTTAAAATATTTCAAAATGTAGTTTTTTTGTATTTAATATAAATTGTATATATTTGTGTTTCCTTTTGATTTAGTTTATTTTCTTCTAAAATGATTTGAATATTGGTTCTTTAAAAAAAATGAGGATTTTTATGATGCTACAAGAATGGTACAGGACATGTTAATTTGTTATGACCATGAACTGTTATACTATGCTTGGTGCTTGCTTTCCAGTTCTAGCACTACCTTGTTATGCTCGAAAGTGTTGTTAAATATCAAGCCCATGTGGTATCAAAATCCAGAATTCGCCCCTGCTATGACATATCTTTTTTGTGAACAAATTCTCTCTGCATGCATCAGTTCCCATATAAAACAGTACTCTTAGGCTTTATGTACCTACTTTTAACACTCAGAGTTGAATACTGCCAACAGAGGTGTGCCATGGGCAAAGATACATGCATAACTCACCTTCTTCTTTCTTTGCCATTCTATAGGGTTGCCCATCTCTTCAACATTTTCTCCTCTTTTCAATCGATGGGACACATGCACTATTCTTGTAAAATATTGGTTTGGAGAGAGAGAGAGAGAGATGCAATTGAATGTCCTTCAACATATTATTAAAGTAATGCAGTTCATTCAAGGAAATTCTGAATTTAAACTCAAACTCCCCTTCAATTTAGTTCCGTTGATGGCATTGGCAGCTGATACCCAGATATGACCTCCTTCAAAAGGCAATTTCTAAAAGTTCATAACAAAGTAGCCTATCTTTGAGCATTTGTGGTCGAAGTAAGGCCAACATAATTTGTAACTCAAAACAATATCCAGATTTCAAGTTAAGAAGTTTCAACCTACCGTGCTTCAACTGCCCATCTAAGCCAATCCCAGTCAACATTCATAAACTTGCAATATATATTAGTTAGGCCTTATCTGGTGCTAATGGTCTCTAAATCTCATAATAATCTAGGCTCAGTCCTAATAAGCTTTAAACCAATTCAGCAACCTTCTAAGCTTCACTTTGATTCCACAAGATAACAAACACAAGCCAACCAACCTGCTAGCTTAATCT
The DNA here is from genome assembly GCA_013146195.2 of Codonopsis lanceolata. Taxonomy (NCBI): domain Eukaryota; kingdom Viridiplantae; phylum Streptophyta; class Magnoliopsida; order Asterales; family Campanulaceae; genus Codonopsis; species Codonopsis lanceolata. Next base: position 95,320,799 of record CM028379.1, read on the forward strand.
TGTAAGAAATGTTGCAGATTCCTATCCCGTTCTACTCTTGCTTGCACAAGATATACTACACCTCTATAAACTTGCACCTCCCCTTCTATTCTATTTCATCGAAGGCAAACTAGATGATGCAGGACAGAATACAGAAATCTTTTTCTCTAGTGGTACAATGTAGAAGAAAGGTCGTAGATACAAAAGTAATGGTGTGGGTCACCTTTGCAAAGGATCCGCTTTTTTTTTTCCTCAAAGAAAGTAGTTAACTTGGGAATTTAGGGTATCATGGTCAATTAGTATTAAATCAACTATTTACAACTTATTTAACAAAGAATGATAATAACCCATAAGCTGCTTCTGGCAGAAGCAACTGCAACAAAGAATCTATCAGTCTATCAGTTGATTGCCATCGGCCATTGGCCACGACAAACGAGCCCTAAATGTTGTGACTTTCAAATTGCCCTTACTACATAGGTCTAATCCTTTAAATTAAGGCTTATTTTCAAAACAAGAATATTTTAGTGAAAGAACCCAAATAAAAAATACCCACTCTGTCCGAAAATAAGTGTCACTTATTCCATTTTAGGACATCCCAAAATATGTGTCCAATTTCTAGTTTTAGAAAGATGCTTTAAGGCAATATTCTATAAGAACCTAAAAAATTGTGAAAGAAAAAAGGTCCTACTTTTCTTTTCTTTTTTTATAGGTCGATAGAACAAAAAAAAATTTAAGTTGGAGGGGACATTGACCTAAGTACCTAACCCTAACCATTAATATTATTATTAATGCCTTGAAAGGCTACAAAGTATTTAGATAATGTCATAACAATGGTGTTTCTGGTGAGACTTGAGCAACAGCACCTTTTGGCTAAAACAAAGATGCCTCCGGTGAGGCTTTTGAGCAGTTTGGCTAAAACAAAGATAGGCCAATATACGGCTAAAACAATGGTTGCTGGTGAGGCTTGAACACTCGTCTCAAGAGAAGTGAGCCGAGCTAGAGCTCTTTGGTAATTTGACCCCACTAAGGAATACTTTTAGCGTAGTAAATAAAGATTCTATAAAGTCAACTACCTTCTTTAAATCTATGTAAATCCAATAGGGGACATTTATTTTGGGATGGAGGGAATATGATCTTTTGAGCCTTAAGAAAAAAGTACATGTTTATCGGCAGTGTTCCTGCCTCTAAAGTTAACGAGTGACAAGTTAAGAACTATCAATCTAATATGCTTTAACTCCCCATTCTAAGTAATCCCAGTCAATTAAAGACAATTTAAGCGTATCTGGTGTCAGTGCCTTCGATTTTCTTACTAATCTAGGCTCACTCCTAAAACCTACGCTTTTTCGATCAATTATCTTCAACAACCTCTTAAGCTTCCAGTTATATGCCAAAAGATAACAAACACAAAGATACCCAACCGATAGTTCAATCTTTTGTGAAATGCCTTTCCCATTCTTCTTTTACTTCCACGAGATATACCTCAATTGACTTCTACCCCCCATCTCTATTCTATCTTCCTAGATGGCCAACTAACTGGTGGAGGACAAATATAAACCCCCGTTCTACAGTTGCACAATGAAGAAGACGGCGGTACGATACAAAAATAATAATATTGTGATAGTCTGTACTTTCGCAAAGGATCTACAATCCGTAGAATATGAGTGCTTCACCTTTGTGCGGGATTCCACAATAACCACAGGAAAATGCTGATCAACATAGAATAATAATGAAGGTTTACATCAATACAAAAAGTTACAAGTTCTAACTAGAAATCCCATTTTCAAAGTACCAAATTTACCCAGACAAGCTAATAGACTAAAATATTTGTAAACAACTACGCATATCCCAATAAACTTATTACTCCCTCCGTCCCCAAATTATTGTCTAACTTTCCTTTTTCGTCAATCCCAAAATAATTGTCTTGTTTGAAATTTTCCTTTTTAGGACAACACTTTTACCACTTTACCCTTACTTTTTCATCTTATTTTAATTATGAGCCACATACACATGGACTTTAAAGTAAACTACACATCAAACAATCCAGTCAAATGTGTTTTCTTAAATGGTGTGCCAAGTCCACCAAGACGATAATTTAGGGACGGAGGGAGCACTTCTTTTTTAACTCTATACAAACACTAATAAAACATATCGTAAGAGCAATTGAACCCCAATTTCAATTTGTTAAGTGCATTCCACATCACTAATCCTCCTCCCTCCAAATAAAAACCCAGTAGCCAAAAGCACCATTTCAATTTGCTATGCATATCAAAATCTATTTTTAGTTCCCAAAATCTTAACATAAACAAGCAAAAGTTTTATACTCCCACACTACAACTCAAAGAACCCTACTATTTACTTTGAGGCGTTCCACCCGAAGGTCTTGTTTGAAAACATAAGCCAGTGATTTCATGACTTTCAAAAATTAGCCTAGTTAGATTAAACTAAAAGTTGGGAAACTCAATAAATCAACAAGAATTACACCCCCAAAATAAAAACTAGGACTCTTTGAGCTACAAAAAGAAGTACTGGTAACTGGTAAGTAGTACTTGCGGTTCATCACTCATTGGTATTCCTGCCTGACTGCCTCTAAAGTTAACAGGAGACAAGTTAACATTATCCAACACACAGAAGGAACCCTAATTTCAAAACCTCCCATCACATATGTTGCATACTATGGACAGACCCATAAATACAAATACAATTTGTACTTATTGAATTGATAGTTACTCCTTCCGTTCCGGACAAAGTTTCAACTATTCTATTTTGAGATATTTCAATTAAAAAGTCCACTTTAAAAAATTAAGGTATAAAAGTGTCATTTTATTATTAAATATTATTCCATTCGTTACGGACAAAAAATTCACTATTTTATTTTTAGATATTTCACTTAAAAAATACACTTTAAAAAATTAAAATATAAAAATATCATTTTATTATTAATAAACTACTAAAATTGTCATTTTCTTAAAAAAAAAATTCAAACGTGGACTCTTTGACCGAAAACGGAGGGAGTAATAAACTTTTAAAAAAAATCATTTTCTTAAAAAGTTTAACATTTAAACAGGGTCTCTTTAACGGATGGAGTACTAGTTTACTAATCAGTATGTGCATTATAATTCACATGAAGCACAGTTAAGTCAATAGCTTTGTGCTTTTTAGGTATAGATGGTTCAATTTGGTAATGAAGATCATCTTTCTTGAATTTTCCTACATTTTACATATCAAAAAGGAAATTACACACCCAAAAAGAAAAAAAGAACTGACGTAAGGTTTTTGAACGCACGAATATGAAAGGTTACCTAAAGAAGTTGCCTTGCCGGAAACAATTGAGAGCGAAATTGAGAACGGGGTGAATAGAAGACACTGAAGGAGGAGAGAAACTTGAATTGGAGCTCGCGTCGCAGCGCCCATTGCTTTTTTTGATTCTTGAACTTCGAATGAAATTATTTGTGTGTTGTGGGTGGGTGGATCATGGGTGGGGTGTGTGTCCATGTGGACTGGTGGTGTTCATCATGGGTGGGGTGTGTTGGGGCTGTGGTGGTATTAACGCTCTTGGCATTAAAATAATAAAAATTAATGGTTGAAAGATGTGTGTGTTGTGGGTGGGTGGATCATGATGTCCGACAGGGGGGCGGTGTGGGGTGTGGTTTACCTCGTGGACAAGACAATATTTAACAAAAAAAAGTTCATATTTTTTCATTCAATTAGTTAAGCACATTTTTGGGCCTAAAATAGCGAAAGTACCTTTAATAAATATAATAAAAGCCATACATATAAAATTTCGTCCAAAATTAGGCAGCGCAATGAAAAATCTGGGACTCGAAATACAAAACACTGCCCAAAATTAGGCATCGCAATGAAAATTTGGGCATTCGAGTAACTATTAGACTTTGAAAATGAGAAAATGTGTATTATTTTCTTTCTCTCACCGATCACCTGGAATAATAAAAAAGTCTTTTCTTCTTCAAGCCTTTCTCTCTCTCTCACATTAATTGTTTATCGGGTTCCATGAATTGCTTTAGACATTTCATTTTTACTTCATTTTCTCTTTCGCACATTAATTGCCTTAGACATTTCATTCTCACATTAACTTTTTTACGACTCCAAATCATCTATCACACTCTCTGTTACATTCCATGTCTAATTGAATCTCGGCCGTACACGTTCCTTGTTATTTTAGTCGGTCTTCTTTTTATAAAGAAACATGTGGGGTTGAGATTCAATGGGACAGATGATATCTTTACCACTAATCTTACAACTTTCCTTACAACAAAGCTTTGAATTGGGGAAAGTTGTTTTGGACAAAGACAATTTTACCGTTCTTCAAGGTTAGTTGTAAAAAAAGTTGTAGAATTAATTATAAGACTAACAATGTTGTTTGACAAAACATGTCTAGTACGGTTATCAAGACCAAAAATGGAAGATTAAAAACATTTAATTCTTCCATTGCTGGGTATAGTATATGTACTGCTCCGGGTACTCTACCTCTTCTCCCTCTTCGATTTCTTTCTTTATCAGTCTTTCGACTCCATTCAAATTTTTGGCGAAATGCTCCAAGCAATATAAGCGTCGTAAGTTTCGGCGCCCCGCAATTTAGGTATTGTAAGTTCTGACACCCCGTAATTTAGGTGTCATAAGTTCCAACGACACCCGCAACTTAGACATTATAAGTTTCGACGTCCCGTAAGTTCTGACGGCTAGCTTTCTTCTTCTTCTTCTTCTTCTTCTCCTCCTCTTTCTTCTTCTCCTTCTCCTTTATCTCTTTCTCCTCCTTCTCCTTCTTCTCCTTCTTCTCCTCCTCCTTCTTCTTTTTCTCCTTCTTTTTATTCAATAATGATGGATAATTAATTTTGAAGAGGCACTTTCTTTATGCTACTGGGTTTGTCTTCTTCTTATTCTTCTTCTTCTTCTTCATCAATAATGATGGATAATTAATTTTGAAGAGGCACTTTCTTTATGATACTGGGTTTGTTCTCCACCAGTTTTCATTTAGACCGGAATGCAAATAAGTGAAGGTAGGGGGAGGAGGGGCATTTAAGGATTAAATAAATGAAAATAGACTTTTGCGATTTAAAAGAAAAAAAAGGTACTTGAGCGATTGAATTTCTCTCAAAAGGTACTGGCTTGCAAAAAGATTGGTTGTTTTATTAACAGGACCCGTGAGGATTGTTTATAAGAAAATCACAAGGCGGTATACTTTTTTTAAATTTTCAAGCACTTTAGGCTCTGTTGGTTTCACGGAAAATGATTTCCAGAAAATGAAAAAATTTCATTTTCAGATGTTCGGCAAATATTTTGAAAATATGCCGAAAAATATTTTAGAGTGTGGCAAACGCACGGAATATATTACAGAAACAATATATGAATAAATACAGAAAATATATTCTAAATTTATAATATTAATGCCCATATTTAATATAAAATAATGTTGAACTTTAAGTAATTTTCCTTTCGTAACCCTCAATTTATCTTTAGTGGTGACAAATCAATAAGGTCTATCTTTTTTCAATCTCACAAATACAAATAAAAAAATTTGATAATTGATATAAAAAAAATGTTTTTTAAATGAATGATGCTTGGGACGTTCCTAAATAATATAGTGGACAATAACTTTAGGATGTAGTGAGTATTTATCAAAATTATAATTTATATATAGTGTACATAAGCTTCATTTATATTTCTAAGCAATTTATTTGTTGAGTGAAATATTTTACGTATGTGCAAATAACTAAATATGTGAAATTGTGGAAGGAGCGGGAGATGCTTGAACATTTGGAAAATAACTTACGAAAAATGAATATGTGAGTCATTTTCCTGAAAAGGCTTCATTTTCTGTTGACTCATAAAAGCTTTTATGTTGACTATATTTTCCTAAGGTTACCAAATATCAGAAAATGATGATAACGTATTTTCGTAAAACAAACGAAGCCTAGTCGTAATAATTTTATCAATATGTTATAATGCAATTTTGTGTACCGTCATACAAAATTGATCCATCGCGATTACTAAGTACGTGTCTCGTCTAATATCAAACAATGCATAACCTTATCAAATAATGCATTGTAATGTGTAAAAGTATTTATTTAGCGGTTTAATAATATTATCGTGGACTAAAGTTGTCCTTCTACTTTAGTAATATTTGAAAGAAGACAAGATTCTCCGGTCATGTGTCTTGAGCAGCCACTATCTAGATACCATACATCTTTCTTTTATGAACTTGTAGCAGCCATGAAGCATATCTGAGATAGAGAGATAAGAAGATCATGGTCCCCTTTATTTATTTTTTTGGGTCCATAGGGTTAGCAATTTTTAGGAACTCATACTTGCCTGACTTTTGAAATAGAGAACCCAGTAGGCTTCATGATGGATTTCAGCAGACATTCATGGACCAAATGGCCTAAACATTTGCAAAAAGTACAACGATTAAAATTACAAATGTTATGTTGAGAGAGCTGATTTTCGGTAGATTTTTTAGCACACTTTCTTTTAGCAGCAGCCTTAGACTCAGCAGACTTGTTGATAACATGTTTAAAAGGTTCTGTATGAATTTTCTTAGGTCTGTATTCAGAAGTTCTTGCTTTAGCAGATCTGTTGATAGTAGACTTAAACATGTCATACATTTTGCCTTTGAACTTAGCGTCAGTAGTCTTGGAAACAGCAGCATTATCAATAGTGTTTTTGATGAATCTTATAGGCTTGGGCAGACTTTTTGTGTTCCTAGAAACAGTAGCCTTTGCTTTAGCAGAGGTGTTGGTAGAAGGATCTTGTTAGTCTGCACAACCTTTAGTAGACTTTTCGTCATCTGATAATTGTTTTGCTTTAGATTCATTGTTGGTCTTAATAGTTTGAGTCTTAATTTTATCATCAATATAATAGAAGAGATGTATCCAACATTATTTAGGAAGAGATGTTGGTCATAAATTTATTTAAGATAAAAGACTTCTACTATTTTTACCAAATGAAGATATGTATTTCACATTGTTTAAAGAGTGATGCTGATTTTAAAAATCTATCATTATTAATAATAGAAGAGAAGTATTTCACATTGGTTAGAAAAATGATATTGGTTTAAAAAGTTTTTAGATGATGTATCTCACATTGGTTACAAAGAAATGTATCTCACATTATTTAGAAATAAGTATTTGTTATAAAAGTCATTAGATAAAAGTTTTTTTTTATGTTATTACTAATAAAAAATATGTATCCACATTATTTAGAAATGAATGTTGGTTATAAAGTCTTTTATCTACCACAGTACTATTTTTACTAATAGAAAATATGTGTACCATATGATTAAAATGTGGTGTTGGTTTTAAAAGTTTTTAGATAAAAGACTTAAATTTTCATTACCAATAAAAATAGAAAATAAGTATCTAACATTGTTTAAAATAAATTATGATTTTAAAAGTTTTAACAAAAAGACTTCTAATATTATTATCAAGTTAGATGTTAATTTTAAAAGTCTTTAGATAAAAAAATTACTATTATTACTAATACAAATTATGTATTTTACATTAGTTTTATGTTAATTTAAAAGAATTTAGGTAAAATAATTGTTTAATATTAGTAACAATAGAAAGAAAAAAATTATAACCATAGAAGAGATCAGTAATCTAATTATAATATCTAAAAATTATATTATTATTATTACAAAAAAATATGTATATCCTACATTGTATTGTGTGGAGCATGAGCTAAATAACTATTTTCATCTAACAAGCATTGGTCATCTCTTCTCCCCGGGCTCCCTCCTGTAATCCCACACTCCCTTGTCATCGCACCATACTACTGCCGCTGTCTTTTTGGTTTTTCCTTGGCCGTCGCCACCACTCTTCCTCCCCCAATAATAAACTGTTTTAGTTTCAAAACCCTAAAACCTATAATATGTCCATGGGATGGGTCCAGCAATTGATTGATACCATAAATCTCGGTCATGGCCGAAAGGTGTGGTGTGGTGTGTAATCGTGGTCATTGCCGGAAGGAGTATGACAGACAGTATAGTATGTAATTGTTGTCAGTGCAAGGAGAAAGTACGTGTACGTATGGGAGATTAATCTAACATTAATTTAGGTTTAACAGCACAAGAATGCTATTGAAAACCAATTAATTACTTAATAAATTAAGTTTCTCCCTCCGCATCCCCTTATTTCTCGATTTCCTCTCCCACCTTCTAAATTTGTTGCTGCTGCTGCTCTACAAACGAAATTGTGTCATCACTATTGTTTTGGCAACACACGGGAATTGGGATAATGCAAAATGAAATCATTTAGCTATATGCCAGTCAGATGATGAAGGCTTCATCATGAAGCATCCAATAGATTGTATAAGAATAAAATTGAAAAGAAGCATATCTTTGAAAATACATTTAAAAAAAAAATACTTAGATTTATTTTTTTAAAGTTGATTTTCTAAATAAAAGATTTCAAAAATAAATTAGCAACTCCATGCACGAAAAGGAGAGAGTAATAAACCGTAAACATGACATTGTTTTTAAATTCAGTCAATTTAGTAAACAAGTTTTTTAGAGGTACATCGAGAGCATCAATTAGTTTAAACCTTATTACCCTAATAAGAGTTTTATTATGCGAGTGTTAGAGCATTACTAATACAACTGCGAATTTAATCTTACGTGATCGTAGATAATTTATACCTTCAATTGTGCATCATTTTTTCTCTTCTCCTCATTCACATTTAATCAAAATGGATTTCTCCAATACAAATATGAATTTAATTTTATATGACATATATCCACCACTAAAATAATATTTGATAAAAAAAAAAACAACCAATAGAAAGAGTTGTAAAAAGAATAATAATGACTAGGATGTATCCACACCCTCAAGTAGAATATGAAAGATTGATATTATTATCCATAATGTGAACAAATATGATTACCACATTCATTATCTACATTTGTATTTGAGAGATTTTTTTTTTTAATGTATAAGTCTTTCATAATACTCCTATTTAATTTTTTTTCATATTTATATTAGTATTGGAGATACTCTTACTATTTAATATTAAAGTCCAAATCTTAGATAAACAGCTAGGATTAAAAGTTGCACGTTCACATTCGCACGTGACCTTCCACAAACTGGCATGCAATCTGCATACCACTATTGGTGCCGTGTCACAGTTGCCCTTTCCCCTAGACGACATCTAATATGATAAAAATAAAGTTTATCTGAAATTATAAATTAAATAACAGAACACCTAAACGTAACACCAAAATCCCTAAACGTAACACCATTTAATATGTTAAATTACTCTATTACCCTATATCTCATTTAAACCAATTTGAACCTACAACATTATTTTTCTAATAATTAATCCCATTAAATGCCATAACCCCTAAATTACTCCCTCAACCAACCCCATTACTCCCAACCCCTCTAACTCCCCTCCCAAAACCGAGACCCTCTCCCTCTTCCCACCGTAATCTCCCCCTCTCTCTCAATTACTCTCTCAACCAACCCCCATTACCCCCAAAACCCAGCAGAAAACAGAGAAGAAGAAGATGCTAATGAACCAATCACTCCCTCTTCCGACCGTCATCTCCCTCTCTCTTCTCTGTTACTCCCTCAACCAATCCCCATTATCTCCAAATCCCAGCAGAAAACAGAGAAGAAAAAGATGATAATGAAGATGAATTTCCCAAAATCCATGGAGAAGTCCGCCCCTGTTTTCTGGTAAAACAACCGCTAGATAGTAGCGGGCCTTCTTCACAACTGCCGCTAGATCAAGGCGGCACTAAATCGAAACTACCGCTAGAAAGGCGCGAATGTCAAGCAAAATAACCGTTGGGTGGTGGCGGATGTTTGACCAAACATCCGCTATATTCAGGCGGATGTTTGGCCAAACATTCGCTTCCTATTCGCGGATGTTTTTTTTTTTTTGGTTCAAATATGAGGATTGGTGTTTAAAAATTATTTTTTTGTTGAAGATTGGGCCATTTGTTTTTGTTTTTAAATTTTTTGATGAAAGGCCATAAATAACGGGGCCATGAAATGATACTGTCCAGTCTTCTGTGATGCTGCCAGAGGTTAATTTGACCGGGTCTATTGATGAAGATAGAGAAGAAAAATAAAAATGGGAAGATGATGAATAGTAGGGTGGATGGATGGTGAAATGAATTGGGGGAGGGTATGTTGTAATTGAAGTTAGGGTTTTAATTTTGTTTTAATTAGAGTGGGGTATTATTGTCATTTTAGCTATTAAATGGTGTTGCGTTTAGTATTTTAGGTGTTACGTTTAGGGTGTCTCATTAAATAATACCGACTACAAGAGAAAGAGAGAACGCTACAGCCTACATGTATCAATGCATCCAGATATTAAAACTAGGCAAAACCCTCCGATTGGGTACCAAACTTTTCAAAAAATTACAAGGTGGTCATCGAAAATTTAAAACTTGCAATGAGACCACTGAACTAAATTAATAATGCAAGTGTACCCATATTTTGGATGGACGTTAGCTCCACCGTTAAATATGAGTGAAATCTCTATTTTGTCCCCCTTTAAATAACAATTATTCCCTTTATGTGATATTAGAAACCCAAAGGGGTCTAATGAAAAAATATATTGTACATGTCATTTTCAAATTTCAATTTTGACTTCCCCTAATCTCTAAATGAGTAGATTTCAAACCCAATTTTAAACAGTTCATCTTCGTCTCAATTTACGTTTTGAAACGTCATCCAACAAAAATGGCCAAAGAATCATCGGTTGTAGGAAAGAAGAAATCCCCAACTACTAAAAAGGCTTCAAATTCACCTCCTTCAACCCTCCATCTGCCTTACTTTCAGACGTAACGGAGAGAGAGATAGAGAGGGGAGATGTGGATTCGGTGCCTCCAAACTATTAAGTTCAGGTTTGAGACGAACAGAGATGACGGATCCTAAGAGGCTGGAGATGGAGAATTGCCGAAGAAGAGAGGCGCCTATGAAGATCGATAAAGGTGGGAGGGAGGCAAGTGGGTGTGAGGAGGAGATCGAATGCGGCTTGAGAAGAACTCTAGGGCTGGGTGAGAGAGGCCGAATCGAAGTGGCTTTCTTCGGCTATGAAGATCGATAAAGGTGGGAGGGAGGTCGCTGGGTGTGAAGTCGGAGGGAGATCAAACTGGGGTTGGTGCGGCTTGAGACTGAAGAACTCGGTAGGAGCTGGGTGAGAGAAGGCCGGATCTGGAGGTGGCTCACGGGGTATGAAGATCGATAAAGGTGGGAGGGAGGCCGGGTGTGAAGATCCGAAGCCCCTCGTTCTCTTTCTTCTTCCCCAAATTTTCACTCAAATTAAAGTCGATTCTTTAAACTCGTCGTCTTCTCGCCGACCACCGTGGAAGCTGAGGATGAAGAAATCGATACCTAAAGAGAGATTCAGACATGGGTTTGATTTTTAGGTTTGATCTGGGTTTGATAGATGACCAAAAAGTGCAAAAAATCACAAAAATTTGGTCTGCCAGTGATACGAATAGAGTATAGGTACCATGGAGGTCCGGTGTGTTTATCATCTGTGACAGTAGAAAAAGGATAAACCCGTGAATGTCAGACCATTTGTATGGAAATGTCTCTTTTCTGTCGTTTTTCTTGAAATCCAGAAGTGATCATTTAATAATTTAGAAATCAAGTGATGCTTAATTTTTTTTAATTATAATTTGATCCATTCTCTTTATACAAATAGCAAATGTAATTTTTTTTAGTTAGACCCCTTAAATTTCTAATATCAGACAAGAAATTGTATTTAGAAGGGTAAAATAGGTAATGACATAATTTAACGGCCAAATTTAACAGCCGTCCAAAAAATGGGCTCGCTTGCATCCTAACTAATGTATAGAGACCTTATTGCAAGTTTTAAACTTTCGGTGGCCACATTGCAAGTTTTTAAAAAGTTGGATGACCAAATGGAGGGTTATGCCTTAAAACTATAAGAGTAAAAGGATCTAACTAGTGAGTAGTGACCATATGTGCTAAATAGACGGGTTAGATTAATTTGTAAGTACGTGAGTTATAAATAAATTCTTCAGTTATCAGTTATTTTTAAATGACTCCTCTACAATTACATAAAATCTATCTTAGATTCAAAGTTTTTAGGTTTTATTAGTTGTTATTTCTTTTTCGAGTTGAGGCTCCTCCGTTCTCTCTTTTATAAGAGCATGATTGGTTATTCTACTTAAGTTTGTAATTTTATTTTTATTAATAAAATTTAGTAGAGTACCGTCATGTTTTCCTACAAAAAAATTTTCAAAACTAAATATTTATAATTACTTTGGGCTAGAGTTCATGTCTATCACCATACCCGGAATAATTTTAAACTTTTTTGATACATGCTTAAAACATATTTTGATTTATTTGAATATTAGCACCGTCCCATACTAACGTCGTGTCATAAGCACGGACACAAAAACTATTTAAAATTATAAAAGAGCTCAGGATCTAACTGGTGTCCATGATCGAATTATGCTAAATACAACTGACGATCCAGATTGATTCGTAAGTATGTAAGTTATTAATGGACCTATCAGTTATTAGTTATGTTTGAATTACCACTTTACAATTACATATAAAACCTTCAGTTATGGGTTTTGGTTGAATTACCCAATCAGTTATAGGTGTTTATTCCGATCATTCATTGAACTAATCTCATACCGACATCATACTTATGACACAAACATATACTAATATAATTTATATATACGCTGTAAGAATCCCCTAAACATTCTAGGGCACAAGATAAACTTCACCTCAACAAGCATAAAGCCGATTTGGTAACAAGATAAAAGGAAAAACAAATACTTTTTTCGTATCAAAATTACTGTTGGTCTTTTATTATGAAACTAGATACGAAGTTTTTTTTTTTTTTTTTTTGTGTAAATTAGACGTGTATTTTTTTAATTTGTGTGAAAAGTATAAAACACGAACCTTATATAATACTTTTAGATTAAATGCTACAAACTACAAATTTTGAGATTTTGAAAAAATAGATAAATTTATGTCAAATTTGCAATTAAAAAACATTTACAAAGTAATAATAGAAGTTCAATCAATTTTGACCCACCATGTTACTTTTATTTTATGTATATATACCAATATGTCTTGCCCGGATTCTCCGTCCCGACTATTCTACTTAAAGAGTCTTTTTTTTTTTAAAAAAATTAATTATTAAAAGATATATAATTAATATTATAATTTATCGTAATTATAATCATGCTCAAGGATTATTAATATATCAATATCAAATATGTAGGGTAATATTGAAATGTAAATGTTTTGGAGATTATAAACATGATTTTTAAATAAAACTTTTAAACTAAGACATAGTAAAATACTCATTCCGTTTCGGGTAAAAAATCTCCGTTTGAAAATCAATTTTTTTTAAAGAAATAATATTTGTATTAACACATTAGTAATAAAATGACACTTTCATACCTTAATTTTTAAAAATAAACTCTTTAAATGAAATATCTCAAAATAAAATAATAGACAATTTACCTAAAACGGAATGGGTAATATAGTAAACTCTTTGTCTTAATACTTCCTAAATTATTATCTCTTTTTTCATTTTTCATTCATTTCAAATAATTGTCTTATTTATTATTTTTTCTTTTACAAAAATATTTTTCATATTTTACCCTTATTTTTTTTACTTTAATGACCACACTTGCATGCAAAATTACATATTATTAATATTTATAAAATGACCAAAAAATTTTAAAGACTTTATATGGTAAAAGCTAGAAAGCCACCAGTTGTCTTATTTTTTTCAAGGTTCTAAAAATCGTAAGGCGATCGCTAAGCGGCACACTAGGGCCTAGCGCCTAGGAGACTAGTCGGGGCGTAATCGGGACCTAGGTGGGGCTTAGAATTAAGGCATAATTATCATATATATTTTTGATAATTTAAATCAAAAATCAAACACATTGACTACAAATTTAATTTTTTTTTATGTTTGTCATTTTATCAAATACTTGTCTATATTTGTAAAATGAACAAAAATATGCAAACCTAATATTAATCACAATTCTCAATAACCCCAAAGTAATAAACCAGCCAAATTTAGAACTAAAAAAAATATTACTTCACCTACCTACTATCCATACAACTCACAATCTAACATATCCTCCTAGATCTAACCCTTTAATATATCCCCTCTATCATCCCATCGAATATCCACAAAATCAAACTTATTTTCTTTCTACCTCACCAATATCACTCCCCCTTCCTTCTCCAGTTCGCCCTCCTTCCTTCTCCGGTCACTGCATGCCACAAAATCAAAGCTACAAAAATAAATTAAGGTCGGCGAGATTTGGTATAAGCGCCGACTTGATCGATTAGGCGGCGACTAAGAAAATCGCGACGGTAGAGAGGAGCCTAGCGCCCAGACGGGACCTAGGCAGGAAGTTTTAGAACACTGATTTTTTTAGTGAATTGCTACTGAATATGTGTGAAATGTGATTGAAAATAATACTCCCTCTGTCTCAAAATTATTATCCTATTTTTATTTTTTGTCAATTTTCAAAATAATTATCTTGTTTAAAATTTTTATTTTTAATAACATTTTTACCCCTTAATCCTTATTTTTTCATCATACTTTAATAATAAATCACATATATATAGATTTTAAAATAACTACATATCAAATTAATATTAAAAATTATATCATATATATTTTCTTAATCCGTAGGAAAAGTGAACCTACACGATAATTTTAGAAAGTAATAATAATATTCACCGCAAGAAGCAAGGCTGTTTTGTTCCTGAGCCGAGTGTCATTTCTCAAAGCGCATCTCAAGACAAGTGACATTTTAAAAATAAGTACAGTACTAATTTACATTGCGGGTTCTGCGGTACAAATTAACTACTCTGATGGAAGATTCATCTAGCCTAGCTACTACATTATCCGGCCTAGGTTAGGGTTAGTTAAGTACTACACGCACGGTCATCGAAACAAGGGGGAAGCGGAGAAAATAAAAGGAGAGAAAGGAAGGGCGTCATCTAGCTTTTGTTTTTATTTAGAAAGCTAAGAGATGGAGGATCAGGATCAAATACTGGAGTCTGGAAGGAGGAGAGGGTGTGATTCAAGTTCCAATCTCTGCAATGCTCTGTAAGGCTGGTTTCCACTGCCCTATCCCTTCTCCGTTATGTTGATGCCTTCCCACTACCCTGTCTCTGCTGCCTCTGTTTACCCGCTGCTGCTGCTGCTTCTCCGCTCTCTGTTTGACCCAAAACAAAAAGCCAAAAATATAAACCAGGGTATATTAGGGAAACAAAATAAAATAGGATTTTAGAGGATCCAGAAATCTGTTTAATACAGTACTAATACTCGGTAACATTAGCATATAAATCCAGACCTAACCTTCAACATTGATCCACTACTATTGACACAGGGAATCGTTCCCTCAAACAAACACATAATTCTAAAGATCGAGGTAGATAAAGTGCAATCTGAAAAAGCTTATTGCTCTTTGCTTCTTTTTTATAAGAAACCAAACAAAGTGAATAGCACTCCCTAAAAGCTTTGTTTTGGGTGCCTTCTTTTAATTCCCAAAGATGTAACCAGGTCCAGTATATGGCCATTTCACAAGTCACAACCACATGCTTATGAGTTATGACTAGGGATAGTTACTTTTGAAGTTTACAGAAAGTGTTATGGACTGCATGTCAAAATAAGGCCATATTGATAGCACTTAAATTTTCCACCAACAAATTCACAATATAGGACATGAAAAGACAAGCGTATGAGAAAGTTGAACTAGTGCTTTGCTTATTAATAGGAAATCATTATTAGCACCCCCAAAAAATTTTAACTGAGGTCCAATTCTCTACAATGTACTTGGAGTACAATTTTACAACAACTATTAAGTTGGTAATTACCTTACCGAACGAACGGCAGCCGTTGGGTCTCGGGTTCAACGGCGGAGCCGCTGCGTCTGATTCTGACTTCTTCTCCATATCAAGCACTCCTCTTTCCTTCAACAACTTGCCGAGCTTAACACACTTCTTAGCCGCAAACTCTTTCAAAATATCTGCAATGAATGTTAATCAAAAGTGCAAGGACAAAAAGGAAATAACAAAAGCAAAAGCAGAGTATGAAAATCACTCGTTACGTTGGGACCGGGATTACCTTCGACACTGATGAGTCGATAAACTTGGCCAATAAGCAACGTATCGTGGGGACGGAGAAGTTTGAGCTGCTTCGCCGGAGTGCCGTTCTCCGACTTTATTATGGGCGAGGTAAGGACAAGTGCTACGTAGTGACCAGGGTTCGAACTCATGACCTGCTGAGCACTCACGGACCAGTAAATCCTCTCGACTTTGTTGCCGGGATGCAGAATCACCACCGTCGCCGCCTCCGCTGCCTGGCAATTCCCCATCCTGCTCCTCCAATATAGCTCAGTATACAACCAGATCCAATCCAAAATTGTAATAGTAGTAATTCAATTTAAAATGTGTTTAATCAAAATCGAGAGCGGTTCGTTTTCAAGTGATTAATGAAATTTTATTAACCGAAAGGAACGCTTGGTTTTACGGAGCTGAATATATAGGCAAAGAGATTTATACAACGCAAGTTGAGATTTGTTGGATTGAGATGCTCCGTGAATATTGATTGAGTAAGTAGGGATTGACAGCCAATTAAATGAGTTGGGGAGAGGAATGACGAAAATGGTGACGTGATACCACGTTGATCGACGTACGGCAAGATTCCAGGGATGTTGACAAAGAGGTCAATTATCGAAACTCGAGAAAGCAATTGAGCAACCCACTCTGTGGACGTGTGCGAGCTACTCCTACTACTCGCTCTCTCTCCGTCACACAGAATTAATGTACAAGCAATAATGTTACTGAGAATAATTCGATGGTGGATGAAGAAGAGATGCCAATGAGGAGGGAAACTGGAGAGATGACAGGGATTTTAAATTAAGCGTGTGGAGGAAGGTTGAATTTATGAAGGAAGCGTGGAGTATTAGGGTTATATCTGGCAAAAGAGGACTGAGATATTTGCAGGTACAGGGACGGATCGTAGTTTCTGGTCTATGGGCTATGGCGTTTGTGGAACCCCAACCATTCTAATCTTCCAACTCACCCCTGCATCGATCAACTCTTATTTAATCGCTGCAAAAAAATACAAAAAAAATGGTGAATAATATCAAAAAATTGCACTAAATATTTAAATTAATGCAATTCCTACACTAAATTTCTTATATCATATTAACGGTTTCACTTTAGATTTTATTCTAAAAAGAATATTTCAAATATAATCTTTATTATTCTATTTAATATTATAAATAACTTATAACTAATAATACACATAAAAACAATTGAATTAATTTTATGTAGTATTTAATAAAAACTTAAAACTAATATTTAAATCAAAACACAAAATTAGTACATCATTTTTTTTCCTTTCTTTTCTTTTAATCAAAATAGAGGATCAATAGTAGGGGTGAGTTTGGTCCAATTCGGTCTAGTTTTTGGAAGAAAAAAAAAATAGAAAATCGGAACCAGGCCAATAGTCTGATTCTAAAAAAAAATTAGAATAAGAACCAACCTTAAATGTATGAGAACCAAAACATTGGTTCGGTCCAAAACCAATCAAAGATGTATGAGAACTAGGACCGGACCAATACTATAATTTTTTACTTTTTAACTGTTTAATATAAATACATAATAAAATTTGTAAGATTGAAACTTCATAAAATAAAAAATAAAAAACATTCGATAAAAGTATATTCAACAATTAAAAATGTCGAACTCATAAACTCATAGTATGGAAACAATATACTCCCTCCGTCCCTTAATAATTGTCCTGCTTGACCCGGCGCACAGTTTAAGAAAAAATAATTGACTTGATTATTTATATTGGTTTAATGTGTAGTTTCCTTTAAAGCCCATATGTATGTGACTCATAATTAAAGTAGAGTGAAAAAGTAAGGGTAAAGTGGTAAAAATGATGTTCTAAAAAGGTAAATTTCAAACTGGATAATTATTTTGGGACGGACGAAAAAGGAAAGGAGGACTATAATTTAGGGACGGAGGGAGTAAGTATTAGGAATGTCGAACTAATAAAAGAGTACCAACTAAAAAGTAGAATAATATAAGTATTAGGAATTAATATATACAATATATATACTTATATAATAAAATAAATAAATAAACAACATATTGGGTCGATTCGGTTTGGTTCCGTGTATTTTTAGTTCAAGAACCGGGACCAACCCAAATGTCTGGTTTTATGAAAATTCAGAACCAGGACCAAACCAAAGTATTGGTCTGATCCAGTTTTTTGGATCAATCCGGTTCTATTGGTTCGGTCCGGTTCCAAAAAAATCCTGCACACTCCTAATCAACGGTGGTTCCCCACTTATCCCCTTTGTGACTTGAACTCACGACCTGTTAGCTATGAGTAAAACGCTCACCACTAAGCTGCACGTATTTGTCACAAAACTAGTATTTAAACTTGAGGTGTCGGTACCAAAACCAACGCCATGTACCGGGCGTGACCTAACCATGTGCAAGACACGCAAGCAAGAAATGTACATGACACGTGAACACTCCAGCTGTTAAACCAACATGGGACCATGTCTATAACGCAAGCAGAAGATCGCTCTTAACGGGAAGAAGCTTCGCTTGATCAAGTGTCTAACCGTTTAAGAACATAAGGAATGTGAGGAACTAGATTAACATGATAACCGCCCACACGCCTCAAACGTGGCTTGAGTGTCACCTTGTAATTGGCACAATGTGCTCAACAGTTACAACATTTACTCGACAGTTACAATCTTTAGCTATAAAAGTCTCACTTTAATGAGAAACAAGGTACACACACTTTTATATAGCTGGAACTCTGTCAATTTATTATCTTAAGAGATAGTTATACTGATTCGCACGTTGGAGTAATTTTACAGGAAACTCTCTACCACCCAAGGTTTGACAAAGTTTCAACCTTGGTGTGAATTTTTGGTCACATCAAAATCGAAAAACAAAACTAAATAATAAAAAAAACTTAAACACAAAACTACTTCCTCCGTTTTTGAATTATTGTTTTTTTATCTGACACATCATTTAAGAAAAAGTAATTTACTGTATTATAAATATTGGTGAAATGTGTGGTTTCTTTTAATGTTCTTGAACATTTGGTCATAATTAAAGTAAGTAGAAAAAATAAGGGTAAAAGTGTTTTTATAGAAGAGAAAGTTTTGAAAGAAGGCAATTATAACAGACGAAAAATAAAATGAGAACAATAATTTGAAAACGAAGAGAGTATTATTTAAACACAAAACTAATTAATTTCTTTTGATCTATACGAATCAAGCATCATGTTAATTGACAGTTTCTAGACTATTCAAATATTTAAATAATATATATTCATATCTTTTAAATCTATTTTTAATTTTGATCAATCAAATGACTCAAAATAGCAACAAAATTGTTTGATAATCAAATCAATGTTTTTGTTTAAAAACATGACGGTATATGTGCTAAAAAAAATTGGTTGCAAAGTTGGTAAGGACCAATATTTGACCAAGTAATGACCTAGATTCCATTTGTTAGAATTAAAAAGTAAGTTGCAAATAGCGTATTTATTTTCTCAAAATCATTTTCAGGTGAATGAAAAATTAATGCACAAAATAAACAACTTTTTTTTTTAATTTTTTATTATTTTTAATGCCTTGAAAGGCATTATATATATATGATGCAAGAGCAAATAAGTATATAGAAATTCATATCATATATTCTAAAAATAAAGTGTAAAAGAGTATTTTATTGATGAGTGCACTTTATGAGAATGTAATCCTGTAAGGATGATGTGAACCACCATCCGAGTGGATCGAGCCCGCACGCACAGGTCGCATTGGAGTATTGGACACTTTAGAGATGCACTTTATGTGTACGCATCGTCGTTAAGAGCAGACGAGCCTTAAAAAAATTTCCTCATCAATCAGGATGATGGCTCGACTCCTGGTCAAACAAATGGTGCACATGAGGGCTTGGCAGGCTTGGTTCGGTCGGTATGAATCATGTGCTTCGCGCATAAGTACAACTTGCGGTTGAAGGGCAGTTACAACATGTGTTGATCTGGTGCTTCGCATGTTGATGCGGCTGATCTGCTGCCTCCGATCAGATACGATCCAACAACCAAGATTTGTCGGAACCAGACTTGTGACTATTCGCACAAGTCACCCCTGTCTCTTCAAAAACTATATATAGACCCCCATATCTCCCATTTCATTCACTCCAATCCTCAAGTGTCAAGCATTAGAATATCCAGGTCTCTCTCACCATCATTTTGTCCTGGAAAGTCTTGGGTATCAAGTAGTTCGTCGAAATTCTAGAATTAATGTTGTGCCGTAATTTTGAGAATAAAAGTCTTTGTATTTTGGGGACGATTGCTGAAGACTGTAAACACTGAACACGGGGCAATTTCGTCTTGCGAAAAAAAGAGTATAACTCTTGCCTCGACTTTACGTAATTTATTTGTGTACTTTTTTCATATTTTTTATTGTCATTTTCAAATTACACCTTTATTTTATACAACAATATGCAATATGAGATAAGAAAAAAAAAACAATATGTAAGCATTTTTCAGTTGTTTGGTATGCAATTGAACAAAAATTAAGTCACTTCTGAAAAAAAAAAAAAAAACATTTACACTGAAAGTTAATTACAATGTTACGCTAATATTAAGATTGAACTATTTGAAAGCAAACATGCAAAAGTTTATTACAATAGCACGGAGTGTATTGAATTTTTTTTTAAAAAAAATGTATTGTCTACAAAGTTAAAATTTAACAAAAGTTTAAAACGTAAAGCTAAAAAAATTACATCAATAAAAAAATCACTACAAATTTTGGAATACTTCTTTATATATAGCATGGGTCGTCGTCGAATCTATACGAATACAACTGAACGTGATTAAAATAGCTTTTTTTTTAAAGAGTGTATATCAGATAAATTTCATTTATTAAGCAAATAATATAACGTATAAAAAGATAGAACATATCTAAAAAATTTACAACAAAATAATACAAATTTGAAAATATAACAAAATTAATATGTCACATTGAGTTACAACTATTTTAATTTAAATGCATTTTCTTTTTCTAGTGCCACTAATGGAAGGATTAAGACAATCTTCTTCGATCGGTAAATCAACAACCGTTGAGACATTTGGGCTTTAAATGTCAAATATTTGGAAGAGTGATAGTTTCCAGCAATAATTCGTAATGAAGTGTTTTCTGTAAAAAAAAATAGTTTATTTTTTAAAATATATACAAATAAAATAAATAGATGAAATTTACTTTAATGAATTAAAAAGTATCATATTGTTTGTGATATTAGAAAAAGGGAATTAAATTGATGTTTAATATAACATGTTTCTCGTATAACCTTCTGCGCTAGACAGTAGAACCCATCAATTAATATATGTACAATTTATAATGCAGTATTTGTTATTCATTGATGCAAATATGTGAGTGAGATCCAACCGTTAATATATTTTTAGTAGAATGTTAATACTTCCTCCATTATTAATTTATTGTTCTTTTTGATTTGGTACATCGTTTAAGAAAAAAATAATTGATCGTATTATAAATAATTGTGAAATGTGTGGTTTCCTTTAATGTCATTGGACATGTGATCATAATTAAACTTGGTAAAAAAAGTAAGGGTAAAATGATAAAAGTGTTTTCCTAAAAAATATTTTTTTGAAAGAGGACAATTATTTTAGAGCAGACGAAAAAAAGAAAAAAAACGATAATTTGAAAACGGAGGGAGTATAAGTTTTCATTGATGTCCATATGTGAGTGAGACACATCAATTGGTTTAAAAATCTAATCATGATAAAATGATAAAAACAATAAATCAAAACGAAAATATTAAAAAATAAACTTTTTTTCAAACCGATCCAAAAAAAATAAAATAAAAAGCGGACTCTTCGAGAACAGAACGAATATTTTATTTAAAATATTCATAAGTATATTATTCATGAATTACTTCAGTTTAAAAGCTAGTGGGAACCAATTGTTTAGATGATTAGTTAACATATTTTTGTGTTATTGTAAGGAATAAAATTATAAATTATATAAGCTACACTAAAAGAAGGATACATGTGTTAAATTCAATAGAGTTCTTAAGGATGATAAGACGAAGAATGTTGTTAATCAAAGTCAAGGACCTAAGAGCAACTTCTGTAAAAGCTGTCCTGTTATTTACTCTTTTAGGGGTGTCGAGTGTAATATTTACAAACCTAGTGTATTAACCGTTATTCATTAAGGGCAGCATTGTATTTTCTCTTATTCTATTGTTAGTTATCAGTTAGTTTAGGTTTGTATATATATATAGCTGTTAGTTTGTGTATTTGGGGTTAACGAAAATCATTGATCAAGAAGATCAAATTAATAAATCAAGATGATTTCTCTCTATATTTCTGATTTTATCAACATGCCATAATTTTGAAGTAATTTTAATGAAAAAACTAGTTAAATTTTTAGGGCGAAAAAGTTAAATTAATTGCAAAATTATGAGGTGCGAGGGTTGATGAAGATAACAATAGCATGAATAATTGTAAGCACTCTAGTTTCTAATGTAATTAAGAAGTTAAAAGTGTACGTTAACAAAAGATTGAAAGGTGCAATATTCTTTTCTTGAAGAAGAGAAGTTTTCATTTTGAGTAATGTTATCCTTATAACTATTTTTACTTCTCAGTTCACAATTATACTTTTGTAAAATGATGATTCACCTAAATTGTATTTTAACAAAGACATAGTTAGAAAAGCATCTCTAACCGAATCGCCAAAACCCCAATCTGGATTCAAACTTACCCCAAATGCATTCCAATCGAACCTCTATCCTCTCCTCAATTTGGATTAGTGAATAGTGTCACCCTAAATTTGGGGCAACACTATTCATCTAACCCCAAATTGGGGTTGATGAGACCCACTCATTTTTAAAACAAAAAATTAATTTTTAAATACAACAAATTAATTTTTAAATACAAAAAAATTAATAATTTATATTATGAATTTAAAAATATTTTAATTGATTAATAACTAATAATAGCTATGTAATAAATATTAATAATGTAATTTATTTTAAAACATTAAAAAAAGAAAAATAAATTATAATAAATTGATCTATTATGTAAATTGAAAATAAGAAAAAAAACATACAACTTGAAATTAAAAATAACATAAAAATAAACTTATTAAATATAATAATAATTAATTGTGTAATATTAATAATTATAATTTTAAATATTATATTAAAAAATCAAAATAGAATATGTTAAAATATATTTTGTTTGATGTAAAACTTGATACGAAGGGTGTTGAAGTTTAAATGATGGATAGTGTTGAAATTGCTCTAAATAGGACTGAAATTACAGATTTTTTGGGTTGGAGTCGGTGGAAAGAGAGTCTTTCAGTTTTCGGCCTAAATTGTCCTTGTTTGGATATGGCAGACCTCAAATCACGTATATCATTATCAAGCCATGTTCTTTCTATCCATCATTCTTCTATAGATAAGCACATTTTTCAGGTTTCAACGGTTCCATGTACTCCACAGTCACACTGACACTGACACACATACATAGAGATTAGAGAATAAAACAAAACGGGCTACTTATTGAAACTAAAATCTTTCAACCTAGGTCTGAAAAGTTTACAATAATATTCACCTACATCATTACTTTAGCTTTCACTATGCACTATACCACGACACTTTTACATATTTTATAATGCGGACAATCTATAATATCTTCAATTCGTTCGTTTACACTTTGGACACATTGAAAAGGTTGAGTACCGTAAAATTATTAGAGAGTAAATAACGAGTTGGTCTTTGGTAAGACGATTTTATGGATTTTTATTCATAAAATAGATTTATCCAAGTTAAATATGATAAAATTTAAAAATCTCAATACAATTCTTTAGTTTTTGAAAATTACAGCACCATTCTTTATGTTTATATATGCAAAGTGTCACTTTTTACTATTAACAGTATTATTTTGTAGTATAAAATGTGTCACTTTTGACTTTAGAAGTATCACTTTACATTTTTAATGAAAATTATAATTTTTTCCCTAAAAAAGTGTTACTTTTTTTTGGCTTAAATGTGCCATTTTTAATCTTAAATGTTTTACGTTCACTTTGAAAAGTGTCTCATTTTTTATAAA
Organism: Codonopsis lanceolata; assembly: GCA_013146195.2. Lineage (NCBI taxonomy): Eukaryota > Viridiplantae > Streptophyta > Magnoliopsida > Asterales > Campanulaceae > Codonopsis > Codonopsis lanceolata. The sequence goes on from CM028379.1 coordinate 95,344,940, forward strand.
TAAAAATCATTACGTTTGGAATTAAAGTGTTACTTCATAGTATTAAAAGTGTCACTTTTTAGCATTAAATATGTTATTTTTGACCCTACAAATGTCATTTTGCCTTATAAATAAAAATTGTCGTTATTGACATTAAATGTGTCGCTTTTTAGTATTGAAAGTGTCACGTTTTAGTATTAAATGTATCACTTTTGACAGTCAACGTTAGTTTTAAAGTGACATTTTTTAGTATTAAAAGTATCACTTTTAAGTATTAAGAGTGTCACTTTTTAGTATTAAGAGTGTTACTTTGTATTTTAATGAGAATTATAATAAATTTCTCTTTATAGTATCACTTTTAACCTTAAAATGTGTCACTTTTGTTTTTTCAATGTGTCACGTTTGGTTTTAAATGTGTTATTTAACATTTTGTTAAAGTTCGTTAGGGTCCGTCAAGTATCCCAAAGCAATTGATACTAACAGAGCTGACAAAGGATTAAACTGTAAGGCGTGTGAAACATAATTTCGGCGGCAAACCTTGAAAGTACAGGGACACCGGAGCAAAATGAGGAACTTCACATTAATGTGCAAAACAGGTTAATTCAGGGACTTATAGGAGTCAAATCCATGACCTCCAGCCAAACCTTAAGTGCAACTTCCAAACCATCTTGGCTGAATCTCTTCTATGGTTTTAGTAACATGTTATTTATTTATTATGACCTGTGAATTCCTAAATGAGGCTCCGTCTTACGAATTTAGGATCCGTAAGACCGTCCTACACAAGTCTTTACCATAAATAATTATATTTATTATTTCGTGGTTACTACCGTATATAGTTTTTTTTTTTGTATAGTTTTTTTCTTATTAGAACTTATACCTTGTATAGGTTTCTTGTACACTACTTTATGTGTAACTCTAATTTGTATCTCCATATAAATATGTGATTTAATCAATGGAAGACTCATGTCATTATTCTCAAACTCTATCAGTTTCTACATGGTATCATAGTTTTGCTCCTAAAACCTTACTTGTTACCTTCTTCCTCTTGCCGCCGCCACCAACCAAACTCTTCCGCCTCCATGGCTAACGGCAACCAAACTCTCCCACCCAAACCTTCGACCTCATAAATATCTCTCATCATAACATCACAAAACTCACCTTCACTAACTATATCACTTGGAAACTCCAAGTTGAGGTAACCCACATTGGCTATGACCTCTACAAATTTGTAGATGGGTCACACCCATATCCGTCTCTCACCGTTCTCATCAAGGATGCTCAAACATTCAGGGACGTTCCAACACGCAACTCGCATTACCAACCTTAGATTTGGTAGGACAAACTCTTGTTTGGTGCTCTTATCGGCTTCCTTGGTCCCCTTGATCCAACAAGTCACCACTACCCGTGATGTATGGCAAACCCTTGCTGACACCTATGCTCGCCCAACTCGCAGTCATATCAAGCAGACTATGGACTATCTCAAGCGAGGTTCTAAGGGCACTCAGTCGATTTCCGACTAAATGTAGTTCGTCAAAGGTCATGTTGATGAGCTCGCTGCTCTTGGAAAACCACTCGACCACGAGGATCTCATTGAGATCATCATTGTGGGTTTGGATGATGACTACCGCCACATTGTTGATGTGGTCGTAGACCGAGACACCCATATTTCATTCGATGAGCTTCATGAAAAATTCATCAACTGCGAGCTGCTTCTCAAATAGGCACAGACCGTGTCCTTCTCTCATCCTGCTTCGGCCAATTCTGCTGCCCCAAGGACCAATAGCTCGTCTGCTCGGCAACCATCCTCGTAACCTCAACAACCTTCCTAGTTCTTGACAACTGCTCCTCGCCATCAACGACCATATCTTGGCAAGTGTTAAGGATGTCGCCAACAGGGACACATGATTGCTCGATGCCCTAACTTTCAACTGGTTGCCACCACACCTCTGCCCGTTGCTCCCAACTCGGCCAATGGTTCCAAGTGGCAACCACACACCTAGTAACCATGGCAGACACAGAGACACCGAACTGGCTGCTTGATAGTGGTGTTTCTCACCATGTCACTAGCGACCTTGCCAACCTCTCTCTACACTCCATCTACACGGGCACGGACGACATGATCATTGGTGATGGTACTGAGTTAACCATCTCCAAAACTGGTTACTCCTCTCTTCATACTCCATCACACACTTTTTTCCTGCATAATGTTCTTTTTGTACCTAACATGAAAAAGAATCTCATATCCATATGTCAATTTTGCATCCCCAATAATAATTTTATTGATCTCTTACCATATTATTTTCATGTGAATGATCTACTGACAAGGAGCATACTGCTGACCGGACAATCTAAAAATGGTGTGTATGAATGGCCGACCACAACTCCCTCTCCTCGCCCCTTTGCCTGTGTTGGATCTAAAGTCTCTCACCAAGACTGACATCATCGGCTTGGTCATCCGTATGAACCCGTCCAACGTCAGCTTCTATCTTGTTTAGGCTTAGCTTTAGACTCTAGTCACATTAAACAAACCAATTGTAATGATTGTTTATGCAATAAAAGTCACAAAATTCTTTTTTATCAATCTACTGTTGTGTCTACCTTCCCGCTTCAAACTATTTACTCTGAATGTTTGGACCTTCCCCTTTACTTTGTTGTTGAGTTCAAGCATATTATGTGATTTTTGTTAATCACTTCACCCACTATATATGGCTCTACCCGCTTAAACGAAAGCCTGATGTCGCCACCATCTTTCTTCGCTTCAAAGCCCTTGTGGAAAAATATTTCAAAACGAGCATTGTCACTCTTTACTCGGACAATGGAGGCGAGTACACGGGTCTTACTCGGGACACTGGCTTCGCCGCCTACCTGTCCGCCAACGACATCTCCCATCTCACCTCACCACCCTACACTTCAGAATACAATGGGTTCTCGGAACGTCGCCATCGCCATATTGTTGAAACAGGCATATCCCTACTTTCCAAAGCATCTCTTCTGATGCTCTTCTGGTCGTTTGCTTTCCAAACAACGACTTACCTCATAAATCGGCTACCAACACCAACTCTTCAACGGCTATCTCCCTACGAACAACTGTTCGGGTCTCCGCCCAACTACTTTAAACTTCGTGCTTTTGGTTGCCTTTACTACCCTTGGCTCCACCCACAAGCTTGCTTCTCGATCCACCCCATGTGTCTTCCTTGGTTACTCGTTCGCCCAAAGTGCCTACTTATGCTATGATCCGACCACCACTAAAATGTTTGTTTCACTTTATGTTAGGTTTGTCGAGTCTGAGTTCCCCATGTCTAAACTTGAGTTGGATCTTCCTCGGCCCACTGACTCCACACGTACCATCTGGTTACCTCATAATATTATCTCGACTTCATACAACCATCCGCTGCCCACTCTAGTGACTCCACGCCAGTTGCTCTTAACACTAATCAGAACTTGGTTGATCTCAGCTCTCCCATACACCACACTCACTCACTCAGTACTATGCCCGCTACCAGCCCTATGCATACTGCTCAACCCTCCTTAGCACCCAGCACCTTGCCTGATGACAACTCTATGCCCGCCACTAACTCCTTCTCGGCACCAAGTTCCCAGCCCGAAGAAAGCATTGTATCCATCACTCGAGTGCCCGTTGAACCTGAGGACAATACCGTGCCCGCTGCTGCTGGTACCTTATCTATTGTTACCCGCTCCAAGAACAATATTTTCAAGCCAATCACCAAGCTCAGTCTCTCAACTCACCTAGTAGCAGACAACCAACCGACTTGTGTCACACACGCTCTAAAAAATGTCAAGTGGCACCAGGCCATGTCTGAGGGTTTGATGCACTGACTCGAAATGGTACTTCGGATCTCGTTCCCTCGGTTAGTGCTCGCAATGTTGTTGGCTGTAAATGGAACTTCCATATTAAACGTCATGCTGATGGCACCATTGATCGCTATAAAACTCGCCTAGTTGCTAAAAGGTTTCACCAGCGGCCTGGTGTTAACTATCATGAGACCTTTAGCCCGATTATTAAACCCACTACTATTCGACTAGTTCTCTCCTTGGCCATTTGCCAAGGATGGGCTCTTCGGCAGCTCGATGTGAACAATGCCTTTCTCCAAGGTACTCTCTTTGAGGAAGTATTCATGGCTCAACCTCCGGGATTCATCAACAAAGATAACCCTCAGCATGTATGTCGGCTTCAGAAGGCCATCTATGGCCTCAAGCAAGCTCCCCGAGCATGGTACAACGAACTGTGATGGTTTCTACTTGCCTCTCGCTTCAAAAATTATGTGGTCGACACATCACTGTTCATACTTCATACATGGAGCACCATCATCTATCTCCTTGTTTATGTGGATGACATCATCATCATTGGAAATCAGTCTGCTGCAGTTTAAACCTTCATCTCCCTTGTTGGAATATGCTTGTTGATAAGTAACTTATCTCCTTGCATATTCTGAATATTTTGATTTACTTGTTCCCATTACCGTGAGTCATAACAAGTGGTTAGAAGGTCTGCGTACCGATTAGTGTGGCAACTTGTTTGATATCACATAGGTCTTAGGTTAGGTTTGTCCTGATTAAGTCCTAACTGCATAATGATGATCAACAGGCTAGCAATTCATATGCACCAACACCAGCAGACTTGCTCTTAGCAGAGTAATGAACTCTTCTAGTGAACTGCGAGTAAATCAAAAGCCTGTTTAAAGAGTTTAAGAGTAGTGGAAATTGTAAGGCTTAGATTTAGAGAGAAATATTAAATGGCTGTACACGAATATATGTTCAGAACAACAACACACTTAATTCTTCTTCCAAATGCAGGTTTAGGAAGTCATGAGAAATTAGCTTTTCAAAGGATTAATCAATTTATAAAAGCTCGTAGAGAAGTAAAGGCTGAATATTAAAAGATAAACCATTTGAAAGAAATTCTGAATTTATTCAAGGATAAATTACATAATACAACAACCTAGACTCTCTATGTAAAGTTTCTATCCTCGTCGTTCCAAGCATTAATCTTTACTTAATCATTCATAGACAAAATCTTAAATAAAGATAGCAATATGAGACGACAACGAGGAACATTTATAAGAAGACAACTTTAAGGGTTGTTCAGATAAAATATATCTGAACAACCGAGTGCAAGTCACTCGGCTTCATATGACGATTGATTATTGCACAATCAACAGCATTTGTATATGAATACAAATCTGAAAATATTAATGCAATATTTATAGACAACTCTTCATCTTCTTTGGGCACCATCTGAAATCTATCTTCAATTCGATCCAAGAGCTTTATCTGAACAACCCTTAAAGTTGTCTACTCATATATGTTCCTTGTTGTCATCTCATATTGCTCTCTTTACTTAAGAATTTGTCTATGAATGATTAAGTAAAGATTAAAGCTTGGAACGACGAGGACATAAACTTTACATAGAGAGTCTAGGTTGTTGTATTATGTAATTTATCCTTGAATAAATTCATAATTTCTTTCTAAAGGTTTATCTTTTAATATTCAGCCTTTTCATCTCTATAAGCTTTTATAAATTGATTAATCATTTGAAAAACTAATTTCTAATGACTTCCTAAACCTGTATTTGGAAGAAGAATTAAGTGTGCTGTTGTTCTGAACATATATTCGTGTACAGACACTTAATACATCTCCCTAAATCTAAGCCTTACAATTTCCGCTGCTCATAAACTCTTTAAACAGGCTTTTGATTTACTCGTAGTTCACCAGCAGAGTTCATTACTCTGCTAAGAGCAAGTTTGTTGTTCGGTACTACCATTAGACATGCTCACTATGCAAACTGTCTATGCCTTTAAAATCTGCACTTTATGAAAGCAAGAAGAAATTTTTTTAATAGGAATCATAGGCTATTCACCCCCCCTCTAGCCTATTTGAGCATCAATGTGGACCAACCACTGGTATTAGAGCCAAGCTCTGTAAGCTATATGCCAGGTCTAACCACCTGAGAGTTTGATCCTCAATTGCTCACTCCAAATGCATGTCAAAAGAAAATGTTTTTCTCTTTCTTATTTCAAAAACTCTTTTGACAAGGATTTCATGAGATATGTTTTTGAAAACATGTTCACTTTGAAAAATCATTTTGTTTTCAAAAATTTCTTGAGTTAGACAACTCTTATGATGATCTCATGCTTGGATATGAGAAATTTATTCATATGACAGAATGACACTTCAATTGACACTATGAATAAAATTTTCTTAGATGTACAAAACTCTGATGAATGCTTCACTTAAAGAGATCTTTGATTCAAATTCTCTTGACTTAAGGCTAACGATTGTTATCAATTCAACACCCTCTCGAGAGAAATTTCTTAGTTCAAAATTCTACAACTTTAAAGTGAAAGAACTTTAAAAGATTCTTATTTCCTCTTATGAAAAATGTTAAGAGTCAAAAACTACATATCATAAAACATTGATTGATCCCTCTGTTATATGATGTTTAGTTTCTGGGAACTTGGCCTATATTTCAAAGAGTTATTTGCAATCAATTTCTAAGAAATACGGATTAAAGACTTTATAAGTTGTTGCAAAGGAAATCTATTATTTAAGCAATATCTATTAAGTATTACAGACATATCAGCTCAGATTCCACAAACATTTTTCTGAAGAACATCTACCTCGATCCAAACATAACTGTCGCTTAAGGTACATTCCCTATTTAGTGCTCAATCCTCATTTTTTATCTTCTCTTCTCTGAGCACATAAGATCAAGGGAGAATAAGATATTCAAAATCAAGATCCTTCTTCCTATATTCCTTGGATTTATTTGAAAAACTTATTTCTTGTATCTAGATTTTTCTATAGCTTTCTAAAGCTCATAAAATGTTGCTAATGATCATTTTTATTCTTGTTCAGGAATGCAGATTTTATCAAAGATCTCTAAGCAAATTTTATTTCTCCTCTAAAAGCATAGGATACTATGCTTGACTAATTTGCAGATTCCTATTTATTCTCAGTCATTTCCCCCTTTCGCTGGTTTCGGATATATGATCCTTGTTTTGTCTCAACGATTTCTTGATAACTAGGATCATGAGTATATCATCACTGCACATCATTTATACCTGCTTACTCTATTCTTTCTATTTTCTGCATATATATTGTTTGAATATTTGTTTATCATACTTTGTTCCTATGATCTCTATCTACTCTGTTAAGTATGATTTATTTTATTCAACTGCTTTGATATCATTTTGTCTGGTTGATAATTATCATCACAGACCTAGACCTTCTTCGTGAATACCAACTCTTTGCCTTTGTTGATCGATCTTGTTATGTTGCACTTCATAAGCTCAGTTCTATGTGCTAACTTATAAGAGTTTTCACCTTAGTAGATAATATACAATATACAAGGGTATTTTTGCTATTTCTACAAAGGTAGAGGTTAAACTTTTCGAAACTGACTATTTCCTAAAGTAAAAGACAATTTCTTAGATCTTCGATAAAAACAAAATAATTTGAAAAAAGTGGACGTCTTTTTCAAAACATTTTTCCTGAAAAGTCATTTTGTCAAAATCAAACATTTTTACTAAAAAAAATTGTTTTGTCAAAAAATCTTACTGAAAAGTTGTTTTGCCATATTGAAAACTTTTTATCTTTTCATGAAAGTTGTTTTGTCTTTTCAAAAACTTTTTAGCTTTCTAAGGAGAAACTTTACCGAATATCTAGAAATTAAATCATCTCTCTCACGTTATTCCATAGAACATTAATGAGAATGGTTGAAATGACTCTTTGATCTTAATGAATCTTTCTTATTAACCGGTCCTTCATCTTGCCTTAACGAGTATTTATAGAGACTTTCCTTCTTTCCCTCTTTCACTCGCAAACTACTTCCAAACACTATGATAGACACTGATACAAGCCCTTTCCTTTTCAAAATGTTACTTATGAGTATCTTAGTCTTGAATCAAGTTTGTCTCTCAACAACTTGGTATTACCTTTCCTATCCACCGAAAGTTGTTTGGTTAGTTTTGAGGAATCCTCTTGTATGAAGATTTACCTCAATAACCATTTAGCATGCCTCTCCCAGATTCCTGTGATCGTGCTCACGTCGGCTGCTCCTTCTTAGCAATATAGACTTTCTACATATCCTTATGCTAGTGTGATTCTCCCTTGAGAATAGCACAACTCACATCAGTCGACTTTCAAAAGGGAGTCGCGCCTGCTTGTGAAGGTCACCCTGGCTTGAGAGCTGGCTGAAGGGAGAAGGAAGAGCAGGCGACAAGATCACACATCTGCACTTTTAACAGTGTGGAGATCTCGTTTGGATGTCTCTTTCGACTCAGACACTTGATACCGGACCTATATTTTGTTTGCCAACCGGTTTAAACAGTTTTGGGTACATGGTCTTCATAGACATCTCCTTGTAACATTTTTATTTTAAAATGCATTAGGTGTTCAGATTAGTTGTTTACTAGAAGTAGTTAAGTCACGAGAAGTTGTATTGAATCTTGTAATCATTAGATCCTCGTTGTTATCTATTATATTTTTGATCTAAATGAAAACTTGTTCAAGACAACTTTATTTCATGTCTATCTGCTTTTGTATGCATATTCTTTGATAGCATGAAATCTTATGTTTTGCTTATGGACTCATTACATGTGTTTTTATCTCATATCTTTTGTTCTGAATCCACAACAGCAAACATAACTCTGCTGTTAACCCAACAACAAACCAATCCTTAGACATTAGTAATCTTATTCGACAATATATTAATCTGATGAGAAGAAACCAGGATCTACCTTTTTAAATAATAGTCCTATGAATCTGATCTACTCACACAGATCAAATTCAGATATATCTATGGGTTCCCGGGATTGCGCCCACGCCCGCGCACCCTTGGATAGGGGTGCACGTACGTGCGGATGCGGGACACCACTGCTCTCATTCCACCCTCCCTTGTTTAGGGGAAGAAGAAATTAAAAGTGCGAGAGGATGCTGTCAAAATAGCGTGTTTGAATACGCCTCGGTAACTTCAGTGAATTTTTTTTCCAATATGGGAGCTTTGGGTTTTCTATATCAAGTTATCCATTTTTTAGGGGATACCAGGATATAGGAATACATCACCCTTTCATTCTCATTCTTCATTTTTTAGGGAAAACGGAAAAGTGTAAGAAAGGATGTTTCGAGGCCCCACTATGGATTTTATGAAAATTGCCTTATGGTCTATTTCAGATCACTATGAGTGCTTTGGGTCTTCTACATCAAGTTATCTCTTGTTTAGGGGATACCAGGATTTAGGAATACATCACCCTTTCATTCTCATTCTCCCATTTTTAGGGAAAAACGGAAAAGTGCAAGAAAGGAGTGTTGCGATGCCCCACTACGATCCAAAATGTTTTAATAGAGTCGCCATCTTTATTTTAAGGAAGAAATAAAGAAAAACCAAAAAAGAAAAACCAGAGATTGCAAAAACAGGTTCGGAGGCTAAGTTACGAGTTGGGAAGGTGCTAGGCACCCAACTCGCCCTTTCAGTCTCAAAAGCGGTTTTTGGCTAAAGTATGCTTTTTGTTATATTTATCTAGCAAATAAATAAAGCATTAACTGCCTACAAATACATCCATATTTACATTATTGACAGACTTGCAGCCGCCTCCTTCTAATAATTTACAAATACATTTAAAAATATTTGGCCATAATAATGACTCTTTTTAATGCTATTTTCTAAAATAATCCGGGCAGCACAATGGCTTATATTTTTACATTGAGCCGAATGGAAAATAGTTTTTTAATAAATTAGCACTCTTAAAGGCTCACCTTTTAGAGCGTTGGTGTGCTCGCTTTGTCCTTCAAGGAGAGGGAGTCTTTTTCTTTGTTGCTGCTGCTGCGGTTCGGGCAAAGTAACTGCTTGCTTTTTGGTGCTTGCTTGCTTGCTGCTGGCGGAATTTGGGCAGAACAAGGGCTTATTTCTGGCTAATTTGACCTTTTCACTCGGGCAGAGCAACGGCTCTTTCCGAGGTTTTTGGACCGGAGACATAGAGTGGATACCTAACTGGGGGGCTAGGGATCACTTTGACTAGTTGGTTTTGTGTTTGGAGGAGGTTTGACAGAGTTTCGAGGCTTTATAGGAGGGGGAACTCACTCTCACTCATTGATCGCTCGCTGCATAAAAATAACGCAGAGTTTCTTCGGGCTTCAAGCCTTTGTGAATTGTGTCCCTGAAAGTGAGGCCGAGTACTTGTATTTATAGTTGGATTTGTGCTTCATCGACTTGTACCGCGCGCTTTAAAAATTGTGCAATGCGTTAACTGTGTGAACCACTGTAGCAGCTCTGGCGCAGGAACAAAGGGTATTAGGCGCCGCGCCCAAGGTGCATTATGGCAGTGCCCATGTTCAATTTTCAGCCCTTTTTTGTCACTTCACCCCCTGCAGTTCACTATTCATGCATCCTACTTTCCCTTTTGCATTTTTAACCCTGCAACTTGACATTTGTTAAGTTTAAACAGTTCTTGATATCACATGCCAAGGTTATGTACTAGGGGTACGAAATGGGGTGTCTACAGAGCCCCTCAACGATGGAGTCTACGGGTAACCCGAGGCTTACCGAGTAGACGAACATCGTTGATAAGAAATAGACTCTCCTATTTCGTGCAATTATAATAGGAGAGAAATGCAACAGGTAGCAGTTATAATGCAACAATTTATAATGCTAACCAAACCTCCATATCCTAGACATATTTAGTCGGTTATAACAGGTTATCGTAGTTTTTAAGCATATATGCAATAAAATGCTCTGATGGTCGGACCTACTAATGTAGGCTGCCTACGTATCCCTTAATAAAAGAAATCAGACCAGACGTAGTTCGGGCCTAGCCAGAACAAGCATGCTGCGACGGTCGTGCCTACCGAAATAGGCTGCCTACGTATCCTTAACCAAGGAATCAGACCGAAACGTAGTTCACCTCTGCTGGGGATCAAGTGCTGTGCGAAAAGATAGTTGTAATATCCATTACAACCTAGTGAAAATAATGCACATCAAAATGCAATATCCATTGCATCTCCAAAAAACCCAAATGCAATATTCATTGCATTACTGCAGAAACAGATGCAATATCCATTGCGTCGCTACAACACTTAATGCAATATCCATTGCATCATCGCAGAAAACAGATGCAATATCCAATATCCATTGCATTGCTACACTAAACGCAATATCCATTGCGTCGCCACAAAACTTAATGAAATATCCATTGCATTATCGCAGAAAACAGATGCAATGTCCATTGCATTGCAACATTAGATGCGATATCCATCGCATTACCAAAAAGACGGATGCAATATCCATTGCATCACAATGCTAGATGCGATATCCATTGCATCACCAAAAAGACGGATGCAATATCCATTGCATCGCAACGCTAAATGCAATATCCATCGCATCGCAACGCTAAATGCAATATCCATCGCATTACCAAAAAGACGGATGCAATATCCATTGCATCACAACGCTAAATGCGATATCCATCGCATTACCAAAAAGACGGATGCAATATCCATTGCATCGCAACGCTAAATGCGATATCCATCGCATTATCAAAAGACGGATGCAATATCCATTGCATCGCAACGCTAAATGCGATATCCATCGCATTACCAAAAGACGGATGCAATATCCATTGCACCGCAACGCTAAATGCGATATCCATCGCATTACCAAAAAAACGGATGCAATATCCATTGCACCGCAACGCTAAATGCGATATCCATCGCATTACCAAAAAGACGGATGCAATATCCATTGCACCGCAACGCTAAATGCGATATCCATCGCATTACCAAAAAGACGGATGCAATATCCATTGCACTGTAACGCTAAATGCGATATCCATCGCATTACCAAAAAGACGGATGCAATATCCATTGCACCGCAACGCTAAATGCGATATCCATCGCATTACCAAAAAGACAGATGCAATATCCATTGCCTCGCAGCGCTAGATGTGATATCCATCGCACCAACACAGAAAGACAGATGCAATATCCATTGCATCGCAAGGCTAAATGTGATATCCATCGCATTACAACGCTAGATGCGATATCCATCGCACCAACACAGAAAGACGGATGCAATATCCATTGCATCGCAACGCTAAATGTGATATCCATCGCATTACAACGCTAGATGCGATATCCATCGCACCAACACAGAAAGATGAATGCAATATCCATTGCATCGCAACGCTAAATGCGATATCCATCACATTTCCACAAAGACGGATGCAATATCCATTGCATCACAACGCTAGATGCGATATCCATCGCACCAACACAGAAAGACGGATGCAATATCCATTGCATCACAACGCTAAATGTGATATCCATCGCATCGCAATGCTAGATGTGATATCCATCGCATCAACACAAAAATAGATGCAATATTCATTGTATCTTGATGCGAGATCCGATGCAATATGCATTGCTTTTGTTTTTTTCTTTTTTTTTGCTTTTGCTGCACTTTTGCTTTTGCGGCGCTTGCCGTATTTTGCTGCTTTTGCGACTTCTGCCGCTCTTGCTGCTTTTGCGACTTCTGCTGCTCTTGCTGCTTTTACGGCGCTCATGCTGGGGATTTTCTTTCTTTGTTGCAATTTCGGCTTTAGCTGGAAAATTTTCTCCTTTTGCTGTTGCATTTCCGACTTTAGCTGGAAAATTTTCTTTGCTGCTGCATTTCCGGCTTTAGCTGGAAAATTTTCTTTGCTGCTGTATTTCCGGCTTTAGCTGGAAAATTTTCTTTCCTGCTATTTCCGGCTTTAGCTGAAATTTTTCTTCTTCTGCTTTTGCTGCATGCGCATATTTTTTTCTTTGCATTTTTCTTATGCATGCATTTTTTTTTGTAAATGCTTATCCCAGCATAGGAGAAGCGATGATTATGAAATGTCGCGGAAAAATGCTGTCGATGATCGGCTTATGTAGCTTTTGATGATGCTGCTGAGGATCTTTGGAGGTGGTTCTTGGCGAGATGCCGGTAGAACATTTTTCAAGGGCCGATGTGGTAGAAGACCTGATAAGATGCAGTAAAAGGATGCAAACAAAATATGCAAGCATGCGAATGAAATTTTCTTTTTCTCTTTTAAAAAAACTTTTGAATGTGCATGTGTATCATTTGTTTCTTAAACATGTTAAGACAAGATAAGGTAAGGTGATGAAAATGTAATATAAGAGCTTGAGATGTGGCTTCTAGTTGGCTTTGAAGGGTTATGAGTGTAGGAGCGGATTGTGATATTTGAGATGGAGGTGGGTACAGTTTAGGGTTGATTTTCAGTCTTTTGACTAGTGCATCTTTTCTCTCTCTCTCTTTTTTTTTTTTTTGCTTTTTTGTTTTTGTTTTTTTTTGTGCTCTAACTTTTGCCTAGGCCGCCCTTTCGGGTTTTCAACCTAGCAAGCTTTTACCTTATAGGGAGCCAGTCTTTCAATGCATGCGAAGATAAGCTACTTATTCTTGAGGGATCACAATTTTGTAGCTTTTTCGTTCCTTCAGGCAGAGATGAAAATGATAGCTGCTTCTGGAGATGATAAGCCTTTATGCATCCAATGAGTTCAGCGGGAGAAGCGCAGGATGAATTTGATAAACCATATTTTGTATGACGGGAACGTTCCTGAAGAAATTAACTAGGGACAGCCCCAGAAAGACTCGATTTGGAGAGACTTTTTTGAGAGACAGAAATGAGTATGCTCAGAGAAAGAGGGATAACTCTAATGGACAAAAGAAGAGTCATGATCCAGAGTTTATTGCCGAGTATCATGAGTTTTATGGACCTCACTTAACATTTATCTTTTGATAATTTTATATGTCTTTAGCAAGGAGTTCTGTCCTGGACCCAGATCACATTATAACCGATTGAAACAGAGCTATAGGTGGCAACTAGGTTAGGGTATAGTGTTTAAGTATTTGGGATGGATTAGCTTTAGGGTTGAGGATTTGATTGGCCTCTTGCTTAAATGCATCTTGGGCTGTGGATTTGGTTATTTTTGGAAAGGCAATCACAAAGCAATCATTGACCGACCCTTTAAGCGGTGGGTTTGGATGAGAATTCGGTTTTTGGACCTGGTTGGGAGATCGACTTTTGGCTTTGGTTGTGGGTCATGAGGTTGCCTAAGAGTGATTGATATTTTCTTTTGTTGCGAGAGAAATATTTTGAGGAAATTGCTCAGGAGAGGCTTCTTTTTCCTTTTTTCTTTTTTTCAATTTCCAACCTTGCTCTTTCTTTCTTTTTTTTTTTTTTTTTTTTTGACCTCTCAGAGCAATTTTGGAGAGTGCTTGAAGAGATATATGTCTTCTCTCTCTTGGGATAAAAAGGTGGCCAGCAGCCCCAGTTTTAGGAAGCTGGATCTTAGGGATGGTTAGGCTTTGGTGTATAGTGGTAGCCCCTAGTGTGCCATTTAATAGCTCGGTCGCAATGGGTCGAAGATGACCTTTCACCAAGACAGAAGGTTGCTTCATCGAACAAAGATTTTTAATGGTTTGTGGGTCCATATTTCGAAATGACTCATTATCAACCCGTGCAGTTTTATCATGTTTTTACATGAGTCGACTCGTCATTTTTTTTATAACAGATACTTTGGCGATAGATGGTGCTCAGAGATCAAGAAAAAGTTTCGGCAAGCTAGTAAGAATTTATCAGATTCGAATATAGATAAATACTTTTGGAAAGCTCAATTTAAGGACTTGGTTGGACTTTCAAAATAACGAAGACCAAATGGATTCATGAGCATACTCTGCAAGGATAAGCTGTAGTTATCAATACAGGCAAAAGAGATACCCCTGAGTTTAAAAAGCCCCTAGTCCTGAATTGTTGCGCATGATCTTTGAGTTGCCTGACTTTTCTGGATTTCCCGGCTTTCCAGACTTTTCTGCTTTCTTGGCTTCTTGGTTTTCCCAGCTTTCTTTTCTTTCCTGGCTTCCTATCGGTTTTTTTCTTCTTTTTTTGTTTTTGTTTTTGTTTTTGTTTTTTGTTTTTTGTGTTTTTTTGGAGTGGTAGCCCCTGACATCTCGAAGTAGGACTTACTGATTTTTTTTTGAAATTGAAGGCGAACAATGCACTAATCAACTGGTGATGCATTTATGAGAGGTTAAGAAGGAAGATGAATTTGGAGATGGAAATTGAGAATAATGGTGAGGGGAATTCCTGTCTTTTCATGTTTTGGGAAACAAAAAGAAACACATAGAAAATACTTCCCTTTTCTTTTTAATCATCATATTATTTTTTTTGAATGATCATTTTTTTTTATTTGAAATGAGATGTAATGATTACGTACCTCAGGACGATCATTTCAGGAGAATAAATGATAGTAGTCAACTTTTATTTTTCAGCTCCTGCAAAATTGTTAGTGGTACCAAAGAAAACAACAAAGATCCCAACATCTACGAAAACTGACGCTGAATTGAAAAATAGTTGCTTCTTGGAGATTTTATTTGACAAAAGGAAATTCAAAGGTAAAAAAGATCTTTGGAGGTGTATACACAAGGGTATTCTAGGGTATTTTTCACTGTTTATTAGAAACAATCATGGGTGCGGCTTCTCAATGATTTGGCCATCAATAAGATCTTGGATGGCACTTCTGAGCTTATAACACTTATCAGTGGGATGGCCACTGCTACGATGATACTCGCAATACTGAGAGTGGTCCCATGTGTCTAATAGCTTTTGTGGAGGTCGGTAATTTTCCATTGGTTTCAAAACCCCTTACGTCATTAAGCCTTGGAAAATCAGGGACATTGGGGCATTCAGTTCATCGTAATGTCTTCTTTTTGCTTGGTAAGGTCCTATGAGGCTCTTGTTGGCATAACTGCTTCCTTCAACAGAATTGGCAGATTCATCTTTCTCATACGACCATGGCACATTACTGTACTTACCAGGTGGAATTCTTTCAACCATGTTGACTTCTTCCGAAGATTTTTCATCTGATTCAGAGTTACATAGTGAAATTGGGGGTGTATGTGTATCAATTTCTAGGGATCCCGTACGTATTTCTTCATCAATACGATTCCCTATTTCAACAATGGTATTGAAATTACCATAGGGAAGATACCTCATGCGTTCAAGATATATTGGCTGTAGGTTTTTTATAAATAATCGGGCTGATTCAGAAGGATCAGGTCTGTCCAAAGTTTGGGCGACTTTATTCTTCCATCTGGCTGCAAATTCTGCGAATGTTTCATTTTCTTTTTGGGTGCATGCCTCAAGTTCCCTTTTATTTTCAGTGGTGGTATTGTCTTTGTATCTTTCTAGGAACCCTTCAGCTATTTGGTCCCAAGTGCCCATGGTGCTATCATCTGCTAGCATTAACCATTGCTTAGCAGCCCCTATCAAGGTAAGGTGAAAATTGGAGGCCATGGCTTCGAAACTAGCCCCTCGTGATTGCATGCTAATAGCATAAGACTTTAGGTGAGAGATGGGGCATCCAGTCCCATCGAATTTTTCTATGTTGGGCATTTTGAAACTTGGGGGTAGTATGGCTGAAGGTTTTAGCGTTAATGCTTTCGTAGAAATTTTTTCTTTGTCCAGAAATTTGAGCATCATACTTTGCAATTTTTCCATGTCAGCCTCCATTTTGGTGGGCAGGGGGGGGGGAGTTGGGTTTTGGTACATGCTGACAGGATTAGGGAAGGCTGGGTTAATTTCTGACTGTGGTATTGGGTAAGGATTTTGGGTTGGATATAGATTTTGGATAGGATTTGGATTTTGGATAGTATTTTGGGTTGGATAAGGATTTTGGGTTGAATATGGATTTTGGGCTGGATAGGGATTTTGGGCTGGTGGGTTATTGGCGGCCAAGATTATTATGAGGTAAATAAATAGTAACTTGGCCTGGTGAGTTATAGCTTCTTGGGTCCATATGCGGGCTGTTTTGGAGCGGGTTTCTGATGGGAAAAGGAAGGTCATTTGGATTTTGAGGGATATTGGTGACTGGGAAAGGATATTGAGGATAGGGTGAGAAAGGGCTGATATTTGGGTAGTATGGATTTGGTGGAGGATTTGGATTTGGGGTAATGGTGGTATTTGGGAGATTGGTATTTGGCTGGGAAATTGGATTTGGAGGAACATGGGAGGTTGATACTTTTTGAGGGACTGCAGGGGAAGAGATTATATCACCACTGGATTTTAAATTTTGCACCAGATTGGCAACTTGGCTTAGCAAGCGATCATTTTGTGCATTCAAATTTTGGTCTAGCCACTGTTGCATAGCTAGAGTCGGCGTCCCACGAAGTCCAATATCGGTACCCATAGCATTCACTTTTGCCATCTTGCTCAGTTATACCCTCGAGGCGATACTTCTGTAGACACCCCAATTTCGTACCCCTAGTATGTGACTCTGACATATGATATCAAGAACTGTTCAAACTTAACAAATGTCAAGTTACAGGAGTCAAAAATGCGAAAGGCAAAGCAGGATGCGCAAAACAGTGAATTGCGAGGGGTGAAAGTGTCAAAAACGAAACTGGAATAGTGGCTTGGCGCGGCCTAAAGGAAGTCTGGGCGCCGCGCCAAGGGACCCATAATGTTGTGCCAGATGATGAATAGTGGCCCTCTCACTTAATGCATTGTGCACTCGGTGAAGCTTGGTGTACAATCGAACGAATCCGACTGAAGAAATGAAGAAATGCCCGATGACTCCCTCTCTCCACCTATAAATAAGAGGTGCCGGGTCCCTTCTCATTTGTTCAGAAACATCGCAACGAAGCGCTGAAAGAATTCTTATGCGTTCCTTCGAAGCGAATATTAGCGAGAGGTGTGAGATAGGTGAGTGAAGCCCACTAAAGTCTCCAAACCCCGTCCAAACTCCACCAAAATAAATATTCACCGGTTATAAGTGATCCCTAGCCTAGTAGTTAGGTATCCACCTCACTTCCCCGGCCCAAAAATCTCAAAGTAAGCCGTTATTCTGCCCGAGTAATGATCTGAAAAACACAAAAACTAAGCCGTTATTCCGCCCAACCAAAAAGGCCAAAACCTACCAAAATAAGCTGTCACTCTGCCCGAGTAGACAAGCCAAAAGTCACCAAAATAAGCAGTCACTCTGCCCAAATCAAAACAACAACCACACAACAAACAACAAAAAAAGACTCCCTCTCCCTGACGGACAGAGCGAGCACACTACCGCTCTAAAAGGTAAAAGCCTTTAAGGGCGTTATTTTATTTATTTATTTACCTGTCCATTTATTTATTATTTAAATCCGGTACAATGTAGTCAATATAAGTTGTTGTGCTGCCCGGATTAGAATAGGAAATATTATGTAAAAAAGCCGTTATAATGGCCAAATATTCTTAAATACATTTGTGATTATTGTAAGGAAATGGCTGCAAGTCCGTAAATAATGTAGCCACAGATGTATTTGTTTTAATTTCCTGTCTTTTAATGCTTTATTTATCTGCTAAATAAATATAACAATAAGCATACTTCAGCCAAAAACCACTTTTGAGACCGAAAGGACGAGTTGGGTGCCTAGCACCTTCGCAACTCGTAACTTAGCCTCCAAACCCGTTTATTTTTCTCTGTTTTTTTTTTTTGGTTTTGCTTTATTTTTGCCTTAAAATAAAGATGGCGACTCTAAACTTTTTGGATCTAGTGGGGCCTCGCAACACTCCTTCTTTGTACTTTTCCGTTCTTCCCTAAAAAAAGGAGAATGAGAATGGAAGGGTGATGCATTCCCATATCCTGATATCCCCTAAAAAATGGATAACTTGATGCGGTAAACTTAAAGCTCACATAGTGATCCGAACGGGCCATAAGGCTATTTTCAATAAAATCCATAAGTGGGGGCGTCGCAATATCATTTTTTGCACTTTTCCGTTTTTCCCTAAAAAAGGGAAAATGAGAATGAAAGGGTAATGCATTCCCATATCCTGGTATCCCCTAAAAAAGGGATAACTTGATGCGGGAAACCACAAGTTCCCATATTGGATTAAAAATCCACTACATGCAACCGAGGCGCATTCCAACGCGCTAACATAGACAGCACTCCTCTCGCACTTTTGATTTCGTCTTCCCCTAAACAAGGGAGGGTGGAGCGAGCGGTGGTGTCCGCATCCTGCACGTCGCGCACCTATCCAAGGGCGCGAGGCGCGGCGAACCCCACACTTCCTTTTTCTGATCTGACCCCAATATTTCTGATCTGACCTCTGTGCCTGTATCAACCGACCAGTATTATCTCTGCCTTTTCAAATTTGGGCCAGATTTCAGAGGAAAAGGGTTTGAAGGTATCAGGAAGGGTTCTCTGAAGGCTTTCTTGGTTTGGAATACAGTGTGCCTTTATTAGTATATTTTTTTTATTGTTACTTATTTTGATGCAGGCAGTAACGCGTTCGATTATCTTGACCATTTGGGCCGGGTGCGCGGAAAATGGCATAACTTTTGACTCGGGTGGAGTTACGGGGCCCGCCGCATATCAAAACGAAGTTCTCGAAAAGACGAACAAAATTAATTGAGTGAAACTTGGTTGTGAGCATTTTTTAAGGCCAAAAAACATCATTTAGATAGTGTTACGGGCCACTGAACAATTTTTCAGAGATGCGAAAATCGGTCGGTCTATGAAGTGTCCTGAAAATATATATGCAATCTAACGATGACTTATGCAGGGGGTAGGCTGGCCATGGTGTAGGGTAGCAGTTCAGAATATATTTACATGCGTGCGCGTGTGTGCGGTATCTAAAAAGCAGTAAAATCCTTTTTTATATATATAAAAAACAGAAAATAAAACAGATATGGCCTGTCTTGCTGTTATTTGTGGATTTTCTCGGTTTTTTTAGTTTGAGCGCGAGCAAGCAAGCCAATCACATCAAGAAATAGAAAGAAAATAAGGGAATCTATCTATTCCTATTAATTACAAATTTGTACTAATCCCCAAAATAAAATGACATAATGAAATAAAATATGTACAAATTTTTATGTAATAAAATATAGTAGAACGGAAAAATAATATAGAGTGAAAAATAAAGTAATAATAAAATAAGACGACAATAAAAATAAAGCCCCAGCCCTTTCATTATGCTGCCCGGAAAGTTATTGTATATATATATATATATATATATATATATATATATATACATTTTGACATTTTGATTTTTTTTTGATTTTTTTTGATTTTGCAAAAATATATATTTTTAAACATATCCATAACAGTGATTGGAACGAAACCGCTGCAAGATGGAGGATCATATCCATAAATATATATACGGATGTTATAGGAACGCCAATATTCAAATGCTTAAATAGATATAACAAGCATACTTTAGCTAGAAACAAAGAAAAACAAAAAAGCTTTTTTTTTAAATGAGTCTAGCCCTCCATTTTTATTTAAAATAAAAACGATCTCCCTAGCAGAGTCGCCACTGTGGGTTCCCAGGACTGCGCCCGCGCCCCGCGCGTCTTTGGATAGGGGTGCGCGTACGTGCGGATGCGGGACACCACTGCTCTCATTTCACTCTCCCTTGTTTAGGGGAAGACGAAATTAAAAGTACGAGAGGAGTGCTGTTAAAATAGCGCGTTTGAATACGCCTCGGTAACTTCAGTGAATTTTTTGTCCAATATGGGAGCTTTGGGTTTTCTATATCAAGTTATCCCTTTTTTAGGGGATACCAGGATATAGGAATACATCACCCTTTCATTCACATTCTCCCTTTTTTTATCGGAAAACGGAAAAGTGCAAGAAAGGATGTTGCGAGGCCCCACTATGGATTTTATGAAAATTGCCTTATGGCCTATTTCGGATCACTATGAGTGCTTTGGGTTTTCTACATCAAGTTATCCCTTGTTTAGGGGATACCAGGATATAGGAATACATCACCCTTTCATTCTCATTCTCCATTTTTTAGGAAAAAACGAAAAAGTGCAAGAAAAGAGTGTTGCGATGCCCCACTACGATCCAAAATGTTTTAATAGAGTCGTCATCTTTATTTTAAAGAAGAAATAAAGAAAAAACCAAAAAAGAAAAACCAGAGATTGCAAAAACAGGTTCGGATGCTAAGTTACGAGTTGGGAAGGTGCTAGGCACCCAACTCGCCCTTTCGGTCTCAAAAGCGGTTTTTGGCTAAAGTATGTTTTTTGTTATATTTATCTAGCAAATAAATAAAGCATTAACTACCTACAAATACATTCATATTTACATTATTTACAGACTTGCAGCTGTCTCCTTCCAATAATTTACAAATACATTTAAAAATATTTGGTCATAATAATGACTCTTTTTTAATGCTATTTTCTAAAATAATCCGGGTAGCACAACGACTTATATTTTTACATTGAGCCGGATGAAAAATAGTTTTTTAATAAATTAACGCTCTTAAAGGCTCACTTTTTAGAGCGTTGATGTGCTCGCTATGTCCTTCAGGGAGAGGGAGTCTTTTTCTTTGTTGCTGCTGCTGCGGTTCGGGCAAAGTAACTGCTTGCTTGCTTGCTGCTGGCGGAATTTGGGCAAAACAAAGGCTTATTTCTGGCTAATTTGGCTTTTTCACTTGGGCAGAGCAACAGCTCTTTCCGAGGTTTTTGGACCGGGAAAATAGAGTGGATACCTAACTGGGGGGCTAGGGATCACTTTGATCGGTTGGTTTTGTGTTTGAAGGAGGTTTGACAGAGTTTCGAGGCTTTATAGGAGGGGGAACTCACTTTCACTCACTGATCGCTCGCTGCGTAAAAATAACGCAGAGTTTCTTCGGGCTTCAAGCCTTTGTGAATTGTGTCCCTAAAAGTGAGGCCGAGCACCTGTATTTATAGTTGGATTTGTGCTTCATCGGCTTGTACCGCACGCTTTAAAAATTGTGCAATGCGTTAAATGTGTGAGCCACTGTAGCAGCTCTGGCACGGGAACAAAGGGTCTTGGGCGCCACGCCCAAGGTGCATTATGACATCTCCCATGCTCAATTTTCAGCCCTTTTTTGTCACTTCACCCCCTTGCAGTTCACTATTCATGCATCCTACTTTCCCTTTTGCATTTTTAACCCTGCAACTTGACATTTGTTAAGTTTAAACAGTTCTTGATATCACATGTCAATGTTATGTACTAAGGGTACGAAATTGGGGTGTCTACAACATCACAAAAGATATTAAATTTTTCATCAAAATTTTTAGTGCTCAAACACTAAGTTGCTTCTTATCATAATAACAACTTGTATGTGTTGCTGATCTTATGATTTGATCAACTGGTATCTTGAAACTGATCTCGACTTAGTTTAAACAGAACCTTATTTTGATTCAAAACTTCTAGAGTACTGGTAGAAATCTCATCAGGAATATGAATTGCTATGATTTTTGATTTCTTTAGAAAGGTCGATGTTTCCAATGCAATCCTTTTCTCAGGAATGTAAGATTTCACCTTAACCCATGATGTTATGGTGAATCTTCATTCTCCCCAAAAATCAGGTTTCATTGTAAAATGCTTTACAACAGTAGATCTCATATCTACTGTTGAACATGATGACCTTCTGAGGAACTAGCGACATCTATACTTCCATTCCAAAATAGTATTTCATGCCTGCTGTTCCCTCTCAACAAGACAATTCTACTCCAAAAAAACATTCCTTCCTTCTCTTGTCTTGATCAGATGACTTCCTTACCCTAAGGATAGTCATTATCTTAATTGTTGACCAAGAAGTGAAATATGTTCTTTCAATTCTTCACTCCTTGCCAAATTAAGAATGAACAATTCTTGTCTTTGTGACACGTATGTTCTAACTAAGATGGCTGATACCTTTCATTTCGCTCCTAATGACCTTCTCACTAATCGGGATTCTGTTGAGGAGAAGCATAGTCATTAGTTAATCCTGATGATGAAGACTCTGGTATTTCCTTCTAGTAGCCAAGGCACAAAGGAAAACTTGCTGAAACACTCTTCATTTCAATAGGGACAAGCAGACCCTCATGTCTGTTGTTCCATCATTTTTCAGCAAACCCACATATCTGCTGAGTTTATTAACTTCCCACCTATCAACTGATAACAACAGATCTTCATCACTACCAATCACTTAATCATTTACATCAATTGGTATCGGCATACCTCAAACACTGCTGATCACTCTTCATCTCGCATTAACTGGTATCAGCAGATCTTTGTCATTGCTGATCAACAACTTCTTCATATCAATTAATATCAGCAGACTTCATATCAGCAGACTTTCATCTCTGATGATTACAATCTCATATCAGCAGACCTTCATCCCTACTGAACTTACCCGTTTATCAACAAAGTTTCAGTAGACCTTCATCTCTGCTGGTCACCCTCTTGTGATGATATCCTTGACTTAAACAACCTTTGGAAATATTGGTAGTTTTTCAAAACGTATTTAAAAATCTTTCAAAAATGTTTTCAAAAGCTTTTTATTTTTGTTCTAAAATTTCTAGAAGATTTGGGAGATTGCTGAGGATTGTGTAGATGATTCAGAAAGCCCCGTAAATTATCTTCTGGAAACAAAGAACACAAAATCGCTATTTTGTAAAATATTTTATTGAAAGATACATCAAACCTCTTTTTGAAATATTTTTCAAATTGGTTTAATTCTAAAAATCCAAAATATTTGAGAGATTGCTGAGGATTGTGTATATGATTCAAAATGTCTCGTAATTATCTTTTGGAAAATTAGAATTCAAAAACCTATCTTATTTCCTAATGGTATACATTTTAAAACTAATATTATTTTTCAAACAGTCATTGTTATCAACACAACTCCTTTTTCAATACCAAATTCACTCTATTTTTACTATCCTTCTTGGTATTGGAAAACCTTGAATTAAGTCAAGATATGTATCGAAAAACACTTTCAAGAATGACTTAATATCGTCATCATGAATCGCCGCCTTCTACTAAAAATGATCATTCGAATTCGAGCTTTGACATGATTATTTCACCGTTTCGAATATCTATCATTACTGCTCTGAAACAACTACCAAAATGATGATTCCTGATAAGTGTCTTCTTCCAATAAATATGTCCTCCGAAAGTACCAAGTCTTTAATTCTTCCCATCCTTAGTAATCATCCAACAATTGATATCACTACCAACCAATCTTCAGAAATCTCTCCATGACCGCTTCATCTTCTAACAACGTCTCTGGTCATCCTGTTCCTATTGAATCTTTCTTCATTACTAGAATAGGCTCTCAGTCCTACATTCTAGGTCACACGATTCAAGGGGAACAATTTCTCCTCGACAACACTGTTGGAGGGACGATTATCAATCTTCTTCACAGCTCTGGACTTGTCTCCATCCTTACATTTCGCGAAGACTTCTACAGCCTTCGGTTGGTTGATGAATTTTATTCAAGGATTCAACTGGCTAAAGATGGTAAGAGTTTCATTGGTTGCATTCGAGGTACTGACGTCGTCCTCAATGTCGAAAGCTTGTCACGAGTCTTCCAGCTTCCTTTTGTTGGACCCGACTCTGTCGACGATTCTATCTTCAACAAATCATGGATCTAACGAACTAGCTACCATTCTCGAGATAACTACAGTACTTGGGACATCAACAATTATCCCTTGGATGTGTACTGTGTTGGTGAAATTCTGAGTTGCTGCCTTCAATTTCATGAAGCAGGCTCAAGCAATGACACCTGAAGACTTCGGAACTACACCATTGTTGTTCTTGATTCTCACAACATCAACTGGTCTGAAGTCGTCTCCTCTCTCCTCTGCCGGTCTATCTTGCGAAGACGAGTGAATGTGTCTGGCATTCGAAAGTATGCTAGGATCATAAGCCATTTTCTTTGCTCCTATCAGCCCATTCTTTCCACTGTCTAAGAGGATGAACACTTTCTTGTCACCGGAGACCTGCTGATAACTCGAGAGTTGTTCGGTAATCGAAGTTTTTCTGACAACAATAGAGAATATTCTTTAGGCTTTAGTACTGGTAGCTTTGGGGATTCCAATTAGGATGCATTATTTCTTTTCAACTGGTACTTTATAAATCAAACCTTCTTTTCTCTTAAGTCTTCTTTGTCTACTATCTTTCTCTCCTATTATACCTCCTATCTCTCTTACTTGTAACCATTAAGGAGGAGAGTCATGACATATTCGTTATAAAGGAGGAGAGTTATTGATTAAGGAGGAGAGTTTATGACATAACTGTCCAAGACATAGAAGAATAACAACCTTAGGAGGAGAGTTCATGAACTAAGGAGGAGAGTTCATAACAAGGGCCAAAACTAAAATTTCCCCTTGCCCAAAACTTACTATGGAAGAAGCACACAATTTGATAAATTTACCCTTACAACTGATTCTTTGTGAATCACCTTCTGCCTTTGTGGCATGTTTTTGTTGAAAACTATTGTTTACAAACATATGTATCTATTTAAGCTTTATTTCAACAAAACACAAAAATGTTTTTACAAAAACATTCTCAGAACAGTTCTTACCTTGGAAACTTTTCAAACATATTTTAAAGGTACTGTTAATCATGATACCAAGACTGCTTTCGAAAATACTTTATTATAAAAGCAGTCTCTTTACGAAAGTGATATTTTCTAAAAATTGGTATCAAAAGCAATCCTTGTTGTAAAATTTTCAAAATCAAATACTTAAGGATTTGCCATTTCTTCTTGCCAAAATATTCTTTCATTTACAAAAATCCTTGAGCAAGAAAGAAATCCAAAACTTTTTAGATCATGATTAAACATTTCAAATATCCTAAGTGATCTAAAATGTTTTTCACTATTGCTTTACCCGTTCAGAACTTTGATTTATCGAGTCTGTAATAGCAATAGTAGACTATACTAAAGTTATCGTCGCTCTTGTAATTGTCAACATAGGGCATGCCTTGAGATAAAATGATTATTCATTGTGGGCATGTTATTCCTATGTCTTGATAAATGCTTCAGTGCTTAGTATATGTCATTTTGTAATGGTTCCAAGCAAATAGGAGGAGATTGTTGGAATATGCTTGTTGATAAGTAACTTATCTCCTTACATATTCTAAATATTTTGATTTGCTTGTTCCTATTACTGTGAGTCATAACAAGTGGCTAAAAGGTCTGCGTACCGATTAGTGTGGCAACTTGTTTGATATCACATAGGTCTTAGATTAGGTTTGTCCTGATCAAGCCTTAACTTCGTAATGATGATCAACAGACTAGCAATTCATATCACCAGCACCAACAGACATGCTAAGGCGTCAAAGGTCTTCAAAAGACTCGTCACCTGCAGACTTGTCATGAGCGCAACAGAATACCTTGAAGACTCGCCACCAGCAGACATGCTACGGTTTGATTGTTCATACCAGCAGCCCTCTCTTGCAGAAGACTCACTCATCTGGATTGAACATCTCACCAGCAGACTTAGATTTAGATCTTTATGAAGTCTGACATCCATGATACTACATGATCTTCTCTCTCCCTCTCACATGGTTTGGAAAAGTCTAAAGAATCTACTTTATTGGACAGAGCACCTGACAGTGCATTATGATTCAGACCTACTTTTCAGTGACTTATCATACAGTCTAATGGGCAACCAGTTCCAGGATCAGCATGACAAAGCTTTTATCCAACAGTCAAAGATCCGACGAAAAACATCTTTATCTGATAGTCCTCAACAACAACATTATTCAAACGAATATAAAATCTATCATCATCTCTCAATGGTCAAACAGACTCCGGTCTATACAAGAAATCCCCCTTCTTCTTCAAGCCAAGAGTTAAACAACAAGAACAATAACAATCTGCAACAAGAACCAGTTTGACAAAGCTGTGAGATCTATCAGAGATTGTCTTCATCGACGCATCTCAGATCTCCACAAAAGATTGCAGTGAGCAAAACCAGACCTTAACAACACACTCTCTGTGGTTTGCTAAGAAGAAAATGATTGGAGAAGAAGAGAGAAATCAAAAATTTCTATAGACAGGGATCGGTGTCTTGGTCAAGAACCCAGTTCTTGATTTGAGTTCTTCATCCTTCTTCGAAGAATTCAGCCTCTAACAGAGCTTTAGGATTTTATTCCTAAAGTTAAAGGTCAAGCTCTTGGATCGAATTGAAGATAGATTTCAGATGGTGCCAAAAGAAGATGAAGAGTTATCAGTAAATATTGCATTAATATCTTCAGATTTGTATTCATATACAAATGTTGTTGATTGTGCAATAATCGATCATCATACGAAGCCGAGCGCTCTGCGCTCGGTTGTTCAGATAATTTTTATCTGAACAACCCTTAAAGTTGTCTTCTCATATATGTTCCTCGTTGTCGTCTCCTATTGATATCTTTACTTAAGAATTTGTCTATGAATGATTAAGTAAAGATTAAGGCTTGGAACGACGAGGACATAAACTTTACATAGAGAGTCTAGGTTGTTGTATTCTGTAATTTATCCTTGAATAAATTCAGAATTTCTTTCAAATGGCTTATCTTTTAATATTCAGCCTTTACTTCTCTATGAGCTTTTATAAATTGATTAATCCTTTGAAAAGCTAATTTCTCATGACTTCCTAAACATGCATTTGGAAGAAGAATTAAGTGTGTTGTTGTTTTAAATATATATTCGTGTACATCCACTTAATACTTCTCTCTAAATCTAAGCCTTACAATTTCTGATGCGCCTAAACTCTTTAAACAGGCTTTTGATTTACTTGCAGTTTACCAGCAGAGTTCATTACTCCGCTATGAGCAAATATGATGTTCAGTACTACCAGCAGACATGCTCGCTGTGCAAACTGCCTATGCCTTTAAAATCTACACTTTATGAAAACAAGAAGAAAAGTTTTTAATATGCATCATAGGCCATTCACCCCCCCTCTAGCCTATTTGAGCATCAATGTGGACCAACATCCTTGCTCGCTAGTCGCTTCTCGCTCAAGGACCTTGGTGATCTTCACTATTTCCTTGGTGTTGAACTTGTTAAGCAACCAAGTGGTTTCCCGCTCTCCCAACGCGGATACATTGCTGATACTCTTACTCCCACAGGCATGGCAGATGCTTACCCGGTTGCTACTCCCCTTGCCACCTCACCTACTTTGACACTTCAGTCGGGCACTGTTCTCACGGGTCCTACAGAGTTTCGAGAAATGGTCGGGAGCCTTCAGTATCTATCCCTTACTCGCCCTGATGTCGCCTATGTTGTCAACAAACTCTTTCAGTTCATGCATAGGCCGACTACCGAGCACTGGAATACAGTCAAGCGTGTTCTTCGGTATCTTTGTGGTTCTATTGATGTTGGCATTCTCCTTCATCATCAGTCTCCTCCAGCTCACCATGCGTTCACTGATGCTGACTAGGCGGGCAACAAAGATGACTACACATCAACCAGTGCCTACATTGTCTATCTTGGTAGCAACCTGATCTCTTGGAGCTCCAAGAAACAATGTAATGTTGCTCACTCCTCGACTAAAGCTGAATAACGGGCAGTGGCTGCCACTGTTGCTGAAGTCAGATGGATTGTGTCTCTCCTCGGCGAGCTCGGTATAACCTCCTCGACTCAACCTATTATTTATTGTGACAATGTTGGTGTAATTAGTCTTTACTCGAACCCAATCTTCCATACTCGCATGAAACATGTGGCCCTTGAGTTTCACTTCATTTGCAAACAAATTCAAGATGGGCTCTTATAGGTTTCTCATGTCTCCTCGGGTGATTAGTTGGCCGATGCCTTTACAAAACCATTTACTCGTCAGCGGTCCCATCAGTTACTTCACAAGATTGGTCTCTCTTCTTGTACGTCCATCTTGCGGTTACTACCGTATATAGTTCCTTTCTTTATATAGTTTTTTTCGTATAGGTTTCTAGTACTTTACTCCATGTGTAACCCTAATTTGTATCTCCCTATAAATAAGTGATTCAATCAATGGAAAGCTCATGCCATTATTCCTAAACTTTATCAGTTTCTACAAAAATGGCAAATTAGCATCACCCACATCCAAAAATGAGATTCTGTTAATACCTATAGGAATAATTGCACCATTACAACCACCACAAAGCATCATATCCTACAAGTTCACACCCAGATCAATAACAATGTTGAGTGAAAAGGGAAAACACACACACACACACACACACACACTAAACTTGAGATACTGCGATTAGAGAAGACTTCTTACAATTTCACCTCTCATGATACGATTGTCCGCATTCAGGATACAAAAGTTGCTCATAGCAAGTTGAATAAATCAATTAGTTTGGTCCCATTGATAGAAGATGAGTAAACGAAGACACAGTTTATATTAAAAAGTACAACCCTCGTACCATATCTTAGTTTGTATGAAGAAGATAAATCAAACTAAAACTAAAACTATTATAATATAATGTGAATTTACTTATAAAATATAATGTTTTATAACTATCATAATAGATCTAGTGTACCAATGGATAATATATTTGATTGTTGACCTAGAGATTCTAGGTTCAATTCTAGTCCTAGGAATTCAATCATTTTTTGTGAAAATTTATTTGTATTAAAATTTTATTTTCATATTTCTATAATGGGCGGTTGATGAATGTGTTTTATATGCATTTATTGGGTATTATTGTAGCTTCAATTATGTTATTTGTTGTCTAATAGATGTTTTAGTTGTGTTTTATAGTTTCAGTGACTTTGGGAACAATTGTGCAAAATATAGGCATTTTATGCTGAATTGAAGAACTTCAGGGACCAAAGTGCAAAAGTTGGAAACTTGAAGGCATAAAAGCTGAAAATCAGCTTTTCCCAAGCCAATTTAGTCGTGGGCTCCTTTCTTCTTGGAAGAGTGGGCCGGTCCCTTTGTCCTCTTTTTATTCCATTTTGATGTCTTTTGGAGTTTTAATTGTTTTGTATCTCATTTTCCTACTTTTTTTTTTTAAAGGTTGGAGGGGACATAGACCGTACCCCAACCCTTAATTTTTTTTATTATTTTTAATGCCTTGAAAGGCTACAATTATATATATATATATATATATATATATATATATATATATATATATATATATATATATATATATATATATATATATATATATATATATATATATATATGATGCCTTTGGTGTGGCTCGAACAAATGGTGCCTCTGGTGAGGCTTTGAACACCCGACCTCTCGGTTGAGAGTAGTTAAGTCCCAGGGTGCCTCTGGTAGGGCTTGAATACTCAACCTCTCCGTTAAGATAAGTGAGTAGCTAAATGAGGCCTTTGGATAAGGCTTTAACAACAACGATGCCTCTGAAGAGGCTTGAACACCCGACCTCTCTACTGAGAGTTGTAAAGTCCAGGGTGTCTCTAGTGAGACTCGAACACCCAACCTCTCCGTTAAGAGAAGTGAGCAGTACCAGTTGAGCTAGAGCTCGTTGGTTCTCATTTTCCTACTTGTTGTATAATTATTAGGTATAAATAGATTCCTTTAGGTTAGGAAAAAAGGGAGAGAAGTTATGTATTATTTTTCTTTATCTATGAAGAAATAGTCTTCAAGAATGGTTCAAAGTTTTGTACTTTCAATTATGGGGAGCTAATCCCATAATCTAGGAATTTGAGTTAACTTGTATCAAACATTTTGCTCTATATTAATTTATAATTCAATCAAATCTTGTTGATCACAGTGTTTAACAATCTCTTTGTTATTTGGCTTTTTCCTAATGAATGGTATCGTTGGATTCAAAGACCAAGAGGTGCGGATAACTGCACGGTCATATGCATATATCGTACACTTGCTCACCATTGTGTAGGCACCCCAATTTCGTACCTCTGGTATGTGACATGACATGCGATATCAAGACCTGTTGAAACTTAACAAATGTCAAGTTACAGGGTTTAAAAATGCAAAAGGAATAGCAGGATGCG
The DNA here is from genome assembly GCA_013146195.2 of Codonopsis lanceolata. Classification (NCBI taxonomy): domain Eukaryota; kingdom Viridiplantae; phylum Streptophyta; class Magnoliopsida; order Asterales; family Campanulaceae; genus Codonopsis; species Codonopsis lanceolata. The sequence goes on from CM028379.1 coordinate 95,375,647, forward strand.
TAAAACCGTGAAATGCAGGGGGCAAAGTGTCAAAAATGACCCTAGAAAGAGGCCCAGGCGCCACCACCATGCCAACCTGGCGCGGCGCCCAGGACCTAATTATGCACTTCCGTTTTGCTATGAATAAATTGCCAAATTGCATCATTCTAGCATATAAATTGCATGTATAAGCATCAAAATCAACAGCAGGCATGCTCCAAGAGTCCAAAACAGCAAAGAAACTTAGCAGATCTGGAAAATCAATCACGAAGGATGTTGCCCCAGTCGTCCTTCGAGTAGAGATACCTGACGTGATTTCGGATCAAGGGAGGAAGTTCCTTTCTTTTCTCGCCCGAATCTGGGTACATCGGTGCTTTTCCCTTCCGAGATCTTGAGGAAGAAGCCATCTATTAAGCAAAACAAACAATTTGGCGAAAAAAAAATCGAGAAAAGGAGAAGAAATGAAGAAATAAGCTTGCCGGCAGTAACAATGGCAGCAAAAATGACGAAGTGAAAGTGAAGCTGATGCTTCTGCTTCACTGCCCGTATATGAAGGAAGAAAATTAGGAAGTTTCACTTCCCCCCTCCAAAGATCAAAGTTCAGCACTTAAGTCTTCAAGTTGCCCAAATTGCAAAATGGCCCTGAAAGCTTAACGAAAAGTTAACAAAGTTAGCTTTGTTAACAAAAATTGACAACTATCCATCCAAGATCAAGAGGGAAGCCCACATCCCCAGCAGGTCAGCCACAAGAAGATCAGAAAAGCAAGAAAAGCAGCAGAAGTGAAGGAAAAAGCAGCGGCAAAGGTAAAATCCTTAGTAAAAAAAAAGAAGAAGAAGAAGAAAAAAGAGGATTAAGAAATGTACAAAAGAACAAAATGTAAAAAAAGAACAAGAAAAAGTACAGCAAGAAAAAAAAAAGCAAAAAAGAAACAAAAACAAAAAAATGTACAAAAGAAAAAAAGAAGGGTACAGCGAGAAGCATAACAAAAGAAATGCAAAAGAAAGACAAAAAAAAACATAAAAAAAAATGCAAAGAAAGAAAAAAATGCAACAAAGCAAAAATGCAAAGAAAAAAAATGCAAGAAAGAAAAACGCAGCAAAGAGAAATCAAGAAATCAGAGCAAAAGTAGTAACAGAAGCAAAAGCAACAAATGCAAAAGCAGCAGCAGAAGCAAAAGCAGCAAAGGCAGCGAAAGCAGCAAAATTAGCAAATGCAGTGACAGAACAAAAACAAGAAAAGGTAAAGTATTCATATTTTACCTACATGCATCTCACTTGGTCCCACCATTGCATTCGACGAAGGATGTCCACCCCTGAGGATGTAATGTTTTCCTGCTTTCTAGGAGTAGCGTAGGATCATCTCCTCACGGGGCGTAACCCCGAGATGAATGATCAAACTTGAATCTTGGTCCCACCATTGCATTAGACGAAGGATGTCCACCCCTGAGGATGCAATGTTTTATGATGTGTTCCACCATCGCGTTCGACGAAAGATGTCCACCTCTGAGGATGCGATGTTTTCCTGCTTTCTAGGAGTAGCGTAGGATCATCTCCTCATGGGGCGTAACCCCAAGACGAATGATCAAACTTGAATCTTATCCCACCATTGCATTCGACGAAGGATGTCCATCCCTGAGGATGCAATGTTTTATGATGTGTTCCATCATCGCGTTTGACGAAAGATGTCCACCCCTGAGGATGCGATGTTTTCCTGCTTTCTAGGAATAGTTGTATGATTATCTCCTCAAGGGGCGTAACCCCAAGATGCAAAGTAATCAATTTCCTGCTTTCTAGGAGTAGTGTAGGATCATCTCCTCACGGGGCGTAACCCCGAGACGAATGATCAAACTTGAATCTTGGTCCCACTATTGCATTCGAGGAAGGATGTCCACCCCTGAGGATGCAATGTTTTATGATGTGTTCCATCTGAGTGTTCAACTTTTTCTGTGAGGGGGTGTATACCCCGGGCCAGTGAAAAGGTTATCGCACTCCGACGAAGGGCCCTGCCCGAAGGATGCGATCTATCCCACCATCACATTCGGCAAAGGGTTCGACCCTTTGAGGATGCGATGTTTGATCTTGGTATTCCACCTAGCGTTGTTTGTTTGCATCGGGCCGAACTACGTTTGATCTGATTCCTTTTATTAAGGGATACGTAGGCAGCCTATTTCGGTAGGTCTGACCATCAGAGCACTTAATTTGCATATTTGCTTAAAAACTACGATAACATGCTACAACCGACTAAATATGTCTAGGATATGCGAGATTTGACATGCATTATAAACTGCTGCATTATAACTGCTACCTGTTGCATAACTCCCCATTATAATTTCCACGAAATTAAGGAATCTATTTCTTATCAACGATGTTCGTTTACTCTGTAAGCTTCGGGTTACCCGTAAACTCCATCGTTGAGGGGCTCTATAGACACCCAAATTTCGTACCCCTGGTATGTGACATGACATGCGATATCAAGACCTGTTGAAACTTAACAAATGTCAAGTTACAGGGTTTTAAATGCAAAAAGGAAAAACAGGATGCGTAAAACAGTGAAATGCAAGGGGCAGAGTGTAAAAAATGACCCTAGAAAGACGCTCAAGCGCCACCACCATGCAAACCTGGCGCGGCGCCCAGACCTTACAGGGTCGGGGCCCAGGACCTAATTATGCACTTCCGTTTTGACATTTTGTACAAGCTCCCAAGCGCGCGGTACAAGCTGACGAAGCACAAAGAAGAAAATTTAATGACAACGAGGTCCCTTATTCAGCCTATAAATAGAGGGATTCGGCTTCAGAATTGAGGGCCGAGAAATCACTTCTCACTCATAGCGCACACAATTCACACACAGCGTTCAGTTTACGCAGTGAGAGTGATCGTGAGAAAGAGAGAGTACCCCTCCTTCTATAAGCCTCAAAGCTCCGTCAAATCTCCTTCAAACTTAAATCCAACCGGTCAAAGTGAACCTTAGCTTTCCAGCTAGGATTCCACCTTATTTCTCCGGTCCAAAAATCTCAAAAAGAGCAGTTGCCCTGCCCGAATCTAGAGGCCAAATTCGCCAGAAGCAAGCAGTTGCTCTGCCCGATTTCCGCTAGCAGCAAGCAAACAACAGCAAAAACGCAAGCAGTTGCTCCGCCCGTTTTACAGTGCCAAAAAGCAACTTTCGGAAGCAGTTACTCTGCCCGAATCTCCACAACAGCAAAAGAATCATTCTCCCGGAAGGACAGAGCGAGCACAACCTACGCCTTTAAAGGTAAGCCTTTAAGAGATTATATATAAAAGTGTTATTAGCCGGCCCAATATAAAAATATAAGCAGTTACGCTGCCCGGATTTCTATAGAAAATAGCACTAAAAAGAGTCATTATTATGGCCAAATATATTTGTAATTCCTGAAAAGAGACTGTTACAAGTTTGTAATAATGTAGATATATATATATATATATATATATATATATATATATATATATATATATATATATATATATATATATATGTTTAAATGCTTTATTTCATTTGCCGAATAAATATAAAGAGCATATTTCTAGCCAAAAACTATTTTGAGACCAAAAGGGCGAGTTGGGTGCCTAACACCTTCCCACCTCGTAACTTAGCCTCCGAACCCCTTTTTTACAAACTATGGTTGTTTTTGGTTTTTCTTTATTTCTCCTTAAAATAAATGTGGCGACTTTGTTACAACATTTTGGATTACAGTGAGGCCCGTAACATCCTTTTTTTGCACTTTTCCGTTTTCCCCTAAACAAGGGAAGATGGGAATGAAAAGGGTGATGCGTTTTCTGTATCTTGTTTTCCCCTAAACAATGGAGGATGAGATATAGAAAAATTCAAGCACTCATAGTGGACTAAAGCACATTCAGTGACTGAGGCGTATTCAACGCACTTTCGACAAAACTCTTTTTGCACTTTTAATTTCGTCTTTCCCTAAACAAGAGAGGATTGAATGGAAAGAGTGATGTCTTCCTCGAGCCGCATGTTCCCCTAAAAAAGGGAGCGTGCGATCTGGGGGATACCTTTCGGGGCACTCGCACATTGTGATAAATTAAACCTATCGATGCACGAGAGTGATAAGTTAGGGTTAGGTTCATATATATGTTTCTGAGTGACAGACATAAATTCATATGTTTGTATTCTTAAGGGTATAGCTAGTTTCTGATGAATTATTTAGGATGGAGACTGAATTATAATTTGACGACTTATACCAATCTTTCGTGAACGAATCCAATATTAATTGGTTGATACATTAGACAAAAGAGCAATAAACTAGATACAAGTGAATCCTAATTCCTAGGCGTTTTACAAATCTTGATTTATCTCATATTTACATGCTTTCTTAATTAGATTATTTTATTGCTTTCTAGTTAATTTAATTTAGTAAAACATTAAAAAAAAAAAAACCTTAGTTATTAATTGCTTTATTTTGTTAGATTAGTTAAATTTACTTTAATCAAAATTCAAATCTCTGTGGTTCACTCTTGCTTTTCATACAATATACTTTTTATTGATTCATACATTTGCGAGGTAAAAAAAAGACATCAGCAGCCCTTCTATTTTTTTTCGTCACGAGCTCCCAAATGTTTAGGGTTGACCTTGCCAAAATATAGAATCCATTTTTCTTGTATCATTTTAGGGTTTTTTGTCATTGTGATTTTAGGATTTGAGTTTGAGATTTTAGATTTTTATCTGTATTGTTTGAAAAATAATTCAAACGAGAGATAAAATTAAAGCTAGTGAAATTAATGAGAGAAAAAAAAGGGTCCAAAATCACGAAAGTAAATTACTCCACTAAATTACAATTACCAATATGAATAAAATATTTTCTATTTGATTTGTAACTTTTCACACACTTTTATTTTTGTCTAAGAGTGTTCACAGAGGGGTGAGTTACCGACACTCTAAACCCACTTTTGGATTTATTTTATTTAGCGGAACTTGAGCCTACAGTGAACTCCCAATTCCACTTCCGATCTCTTTAATCCAGTAAACGAGTCTTGACAGATCGGGAGTCCCCTACCATGAACAATACTCTTCTTCCCTCTCTTCTCTCTTCCCAACCGCCTGTCTTCCTCTTTCTCTCTCCTCCTCCAGAATCTTCTCTTTTCTTTCTCCCCCACCATCTTCCTCGTTTTATCTCTCTAGCCACTCATCTCAACAACAAAACCCTTTACTAATGCCGCCTCTTCTTAACCTCACCGGCCGACAAAAAAAAATCTGGAGATTCTGGCTTATCTCCGAAGACTCCCACGAGGCTCGTTTTGTGTTGCGGTTTTCGATAGGAATTTCGATTCTCAGAGCAAACTACAGAGAGCTACTGCAGCCGTTCCTTTTGCAGCTTTAGTCGGTGCAACAGATGAAGATGTAATTTATCTAAACATGTCCATCAGCTACCATTTTATGTTTTTAATTTCTTAACGTTCCTGTAATTTATCTTAGCATGTCCAAAAGCTTTGATGGGATATCTTTTGCCAGAAACTCTGGGCTTTGACTAGTGGTTGTTTCATGGCTATGCATTTACTTAAGATTATACTGTGTTTGCTATTCTGGTTCGAAATTTATTATTGATTGTGGAAGCTCGAACGGGAATTTAAACTTATGTGTATGTTTCCTGAAATTGGCCAGTGTTCATTTGAGGTACCGTTTCTTTGTTGTATGTTTCACAGTGAGTCCCTGGCAGCTAGTTGCAAATGCTTGCATCCAATGAAAATGTGATTATTGCTTGTGAGAACGATGGCAGGCATACAACAGCATATGCGGTATACCAGTTAATGATGTTGTATGCTTGCATTATGATTGCTAGATGTGGCTCCTTCTGTAGTTTGTTCCAAGAATCAAAATTCATACCCAAATCGAGTAATGAGCTCTCATGCCCATTTCAGTGCCTGTCCATATACGTCCATGTTATTAAATGGGCCCTTACTCGTTTGCTCATTTGAATTCAGTGCTCATATGTGCGATGTTCATACCCGCCCACTTAGAGGTGGCAATTGGGTGTTACCAGTTAATATGGATAGAACTATTATCTATCCAATATGGTTAATGGGTAGTTTTGGATATTATTCAGTAACACCTATTAAGCTTAACATGTGTTATTGGTTAATGAGTATTATCCAAATAACACCCAATAAGGAACATTATATTTCGTTCACAAACACAAACGTACATATATGTATGTACACGTACAATTGAGGTCTAGCTAGTTGTAAGTCCAGTTGGCAACGAAATAAGACTGGAGGGGGTGAATAACCTTTTAAAAACTTTAAGGGTCATTTTGAAAACCTTTTGAAAGTTGCGGCGGAAAAGATAATTTTTTCAATTTGGTTTGGTTTTCTTTTGATCACTTAAGTATATGGACTGAATTTAAATACAATATATAAGATCAACTATGTAAATAATTCAAGAATGTAACTGTTAAACACTTAAGTAGATAGAAGCTGGTTAAGTGTATAAACAGTAAAAACAGCAAGTAGAAGAACATAGTGCTTGGAGTGGTTCACAGTGTTAAAACTGCTACGTCCACTACCAAGTTGGTCAAACTTAGATTTTGAAGTGCACTAAATATATTGAAATTCTAAGTGATCACTAACAGATCTATGTACAACAAAAACCAGTGTTTGAGGAGTATGTTGAGCAACAATCATACCCGAGTAACAATTAAGTATTCTTTTAAGATTTGGAAGAAGTAAAGAAGAATACAGTGATTGTCTAAATAAGAACTACAAAAAGAATAATATGTTTAAGTCTATCTAGTAAGTGTTTTAAGACTGAAACACATCAAGGAAGTAATAGCTTGGAAGAATGTGTTGAGTGTTCAGTCCTGAGTTGAAACAAATCAAAGAAAGAATAACTTGTAAGAAATGAATGATTGCTTCAACTTCTGTTTTGGAGAACTGAAGCATTTCAAGAAAGAATAGCTTGAGGGGATATGAGAAATGCTTATGTCCAGTTCTTCTTTTCAATCCTTTCATCAGCATCTTTAAATAGAAGTTTTGAGTTTGGAGCCGTTGGAGAAGGAGGTTGAGTATTTGAATTCCCTGTTTAAGAATGAAAGTGAGATCTTTTTCATTTAAGGCTCAAATATTTATGTCAGACGAATATGTTCATTCATTTGAATAAAGATGCTTTTGAGTTCTCTGTAAAGTGAAAAAGACATCTTCTCATAAATATACATAAAAGAATTAGATACATGCAATATCTTCTAGCATGATGTATTAAATAGGGTAATTGGCTAGTTGATATATTTAACCTGTAAAATATTTAATGTGATGACAAAAAGTCTTTTATGAATAGTATGGAAAACAATAATGTTATGTTTATCACTATCTCTACAATTATTGTTACCACTAAGCCTTAGCGAAGACAAAATGTGTTTTAGTGAAAGACAACATTGCCCTTCACTAAGGCTTAGTGGTAACAATAGTGGTAGAATTAGTGGTAAACCTAGCACTATTGTATGGAAAAAATGTAAGTTTACTTTATAAAATAAAGAAACAAGAAAAGAGAAAACTTCATTTAATGTTGATGTAAAAAACATTCGCTTGTTTACTTTCCCAAAGTAAACATCAGCAGCTTGTACTATTCATCGATACTATTCACTTGTTATAGTACATTAGCTGCTACAGTAATTTGAGTAGTTACAGTGCCTACGGCTACAGTACTTTCAGCAGCTGCAGCTTCTTCCAGCTTTCAGCTTCCTGCTTGTAAAGCTATTAGAACAATCTAAATAAAGTTATCTTCTAGAGTGTAGTACGTAATCTACTAACAAATAAGTATATAGACAATTATTCTAAAACTTAAATAATAGTTACAAGCAAATCCAATATAAAAGGGAATATACAAAATGATTTTAAATAATTAATCATGTTAATATTCCAACACTAACAAATAAATTATCACGTGTGTACTAATAAAATATTGTTCCATCTTTTTAGCAACACTTCATTTAACACACTATTCAAAAACCTACCGATCAAACACAACCCATTCTTCTCGTGACTTTTCATGTGAGGTTTTAAATTCAATTAAAACCATTCCTTTTTGTATATTTATATATTACATACATACATACATACATACATACATACATACATACATATATATATATATATATATATATATATATATATGGACTTGGGGACAACTAAGTGTAGAGTTGGTCCTGCTTTTTGTTCGTATTAGAAAGGAAAAAGACAAAATTAACAACTCTTAACAAAGAAAAAATCCAGTTTCAATTGTTTTAATTAAAAAAAGGAATGAATCAGATAATATATTAAATCAATATAATTCAGTTAAATAATCACTTTATAGTTTATAGTTCAGGTAATTGAACAATGCATATTAAACTTGTTTAGACTTTGTTTTCCTTTTTGTCTTCCCAACTCTTAATTTCTAGCTAAATAATCACTTTATAATTATTAATAATAGTTGTTGATTCTTATGTTAGATTTATATCTGTTCAATTCATTACATTAGTTTTATACTTCAGTGGCTAATTGGGCTGCGTATCGATTAGCGTGGCAACTGTGTATAGAACTTTGCATAGTATAGTTTTTATAGGACTTCAGGTTCGGCGGAAGACCTCTTCACGCCTTCAGGAAGACACTGCTTAAAGCTTAAGAGCGGCGGACCTTGTGTCCACGGTCTCTTATGGCGTGTCCTATCCGGCAAAGACTCATTGGATTAATTCAAACTTATTCTACATCTTTATTTGAATTAATCCAAGACATTCCGACATGTCAAGCGCCGAAAGCAACTTTTAAAGCGAGGAAGACTTTTCGTCTGAGCGATGGCGAAAAGCAGTGTCCCTAGTTTACGCAACAACTCTCGGATCGACACCTAAATCGCCCACCTTTTTTAAGATCTCGAAATCATTCCTGCTCTAGATATACGTGAAGGCGAAAATCATTGGTAACGACCCCATGCATTTAATGCATTGATGAAAAGAGCTGTTGAAATATTCGTCTTCTCCAACGGATCTTTTGAAGTGCACCTGCTATAAATACTGCCATTGAAGACTGAAATAAAAGCACTGTACAGAATCAATCGAACACTAAAAGGATTGCTCTGAAACTTCATAACTTCAAGTCTTACAGCTCAGTGCAATCAAGAGATCCTCTACAGATCTAGAAGTCCTCGTCAACAACAAGAAGCTGCTCATCAACACTTATTGTTTTATCTTTTTTTGTTTACTTTCATTAACTATACTTCTGCATGAATTAAATATCTTGTATTTACAGATATTTAATTCCATAGACCCCAAACACAAGTCAATATTTTGTACACGATCCATTAGGCATATTCTTTGTAATTGATCTAGTGGAAAACATAGTGCACTATTTAAATCCAAGGTTGACTGCCTTGGTGGTGGACGTAGCACTCTTTGTAGTGTGAACCATCCCAAAATACTTGTGTTATTTCTTATCTGTTTGTTTGTCTTTTGACTTAGTCATTACCTTGATTATCTTTATCCATTTACAGCAAAACTTAAGTAACCTGTAAAGGGTCTACCGGTAGTCCTTATCGGCAGACCTGGAACAACTACCTTGAAGGTCTTCCGCTACTTGAATCCTTTCGATAGGTTGCAAGTATCTTTCAAAGTATCTACTAAAAGTTTTAAGTGTTTAATAAGCTATTCAACCCGCCCTTCTAGCTTATTATTGTGGCCATTGGGACCCACAATAGTCAATTATCATTTGAACCAAATGAAACGGAGTACCAAATATTAAGCTAATGAAATGAAATGGAGCCAACTGCTAATTTAACAAAATGAAATGGAGCAACAAATAAAGAGTGTACTGTACAATAAGTTGATGCAATTTCGGTGCAATTCTTAATTTACAAAATACAAAAAAAAATTAAAAACTTATATTCATTATAATTATAAATTATAGCAAAATATTATTAACCCATAACAAAATAATAAATACGTTCATCATAATGAGCAATTTTTATGATTACTTGTTTATATTTATATTAAATTTTCAAAACAAAATTTAGAAAGTAAACTAACCTAATGCCTAATGGTAGCAAGTCTTGGTGTAAATAATTTGATACAAGTTCAACCCTTCCTAATAACATGTTTCATATCTATTTATTATTATTTTTAAGTACATAGCATATAGTAGTGGTGGTGGATGCAACAATGTTGGTTAGTGGTGGGAGGCGGTGGTCGGAGGTGGGCGACAGACAGTGGCGGTCGGAGGTTTTCGATGGCGGTAGTAGGAGGTGGTGGCCAGTGATCGATGGGCAACAGACGGTGGCGAACGGAGGTTGCCGGTAGGTGGCGGTTGCCGGAGTTAAGACGTGGCAACAGTGGGCGGTGGTGGTGGCATTAGTGGGTAAACCCAATGGATAATCGGTTAAAACCCATAATTATCTATTTTGTTACTGGTCTATAATGGGTGTTATCCATTAACACCATTAACTTAATTGAGTGTTAATGGATAACACTCAATAACTCTTTTATAATGAGTATATTGGATAACACAATGGGTTAGATAAAATTTTGTCACATCTACGCCCACTTACCACCTCTAGTAATAATAAACTTAAGCATGATTGATTAATAAAAATAATTGTATAATATGTGATTATTTGTTGGGTGACCTTATTTTATTGTGTTCTTGTTATTTTTTGTGAAAACTTACAAGCTACAACTAAAAAGGACAAGGGCTAAATGTGTTTTGGTGAGAGACAATTTTGTCCTTCACTAAAGTTTAGTTGTTGCAATAGTTGTACACCTAGCATTGTTATTAAAATTATAATATTTTTTTTCATATAATATAAAATATCTCATTTCAATTGTCATTGGAAAAATAGAAATTACAAGGAGGAAAAATATATTGGTAGTTAGGTTCATAAGGAAAGTAAGGTCATGGCCTTGGGCCCCCTAAAAATACCTAATTTTTTGGGCCCCAAAATCTCACAAAAATCCTACACATTATTTAAAAAAAAACCATATTCTAATTTCTAAAAAAGACTTAGGCTCTGTTTGTTTCACGAAAAATAGCTTTTGGAAAACGTTTTCCTCATTTTCCAATGTTTAGTAACCAGAGGAAAATGTAGTCAACATAAAATCTTTTCCAAGTCAACGGAAAATGAAGCTTTCTTTTCAGGAAAATGACTTACGGGTTTATTTTCCAAATGTTCGAGCACCCATTCGCCCTCTTCCACAATTACACATATTTACAAACACACAATATTTTACTCAACAAATACATTGCTTAGAAATATAATTAGAGTTTGTGCACATTCTTTATAAATTATAATTTAAATAAATACTCATTACGTCATAAAATTAGTGTCCACTATATTATTTAGGGATATCCCAAATATTATCAATTTTCTTTTTTTAAACGTTTTTTCATTATTAACAATTTTTTTTGTTTGTATTTGTGATATTGAAAAAAAATGAACCTTATTGATTTGACAACATTAATGGTAAATTTAGGATTACTAAAGGAAAATTACTTAAAGTTAAATATTATTTTATGTTCAATATGGACATTAATATTAGAATATATTTTTTGTATTTATTCATATATTGTTTTCTGTAACATTTTCCGTGTGTTTATCAAACACCCAGAAATATTTTTCGGCATATTTTCAAAAGATTACTAATTTAAAAAAATGACATACGTAACCTTTGTTTCTTTAGTTTTTCAAAAATTGAAAAAAAAATTATGCTACAAAGGAAGAGCCTCGTTTAACGTAATTAGCCTTGGACCCCCGATTTTACAGGGCCGGCCCTGGTTAGGTTTATTATTTGAGATGAGAGAGATTTGAGATTTTTAGTGGGTTGTATAAAGTGTGCTTATTGGAGTGAATTACTTTTTAAAGTGTTGAAAAAGTGTAATTTGATCAAAAAACGAGGTGTTTGAAGAGTGATATTGAGAGTTATTGTTGTGGATGTTCTTACCAACTTTCTCTTAGCATTTAGACACAACTCAACAGCTTAAAATAACAATAAAATGTGTCGTTTTGGTAGTAAAATTTCTTTTTTTTTATAGTACAATAATCCTTCCATCTCTAGAAAATAGTCCAATTTAATTATTAGCTAAGGAAAAAATACAAGTTTCCAAAACCAGACTAGAAGAGGAGATAGAGAGAGAGAGAGAGATAGTGGCCAAATTAATATTTAATCCTACAAAAGTTAATTATATATTTTCGTTCAGCAAACTAAGGCTGTAATACCCCAATTTCTGGTTAGCTTGAATTACGTGCAATGCTCGTATTCCTTCCGTTGTTGATTGCATGTTTGGTTTGTGAGAGAGGCTAGATGTGTATGAGTGACCACATTAAGACCAAAACGTTATTAAGATATGTTCCATAGTTATTGACTTGCTAAAGTCACAAGTCGTAACTCGACGTTAGTCATAATTCGACTCGGTTGAGAGTTTGCTTACGTTTTGTGTTTGTGACCTCGATTTGGTCTTAGATCTTTACATGATCATTATTAACATGTCTAGATGTGTTAGACTTCAAGTTGGAGGTGTTCCTTAAGTCTATTTATGATTTGGATGTATTGGAGATAACATTTGTCTTTATCGCGTAGTTCGAGATTGAGTCGTTTGATTGTCTCATCTTTCGGAGTTCTTAGTCTCTTAGTTGTTGTTTAACTTCTTAGAAGTATTCAAAGTTATTCATTTGGTCTCTTGACTTGCTTTAAGTCTCGTACGATTGCCCATTCGTCGCTAGTTCATTCGTTGTTTCATTTGCAAGTTGTTATGACTTGTTTCGGATCCGTTTTGGGTTGTTTCGTGTGTTGTTCGGACTTGTTTCGGGAATGTTTTGAAGGTGGTTTCACCATAGGATTGATTGGGGTTGAGTTGGGGTCAAATTGGACTTCATTTCAAGTCTATTTTTCAAAATTTGGGCTGAGCGCTCGCTCAGTAGAGGGACTGAGCGACCGCACAAAATCCAGAAAGTTGGCTGGGCTGAAGAGGACTTGAGCGCTCGCTCAGGAAGGGACCAAGCGCCGATTCTATTCTGGGTTGTTTTGTTTTTTGTTTTTTGTTTTTTTGTTTTGATGTTTTTAACTTATTTAACCCTAATGAACCCACTCTAAACCCTCCCTAATCCTCCCTCCTTGGTCCTAATTGTGTCCTAACTTGGTTGCTTAGTTTTAAGAGTGATTTAAGTAGGTGTAATGGAGAGATTATGAGCCCAAAAATCATATTTTTGTGTACCAAATTGTGGTGACACTTGTCCCACCCACTCCTTGACCACTTATAAGCCACAAGACCACTTTGGGAGCCCCATTTGCTGCCATCTCTCCCAAAAAAACGTGGGGAGCTATTTCCATGGAGACTCCATGGGTTCTTAAAGGTCAAGCTTGGGATTCCAAATCCCTAGTTGTCCATTGTTGAATCCAAGACCATATAATTGAAGCTCTTCTTTTCTACTCTATTTCTAACCGATTGGATTTTGGTTTTCTTGATTATGTAAAGCTTGAAGGTAAGCTACTATATTCCTCCTTTTATGGATTTTGTGCTCATTGACCCTAAGGAAAATAAAGGGCTTGCTATTTGAGGTCAATGAGTACACATGTATACTTTGTGTGATTTTATTTTGAGTTTGAAGAATAAACTTGTGAAGAATCATGTGTAGGTTAACTTCTATGATTAATGAAGTATGTTATGAAGCCTCATTTTGTGAGCTTGGACTTTGAGCATGATGGTTATAATTTCCTAGAAACCTAGGGTTTGACATGATGCTTATATAGTAAATGGTGTTATTGGTGATATGAATGATTTTAGGAGTTTCTATTAAATATTATGAATTATTGGAATTACACTTGATTGTATGTTTAAGGTTTAGGAGTATACTTGATGAACTCCTATTTTTTGTTGTGAGCTTGATAAATGAATTATTATTATGGTTACATGATTTAAATATAATGTTTGGTTTCAATGGATTACGTTGATTTTTATCAATATAAAAGTATGTTGTTGAACTTTAATTCATGAATCTAAGGTTGTGAGCATGCTAGATGAATTTACATCTTGGTTATGAGCATGTTAGATGAATGTCTATTTTTGGTGACAGCATGCTAGATAAAATTCTATCTTGAGATACATGCTTGAAATGTGATGATTGACTTTAATTAATAAGTGTTAATCTATGAACCATGTTTGGGGATTTTGTTGGGAAGGTATGGACTATTTTGGGTTACACAATGTTGTTAACCTTGAGAATTTAGCCATGAATATTAGCTAATGAATAATAGGAGGGTTATGATACAAATAACTTCTATGCCTTCGAATTTAGAAAGAGTAGAAATGACTCAACGGGGTCGATTATGAGATTTATATGAACATAGAGAATTACATATTGAAATCCTACGGAATTTGGGTTAGTTTTGATCGAGGTTAAGCCTCCGAGCGTTTACAAGTGTATGAAGAACACTTGGGTATTAGAGACTTGACATTATTGCTTTAATGTGTTTATGTACTAGTTAGCATAGAAATGCATAACTATGTGATTTAAAAGTAAATATCTACTTGATTGGATTAGTGCGGTATGTTGTACTTTTCCTTTGGTGAGCATTCGAGTATATATTACATGTGATTGCGTTTGAGTCCAACTGGAGTCGTTTTGGTTTGAGTCTTTGGCGGGACGATCCATTGTCTTCACGAATTATAGGATTCGTGGTTGCAATGGATCGTCGTGCCGGGTTGCACACACCCTTCCATCGATGGCCATGGTAGGGAAGTAGTTGATCTTAGTTGTAGTATGTAAACATGACTTTGATCACTATGGAACTCGAGCGGGGATTGTCTCGGGGACGTCGATACCACGAAAGGGATATCGAGGACACATTTAATGGCACGTGTTTTGCAGGAGCTACACGGCGGAAGCGGAAAGAAAATCATCTTCTCTCTTATGTGGTTTATTTTACGAGCACTTATATGAATTGTTGTGCTACGTGGCTAATGATATGATTTACATGAGATGGTGATTTTATGATATAATGTTATACTAGAAATATAACATGTTATTCATGATTTGAATGGAAATCATAGTCTCCCATATATGAATTATTATATGAGTTATGTTGAATGATGAAGTATGAGACTCATAGTATAATTGGGTTATGTGGATGATGGTTTGATGATAGGTTACAATATGGAAATAACATGGTACACATATTGGAATTGAGAATCATATTCTATTTGATATGGATTACTTTATGATGAATTATGTAGAACAATGTTCTATGTGACTATTGTTAGAATTTGGTTTATGTTGAGAATTATTCCATGAAATGAGATATTATGAGTATGACATGATACATGCATGTTTTACTTGAGAATAATGTCATGTCATGACATTGCATATTTAGTAGCTTACTAAGTCTTTATGACTTATTCTGTTTACTTTATTTTCCTTAAATTCGAGCCAACCTAGTGATTTGAAGGAATCCGCCGAGTTTACGATAGAACGTGTGATTCTTTGAGAAGGTTGCTACTAGTTATGTTGTAGCCTTGGTTTTTGGAAATGACGATTGGGAAGGGAAGTTATATAAACTTCACTATGGATAGTAAGACCTGTGATTAATTATTTGGTACTTGTAATTGTTATATTAATACTTAGTCTTTGTGAACCGATGGATGTTAGTCGTGCCATGTTGATATAATTATATTATTTCTATCCATCTTGAGTTTGTATTATTGTTGTTTATGTTGTACTCTGGCATGTTTAGTCGTTGAGTGTATAGACTAGAGTTGTAGACTTAGTAATGTTGAGTTCCAGCTGTAACGTCGTCGATGACTTAGATTTATTATTGCATATAAATATGTAACAGGGGGTTTTATTTTACGTGTCTATTGTTGCGCCATGTGTTTTGAAATTTTGGGCCGAGAGATTTAGTATCTCTTTGGTTGTTTAGTATTACGAAGCTTGTTAGCTCGGGTTCCATTATGTTATTTTTTTTCCGCATTTGTTGAGTCGTTGGCGTATCGTTGTTTTGGCCTTACCCTTTGCTTGTTAATTGTGTGTTTTGACGGCACGACCTTGGGATCTCGTATTGATGTCCGGGTTGGGTCGTCACAAAGGCTCTGCATGTTTTTACGGAAAATGACTTTTGGAAACGTTTTCCTTATTTTTTTTGAGTTTGGTAACCTTAGAAAAACATATTCAACGTAAAAGTTTTTTCGAGTCAACGGAAAATAAAACCTTCTTTTCCAAAAAATGACTTACAAATTCATTTTCCGTAAGTCATTTTCTAAATGTTCGAGCACTCTCCGCCCCCTTCCACAATTATATATATTTATATACACGCACAATATTTCACTCAACAAATAAATTATTTAGAAATATAAATAGAGTTTGTGCAAACTATTTATTAATTATAATTTTAATAAATACTCACTACGTTCTAAAATTAGTGTCAACTATATTATTTAGTGACGTCCCAAACATTGTCATTTTTCTTTTTAAAAACGTTTTTTAATATCAATTATAAAATTTTTTATTTGTATTTGTGAGATTGAAAAAAAATATGGTCGTTATTAATTTGACATCACTAATGTTGAATTGAGGGTTATTAAATGAGAATTATTTAAAGTTCAACATTATTTTATATTCAATATGACATTAATATTTGAATATACTTTTTTATTTATTCATATATTGATTTCTGGAAAATGAAAAGATTTCATATTCAGCTCTTTGACAAAATTTTTAAAAATATGTCGGAAAACATTTTCGGGTGTTTGGTAAACACACGAAAAATGTTACTTAGCTTGTTTTTTGATTGGCATAAAAGAAATTGAATTATGGTTGGGAATTCTTTCATTCTCTTAACTAGTTTGTTGTATTCATAAGACCATATCCAACAGTTTGGTGCAAAAATAAGAACAAATATTTAAACTAGTGCAATTTATGCACCAAATTTCTTCCACCATGTCCAACGGTTCTACTTCAAGTATTACTCTCAAAGGAATATTCTCAATATACTCTTCATTATTCTATTTTAAATATATGTTTTATTCATTTCATTTCATTTGTATTATTATATTTTAGCAAAAATATATATTATTTATTGAAATAATTTTAATATTATAAATAACTATTAACTAACAATAAAAATAAAAATAATTGAATTAATTTTATGTAGTATTTAAATCAAAACACAAAACTAGTATTTAAATCAAAACACAAAACTAACAATATTAATGAAAACTAAAATACAAGACTATTATTTAAACAAACAAAAAAAGAAAAGAAAAGGAGAGTGAAGATGAAGTAGCAACATCGCATTGTCTTATTTGAAAAGGCTGGGTTGGTCTTCAATTTGAAGATGTGTTTAGAGCTTCCTTTGGAGGACGGAATAGTGCATTTTGTCTCCAAATTGAAGTGATGGAGTATCCCTTGGAGATGCTCTAAGTAGCTACCTACCGCACTGTTTTATGATACAAGTGGGACCTTAATGAATGGAATGAGGGACTGAAACCTAAGCACGGAGTCTGTCGAAACCTATTCCCATATCTTTCTATCCCGGAGATCCTTACCTTACTTTTTCTTTGTCGATGGGAGTGTCTCATTATAGCACCATAGATATCCCTCTTCTTATCCAATCAGAGATCACAGAAACATCTCAAATTCCATCTACTGATTTCACACCTTGTAAATGGTTAACTCTTCCTAGTAAGCCTTATCCCACCAGTTAGACATGCACAAAGGGTTTGCGGTTCACAGTTCGAACCGTGAACCGAATCGTCCAAGAACCGAACATTCAACTGAATCGGAACCGGAGGTTCACTGATTCAGTTAAGGTTCGACTAAACCTTTTTTTATCGTGAACCGGTGGTTTTTTAGTGTTTTTATGAAAAAAATATATATATTTTTAGTTTTTTCTTTTGTTCCTAACCTATAAATACCCCCACTCCTTCAATTTTTCCTACTTCTAATCTCTTCAATTTTCTCAAAACTCTTCGTCTTTGTTTTTTTTTTACAAAACGCTTTTGTTATTTTACAAAGTAGATAATGTTTAAAATAATCGCTTTTGGTCACTTTTAAAAATTCAAAAAATATTTTACACAAAGTTTACAAAGGTTTGAAGATAGTCTCAAAAAAAATCAATAAAAAAATTTCATAAAATGTCAAAAAAAATTAAAAATTAAAATTTTGGAACCGGTGAACCGTGAACCGGATTTAAGGTTCACGATTCAGAACCGAACCGTGAAGGTTCACGGTTCGAATCTAGTTCCCCATATACCACTCCAAGAACCGGCGGTTCCGGAACCGTGAACCGGAACCGGCCATACACGCTTTCGACCTGGGAAATCCTTTGCTCTTTCTTGTGCTCCGTCTATTCAAAAACAATTTCTGGAAATAATTTTTCGTTAAACAAACGGAGTCTAAGGCTACGTTTGTTTCACGGAAAATGACTTCCGGTAAACGTTTTCCACATTTTCCGGTGTTTGATAACCTTAGAAAAATGTAGTCAACATAAAACGTTTTCCTAATCAACGGAAAATGAAGGTTTCTTTTCCAGAAAATGACTTACGGATTCATTTTCCGTAAGTCATTTTCCAAATGTTCAAGCACCCTCTGCCCCCTTTCACAATTATACATATTTACTTACACACAATATTTCATTAACAAAAAAATTGTTTAGAATTATAAATGAAGTTTGTGCACACTATTTATAAATTATAATTTTAATAAATAATCACTACGTCCTAAAATTAGTGTCAACTATATTATTTAGGAACATCCTAAATATTGTCAAATTTCTATTTTAAAACATTTTTTTTTCATATCAATTATCAAAAAAATATTTGTAATTATGAGATTGAAAAAAATAGACATAAATTATTTAAAGTTAAGCACTATCTTATATTCAATATGTGCATTAATATTATAATATATTTTTTTTGTATTTATTCATATATAGTTTTCCGTAACATTTTCTAGAGGCATCCTAAACATTATCCATTTTCTATTTTAAAACTTTTTTTTTCATATCAACTATCAAATTTTTTATTTATAATTGTAAGAGTAAAAAAAGATGGACCTTATTGATTTTCATCACTAATGATAAATTCATGGCTACTAAAGAAAAACTATTTAAAATTTAACACTATCTTATATTCAATATGTGTATTAATATTAAAACATACTTTTTGTATTTATTCATAGATTGTTTTCCGTAACATTTTTCGTGTATTTGCCAAACATCCGTAAATATTTTCTGGTATATTTTCAAAAGATTTACCAAACACCTAAAAATAATTTTTTTTTCATTTTCCGGAAATCATTTTCTGGAAATGATTTTCCGTGAAACAAACGTTGCCTAAGGTTCTGTTTGTTTTACGGAAAGTGATTTCTAGTAAATAACTTCTAAAAATTGAAAAGATTTCATATTAAGGTGTTTGGTAAATCTTTTGAAAATATGTCGGAAAACATTTTCGGTTGTTTGACAAACACACGAAAAATAATTTAGGAATACATACAAAAGTATATTATAATATTAAAGCCTCTATTGAATATACATTGATTTTTAAGATAGTTTTGAACTTTAGGTAATTTTATTTGATAACCCCGTAATTAATCATTAGTGTATCAAATCAATAGGTTCATTTTTTTCAATCTCACAAATACGAATAACAAAATTGATAATTGATAATTGATATGAAAAAATGTTTTAAAAAATGAAATTGAACATGTTTGGTATGTCTCAAAATAATATAGTGGACACTAATTTTATGACATCGTGAGTAGTTATTAAAAATATAATTTATAAATAACGAGCACAAATACAATTAAAAAACTTAAAATATATTTCTAAAAAAATTATTTGTCGAGTGTAATATTGCGTGTATATGTAAATATGTGTAATTGTGGAGGGGGAGGGGTGGTAGTGTACTCGAATATTTGGAGAATGACTTATGAAAAATAAACCAGTAAGTTATTTCCTATAAAAAAAGCTTCATTTTTCGTTGACTACATTTTCCAACGATTACTAAACACCAGAAAATAAGAAAAATATTTCCCCAAATTCATTTTCCCTAAAACAAACTGAGCTAAGTGGAATCGAAATCCCAACATATTTTTGGCAAAATGAATTTTACATTAACGGCTATGTGCATAATCCATAATTTGACAACCCTTCTTTTCTATAGACTTCCATTGATTGAGATCCAATGGACATATGTATGCCAAAAAGTTTTAAATTTGATTTAATTGATTTAAAAATTCATAATTTATTATTTAACTATAGTGGAGTAGTATTTGATAAAGGAATATACTATTTTTTGTATATTTTTTGTTTATCCACTACATCTTTAATTAGTGCATTAAATAAGTATATGTTTTGACAAAATTATCCTTTAAGTAACTGCCCATTTTAAGTTGACTAACCAAGTTACTTTCCTAAATAACTTTACATTATTTTTTAGTTCGAACAATAGTGAACAACATAGTTATTCTATTATTTTTACTTTTTTTAATGACTTTATTAATTAATCTTATGACTAAATTTATATTGTATAATAATAATACATAGTAAGGACATTTTTTGTCTACCAAGCTTTGAATAAATATGTGTTATTTCGGTATAGAAAAAATAAAAAATGAAATTTAAAGAATGTTATCTTAAAAATTGATTGAACAGTAAAATCATAGTATGAAATAGTATCGTAAAATTTGAATTTTTTTCCTACCTTTATAATTGATTCAAAATTTTAATCTTTTTAGTTGATTGAAAACAAATATTCAATTGAATACATACCATAATAATATTATTGAATTTATATTTTAAAATAATATTTTTTAAACTAAATTAGAATATTTTAATTCTTTATTATAAAATATCTAATATATTCGATTTTTTTTTTGTAGAAAATGTATTAATCATTTTATTTTTATGATAATGAATATGAGGCGTGAGTGATTAAAAATTAATTGAGCATATTTATTATGAAAAAAAATGAATAAGTACCTTGCTTGTTGAGAATTAAAATGTTAAAAATAAAAATAGAATAAATATGTTGTTTATTGATGTTTGAACTAAAAAAATAATGTTAGAAGTAATTAGGAAAGTAACGTGATTAATCAACTAAAATAGATAAGTACTTAAGGGATAGTTTTGTCTAAACATGCATTTATTTAATGCAATAATTAAGGATGTAGTCGATAAACAAAAATTATAGTGGAATAGCCTCTCCTTTTATAAATGACTAGTTTTTTTAACCCGTGCGTTAAACGCACGTCAACTAAATCGTACATAAACAAAATAAGGAGGATCGATTTACTAACAATTACACATAAGTATATCACTAATCATTATAGATTCTAAAAAATTTCCTTATACACAACATTTGTTGTCTTATTAGTTGATTTTTCATCTTCACCGCATATCAATATCTTCAAACCAAAAATAATTTGTTACTCTAGAAACTACGATATATTATTGACTAAATACTGGTTTTTTTCAAAAAAAGACCTACGTGCAATTATTGACTTTGACACTTGTTAAATGTCATTGCATATGATACCAGAAATGTAAATTGTCTTTCTGGAACTTGAAAAACAGTCTTACATTGGATAAAATTAATGACAATCTTTGAATAAAAACAATTTCTCCAACATTGCTTCCTTTCAAAAGTTTTGTTTCAACAATGTGATCCCCAAGATTTATAATGATTAGTCTTGTTCCATTGCACAACCATGCAGCTTTGTCAATGTTTCTCAATAGCATTACTGGAACACTAATTTTAAGTGTCAATTCATGGCCTGGCAATCCCGAACACTTTATACTATTTAAAAACTATGTATAATGAATGTTTTCGAACAAACTTGAATTTTTTCTGCCCTGCAAATAGAATTTGAACTCAAATAATTTTTTTTTGAATGATTACTTTTATTAAATTATATTTTTATTTCATGAATAAAGATATTTTTTTGAAGAAAATAAGTTAAAATCAAAATAACGACGAAATTATTTTTACCGTTAACTATTATTTTTTGTATTGTAAATTATTTTGATTTTAATAACTTCAATTATATATTTTTTTTGTTTTATTGACTTCGTAACTATTATTTTTTTTATTTTTAAAAATTAGTTATACGGAAAAAATTTGTTTCGTAATTTTTTTTATTATTTTGCTAACATCAGTTTAAATTGTTTTGTTTTATTGACTATATAACTATTATTTTTGTTCCATCAAATATTTTTATTTTACTAACGTATTTTTGTTTTATATAACTATTTTTAAGAATTTGTTTTAAACTTTTGTTCCGTAAATTATTTTTATAAATTTACTAACCTCAGTTTAAATTATTTTTGTTTTATTGACTCCGTAACTATACTTTTTGTTCCATCAAATATTTTTATTTAACTAATGTATTTTTGTTTTACATAGCTATTTTTAAGAATTTGTTTTAAAATTTTGTTCCATAAATCATTTTTATTATTTTAGTAACCTCAGTTTAAATTGTTTTTGTTTTTATTGATTTTGTAACTATTATTTTTGTTCAATGAAATATTTTTATTTTACTAACGTATTTTTGTTTTACATATATATTTTTAATAATTTGTTTTAAACTTTTGTTCCATAAATTATTTTATTTTACTAACCTCCGTATTAAATTATTTTTGTTTTGTTGATTCTGTAACTTTTATTTTTATAGTGGCTTGTTCCATAAATTATTTTTATTTTACTAACATCTTATATTTTTGTTTTCTTAACTCCGGAACTATTAATTTTGTTTTAGTTACTATTTTTTATGTTTAAAGAGAGAAAATTGTTTAAATATAATTAAGAGAGAGGAGATGGTGGTAATAAGAGAGAAAATAGGGAGGAGATGAGAGAGAGAAAAGAAATACAACCATAGAAGATATGAGAGAGAAATAGTGAAATGGTAACTCAAAAGTCAATAATTCAAAAATGAGATTTTTGAGGGGAAAATATACCTTTGCCTATATATATATATATATATATATATATATATATATATATATATAGATTGGAGAAATTGTGTGCTAGTACTTTTTCCAAAATTTAAATCGCATAAGTGCCTTGTTTTTTTTTTTCAATCGGAAAAATTTACTTTTCATTAAATTGTTCCAATAATATACATTCAAAAAACAATTTAAATTTTTACTTCTTCTCCCTCGTTGTCGATTTTGTCTGTCTGAAGATGCAAAAAAAAAAAAAGATTGTTATGGACGAAGAGAAAAAATAGTGAGAAGTTGGGTTATAAAGAAGAAGGATGGTTACTACAACTGTGTCTTTACGACCTTAATTTCACTCTCGTTCTTCTTCATTTCTCGTTGTTCTTGTTCTTCTTCATTGTATTTGTGTGTGATTGAAAATATATTCAGTTTGTGTTTGTGTTGCTATACATGTAAACTATTTGATAAAACGCCCGAATATGAATTTGTTCGTTGTTGAATCTGAATGCATCAATTTTGAATAATGATGCATCATTTGTGAATGCATTAATTTTGATTTGGGATGCATTAAAGATGTATCAATTTGAATCATTTGTTGATTGGGTACATGGATGAATGGACACGAAGGTCAGGTTCATTATAATTTTACAACGCGATGCATCAATTGAGTTCTTGACTTTGTACACCGCAATGTATAAATTAGATAAGGTAATTTAAATTGATGTATCGTGGTGCCTAAATTTGGTGCAACGTGAGTCATAAGGTTGATTAGGTAATTTAAATTAATTCATCACAGTGTACAAATTGATGCAATATGATGCACTGAAATGTATTGTTATCTTTCACCCAAAAAAATAATATTTTTCTAGTTAAAGAATACGTAGAATACTATAGGAGTTGAAACCGTATTAAAGTGAGCCGACTCAAATTTATCCCAAAACAAAATTAAATTAAATTGAAGGGTAAAATTCTGGCCAGTCTTTTTCCCAAAGTTTTTAACCTCAAAAATCCACATTTCTTTTTTTCAACTGCAAAAGACTAATTTTCGAAATATTGTTCAAAAAATGTCATCGTCTTCTTCAACAGTTCCGACAACACACTTTAGATTTAAAAATCACGATTGTGCGCAACGAAACGGTGATCGACCTGCTTGGTCAGGTCGCGGGGGCAGTGCCCTGTCGTGGGGATTCGGGGGCAACGCCCCCAAAAGGTAAACAAGTTTTTTGATTCATGAAATACGAAACTATAAAGGATCTGTATTGGGTTGAATGATTTTTCACTTGAGATGAAGGCGGAGAAGGAGGTGGAAAAAGAAGGCTTACGACGAAGAAGGTAGAGGATGTAAACTAGTTATTTATGCTTTTGTATCGCGGTGAAAAAATGAATTAGATAATATTTTCGCACTGTGGTTCAAAGTTTAATTTCCTAGTCTATTTTAGAACTGTGGTTTCATAAATTTCATTGCATTAGTTTTTGCACCGTGATTCAAAATTTAATTTCCTAATCTATTTTTGAACCGCAATTCATAAATTTTATTGCATTAATTTTTGCACCGCGGTTCAATGTTTAATTTCCTAGTTTATTTTTTAACAACGGTTCATAAATTTCATTGCATTAATTTTTACACAACGGTTCAAAGTTTAATTTATCTAACCTATTTTTGAATCACGGTTCATAAATTTCATTGCATTAATTTTTACACTGCGGTTCAATAGTTTAATTTCGTAGTCTAATTGCATCGTAGTTCATAAATTTAATTCGATATTTTTGATCCGCGATACAAAAATGTAGCGTTCCTCAGGTTCATTAAGGGTATCGCAATTATTTCGCCCTCAAAAATATCATTTTCTGGTTGAAAAGAAAAATTAGACTAGAAGGATTATAAATTTTAAAAAGTAAATCCACCCACAATTTTATCTAAACTAGTTTTTTAACCCGTGCGTTAAACGCACAAAAACTAAATCGTATATAAACAAAATAAAGAGGATAAAAAATCTTAAAGGATAAAATAAAAATAATCGGTTTATTAACAATTACACATAAGTATATCACTAATCATTATAGATTCTAAAAAAATTCCTTATACACAATATTTATTATCTTATTAGTTAGTTTTTCATTTTCACTGCATATCAATATTTAGTTTCTTCAAAAAAAAGACATGCGGCTACATGTAATTATTGATTTTGACACTTGTTAATTGTTATTATATATGATACCAATAATGGTGATTGTCTTCTTTAGAACATGAAAGACATGCTTACATCGGATGGAGTTAATGACAATTTTAGGATAAAAACATTTTCTCCAACATTACTTCCTTTAAAAAAAAAATTGTTTCAATAATATGATCCCCAAGATTTATGATGCTTAGTCTTGTTCCATTACACAACTCTGCAGCATGGTCAATGTTTTTCAATAGCATTACTGGAACACAAATTTATGTGTCAATTCATGACCTGACAACCATGAACACTTTATACTATTCAAAAACTCTGAATGTCTTCGAACAAACTTGAATTTTTTCCGCCCTATAAATAAAATCTGAACTCAAATAAGTTCTTCATTTTGAATGATTACTTTCATTAAATTATATTTGTATTTTATGAATAAATAAATTTCTGATAAGAAAATAAACTAAAATAAAAAATAACGAAATTATTTTAGTAACCTTAGTTTAAATTGTTTTTGTTTTATTGACTCCGTAACTATTATTTGTGTTCTATTAAATATTTCTATTTTACTAACATATTTTTGTTTTACTTTTTTATAAGAATTTTTTAAAAAAATTTGTTCCGTAAATTATTTTATTTTACGAACCTCCGTATTAAATTATTTTTGTTTTGTTGATTCTGTAACTTATATTTTTATAGTAGCTTGTTTCATAAATTATTTTTATTTTACTAACATCTTATATTTTTGTTTTCTTGACTCCAGAACTATTAAAAATATTTAAACATAATTAAAAGAGAGAAGATGGTGGTGATGATAGAGAAAATATGGAGAAGACAGGAAAGATAAATAGAAATACAACCAGAAGAGAGAAGATGAGAGAGGGAAAGAGTTGATTGGTAATTCAAAAGTCAAAAATTCAAAAATGTGATTTTAGAGGGAGAAATATACCTTTGTTATTATATATGTATAGATACTAGTCTTTGTGCCCGTGCCTATAGCACGACACAAGTAGGGGAGGATGTCAGCAGTGGAGAAAAAAAATTAAAATATTTATTTGTAATTTTATTTTAAAAAATAGAGGCGATACCTTGTTAGATTTTGAGGATGACAACCAGCTCTGTCCTTTTTTTAACTGCGTAACCTGTTTTATTTAATGAAAAGTGTATTTTATATTTTATACATATTATTAAGAACGTAAAAAATCGGAAGAATTCCAAATTAGTAATTATACATATTATTACTTATTCTTATTTTTTAAAAATAAAATAAAGACAGTTTATCTTTTAGAGTGGTCTTAATAACATAAAAACAGTTTATCTTTTAGAGTGGTCTTAATGGTTATACATATTCTTAGTTAAACCAAAAAATTTCCAAAAAAGATAATACCAATTTTAAAACCCAAACCACCTAAATAAAAACTCAATAAATTGTGTTTTAGACATTTTTAAAAAATGGTTAAACAAAAAAAGATGAATCCACCCTTCTTAACAACATTAAAAATCGGAAGAATGTTTTATACACGCAATTTAAATTATTATTATCACTTCTATTGATTTAAATTGACTATTTTTCAATTTAAAATTTTAGTATTTTTCTTAACTTTGTAAATAATTATTTTTATTCTTAAATAATTATTCTTAAATAGGACAACAATACCAGTTGGAATTATACCGATTTAAAGAGAGGAGGTGGAGAGAACATGTGAGAAGTGGTGTGTAGGGGTTTCTCAACCGCCGTTCAACCGCCCTTCGCACATGTGAAATCTAGACGAAATTGGGACCGTAGGATCTCGGTAAATGAATTGATCTCAACTCCTTATTAGCATTTATCAATTGCACATGTGCAATCCAAGTTGTATTGTAATATAGATAGATTGTTACGTAGACGGACAGATAGGGCTTGGACACATTATATTTGAAACAGACTACTCGGAAGTGATTGTTGATTTCCTCAAGAAATGTACGGTGCGCTCTATATGCGAACTTGGCTTTAGATTTTGCCGTAGGTGACCGAATATTTGATGATCCTTCAACCAATTCAAAAAAAAAAAAAAAAGGTTTCATGTGACAAATCAAACTTTTAAAAATTATAACTTTATCTGTTTGTACCTTAAAAAAATTACACAAAAAAGTTAATTTGTTTTAAAATATGAGACTATTCTTTTTAAACAAACCAAATAGGTAAAAGAGATTAGTTTTTTTTTTTGTATGAAACAGATAAAATACATTTTTCAGCTCCACGGTGTTTGTCCGTCGGCATAATGCAATTATAAAGAGGAGATGAAAATAGGGAGAGGAGAAGATGGATTATTAATAAAGTACAAAGTGAGAAAAATATAACGAAATAGAGTTGCTATTTTAAATTTTAATATAGTCACAAAGTAGCTACATGCGTTAGTGTTTTTACCAATCATAAATTGTTGTTAATGTTCAAAATCATAAAATAGGCAGGTTTACTGTCGAATATTTTAGATATGGGGAATAGCGGATGACCTGTCAACCTCACAGATATTAGGGGGACTCGTTTGATGTGTTTGGGTTTGACTCACTTAGTAAACAAGCTAGTTTTAGAAAAAGCTCATTAACATGGGTCGTTTGATTTTATTTATTAGAATTAATTTTTTTAACCAGTGCGTTAAACGCACGTTAATTAAATTATACATCAAAAAATAAGAAGGATCGATTTATTAGCAATTACACATAAGTATATCACTAATCATTATAGATTCTAAAAAAAATTCTTATACACAACATTAATTATCTTATTAGTTAGTTTTTCATCTTTATTGTATATCAATATCTTCAAACCAAAATAATTTGTTACTCTACAAATTACGACATATACTGTCTATGGCTAAACACTAGTTTTTTTTTCAAAAAGAGGCCTACGTGCAATTATTGATTTTGGCACTTGTTAATTGTCATTGTATATGATACCAGCAATGTAAATTGTTTTTTTCTAGAACTTGAAAGACAATTTAACATCGGATAGAGTTAATGACAATATTGAGATAAAAATAATTTCTCCAACATTGCTTCCTTTCAAAATTTGTGTTTAAACAATATTATCCTCAAAATTTATGATGATTAGTCTTATTCAATTGGACACCCCTGCAGCATAGTCAATGTTTCTTAATAGTATTACTGGAACACTAATTTTAAGTGTCAATTCACGGCCTTACAACCCCGAACACTTTATACTATTCAAAAACTCTATACAATGAATGTCTTCTAACAAACTTGAATTTTTTCCGCCCTGCAAATAAAATCTGAACTCAAATAAGTTCTTCCTTTTAAATGATTACTTTTGTTAAATTATATTTGTATTTTATGAATAAAGAAATTTCTTAGAAGAAAATAAGCTAAAATGAAAATAACGAAATTATTTTTACTGTTAACTATTATTTTTGTTTGTAAATTATTTTGATTTTAATAACTTTCCTTATATTTTTTTTGTTTAATTGATTTCGTAACTATTATTTTGTTTTATTTTTAAGAATTAGTTTTACGGAAAAAATTTGCTCCGTAATTTTGTATTATTATCTTGTCTTGATTTCCTTCCCTTCATTTGTAGCTCAACCTTGGCCTAAAGTTACAAGCTTTGCAAAAGTCCTATTGATATTGTCATGCCATGAGTTATTGCCTTGTGAAGTATATATCTCTTTCGGTTTCATGGCTTATGCTTGGTATCTCATTAAACGTTCAATCCTAGCTAGAGTGATGCTATTTAGTCATGGGCTTGTGCTTCATGTTTTTAAGTAAGTGTTTGAGAAAAGTTTGCTAGCATTGAAATCACATCATACCTTGGTTATGCATTTTTATAATCTTGAGTTTGATTTCTTTCATGGTAATGCATGTGGGATCTTGATTGAGTGTCTTCTTCATTCCATCGTTGTCTCGAGCTTCTCCATAATCCATATCTCTCTTTGCTCGGGACGATCAAAGCTTAAGTTTGAGGGTGTTGATAAGCTTGTAATTTTTCCATTATTTTCATTAATTTTCCGGAATTTTATTAGTTATTTTGAGCTTTGGTTGATAATTAATTGCATTTGAGATTTTATTTTTATGTATTTTGTGTTTCATGTAGGTATCTCAAAGATATTCGAGGTTTTATGGCTCAATATATGCAAATCGATGACATTTCGAGCTTCAATGATAAGTTTGGACACTTGCTGTTAAGTTCCGTTAAGGATTTCAAAGCACAGAAGGCAGCAACAGCCTAACAGAGTTAACGATGGACTAAATTGCAAACTCTGGGGGCAGAGGGTCTTCAGAAGCCTCATTCTGGAAGGAAGGGGTACCGGCGCTCAAGTCAGGAATGCAGGGGTACCGAAGCAATTCCCTGAAAATAGCCCTTCATTAATGTGTTGTCAAGTAGAGAAGCAGCCACGTCACCGTCGCCCACTAATGCCTGACCCGCATGTCCTTCTTCTGGGTCGGATCCGGCCCGCGCCTTCCCTGCCCCATCCGGCCCACCTGCACCCATTTCCTCCAACTTTATCTCTCATCTCCAGCCCATTTCCTTCCTGGGCGACCCGTGTGTCCTCCCCCTTTCCGACCCTGACCCTGCCGCGACCCAAGTCCATTTCCTTACCCCTTTTTACCCCCAAAACTTATGGAAACTCCCTAATCTACCCTTTATGCCCTAGCTGCCTTGGAGAGATTCTGTGAGCTCCATTTTTCGGCAGGTTGGGCTGGAAAAAAGGAGAACAATGCTGGAACAAAGAACTGGGGGGAAGAATCTGGAAGCAAAAAAAGGAGGAAGCAGCCACATTTAAAATTTTCTATCTCCATTTTTCATCTTCTTTCCATTGTTCCTCCATTGTTGCTCAAGTCAAGGCTAGGACTTCAACCATCTCCTTCATTGTAAAGTATTGTGCACTTTAATCTTTATTTTTATTTAATGTTAATATTTTTCATTGAAGATTTGATTTATTTCCTTCGCATTATGAACTAAATTAATTGCCTAGGGTTTTGATATATATTGGCTTGGATGTTGTGATTTAAATTTGGGGTTTTGTTATTAATTGCTATTCATTAATTTTTGGGTATTATGTTGTGCTCTTAATGTTTGTAATGATTTGATCACACATTACATGATTTTAAAAATTGTTTAGTGCATGAAAGTGACTTGATAATTTTGGAAAATACAACATAGTTGTTTTGGGTTGGGTTAATCTAAGTTATTAATCCTCTTTAAAATAGTCAATTGGGGTTTTGTGTTGGAAGCGATTAATTGGATAAATTCATACGTAGCGAAAGCCCGTGAATTTATACCGTTAATTAGCACCGTTATACGAAGCGAAAGCCCTTAACGGTGATTTTTGAATCCCCTACTTCCAAAAATAGAATAGTTTTAGTAGCAACCCCTTATTAAATCACAACGGAAGAGACAATTGAAAATCAAAACCCTAGATCCTCTCTAATTGAAGTCAACCTCAATTTAATATTGTTTTATTTACTTTCTTGTCTTAGCTTAATTAATTAGTTAATTCACTAAAAATCGATCGTCTAAATATAGTTAAAATTGCAACGTGCTTGGTACTCATTAAAAACAACCAAATTGCTTCATCGTGGGTTCGACACTCTACTTATCACTGTATTACTTGTTTGGCCGGGTAATCTTGCCCGTGTTGCGTTCGCGCAACCAACAAAAAGCTTTGAGAAAGGTACCGGCCGATTTAACCTCATTCTTTTGTATCCCATCTTTTATTTTTGTAGTCTTAAATCTTAGGATAAAATTTTGGTCGGTACCTTTTTCAAAATTTCTAACCCCAAAACTCCACCCTTTTTTTTTTCAACCGCAAAAGACAATTTTTTGAAATATTGTTCTGAAAATATTATCGTCTCCTTCAACTAGGGGTGTGTATGGGCCCTAAACCCGCGGGCTTTGGTAAATCCCAGTATGCATCCATTTGGCAGCGAGCTTCAGTTTCTGATGCCCAGTATAGTGCACTTTAAAAAGATGGGCTTTGGTGGGCTTTTGCACGTCCCGGTCATGACGGGCTTATAACTTGAAATCTGTGTTTTGAAAAGAAAAAATGTCTTTCTCTCCAAACATTGCGATCGCCCCTTTATTTTTTGCATCAGCCAATGGTATCACTTAGTTTGCAAAAGTGTAGCATCGCCAATCCAACTATTGATCAGCCATTGTATCTCTATTAGCTCATTCTTGAAAAGTGCTCGATGGAAATTAGTGATGCGTTTGCAGAAAGATCAAGTTTTTGGGGGCCGAGAAAGTGCAGTAGGCTTTACTACAATTGCATGGTCAAACCTTGAACCCAAAAACTTCAATCAGTTTCATCTGGTAGAGTGCCCTTCTTTTCTTTTGTTGCCCGTTTGTGTAATGACTGAACATAATATGAAACAAACTCCTCTTGTCCTAAATTTGAAGACAAAGGAAACTATTTTGTCGGCCAATTATGTTTCAGTACCCTGTGTAGGAAATTATATCAGCGAATAATCCCAAGTTACATACATCTTAGATTGTACATATTAATTCTTCAAGCAGTGCCTATTTTTTTCTATTTATTATATTCTTCACAAATCACATCAGTATGCATGTTATATCAGTGATGTTTCATTTTTCTTTGGCACTTTGATCAGTACAAGTTGTACATATTTTCAAATTATAGTGGGATTTCTCTTTATAAAGTCCATAACATTCCGTAAGAATAGAGAATTGAGTGCTGAGCCCAGCCCAAGCCCATGGGCATGGGCATCCTTGACTTTCAAGCCCAGCACTGTTTAAGATTCAGCTGGCACGAGTATTGTGGGCCGGGCATTTGCGGCCATCATGGGCCGATGGGCAGCTTTGCTCACCCGGTCACCCCTACCTTCAACAGTTTCGACAAATACATTGGATTCGAAAGCAATCATTGTTCCGTAACGAAACGGGGATAGAAACTGTAATGATTTGTGTTGAGTTGGAATTTTTTAGTAGAGACAAAAGTGAAGGAGGAGGAAGAAGAAGACTTACGACGAAGGAGGACGTGGTCTGGTTCTTTATGATTTTATATAGCGGTCCAAAAATATCAGATTAATGTATCGCGTTATAAACATTGATGTATTGCGGTTCAAGCATTGATGTATCGTGGTGCAAAATTAATGTAATAAAATTGATGCATCGCGGTTCAATAATCAATACGCCCAATTAAACTGATGTCCCGCGATTCAAACATTGATATATCACGGTACAAAAATAGACTAGACAATTAGATTACTTTTCAATAAATAAAGATTCAAATGAAAGCAACAAAGCCGAGTTCACAGGATCAATCCTGTCCATCCAATCATATTACGATTTCAATCTTCATTATCTGCCTAAGTTAAAAATAGAGATGTCCAGGCCCAAGCTATAAATACATCAATGGAATGTTTGGGGAAGCCTGTATCAAGTGATTATCATGAAGTTCAATATATGGGTTTAAGATTAATAATTTACATATTCCTTTTGAAAGAATATTTCTCTCCATAGTCCATATGCGGAGTGGTTAACAATTTCTCAAACTTCCTTCTTAGTTTGTTAATCATGTTGTTTTCGTGTTTGATTATCGCCATATAATTATAATTCCTCTATATATGTTGTTTTTGTCTTTGATCTTCTCTTTTCATTCAACTAACATGATATGGCATGATCATGTGTTCTAAAATGGTTCTCTTATCAAACTCTTCCTTTATAAAACACTTTTATTTTTATTTATTTTGACTGTTTAATTAGATTTATATATCAAATGCACTAGAGAAGGATGATTTTATCTCAATTGAACTAATTTAGATCAATATAAGTCAGCTAGACTGTTAGGTGAGATAGGTGTCTAACACCTTCTCATCTCATAACCTAACCACCAACTCAATGGAATATGATTTTCTTGTATCTTCCTTATAATTAAACAAAGGTGCGGACTCGAATAATTATATATTAGTCTTTGTGCTCGTGCCCTTGGCACGGCGCACGTAGGGGAGGATGTCAATATTTTGGAGAGTGTCAATATTTAAATAAATCAATATATGTTTTAATCATGTTTCAAAAAGAGTAAAATAACAAATTGAAAATGAAGACATATCGGTAATCAACTAAAATAATATGAACATTCAACAGTGGATAAAAAAATTAAAACTTTCTTTTGTAATTTTTGTTTTAAGGAAACATGGGCGGTACTTTGGTAGATTTTATTAATAGAAATAAAATTACAAATTTGACGGGGACAATCAATCTTGCCTTTATAACAGGGATGACGGAGGAGCCTGACCTCGAAAATGAAATACTAACAATAAATAATAACAATATAAAAAATCGGAAGAATTCCCAATTAGTGGTTATACATATTATTACTTATTCTATTTCTAAAAAATTAAAATAAAAACAATTTTTCTTTTGCCAAAAGAGAAAAAGGGCGACTCACTAAATGAATATAAAAGGTATAGCTTCTATGTACTTTGTACACTTCGGCTGGACATGCGACTCTATATACAACATCAGACAATACTTAGGAATCCATCTATTTATTATTAGATAAAGTTTGTTACCAACAGAAGACTTTATAGCAGTAGATCATGCATGTGAGTAATGGATTGATATAAATCAACTTCAGTCCCTATACTACTAATATGGGGAACTGTTTATACCCCTAAATCATCATATTAAATCAATGCTAGTATGGATTGTCATTCGCTTGCATTTATTGAAAATAAACCATAACACTGATGTACTGATCAAATTCAGGCATAAACTCGGCGTTGATGGAGAGAGAAAGATTAAAACTCAACCCAAAGCTAAAATCTGATTTCAAAAACCCCAAACCAACCCAAACCCACCAACTAAAACGGCACACACAAAATGGAAGTCATTCGGTGGAACCACATCAACAATCTTGACCCATTCATAGACCCTTTCGATTTCTGCCGTGGTAATGGGTCAACGGTGGACGATCCAGGTACAACAACTCAAACAAAGTTGCACTAATTCTCTCATTGAGCGTCATTGCCGATTATCCAATTTCTCGATTATAAACGTCAAATCGAGATCTTCAAAAACCAATCATTCAAAAAGCAATAAGAAAAACCAAAAATAAAAATCCCAAACCCAAACGAAAGTACACGGAGAGGGATCAACTGAAATATACTGATCTTATGATACCGTGCCTATGGTACAGGTACATATTACACACACACACACACACACACACACACACACACACACACACACACACACATATATATATATATATATATATATATATATATATATATATATATATATATATATATTGTTCAGACAAAAAGGATTCCTGCCACGTCAATATGAAAACCATAAAATACTCATTTATTCCGTTAACAATCATTTATTTTGAGAAATACATGAAAATTTTCATAAATATAATTTATATATTTTAATTCAAAATATAAGAAAAGTCAACAACAATCCTTGGGTCACAAATAGCACAACTGTAAAGGGACCCTGCCTTGAAATCGTTGGTATGAACCCTTTGTAAAGAGCCATGGGCCCCTCGCGCTTGACAGTTTTCAGGGCACAATCCAGTGCACCCTTGTACGGTGGTTCCACCCTTACCTCCACCTTCATGTACATTACCTTTGACAGTTTTCAGGGCACAGTCACAGACATTTTACTATTGATTCCTCTGTCGGCGTCGGTGATGCTTTACTGATCGTTGTCTTTAACAGACATTTTCTTGCCGCCGGAGATTGAGAGATAGAGTGATGGCGAGGTGGAAGCAAGGATGAATTAGAGGAAGAGAGAGAAAGAGATAGATAGAGATAAATTAGAGGAAGAATTAGAGGAAGAGAGAGAAAGAGATAGAGAGAGATAAAAGAGGGATGGATATGAATTAGAGTATGTGATTATAACAATGTTTGCTGTGATGAATCGTGCAAGCACTGGAGCACATAGAAATAGGAAGAATAATCGTGGGGTAGTTTACGCGGAGAAAATAATTGAGGTTAAAAAAACCGTGTAAAAAACGGTTATAGATAAAAACGGTTGTAGATAAATTAAATCCTGACCAGTGATTATGTTGATAAAAATCAATCCTGACCGGTAAATAGCTTTTGATATGAGTTAATCCTGGCCGGTGAATAGATTTAGTAAAACTAAATTTTGGCCGGTAAATAGCTTTTGATAACCGACTGATCTCTTTTATATAATAGATTGTTAAAGTTCATAATTGGAAAACTAATCGTTCTTGACAACAATTAATGGAGATTTTCACCAATATAAAAAGGAATAAATCACCTTTTGGTTGCGAATTATGGAAAGCTTTTGAAAAGGAGATGAACACACTCGAACTAAAGTTTAATGTCAAATGAGAAAAAACTTAACGACAAGCCATTTGCGTGCGTTCAAACTCGACTCAGTTGATACCTTAGGCTAGTTTGAACTTGAAAGCATTTGAGTCGAGCTCGAGTCTTTCCAGTTCGTTATAACCCTATCAACACATGTTCCCCTCCCCCCCTCCACTTCGATATAGATCACGATTCACGAATCAAGATCAAGTTCTTTGCACAACCAAATTTTACATCCAAAATCAGATTTCTTTTTACAAGGATACATATGTATGTATCGTGATTTCTAATACTATTATATATATTCAATCGTGTTAATGTCTTATAGCAGAGTTAACGAAGGATCTTTCCTCCCTTTGATTTGAATCATGCTAGTTAATGAAAAATTAAAAAAAAAATCAAAGTCAAATCAAATTTGATTTGTATCAATATATGATATAAATCAAAATCAAATCATACAACCACTTTTTGATTTTTATCCTCTTTTTAGCATTTTAGCAACTCAAAAAATGTTTTTATTTTTTTATAAAAAAAAGAGTATGCATTTTTATTTATAAATAGAAACTTGGTTGGTTTTATTTGGACACCAAACCGATTTTCAAGATAAAAATGGTGGAGTATTTAAAAGTATTGGAGTTTGTGTCACTATTGGAACAAATTTTTTTTTTTTGAATCAAATGAGTATCAAATTGATAAATTTATTGGTTTTTAATGGGTTGTGTTTGATTTTGTATTTGATTTGGGTGTATTGTTGTTCTTACTCTTATGGTGTTGTTTGGTAACCAAGATTAAGACAAAATATGATTAATAAGAGCAAGTACAATGGATACCAAAAATCAAACACTGTCCATTAAAAACCAATAAAATAATTCATTAGATACTCATTTGATTCAACCTAAAAACATTCACAATGGTGGCATAAAATCCAACACATTTTTACATACCTAGCCATCTTTATCTCCAAAACCAAATAAACTTCAAATTTTGTAAAAAAATCATTTGGTATCCAAATGAGACATCAAGTCTCTATTTATAGATAAAAATGTGTACTGTTTTTTTATAAATAAAAATTAATATTTTTTGAATACCAAAACCCCTTAAACCGGAGATAAATAACAAACCCAACCAACCGGCCATGGCTTGACACGTGGAAAGCAAACTGTCAGCCCTTGTTGGCCGCTTTAATTTTTTTTTAAATTTTCGTCCATCAAAACGACACCGTTTTGGTGGGTTAAGGCTCAAAACGTTGTCGTGTCATGAGGGACTGTTTTGAAGATTGGTTGAAATTTCGGGTTTTTCGTGATTTTTTTTTCCAAAATCAAATGATGATTTAGTTTTAGATGTTTTTTTTAAAATCACTGTTGAAACCCAAGTTTTGGTTAACATTTGGTTATAAACCCCCGTTGAGCTTACTCTAAGTAAAGTTGTCTGATATTTGATACAAAATAATTGGTCGGGACTAATAGCACAAGTTATTCGGATATAAAATCATTATCCACTCACTATTAATACCAAGGAAGAGGGTGGTATTATTAGCACCCTCACTAAAAAAATAAAACTAACTTTTTTATATCAAAACTACCCTCAATATACAAATGAATATTAATAGCGAGGACACTAATAGTTCCGAGTTTAATAATAACTAGTTTTTTAACCCGTGCGTTAAACGTACGTCAACAAAATCGTACATAAACAAAATAAGGAGGATTGGTTTATTAACAATTACACATAAGTATATCACTAATCATTATAGATTCTAAAAAATGTTTTTATACACAACACTTGTTGTCTTATTAGTTGGTTTTTCATCTTTGATGCATATCAATATCTTCAAACCAAAATAATTTGCTACTCTAGAAACTACGACATATAACTAACTGTCTATGGCTAAATACTGGTTTTTTCTTCTTCTAAAAGAGACCTACGTGCAATTATTGACTTTGAAACTTGTTAATTGTCATTGCATATGATATCCGCAATGTAAATTGTCTTCTCTGGAACATTGCTTCATTTCAAAAATTTTGAAGGCTTATGACATATAATTTATCAGAAGTTAATTTTAAAACGTTTGATTTCACTTATAATAAGATAAGTCATAAGTCATATACAAACCACTTAAAACACCTGTAATATCATAAGTTGTAAGTACTAAATCTTGTGCTTATTTCTATTTTTCAAAAATAAAATATGTCGATCCTCTTCTTCATTAAAATTTTATATATTCTAATATTATCATTCTTAATAATAGTAATAATAACAATAATAACAAAAAGTAATAATAATAATTAAAGTAACAATAATAATGAGTAATAATAATTATTATAATAAAGTAATAATAATAATAAAAGATAATAAGAATAAAAGTAATAATAAAATAAATAATAATGATAATAATTAATAATAATAATAATAATAATAATAATAATAATAATAATGTAAATCACACTTTGTGATGAGACTCTTTTAGTCTTTATAATTGAATTCAACACTTTTCAACTTACTAATCAAACACACACACACACACACACTAACTTATGAAAACTAATCATCACTATTAAAAAGCTAAATCCAAACAAACACTAATTATTAGTTATCAGTCATAAATTATAAACAATAAGCAATCAGTTATAAGTAGAGGTGGCAAATGAGCGGGTATGGACGGACGTGTGCGGACCTAAATGGGCGGTGGACTTAAATGGGCGGGCAAGTAAGTGTCCATTTAATAATATGGGCATATATGGATGGGCATTAAATGGGCATGGGCGCCCATTTACTCATTAACATGCACTTATCAAATAAATAAAAAAATTACAAAAAAATAATTTTCTTTTACACAAAATTATCAAAAGTTACAAATAATATATATATATATATATATATATATGTGTGTGTGTGTGTGTGTGTGTGTGTGTGTGTGTGTGTGTGTGTTTGTTCATCTCTTGTGTCAATTATGTATTTTTGTTGTTGTAACCCTCAATTCAATCTTCTATTTTATGGTTCGATTTTTTATTTCACTGAAGCCCAATAGACAAACACACACTATGAATCCATTTATAGTGTAACAGAGACGGATATTTACAGAGTCATAGAAATTGAGCAATTTGGGAGTGATGTTGGGTTTCATTTAAAGGTACAGAGTCATAGAATGACATTCCATGCTTTGCTTTGCAATTTGGGGGTGGGGGTGACGGTTGGAAGGATGAGTGTACAATATATATATATATATATATATATATATATATATATATATATATATATATATATATAACACTTTGCTTTGCAATTGGGGGGGGCGCTTGGGGGATGGGGGTTGGAAGGGTGTGTACAGTATAGATATATTAATTATGTTAAACGTCATTATTAATTTTAAGTATTTTATAATTATGTATGTAATTGATAAAACAAAATTAGAAGAACAAGAGAATGAGTTTTAGGGGGGGGGCGCTTGGAGGGGGTGGGGTTTGGAAGGATGAGTGTACAATATAAATATATTAATTATGTTAAATGTCATTATTAATCTTAAGTATTTTATAATTATGTATGTAATTGATAAAACAAAAGTAGAAGAGTAAAAGAATGAGTTTTTTTTTTTTTGGGCGGGGTGCTTGGAGGGGGTGGGGGTTGGAAGGGTGGGTGTATAATTGAAATATATTAATTATGTTAAATGTCATTATTAATCTTAAGTATTTTATAATTATGTATGTAATTGATAAAATAAAAGTAGAAGAACAATCGAATGAGTTTTAGTGTGGATGCCCAAGTGAGCGCCCATTTAGTCTATCATAATTAATGTGCTCAAGTGGGCATGCCCATTTGTGCCCACTTAACATTTTAGGTATGCTCATACCCATTATTTATTGGGAGGTCTGGGCGAGCAAATGGTCGCGGACAAAAATTGTCACCTCTAGTTATAAGTAATGATTCATCAAAATATATCAATAAGCAAAATCAAACATATCCTAAACAAATGTGTCTGAGCAAACCTTATAACAACTTATAACAAATGGAACATTTTCCAGAGCTAACGAGCTTTGCTCATTAAATTTTTGAGTTTTCACAAATACTGTAGTCCTAAGAATTTATACTTCTTTGAATAAATTCTAATAAAATATATTTATATTTGCTCAAAATAATACTAGAAGAAATGTTTGACTTGAAAAAGTAATGTTATAAGTATTTTATGATTTTCATAGAAATGTGATATGTCAAGTACAGAATCTTGCTCGCGAGCTGGAGACACGTGCCCCGGGAACAAGAGATATCACACAAGTTCACCCATACATAGAGTTGGAAAAAAAAAACCCAAGTCGAACTTCAGGTATTAATGATCCAAAAAACAACGGATCTTTTGGCCCAACCCCATGGATTCACTGGGCTCAAATAAAAAAAAGTCTAAGCTTTTCCGGGTCGACCCAGCCCATCCAAATTTTTTAAAAAAAATACATTTTTAGTATATTTAATACAAAATTACATATACATAGTTAATAGTCATTATTTCTTATAATTTATATCCAATTTTAGTTATTGTTTTTTATTTTATTTCATAATAAAAAGACTTTCCTTTCTCTTTACATGTAAAAAAAACTTGAGATTCTAATGTTGTTAATCTTGATGAGTGAAACTTGAGTCTTACTGTAACTCTGCTAGACTGCTAGTTTTTTTTTTTTTTCATTTAAAGATTGTATGTCAAGTAGTCAATACTGAATTGACATTATATGATTGTGTGCTATTGCATTAACATTTTCTAATCTTTTAGTTAACAATTAAAAAACTTATAAGTCGTAAACATGATTTTATATTTTTATTGATGATGCAGTGTTTCTTTTACTGAATTATTATATTTTTTCGGGTGCTACATACATTAAGCTTTTCATCACATGTTTTTGGACTTTGAATTGTAAATTTTATAACTTTATGGTTAATTTTATTTCGGGTCGGACTGACCCATTGACCCATGGGCCTATGACAAACTAGGTCGGATCGGTCAGCCCATTGCCGATTCTACACACACACCACATGTCTCTTCAAGCCTAAAATGATAATTCTCCAACCCTGTCTACATTTGTAAATAGGAGAGCGGAATAATTCTTCGAGCATAAGAGCATCACCATTAGTATGATTTTATTCTCTTCTTACTTAAGAAGAAGACAAGAAACCAATGTAGGTTTTCTTCTTGGAGATCCAATTAGAAGAGAGAGAGAGAGAGAAAGAGAGAGAAATCTCTTCTTAAATAAGAAGAAAACAAAGGAAAAAGAAGGACAGGGTGAAGGAGGCGGTGTGGTGCACGGCTCATCCAAAGCGAGCGCATGCACCACACGCGCTGGGAGGGGCGTGGGAAGGCTGATGACGTGGGTCCTACATTCTAATTTAACCGGTTTTAATTTTATTTATTTATTTATATTTATTTTAAGTAAGTAGTGTGTGACTGTTGGGGGGAAATGAAATTTTTTTATAAAAAAAGTTTACCATTGGAATGAAAGTTTTTTTTCCCTATAAATATAGATTATTTATTAATAAAATTATAAATTATGTAATTTATGAGTAATTTATTATTTATAAATTAGTTAATTTCTTTATTTATTAATTCATTTATTTATATAAAATATTTAAATATGAAATATATTAAATAAAATTAAATAAAATTATTTGTTAGAGAAGTATAAAAATATGATTGGAGTGTAAAATTAATGAGGTGGTAGTGAGATCCAACAAAGAAGACGTGTTAATGAGATTATGAATGAGAAGATAATTATTAAATAAAATATAAAGAAAAATGTCTATGTGATAGTGGGACTCAGTTAAAAAGATGTGTTATAAGAAGAAGATGAATGTAGATACTCGAACACAATTGCAATCATTGAATGTGGGACACGTGGTGAGTAGAAGTCGGTTGCATTAATAGCCCACATTTCAGGATGTACCCAAGTGTCACCCGCACGTAGGCTGATCGTGCTCAATTGTCACATGCAGTTACCCAACAGTTATATTCTAAAAGCATCCCCATTGTTCCCTTCTTGCCATTCTTCCAACTAAGAAGGTAAAATTTATCCATCATTGTGCATCTTCCTAAGTGCCACTTAGGAGAGAGAAAAAGTTTTCTTCCTAAATAGGAAGAAGACTTGGGGAGGAGAGGGAGAGAGGGGGCGGCTGTAGCCTATCCACTTTTTGGTGTGTGTGTGTGGGGGGGGGGGAAGGGATTTGTATTTATTATGTGGGATAATGTTAAATTTAATATTTTTTTGTGTAAAAAGATGTATAAGAAGATTATACAATTGAAAGATATATTCTTAAGTGTGTAAGAAGATAAAAATGTGTAGGTGACAGTGAGACCTAGCTAAAAAGATGTATAAAAAGATTTATATAATAAGGATGCTCTAAAGCTATATAAACCTATTTCTAGTAGGGGTGTGCAAACTATCGTAAGGCTGCAAAGCCCATAATGTGCAGTAAAGTGTCCATCTCTTTAAAGTGAGGGATGCTGGGCTCGGGCAAGATTGGGCTCTTATTTTTTAATGCCATCTATTTACAATACTTATTTTTTAATAATTATATATAATATATAAATATAATACTACTACTTGTGTCTACTTTACTTAACTATTTACTTAAAGAAATAAAAAGTTAAAAACTTTAGTTCACTTCACAGTACTTCATTAGTTCATTAGTTAAAAAGTTTAAAACCCTACTACTTTAATATAATATAATATAATATATATATATATATATATATATATATATATATTCACTAGTTCACTAATCACTTCGTCTGATAAGTACTTCGGTGTACAATGTTATTGTTCATCAATTCTTTAGTTCTTTCCTTTTCTCCAAACCTCCAGGGAAGACGGCACAAGGTTTGATAGGTATAAAATATCAAAACATATAATTTCAATCCATAAGCCCATCAAAGCCCGTGCCCATGTAATTGTCAAAGCCCATGAAAGCCCATCAATTTTATGCCATGAAGCCCACTATCTTGGGCATTGAGAAGCCCATGGCTAGAATAGGCTATGCCAAAGCCCGTGTGTTTAGAGCCCATGCACACCCCTAATTTCTAGTTCAAAGGTACACACTCTCTTTTCTTACCAAAACTCTGCCAAAATATTTGGTTCACAAAGTAGAACTTATTATTACGTTTTGTTCTAAAAATCAACCTAAGCGTCATTCAATTTGGCAAATTGTCTAGGCGCCACCCAATTTAGTAAATCAGCTAGGCACCCACCTAGGTGCTCTAGGCGGTTTAGTGATGTGTGCAAAACGCAGCTCGAATAAGAATACCTAACTGTATCAAGTAATAAAGTACACATAAGTACGAGTTATCGATCTCATAGAGAATGCATGTAATTCTCACTCTAACTAAATATCAAAATTAGGCAAACTAATTATATTTGAGCTAAAAGAAAATGAATTAAAAACTAAATTATAAACAACTAAGGAAAACAATTAAATCTACATTAATACGGAAGTGGTTTAGCAACAACAAATCAATATTAAAAAGATAAGAGTGTAATATTTCTAGTCTAGCTGGTGTTTAATTTAATCATTTTTTGAACTTTTCTTTAATTCAAATCTTGGTAGTCACGCGCACTATATTATTCACTACAGGCTATCACATCTTATAGCAAATCTAGCTACAACTCATATTTACGGGCTTTTGCATCTTATAACAAATGTGAAAATAGTCTCATGCCAAAACAAATACCCAACGACTATTTACGCACGATCTCCTTTCGGTTTCACGTCACACAAACAATTATTGTGATTTCGAAATTAATAGGACGGACTCTTACATCTTATCATATAATTCTAGTTATCATCTAATGGTTGGTTAAGCCATCAAAATCATTAAGAATACATAATAATAACTAAGCACATGAGTAATATTTCGCAAAAAGATATTCTTTCTATTTTTTTACAAATCGTGTCGGTAGTCGAGAACACAAAAATTTGTTAACTACGGGGTCTCGCATGTTATAACAAGTCTAATCTCTCCAACCTTCTGAATGACTAAGGTGGATTGATCGCGTGCAAAACAAGTCTCAAAATGACTATCGGTGTGTATAACAAAAACACCAACAATTAAATTGATTAGTTCGAAACGTAAAGGTAGCTCTCGCAGATCGTAAATATTTATAAAATTATTTAATTAATAGTCAATCAATTAAAAACATTAAGTTCACAAAATAATAAACAAATATGAATATGTACTAAATAAAGAGAGAGATTAAATTAAATCACTATATTTGACATATAAAAATATTCGTATTCCATAAATAAATTAAACACACAAACCAACTCCACAATTTACAAGATAATCAAGCCTGAAAATCATAACAACTTTCATAAGATAGAGATATAGACAATTAAACCGAACAAAATGCAAATCCGATGTTGAAATCACTTACAATTGTTTCCTTACCTCTTAATTTATTGCTCCAAAACCATCATTGGTGAACCATTTTTGGAGGAGAGGAAAAAAGTTGTGGTTGCTTTCCCTAAATGGGGCCAACAGCCCGTATGGAGGTGATATCTTCGAAATGAGGGTTGATTTGGGGTATTTAAACGAAGGCAATTGAGAGGAGGGCTGCCAGGGGCATATTCGGGAAAGGACGGGAATTCTGGAGCTAAAAATGGAAAGGACATGGCGTTTTGAAGTCTCGGTACGGCTTGGGTGAGTGGGTGCTCCAGGTGGGTGAGGATGGGTTACCCAGGTGAAAATGGGGTAGAGATGTGAGGGTAATTGGGCGGATGGGAAAGGAAAAGGGCCGGCTGGATCAAGAATGATCCGGATCCAGACAAGAGGACGCGGGCCGCGCGCTTTGGATGATGCGGTGACGTGGCTTCCCAGGAGATTGACAACACATTAATGGAGCAAGTTCTGGAAATGCGCCGGCCTCCCTCTGACTTTATAAAGTTAACCCTAGTGCCCCTATGGATTCTAAGATGAGCGACTTGAGTCCTTCCTCCTCCAGGTATATCATTTAAGTCCTCCGTTAGCCAATATAGTGTCCGTTAGCTCAGTTAGCCTCCGTTAGCGCTGATTTGCCTTGGAACTCTTAACGGATTTTGACCGAATGATTTGTAACTCAACTTTGCAACCCATAATTGTCTCAAACTTCATGCTAAACACCAGAATGCTTGATTAAATAGTAGAAACCTACATTTAAGCACAAAAACATAAATAATAATATTTCTCAATGCATAATTAACTTAAAATAGTACAAAATAAAAGGAAATTTAAGGAA
This sequence comes from Codonopsis lanceolata, assembly GCA_013146195.2. Classification (NCBI taxonomy): domain Eukaryota; kingdom Viridiplantae; phylum Streptophyta; class Magnoliopsida; order Asterales; family Campanulaceae; genus Codonopsis; species Codonopsis lanceolata. The sequence continues at coordinate 95,420,260 of CM028379.1, forward strand.
AAATTCGTGAAAATCTTGGACTCATCATCTAGGCGATCGCCTAGGCGCTCTAGGCGGTCTTGGCACCCTAGGCAGCTAGTTGCTGATTTTGCATATTTTTAATTTTTTTTTTAATTTTGACCCAAAATAATGCCATTTTAGTTTTTAATAATAATAATAATAATAATAATAATAATAAATATCAATTTCAAATTATTAAATTATTTTTATAAATTTGTAATTTGTTAACCAACATGTGAACAATTGAGATATTAACCATTTTTGTAATATTATGAGCTTTAGAATGATAATAAATTTTACTTTTAAAATTTAATATTATAATCTAATAATTATTTTTAATTATTAGATGATATTTACTATTAATATATTTAAAAATTAATGATTAATAATTAGGTTATATTAAAAAAATATTATAAATTATATATTATGTCTTACTTCTAGTTTCCGTCTAGATGAACTATGCACTAGACGCCTAGCTACCGTTTAATGATTTTTAAAACATTAGGTTGTAGTGCATTTGTTGACCAACTCCAACATTCACTTAGTGTTTGTTGACCTTTCTCAGGTTTGATCTCAACTTCTCAAGTACACAAACCAAGATATCTTATGATTCAAGCCTATCAGCTCATTACACATTTTTTTTGCATTATTATCAAAAACTTTATTTTATTATAGATTTATATCTTAACTTACTTACAAGTTGAGCCAAACTTTATCAGACATATCTTTGCTCAAATGTGATTTATTTAAATAACGAGTATAAAAATTGATGTGGCAAAATCACAGCTTGGGCCATCCGTTTGTTGGGTAGGATATCTGGGCTTGAATCTCTTTCCTTAGAACCTGTTTAAGAACACAAAAAACCTGAGTGGATGTGCAAAGCAGGGCCTCGCGAAACCCCTCCGGCGTGAAAGTAAGTATCGTGTGTAGGTCTGAAAGCAATTTGACATAGTGTCACGGCTCAAGAAAGTGTGCGTACCTTGTTTATGGCTTATGGGGAGGTATTTATAGGCCCCCAATGTGATTGAATCCGTCTAGAATTCAGTTTCCTTAAATACCCAATCAATCAAGGAGAGAATCCCTTGATTTTAGGAATGATTGGCGGTTGGCCGCGTAGATGTAGGAGCAGATATGGTAAGTGCTCTGTTCAAACAAGGAAACCTTTGACTTGTCTTGAGGAGCAAGCCTCCAGTGTTTCCTGCTCGATAGGTACCCAGACGAGCAAGGCTCTGCCCGGGTGCTTGATGTGCAATGCTCTGAAGTTAATGTAGATCCAAGGGGTGGCCCCTGGTCGGGCAGGCGGGGCCAATGTTCGACCAGGTTTAGACGAGATGAATCTGATTCCTCTACTGGGTGTGAGTGTGGTGCCCGGGCAGGTTTGGATGGGAGCTGCACTGCCAGTTGCTCAATACTTCCATTATTTTGCCCGCTAGTCCGACGGGCCCCACATTGATTACGCTCGTGACTGGCACGTGATGGTAGCTCGTGCGACCCGACTTGGGCCGGGCATATCAGTGGCCCTTAGCTCCTTGTTTGGCGAGCATTCATTCCCGGAGCAGGGAACGTTCATGCTGGAGGATACTCGCACGGGCTTCAACACTTGTGAATTTTCAGAAAATAGCAAAGGCCTTGGGGGTCATGTTTGTAGAAGGCACTGGAAATAGTGGAATACACCTGGAGCGTGCCAAGGAAGCTTTGTCTTGAGAGTTCGGTGGGGCGAGTAGGTGAAGAGGCGCGTGAGCCGTCAGGAGTTGGTGTGATGTGATTTGGCACGGAGCACGAAGCGTTGCATTTACTGCGGTGTGCCTTGATTATCGTGAGCCGTCTGGTTAGTGCCGTTTCGGCGTCCCTTTTCCCCCCAAAACTCGAAGAGTCTGCCTATAAAAAGCCAATCTCCTCCTTCCTTAAGGCTTTTACGAACCCTAAGATTTTCAGAGAGAGAATTTTTCAAGCTCCCTGGTGCTTCTGCTGCTGTGCTATCCTTCGTTTCCAGATTCAGGTGACCTTGCACAACAAACCCCACCGTCCATCTTCTTCCGGTGTCTCAAGCTTTGCGTTGGAAAGGTTTTCCCCCTTTGGCTGCTCATAGAAGACGCTCCTCACCAGGACTAACGGTAAGTTTTTGACCCTCTTCCTCTTATTCTGCTCTTGGTTTTTAGTGAGAGTTTTCTGGCTATTTTGCTTCATCTTCATATGCTTCTGTTAGGGTTTATGAGAGTAGAACCGCCCTTAGGTAGAGATCGAGGAAAAGACCATATGGTCTTGCTCGCTAGGCGGGCATGGCCCCTTTGGTGCACCTAGACTTAGGAGTTCTTTCCCATTTTTACTTTGCCGATTACCTGGGCAGAAGATTGATACTCTTTCCTCGATCTCTTTGTAGATGTCAGATATCTCAGAGAATGACCGCGAGGCTTTTAGCTACGGCGGAAAGGACGATTCTCTGAGCCGCGAGAAGACTTCCCGAGCTAACTACGAGTCGAATGAGGGAGTAAGATCCGTGGCCGGCCCAACTGTTCTCAGGCGTGTGTCTGCCCCGGTGGTTGACTTAGTTGGCTCCTCTAGCGAGGAAGATTCTGGAGAGGAGAGTGTGACCGGTGGCTTGGTTGACGGGCAGGGCATCGAACAGCAAGGAGCCAATGTTGATCGTTTGGCCGAGCATGGCGAGGCGGCTGGAGAGGCCTCAGAGGCCTCAGATGCAGATAATGTGCCCCTTGCTCGACGCTTAAATAAAACTGGACGCACTCAAGTGGAAGCCACACTTGAGGATGATGCAGACGACCGGGACAACGTTCCCCTTGCTCGATGCTTTAAAATGGTCGGCGGCTCTCAAGTGGGGTCCCTCTTGAAGAGATTGTAGAAGAAAAGGAGTAGGAAGAAGAGGAGTAGCCTGACTGGTATGTAAACGCGGATGAGAGCCGGTATGCCGCTCATTGGGCCACACTGGATACGGCGGACAAGGTGACTGCGTGGCTCACCTCTCTCGGCATCGATTCTGCCTACTATCGGGCAAACAAGATAGACGTGCCCACTGGTGTCAAGCTCTCCCGCGAGCAGGGAAACGAGCTTCTATTCTTCGCAGACTTTTTGCTCGAGATGAAGGCCGTGCCATGTGACATGATGCAAAATACTGTTCGAGCCATCACAGCCTTCACGGTGGCGAGCCGACTGCTTGGGTTCGAACCAGATATGTATTTGCTTCGCAAGTTATTCATTTTGCCCCAAGCACCGGCGGGAGAATTGAAGTGAGGGCCAACTCTAACTTCTTGAGGCTGCTGTCCGATGTCCCTGGGAAGGTAGAGTCTTGGGACAGGAGAGTCCTATTTATCGAGTCTCGGGTCGACTGGCCATTCACGCCCACAACGACCAGCGAAATCAAGATTCCCAAGGCTTCCAAGCAAGATTTCAGCTCGGGGGAGATTGCCCGGCTAGCGGCGCTGAAGGCTGCCGTTGGGGTCATCGAAGAGAACGAGAAGCGCGTCGACCAGCAATTTCTGCTTGACTGGAAAGAGTTGGTCTGTAATCCGCGCTACCTGTGCTTGGCTGGAGTGATGCGGGTAGAGATCCCCGAGGTGGAGCCCCTTTTGATTCACGTTATCGAAAGCCCCCATCCATACTAGGGTGATTGCCATGGGAAAATGTTTAAGCGCGAATGCGTTGAATGCCAACGGCTAGGCCTGGGTGCAGACCGCCGGCCAGTTTACGAAGACCGGGATGGTTGTCTGCTAACTATGCACATGCTCCCTCCTTTATTTCAATCATCCTTTTCCTGTGATAATGTTGACTCTGTTTTACTTTTTCTTGTTTTAGGGATGAAGAACATGGCTGTGCTGAAGATGAGGAAAAAGCAGGCTGACCAGCGGGCAGCCGACTTAAAGGCTAACGAGCCGGTAGCCGTGCCTAAGGTGCCTTTCTGCCCGCCTGCGAAGAAAACCCAAGAGAGGGCCCCGGGCAAGGTTTCTAGCCCAGCGAAGAAAACAACGATGCCCAAAGTCATCGCTCCAACGCTGAAAGAGGCCGTTGTGGGTGTTACTGATAATGCTACCGAGCCACCAGCTACCAACACCTCCGTGGTGCCCCCCTGCCAAGGATGCCAAGGCAAAGGGGAAACGGAAGAAAAGTCTTTCTCCTCCTCCTGCTCGGGATGTTCGCCGTCGGGGCTCGAGTCCTGACCCCGTTTTTACTGCCCCTATTCAAATTGGGGAAGCTACTTGGAGGCGATCCGGCTTTGTGATGCCCTCCACCACCAGCGCTGCCCGGGCGCTGGTGAAAGAGATATCTAGGGATGCCCCTCTACTAGGATGCCTGGTGGGCAAAGGCATTATTGAGAGGGCTATGCACGATGGCCTTGCCGGAGATCGAGATACCGCTGGCCACGTCCTGGTCGGGAACGTGGGGCTCTGCTTGAGCGAGGTAAAGTATTTGCCTGTAGTTTGTCTTTCTTTTTCTTCTTTATTTCCCGTTTTGACTATCTGTCCTCTGCTCGCAGATCGCTTCCACATGTACCAATCTTTACGATCGGTATACTGAAGAAAAGGAAGCTCGCAAGAAGGTGGAGGCCGACCATAAGGCTCGCGAGAGCTTGGTGAAGGAAAAGGTCGAGCAGGTGGCCCTTCTGGCCGACCAACTGGAAACCAGCAATGTCGCTGCCAAGAAAAAGGAGGCCGAGCTACTCGAGCGAAACCTGCAGCTGGTTGCCAAGAACAACACTCTGGCTGCTAAGAAAATGGAGTTGGTTGGCCAAGTGAAGAAAAACCAAGCCGACCTGGAGAGGGGGAAGACCGCTCTGGCCACGGTCACTAAGCAGAGGGAGAACCTGCAGGTGGAGCGAAATTCTCTTAAAATGCAAGCCATTAAGGACGGGAAGCATGTGGTGGAGCTGCTCTAAAAGCTGAAGAAAGCTGAGGAGTCCGCGGTGGAGAACTACAAGAAATCCCAGGCCTTCGAGGATGCCGTGGAAGCAGCCATCGTACCTTACTTCGCCCATGGCACCAATCACATATTAAGGATGCTCGCCGGCCATGGCGGAGTGGGGTTGAAGACGATGGCCGAATGGGCCGTGCTCGAACCTTATGCTGAGGTCGCCTGTCCCTTCCACGCTCTGGTTCCCTATAATAAGGAGGAATTGGCAGCCTTGGCGAAGAGCGACGCTGATGCCGGGCGGGCACCTTAGGTTCCACCACCCGTTGACGAAGTGAATGTCTGCTCGCTGATCGAGGCTTTAGAGTCTGAAGATGAAACTTTGAAATAGAGCGAGCAGATTGAAGCGGAATCCAAGGCCAAGGTTGCTGAAGACGAGGCTACTCAGAAGGAGTTGAACCTCCAATATGAGCTACAATATCGGGCCGGTGCCAAAGAGCTTCCTCCCCCACTTGAACAGGCCCTTGACCAGGCTTATCTTAGTGTTGATCGCTTTTGTTTGGCCTGCGCGCCATTATTTTTGATTCCCGAATTGTAACTCCTTTTATCATGAATGGATTGACAACTTTACTTGATAATTGCTTCTTTTTACTCGCTTTGATTTTTGATCATGTTCTTATTTTGCGATAACTCTCTTCTTACTTGTATCTTTCCTGCCATAAGTTAGTACAAGTACAGGTATTCGCCATAGACATAGCGAGCGCAAATGACTAGAATTAATCGAGCATACCAACTTGTAATTATCAACTTAAAAATAACAAGGCCAATTAAGCAAACTTATTATTCCAATTGAGAGGTTACACGGACAGGTCGCCAGGTCTTGGTGCTTGGATCAAGCCAAGGCTTTGAATGGGCATGGCCCCTATCGCCCTGGGCGAGCTTCCAAAGGATTGCCTAGCGGACAGGGCCCTACTATGAACGGCCACCAGTAACCGGGCTGGGCCCTAGTTTGATGTTGGGACATCGAAACGGTTGCTGGCATATCAACTGGGTATAGAGATATACGAATAGCAGTGTTGCTCGGTCACTATAGGAATCCGAGGTAGCTAGCCGCTATGTTACGGGTAGGGCCCCTACCGCGTGGCGGGCATCCAAGTATACGAACAGGGCATGTCCCCATCTTACTCGCAAAGATAAGATAAGCTCACTAATACTTGGGAATATAGGAAAGTTGACCGGGCATGGCCCTATCTGCTCGCCAGGCGAGCCAATTTTGCCAAACAATCCGAAAACAGTAGATAAGAGACAACTAAACAACCGAATAATAATTTGAATGGACAAATATGGAAAGAACTTACCTTTTATTGATCAATAATAGTGACCCTCAACAGGACTGAGGTCTTGCCCGTTTATGCACTGATTTAAGGATAATACTTTTTAAGGTGGTCCGCATGCCAAGGATGCTTCAAATCTTTTCCTTCCTGAGTTCGAAGTGTGTAGGTGCCCTCTCTGACTATACCAGTGACTTGGAAAGGCCCCTCCCAATTAGGGGATAGCTTTCCCCATTTTGCCCGGTGACCCGTAACCTCAATTTTTCTGAGTACCCAGTCTCCGACCATGAAAGCTCTACCTCGAACCTTTTTGTCATGGTGAGCCTTTGCTCTCTGTTTGTAGTTGACCATCCTGAGTCGTGCATCCAACCTTCTTTCCTCGAGTAGATCAAGGTCTGTGGCTCGGGCAAGCTGATTATTCAGCTCGCTGTAATGGGAGACTTGGTAGCTAGGCAAGTCCATTTCTACCGGAATCATAGCTTCAGATCCGTATGTGAGCGCGAATGGAGTTTCCCCTATTGGGCCGCGCACAGTAGTTCTAACTGCCCATAAGGCTGACGGTAGCTCCTCTGCCCATTTTCCAGCTCGTCCTTCTAAGTTTCTTTTGAGAGCGTGTGGTACTTGCTTGTTTCCGGCCTCGGCTTGGCCGTTACCTTGTGGATAAGCTATAGATGACTGCCAATGTTTGACACCCAAGCGAGCACATTCCGCTGTGAATTTGTCTGAGAATTGGGTGTCGTGATCGGAGATGATTGCTCGGGGGAGTCCGAACATGCACCATACTTGATCGTGGACGAACTTGATGACATTGGCCTCTGAAATTTTAGCCAAGGGCTTTTCTTCAATCCACTTTGTAAAGTAGTCTATGGTGACCACTGCATACTTGTACTTGCCTTGTGCTAGCGGGAATGGGTCGATCAAATCGATTCCCTACATGTTGAAGGGCCAGGCCGCAACGACTGGGGTTTGTACTGTGGATGGAAACCTTGGTATGTTCGCGTATATCTGGCACTTGTCACATTCGCGGACATATTTCTCTGCATCCCTTCTGAGGGTTATCTAGTAATATCCTGCACGCAAGACCCTTTCTGCCAGAGCTCGTATGCCCGGATGCATGGCCACCACACTCCCCTTCATGTACTTTATACAGAACGCCCTCTGTTAATTCTGGGGGTACACAGCGGAGCATAGGTCTGACTTTAGATCGCTTGTACATGATTCCCCCTACCACTGAGTAACGACAGGCCTGGCTTCGGACTGTTGTGGCCTTGACTTTGTCTGCGGGCAGAATTCCCTGCTCGATGTAGTCTTTGTAGTCATCAATCTAACTTCTGCTCGCTGGCTCGATCTCCATGACTACTGGCCTATCAATGGCTGGGGTTTCTAGGTGCTCAATCATTACTGAGGGATTTAGCAATGCTAGGTTTGCCTCAGCGATCTTCGACAAGTAGTCTGCTCGCTTGTTGTCAGCTCGATCATTTTTGATGATCTCCCAAAACTTGAAATTCTTCAAGATTTCTTTGACCAGCTCGCAGTATTTGACAAGGGTAGAGTGATGCACCATATATTCCCCCTGGACTTGGTTCACTACTAGTTGTGAATCCGAGTACATTGTGACTGCTTCTACGCCTATGTCTGCCATGAGCTCGAGACCAGCGATCATCGTTTCATACTCGGCAACGTTATTTGAGGCGGGGAATTTGAACCGAAGTGCTAGCTCAAACTCTGTGATTTCGTCAGGAGCTATGAGAAGGATGCCAGCTCCGCTCCCGACTTTGCTCGCTGCCCCATCCACATAAAGATCCGAGGTTGTGGCAGCTACCTTTGCTCGGGCTCTGTCGGCTGCTGGGCCTCAAGATCCTCCCGCTGAGTGAAGCTTGTTTCAGCCAAAAAATCAGCTAGGGCTTGAGCTTTGATTGCTCGCCTGGGCAAGTAATCTATGTGAAACTCTGTGAGCTCGATTGACTAGTTGAGCAGTCTGCCTGATGTGTTAGGCTTGTGGAGAACTTTACGTAGTAGTGCATCCGTGTATACTATGATTACATGTGCAGAAAAATAAGCCCTTAATTTCCGGGCAGCTATGACAAGCGAGTAAGCTAATTTTTCTACATTAAAATAACGACCCTCAACAGGACTGAGGGCCTTTGATACATAGTACACAAGCTTTTGAATGTCTACCTCCCCCCTAACTAAAACAGTGGCCACGGCCTGGTCCGTGGTTGCTAAATACACATATAAAGGCTCACCGGGCACGGGGCTACTGAGGAGAGGTGGTTTGCCAAGATATTCCCTGAGCTGCTCGAGGGCTTTGCACAGTCTGCATTCCACTCAAAACCCTTATTGCAGCGCATGACCTTGAAGAAAGGAAGACATTTCTCCGCTGATTGGGAGATGAAACGACTAAGGGCAATGACTCTGCCGTTTAACTGATGGATGTGCTTGATCCAATAAGGCTGCTCCATGTCGAGTAAGGCCTGTATCTTCTCTGGGTTGGCCTCTATACCGCGCTGGTTGACCATGAACCCAGGGAACTTTCCTGCTCGGACCCCGAAGGCGCACTTGCTCGGGTTCAACTTCATGTTATGCTTGCGCAGATTGTCAAACGTTTCTGCCAGGTCAAAAGTGTGGTCGCGGCCCTTTGTTTTGATGACCATGTCATCAATGTATGCCTCAATGTTTATGCCGAGCTGAGAGCCGAAGACTTTGTTGACCATGCGTTGGTAAGTGGCCCCCGCATTCTTTAGCCCGAAGGGCGTCATCTTGTAACAGTAGAGGCCCCCAGCTGCCCGGAAGGCTGTCTTCACCTTGTCCTGCTCGTTCATTCTGACCTGATGGTATCCTGAGTATGCATCCAGGAAACTGAGCATTTCAAACCCGGCTATGGAATCGACGAGCACATCTATGCGGGGCAGAGGGTAGCAGTTTTTCGGGCAGGCTTTGTTGAGGCCTGTGAAGTCGACGCACATCCGCCACTTGTCATTGGCTTTCTTGACCATCATTACGTTTGCCAGTCAAGTCGGGTACTGAATCTCCTCGATGATGCCTGCTTTCAGGAGCTTCTCGACCTCTGTTTTGATAGCCGCATTTTTCTCGTGGGAGTATTGCCTTGGCTGCTGCTGAATAGGCCGAAAAGTAGGATCGACATTTAAGTCATGGCGTGCAATATTCTCACTGATACCCTGCATGTCCTCTACTGTCCAGGCAAACACATCTAGGCTGTTCTTCAGCAGCTCGATCAACCTTTCCCAAGCTTCATGAGGCATGGCCTTCCCGATTTTGATTTTCTGCTCGGGGTAGGCGGGGTTGATGATTACCTCCTCCAGCTCGCCCTCTGGCTGAATATCGGGCTCATCGCGGACTTATAGAGTGTCCATCTTAATGTCTTGCGATTCGGGGTGTTTAGCCTTGCGCCTGGAGGGTCTTAGTGTCGGGGCTTGTTCGAGGACATCTGTTTCCATGGGATCAGCGGCCTCAGAAGTTTCCCCGAGCTCAACATTGTTTATGGGGATAGAGGCTGAAGCAGTGTTGGTGGGAACCTCTTTTTCGGGAGCCGCTACAGTCTGATCAGGAATGTCCGCGATCAGTTTCGGAACCGCTATAGTCTGGTTGGAAATATCCACGATCAGTTTATGTTTCTTCCGCTGGGACTCCTGAACATACTCCCACATTGCCCGGGGCTTGTTGTTGAGAATGCCCACTTCATTCTCGGTATAGAATTTAGCCTTGTAGTGGGGGATGAAGGTGACCATCTGAAACTTGGCCATTGCTGGAGCGTCCAAAATACAGTTGTACGCTGATTTAAGATCGATCACTAGGAATGTGATCATCTCTATCCGGGTTTGTGCCCCATCGCCCGTGAATACCTCCAGCTCGATGGTGCCCTTGACACTTACTTGATGGTTAGTAAACCCCTCAATTTTCCCCAGATAAGGTTTGAGCCCGGCGTCTGGCAATTCCAATCCTTTGAAGCAGGAGTAGTACATGATATCCCTGCACGCTCCAGTGTCAAGCAGAACCTTGTGAACTTGCCAGTCGTTCACCAAATAGGAAATAACCAGCGGTTGCTCGGATGCCAAATGGGTGCTTGCCAACTCGCTACGGGTAAAACAGATGCTCTGCTCTCCTGTCCGCTGTATTGCTGGTGTGTTGACAGCCTTAGACAAGGAATAGATGTGCTTCTCGAGCTGTGTGCTAGATGGAAGCTCTTCTTGAATCATATTTATCACCCCTCGAATCTGAGGGGCCTGGCCGCCTCTTCCTCTGGGGGGTCTTCCTTGGTCGTTATTGGCATTATTTCCCTCGCCCTGATCCCTTTTAAAGCGATCCAACTTGCCCGCGTTAATCAATTTTTGAATTTCTCACTTCAACACAATGCACTCTTCAGTGGTATGACCGTTACCATGATGGTAATCGCAGTACCTTGTGTTGTCCCCTGGTATGAGCGAGCTCAGGGTCAAGTGGGTAAGGGACAGTCAGTGCGTCTCCCACTTGGAACATGATCTCTTCCCGCGTAGTGTTTAGCGGGGTGAATTGAGCCTCCCTAAATCTTTCCCCGGGGGTAGTCGTTCTCTTCTTATCTCTATTCGAGCGGTGGTTGCCCTCCGGGCTCTGGTTAGCTGGTGTGGCCGAGCTACCCTGAGCCTTATCTTTATTTTTGGCTTTGTCGCCCTTGACGCTCTCAGTCGAGCAGAAGAGGTGAGAGCTTGCCAGCAACTCTGCTTTTGAAGCCCCCGGGTTCATTGCTAGCATTGTCTTCAGCGGCCCTTCCCTCATGTTGTTGAGATAACAGAAAGTGATCTCTGGGTCGTTGGTGGCAGTCACCTGATCGAGCATCTACTCGAATCTCTTCAAGTAACTGCTATAAGATTCGTTGTCACCTTACTTAATTTTGGCAAGGTCAAAGCGATTTTTGGGGGTTTGGCCTGCAGTGCCGAACTCTTCCAAGAACTTTTCTCGGAGCATTGCCCATCTGCCAATCGATCCGCGGGGAACTCTGCCCAACCAGGCATGTGCCTTTCCTTGAAGGGCTCCCTCAAATGCCCACATTTTCAAGGCTTCCACGTCGGTGACCATCCAGATCTGTGATTCGAATGATCGAAGCCAATCACTTACCCGTGTCTTCCCAAAGTATTTCTCGAATTGCGGGAAGATTACCCCTTGCGCGGGTGGTGCATTCTCAATTTCTAGAGTGAACGGGCTGGCTTCCAGTGGCTTAGTGGCCCCATAGTCGGGCTTGGCCACAGCTAGGTTAGCCATCTGCTTGGCCATGTCTCTTTTCATGGCCTCCATTCTCTCGGACAATCGCCTTTCCACGTCCATCGTGAATCTGGACGAGTGAGCAGGATCAGATTGGTGGCTGCGCACTTGAGGGCAAAATGTTGGCTCATAAGAAGCTTCAGCTTCCTACTCGACACGTGCTCTATATTTTGGCCGTTGCACTTCTGCTTCTGTGCACTCACGAACCCTACGGTGGCCAAGGCTCTCTTCCTGAGCACGGTGTTCTTGGCAATGATGGTGCCTGTGGGAGAAATTATGACGGCTATATCTACTTTCAGCCTGGTCATCCGCTTGTCTCACCGCCTCAGCTCTTTCTGATGGTATGTGAATGACGGATGGGATCCGTCTACTTGGAGCTGGCAATTGTTGGGTGGCATGGCCATCGCCAACAAGTGCTGGATTGCTGGGAGCGGGCAGCACCAAATATGCAATTGGAACCGGGGCGTGGCCCAAGGCGAGCAGCTGCTGGTTTAACGTGTACATCTTGTTATAATACTCTGCCTGAATTTGCAGAGCAACAGCTTGTTGGTCAGGGTTCTGCCCGGGCAAACTCATGTGGCTATCCTGGCCGTTCTCCCGTTGGCGGTTCAGCTGTATTATGAGATCTTGTGCGCGAGCATCGCGCTTCTCATTTATAACCTGCCTGGCATCGCGCTGGTTGGCACGGCTTTGACTGGCGTGTTGGGACAACTGCTCCTCCACATATGGCACATCATTTCCATGAGTTGCGTGCCCAGCAACCACCCTTTGGTTTCTCGTTTGCACCCCTTGTGGTGCCTTCGGTGGCAGATCAACCGGTTGTGGTGGATTATTGTTTCCACCCTGATGGCTCCCGGCCTGATGATTATTGACGGTGGCATGATGTTTGCTACCCTTTCCAGCCATGGTAATAAGGAGATATTTGAAAGCTTAAACTGGAAAAACTTGAAGGAAGTGATGAAACTTCGTTTCCCGGCAACGGAACCAAACTGATGTGGCAAAATCACAGCTTGGGCCGTCCGTTTGTTGGGTAGGATATCTGGGCTTGAATCTCCTTCCTTGAGCCTGTCTAAGAACACAAAAAACCCGAGTGGATGTGCAAGGCAGGGCCTCGCGAAACCCCTCCGGCATGAGAGTAAGTATCGTGTGTAGGTCTGAAAGCAATTGACAGAGTGCCACGGCTCAAGAAAGTGTGCGTACCTTGTTTATGGCTTATGGGGAGGTATTTATAGGCCCCCAATGTGATTGAATCCATCTAGGATTCAGTTTCCTTAGATACCCAATCAATCAAGGAGAGAATCCCTTGATTTTAGGCATGATTAGCGGCTGGTCGCGTAGATGTAGGAGCAGATATGGTAAGTGCCCTGCTCAAACAAGGAAACCTTTGATTTGTCTTGAGGAGCAAGCCTCTGGTGTTTCCTGCTCGATAGGTACCCGGACGAGCAAGGCTCTGCCCGGGTGCTTGATGTGCACTGCTCTGAAGTTAATGTAGATTCAAGGGGTGGCCCCTGGTCGGGCAGGTAGGGCCAATGCTCGACCAGGTTTAGACGAGATGAATCTGATTCCTCTGTTGGGTGTGAGTGTGGTGCACGGGCATGGCCCCTGGTCGGACAGGCAAGGCCTGTGCCCGGCCAGGTTTGAATGGGAGCTGCACAGCCCGCTGCTCAATACTTCCATTATTTTGCCCGCCAGTCCGGCGGGCCCCACATTGATTATGCCCGTGATGGCACGTGATGGTAGCTCGTGCCTTGCTCGTGACCCGGCTTGGACCGGGCATATCAAAAATCAAACTCAAACTCGACTAATTTGGTTAAACCCGAGCTTTTGATGCTCTGACGATCTTACTCCTTATTCATTAGAACATCACCAATGTAACTGTACATTTGATGCTATGTGGTCTTGGGTAATTAACACCCTAAATCATATGTAACAATTTTTCTCTTTTAATTCACATTCATTTAAAACAAACATCTCCAATACAAATGTGGATTTGATCTTATATACATGCGTCAACCACTAAAATTAAATTTGATAAAAAATTAAAAGTAAAGCGAATATATAACTAATAAAAATAGTTTTTTTTTTTTGAAAAATGCTAACTAGAATGCATTTACATTCTCAAGTAGAATGTGAAAAATTGACATTATTATCTAAAATGTGAAAAAATTTGGTTGACACGTCATATCTACATCGCTCTTCCACAATTATATTAAAACGTTTTTCTTTAAAAAAAGACTATAAATCCTAGGTGACATCTATTTTTTTTCTTCATAGTTATATTAGCATGGCCATGGGTGATGCTCTTAAATAAGCTTAACTAGATTTTGTGCCCGTGCCTATGGCACGGCGCTAGTATTGGATGATGTCAGTATGGGACGATGTCAGTACAAGACGGTGTTAGTATTCAAATAAATCAATATAATAAATAATTTAAAATTAACATATCTTTGGTATTTTTTTTAGAGAAACATGGACGGTACCCTGCTATATTTTATTAATAGAAATAATAAAAATATGGAAGTTGTGCCAGCCCATATTATATTCCTGTTGTAACGCGAACAATCAGCTCCAAGGCTACCACTAAAAAAGAAGAATCACACCTACAATATACTTATTTTCCAAATATTCGGCAGCAAGCTACAATAGTCTATGGATTGGGGAATAAATATATATAAATTATTGAGGAACATGTAAGTCTCTGTTTCTATATCAATCTTGCATTAACCGGTAGGTGTAACACAATGTTAGTTTACTCATATCTAACAAATCTTATTTCTCTAATTTCTTTTGTCCATGTATTGATACAGCTTAGCAGAGACAGACATCCCTTGCTATACAATTGAGATTACAACACAATCTAGTCAATTAGTTATTTCTCTTGCAAAACATCTGCACTCGGTAGGAGCAAAAATGTATGGTGCTTTTTGGTGCTCACATTGTCAAGAATAGAAACAGATATTTAGTGGTTGCTACTTCACTCTATGTTTTTTTTAGTAGCATTGGTTAATTTCAATCTGCATGGATTTTAGAGAGATGAAGACAAATACGCTAAGAATAAACACACACAAATAGACATACACTTCAGACAGAGAGAGAAACTTACAGATTTGGAGAGGACGGCGAATTGTTTTGATTGATTCCAGCAACAGCGACTTAAAAGTCTTGGTCTTGGGGATTCCTCGCGAGATTGACAAACTTAAAAAATTGCCAGCAGAAAGAGATGAACCCCAAAAACATTAAAGAAATTGAACACAAAAACACAAACAAACCACCAGAACCAAAAAAATAACTAATAATAACAATAATTCAAATAAACAAAAACTTCTACATCACATTTGACCAACAACTACTATCGTCAAAAGCTTCACATAATCACATTGTAGATGCGTAATCCGCTAGATGTTCAAATATGCCAAAATGAAAGTGGTAAGCCACACAAATACCTCCTTAGCTCTTTCTAACTCAAAAAGCTCCACGACATGGTACCCTTTGTTAAAGTGGGTTACACTGTTTATGCCATGTTTTTCCAACACTTTGGCAAACTCCATCTGACGGTCAGGATCTCCAAAACAACCCGTCAACAATACTCGCCAATCAAGAGTCTTCACCCAAATCAGACTATCTAAAGCAAAACCAAACCCTTTATATTCAACGATTTGAGATCATCCACTTCCTCCACCGCTATGACGAAAATGAAATAGAAAGAAATCGAAATGAATAACAATATTTTTCAAAAATCGAAAAAATTACCTCAAAATCGAATTGGAGACGATTCTGACGACGGCTTGAGGGATGCTGAAAGAGAAGGGGAAATGAGTCACATTCATGGATTTAAAGCGGCGACAGTGGCTTGACGATAGATCTAGAAGAAAGGGAGAGGAAGAAAAAAAAATCGACAGAGACAGATCGACATCTAAGAGAAAGAAATGGTTTGAGGGAGGGAGAAACGCGGTTGAACGGTTGATATATCTTTTAGGTAGGAGACGGAGTCGTGATGAAGAGTCGTGATCTGTTTTGGAGTAGGAGTAGGAGACGGAGTTGAACGGTTGAATAGGAGACGGAGGCTGATCTGTTTTAGATAGAGTAGGAGTAGTAAAATAAAAATGGTTGTCAATAAATAAAAACGGTTAAAAACGGTTTTCGATAAAATGTATGAAAGTTAATCCTGATCGTTGAATGTGTTTCATAAAAAGAAATCCTGGCCGGTAAATATCTTTTTCAAAAGATTTAATCCTGGTCGGTAAATAGCTTTGTCAAAACAGATCATGGCCGGTAATTAGCTTTGTGATCTGTTTTATATAATAGATACCCGTATGTTGACAAAGCAAATTTTTTTATAAATAGGGGTTGGAGCTAACTTTAGTACTACTGTACATTAATGAAATGATATGGGGCGACTCGTAAATTAGGAAATTAAAAGGAGGAAAATGAATAATCCATATAAATAGTACTAGTACAGTGTAAAATATCTCGTCTAGTCGTCTCCCATCACTTTCGAAAATGAAAACTTCAACCGCTTATGCAGTATGCATGAACCAAATGTCACCATTTCTACTTCAAATTACCACATCCTTGGAATAAAAGAAAATTTAAACCTGGGAGAGAGAGAGAGAGAATCCTCTGGGCATCTCCGTATCTCTCTCTCCAGCCTTTTAATTGCGTATAGCACCCACGTCAAGCACCATTGTAAACATCGAGGTTCTCGGTGTTCCAAACTATCTGCACCCATTTTATTGTTCGGTTCAAATTATCTTCTTCCCACACGCGCGCACACACACACTCAATTGATAAATCCTCTTCTGGTTCCATTCAACCCTGTTTCTTATTCCTAATTTCAGGTATACAATCGTTCCCTTTTTGTATATTGGGTGATCAAAATCTGGCAATATATGTTTGTGTATTTGTATACGTGTGCTTATTTTGATCAATGATATGTAATTTGATTTATGGGCTGGCATAGGGATGGGTGAGAATCGACAAATTTATAAAGATGCACAGGCAAATATTGAATCATCAAATGAGAATCGAAGCGGTTCTTCAAAGCAAGGAAAGGGGAACCAATTATGGAAGAAGGTCAAGTATCAGCTGGTGGAGTATCACTCTTTGCCTGGGTATTTGAAGGACAACGAGTTCATTCTCGGCCATTATAGGGCTGAATGGCCCTTAAAGCAGATTTTGATGAGCATCTTCTCTATTCACAACGAGACCCTCAATGTTTGGACGTAAGATTTCATTTTTCAAAATTTTAGATCCCAAGTTTTGTGTGTCATCGTTGATTTGTTTTCTTTTTATATACTTTTTTTGTTCTCAATATTTACTTGCGTGCCTATCTATTTGATTTGTTCAATTTTGTATTTATGGTGATTTTGGTGGTTATGTGCTATGTATTAATAATAAACACAATTAATTTATAATGAAGCATATGTTATTGGTAGAAGTCATTCGGATTTAGTTCAAAATTTAGGCCAATTCTGCTCGAATGAAGTCTGATTTTGATCTTTGTACTTCCAAACATAACATAAGAAGATGTTTTAGCATTAATTATAGTTACTATTGTGCTTGAAGAGGATAATCACTGTTAATTGTATTGATATTCAATTGTATTAGAGGTCAATCCTCAAAACAAATTGATTGTACTTCAATTGCCTAGGAAATCTTTTCTTTTAGCCTCTTTCCTCCTCGGAATTTGGCTCCTTTGAAAAACAAGACATGCTAGAGAAAGTAGCTCCTTTGAAGCTGTATCCGAAGTTTTGAAGTGGAATAATTGTTCTTTGGGTAATCTGACTTTCTAGTCTTAATGCTATTTCCCTGTTTGTGCAAGGTTTGACGGAAGAGATAGTAGTGAGAGAAATATAACTGAATAGAAGACCATTGGTGAACAAGCTGAGGTGGCTGGTGGTTAAATGAACCAGTGCACTCACCCTTGAGAACATTAGAAATGATGAAATTTCCATGACTTAGACTTATAGGAACTTACATCGATCATTCTTGAATGGTTACGGCTCAGGATACCACAATGTCTGGCATGCGAACACCTGTTTGTTGTTGTGGAGATGTCTGTATGCTCTTTAACATATTAGCGACTCTTCATTTTAAATGACACTTTATCCAAAGATTGGTTTTTAACAGGTGGAGAACCCTCCGCTACCCCCTCTTTTACAAACTGTTGAGTGTGTGCGCCTTAAATCCATGAACCGAAGGAAGAAAAGGAAAGACAAACTTGCATTGTTATTCAGTCGAGTAGATAAATGGTAACATATGTTGATTAGGGTAAGCACTTTCAGTTTTCTCATTGGGTGCAATCTGGGGGCAATGGTTTTAGTCTCATCAAATTCTTGAAGTTTCTATGAGCTTGTGAAATGCTCTCTTGCCTGTGGTGTAGGGTCACATGTTGAGCGGTGAATCAAATTTGCATGTTAATATCTTTTCTGGTTCTATGTTTTCATTGTTCTTTTCAACACAAATTCCTCGAGAACTTGATGAGAGTTCACTTGTAAGTTACCCAGATGTAGATGAGTCCTTTACAGCTAGGCAAAATTTGAGCTCTCCTTTTAAATTGGCTAAAAGATAACAACAGAGGATTTTGCATTGTGTCTTATATCCATCTTGCTTCCAAGTAGATGTAACCATTAATTACCTTTCTTGTTTAAAACAAGTTGAACAATATAATGTCATGGTCACTCATATATCAAAACTTAAGATGAAACTGAGGATTGTCATTTTCTAGACTCAATCTGATAGCGATGGCTTCTTACTTGTAGGAACCTGTTATGATGAACCAAAGTTAGATTACTAGAGCATATCAAATTTTAGATGTAACAGTTAATATATTTATATTTTCGATGCTTGTAAAATCAAATTCATGATCGAGGTTGGACTTCAAATAATGTAAGAATTGATGGGGCCAAGTAACTTTTGTTTTGTTTCTTTTAAAAGGAAAAATATGTTATGATGTGAATGAGAATAAGTATCCAGATCAAAGATGCTTTTTTCTGTCTGTAGACCTTTAAATTTCTGGTTGTGGTTTTCACCTTAAAACTTTTGACTTTTACTTGTTGCAGGCATTTGATTGGGTTCTTCCTCTTCCTCTCTCTAACAATTTATACTGCAACGATGGTCCCAAATGTTGTTGATCTCCCTACTTTAAAGAATTTCCCCGATGTGCTGAGAAAAGCTGATCTCCATAAGTTGCGTAGAGATCTCTTGACTTGTCTTCCTTCTTTGCCAAACATGCCTGACTTGCACAAACTTCGAGCGGAATTAATGACTTCATTACCTTCATCAGATATGTTTCCATCACTATCAAGTTGGTATATTGTAGAACTTCTCACAAATTGTTTGCCTGAGCGGTTCTCCCACAGCAACCAGACTGATGCTTGTGTCCTGGTAATTCCCTTTCCCCCCATCTTTCTGAGTTATTGTAAAAATATAATCATTTCACCAAATATATTGTCACTGCTATGTTTTTAGGGTGGCCCTGTGGGTAATTAGTTATTCCTGCTTCGCTTTATACACTCTTTTGAAGTTATAATGCTATTAAAGGAACAAGAGTATTCTCCTATTACATAACAATGTACTACGAACATGTCATAGGTACAAGTGTTTGTGAAATTTTGTATTGCCCAGTTCAAAATGTTTTTTTTTTCCATGAAGATATGTCTATACACGGTGTATACAATTATTCATGTATAGAAATTAAGAACATCCCCACTCTCCCATTTGGAGAGCTTTTTTTGGTTGCTCAATTGTAAATCTCTTTCTGTTGCCACTTCCATTGTTTATTAATATTAAACCTCATATTATATGGAATAGAAGTTAGAACAATGAGAGGTTCTGCTACAGTGACCACTTTGAAGCGTAATAACCTTGTCTTGCAGTGTTTGACATTTAGAAAAGAGACTCTTACTCTTCAGATGGGGCAGATGGAGTACTTTATTTGAAGAAGACACTGATCCCGTACATCTAATTTAGAAGTTTTCTTGTAGAAAGTTTTTACTATTCATGCCACTATAAGGGAGCATTCTTTGCTTTAGTAATTGTCAATGTTGGGTGGAGTGAAGCGAAGGAGGAATGCCACCAGGGCCACAAAGCTATGTGATTTCCTTGTACTGAATGTTTTTTTCAGATGCACCAGCACCACTACTGTTTTTAGGATGATATTTGTTTTCTTTTTCATATATTTTCAAACATGAAGGCCAAAAAAACACCTTTAATATATATATATATATATATGATTTCATATATTGGCTTCAGCTTGAGCAATTGGATGAGAAGCTGATTGAAAAAAAAGAAGCACAAGATGATAAATAGCAGCCTACCATTCATTACATGTTCAAGTAGAAGCCTAGAATTAATTAATTTCCACCTTGTCTTGAATTTAATCAATCTCACCGTATAGAAATGTAATTTTTGGTGACCTGTGCCAAACGTTGATCAAGTTCAGGCAATGCTTGAACTTGAACTGGCTTCTTGGTCAATGTATCTGTCATCTTATTATTTATTGGGAAGCTTGTTCACAATAATGGCACCCTGAGTTATCATCTCTGAAACAAAAATGACTTAATCCAATGGTTACTGTTGCGATTCTAACACTAAACTTTTATACTATTATTTTTGAACGTGTCGGCTCATATTTTTATTCATGCTGTGGAAGTTGGATTAACCGTGATATTATTCTCTATTTGGACGTTGAATATCTGTGTTCTAGTATCAACAAATATGTTCTCTCCATCTGCTGGGAAAGCCAGAGGATTTCTAATATTCACCGTGTTACTTTCCCTATGTTAAATGGAGCGTAATCAGCAGGTATATTAATTCTAACAGTGCCCTGCTATTTAATACGCTATGAGGTTCTTTTAGGTATTGAATCATAGAGTATATGTTCAAAAGTTGGATGATTGTAATTTTACAATCCCAAGCTATTATACTTCTTTGATTGAAGATGAACCTTGTATCATGAACTACTGTGGTTTTCCTGTTTAAATAACTAATATATTTCCAAACACCTGATTATTGTAGCGTTGCATGAAGGAGGATTTGGCCAACATATTAGCGCCCTTGATGACGCGACCGATTACGCGGTGGCCATTCTTTGCTTTCTTGGGTGGGGCCATGTTTTGCTTGCTCGCTAGCAGCACATGCCACTTGCTCTCATGTCATTCGAAACGTGTATCATACATCATGCTTAGGCTTGACTATGCCGGGATTGCTGCCCTAATATCAACCTCATTCTACCCTCCTGTCTACTACTCATTCATGTGCTATCCTTTCTTCTGCAATCTCTACTTGGGATTCATCACTCTTTTGGGAATTGCCACAATTGCGGTTTCCCTCCTCCCAGTATTCAACAGGCCAGAATATCGCATCATCAGAACATCCCTGTTCTTTGGGATGGGCTTCTCGGGGGCTATTCCGATTCTACACAAGCTTGTCCTATTCTGGCATCAGCCAGAGGCACTCCACACAACTGGGTATGAAGTCCTGATGGGGGTTCTTTATGGGATTGGGGCTTTGATTTATGCCACCAGGATTCCAGAGAGATGGATGCCAGGTAAGTTTGACATTGCGGGGCACAGTCACCAACTTTTTCATGTTCTGGTGGTGGCAGGGGCTTACACTCATTACCAAGCTGGGCTAGTGTATCTCAAGTGGCGGGACTTGGAAGGGTGCTGAAACCAAAGGAAAGATTCGACCATTGAGAAGGTTATAGTGGTAGCTTTAGGTTGTTATTACTCGGAACTTCTTGATCAAAGAATGCTCGAGTTAGCATGTAGTAAATGATAACTGCAAGTAAAAACTGTGTGAAAGATCCAGTATGAGTTCTTGATGATAGTAAATAAGACTTGAAATAATATCCTTCATGGACAATGTTGTGGAAATCTATAAACATATTCTATGAACATGCAACCATGACGAGTGCAACTCATTGACTTTTTGATTGAGCATTTATAGGAAGTTAGAAACAGAAAGGGTAATCTTTCTGTTGCTGTTGCAGCCAATACCGGTGAATCGATTGAAGGGTCAGAGCGGATGTGTTCCACTGGTCCTATAACTGTGTTGGACGATTGGATGTGGCTATTGGGTTGTTGACACTTAACAGACAGGTATGATACCGTTTTCCATAATTGAGACAAGCTTGGAATTGTCACAAGTTATTGTGAAGGTGTGGTTGGTTGAGCATTTGAGCTTGCTGTTAGTGCTGCTCTTTTTGTTGCTTTAATTTAATTAGACAGGAATATACCTCCATCTCTATCTCTATCTCTATCTCTATCTCCCTACTTCAAAAGATAATTACTAGTAGTAATTATGAAACTAGTTTACAAGAGTTAATTTTACAATCTGACTGCTGCAGAATTAATGCAGATATAGGTTTCCCGTTTCCCTCAACATTGCCACAGATCTTGGTGCTCCTGCATGGATTTTGATTTTTGACCCTCACATTCATTGACACCAGTTAATACTTATTAACAACCTTGAGTGCAGGAAGGATCTCCGTCTGACAGCAATTAGTATTAGTATAATTGTTGCACAATGACAAGTGCCTTCCTAAAATTGCTGTTTCATCTGTTGAACATTTGGGCGACAGTTTTGCAACCAATCCCAGTGAATTGATTGTAATTTATAGGTGTATGAAAATGAGAAAGGGGTACCCTGGGGCCCTGACCGGCCAATTCACTGAATGTAGGATAATCAGATTTGGTTGCTGGGCTGTTGTGTTGACACCAATGGTACTGTTTTCCAAAAGATCGGGGAGAGAGAGAGAGAGTTGTCACAAGTTATCGTCAAAGTGTGGTTGGCAGTGCAATTGGGTCCTATACCAAATGGGTATGGAATCATAACGCTCCTGTTGCTGAAATTAGCCATGCCAGGATACCAATATCATTCCAAGCAATCTAACCGTCCTCTCCCCCCCATAGTCATGACTAATGACTCCGGTAAACAAACTTGAGTTAAGGATGCTGTTATTTCATTGATTCTCTCAACTTGAAGAATTCTTGTCATTGTTTTTGGTGGGGTGGTGCTTGGCATGGGTGTTTTAGGCTGTCTTACTTGCTATTTTCCTTGCAAAAAATACTTGTAAGTAAAATATTTTTACCTCATTTCCTGCTATTTACAGCCAATAAATAAAGTTTATCATCATGAATCACCAACTGTGCATGTACTTCCTGCCAACATGAGGTCCAAAAGTCCATTATCTAATTGGGACCGGAGATTTTATTAAACAAATCAACGGGTGGTCTTATTAAGCCATATGACTGCAACAAGAACAATACCCAGTCACTAGAAATTAACATTGCTGGACGAAGATACACCTGAGGATCGAAAGACAGACCCAAGTGCTACCCTTGATATTATCACAGCATAGCAACTCCAATGTGATTAGAGTAATTGAGGATCAAAGGACAAAAGCAAAAAGTCATATGTCTCTCAATTGAACGAGTATTATGAAGAAATGAATCCCGGTAAAAGATTCAAAACCAATTTAAGATTATGTCGAATGCCCAACTTGCTAAGAAAGTATGTCGAATGCCCAAGTTGCTAAGAAAGTACTCAAACTGTGATTTACCCAATGCCTGAAAATATCCGCAAACTGAGTGGTAGTACGAACATAAGTTGGTCGAACATTGCTTTGAGTACCTCATCCCGTACAAAGTGACAATCTATTTCAATATGCTTGGTGCGTTCATGAAACACACGATTTTTGGGGATGTGTAAAGCTGCCTGACTATCACAATGAAGGTGCATGGGTTTGGTATGAGCAACACCAAGATTGGAGATAATGTCTTTTAACCATTTTAACTCACATGTAGTGGATGCCATGGACCTATACTCGACCTCATCAGAGGAGCGTGAGACAGTATGTCAGTATGTTGTTTCTTTGTCTTCCTGGATATTGGTGATGATGATGCACCGAAGAATACTGGCCAGCCAGTGACGGGCTCGCCTGGTTAGTGGACAACTTGCCCAGCCTGAGTCAACCATGGAGTTGTAAGTTACATGCACTACTTAGAGCATGTACAACAAAGCTCTCCATTTGGAGAGCTTAACCTCCATTTTATTTCTATTTTATTACAAAAATATCATTAAGCTCCCCACTTAAGCTCCCAAATAAAAATATTCTTTCAACAATGCACAAACTCCAACACTTTTATATATCTCATCATCTTTATCTCCACTAATTTAATATTTTTATAGAAAAATGGCTAAAAATTTGAAAAATTCATAGAAATTTTTTCTGATATCCAAATGAAACAAAACAAGTCTTTATTTGTAGGTAAAAATGTTTACTTTAATACAGAAAAAAAAATTAAAAAAATATATTTTTTATGGCTGAAAATTGGCAAAAAAAGAAAATGGAGGAAAAGAGAATGGAATGATGTCATGTGAATAGGATGAAGAGTCAGGAAGTGGCAGGAGTGTTTTTTCCAAAACGCCTGTGTTTTGAAGGTTTAAAAAAAAAAAACCGATGTCGTTTTTGGCTGAATTTTTTTTCTTAAGCGTGAGAGCTTAAGATGCTCCAAAAACACCTTTATGCTTAACTAAGCATTCTTTAGCTCCCCTGTTATTTGCTAGAATCCTTTTAGCTTTTGGTTTAGCTCCTTTGTTGTTTTCACTCTTAGAAGTATCCCTTGTCCTGGATTGCTTTTCAAGAACCGAACTTCTCCAAGTACAGCTTCCCAATGTTCTGTTTTGGGTTGTTGCATGAATTGAGACAGAGTATGAACACTGTATGATAACTCAGATCGAGTGAAACTTAAGTAAATTAAACACCCAACCAAATACCGATATTGCTCAGGATTGGAAAGTAGCTGTCTAGCTGACCTTGAGCAAGTGATAAGCGATGGTTTTGTTCCAATGGAGTAGCAGCTAGTTTAGAACTGAGAAGCCCAGCTTCAGATAATATCCAGTGCATACTTACGCTGACAAAGAAATATCCCAGAAGAACTTCTGGCAACTTCAATACCCAGAAAATACTTTAATGTACCGAGGTCTTTCATATGGAAACAAATACTTAGGTAGAGCTTAAATCGCTTGATTGCAGAGGGACTATTGCCAACAATGATCAAATCATCAACATAAACCAAAACCACGAGCTGGATGTCTTGTTGGTGCAAAGTGAACAAGGAATAGTCAATGCATGATTGTTGGAAGCCATTGGCTTTGAGAGAAGTAGAGAGCTTGGCAAACCAGCAACGTGGAGCTTGATTTAACCCGTAAAGCGATTTGTGAAGTTTGCACACCATGTCCGGATTTGGTCCCGTAAATATAGGAGGCATTTTCATAAACACTTCTTCGTCAAGATTGCCATGCAAAAATGCGCATGTGGACGGCCATGGTGAAGTTCCCAAGATTTTGCTGCTGCAACCGCTAAGACAGCACGTACCGTGACCATCTTGACAACCGGTGCAAATGTTTTAGTATAGTTGATGCCTTCCACTTGATGATTTCTAAGGACAACTAATCTGGCTTTAAAACGTTCAACTGTCCCCTCAGAGTGATATTCTTGATGTGGTACACCATTTGCATCCGAGGGCTTTCTTCCAGGTGGTAACCGCTGCATGGTCCATGTACAAATTCATTTGAGAGCTTGAATCTCAGTTTGCATGGCTTCTCTCCAACGAACATCTTTGACTGCTTCGTGAAAATGAATTGGTTCTTTTTCTGCAGTAATGGTTGCAAGGAAAAGTCTGTGGCACGAAAAATCTATCACAGTTTACAAATTGTGTAATAGGATAGGGCGCACCTGAAGAATGTGATGAAGCTGGTGAGCGAGTGGAAGAACTCAACTTATGAATTATGACATTACCATGTAACTGAGTAGACAAACGTTTGGCTTGACATCCTCGACCCAATTGTTGATTATCATCACGAGTACTTAGGGAATCCACAATTGGAACTAACACTTGCGGGTATGATGTACCAGTAGTGTGGGTGTCTTCTATATTAGTACTGGAGTGTGAGCACCCCCTATCATCAAGGTTCTCTATTGTGACTGGTTCGAACGTGTATGGATTCGGCTCGTCCATGTTCCGTGGAAACTCATTAAGATTCTCCACATCAGTGTCTTTGTTAACATCATCAACAGAAACTGAGATGACATTAGGTCTGGGTGCTGCTGGTTCGTTGTGTTCAAACGGAAACTGGTTTTCAAAGAAGACTACGTCCTGTGATCCAAAGAATTCATGAGTCTCAAGATCATATACTCGCCATCCCTTATATCCATAGGGATACACTACAAAGGCACATCGACGGCTGCGGCTTGAAAATTTGTCTCCTTTCGTACCTTGGTTACGTGCTTAGCACAAAGACACAAATATGCGTAGGTGAACATAAGAAGGCAGTTGTCCATGCAACACTTCATATGTAATTTTTCCATTTAAAGCAGGGCTTGGAGTGCGATTAATCAAGTATCCTGCTGTCAAGACGCACTCACCCCAAAATTTAATTGGAAAATGTCATTGGAAACGTAAAGAGCATGCGACATTGAGAATGTGACGATGCTTACTTTCGACCCTCCCATTTTGCTGTGGTGTCTCTGTACAAGAGCTTTGAAAGAGAATTCCATGCTCAAGAAAATAATTTCCCATGCCCCTGTTCCATTATCACTCCTAACAGTTTTGACCTTTTTGTTATATTGCCGTTCCACCATAGCAAAGAAGTTTATTAGTGTCCGTGATACTTCTTTCTTTTTGATTAGCAAAAATACCCACACTGCACGTGAGCAATCGCCACAATAGTAAAAAAATATGAAGCACCACAAGAAGGAGTTCTATATGCTCCCCATTAATCACAGTGAATTAATTCAAATATATCAGAAGCGCTTGATGATTACTTAATGGAAATGTTTCTCTAGTTTGCTTAGCTCTTTGACATGTATCGCAAGCTTTATTCGATAACTTACAAATTTTCTCTATTGACACTAGAAAATAGCTGACTAGTTTTCCAGGATGGATGTCCCAAGCGCTTGTGCCACAAGTTGGTTCTGTAAGGGTAAAATAGGCAAAGCCTATTTTATCTTGTTTTCACCTTTCTTGGTCAAAGAAGGATTTTAAATTAGTCAATATTTTTTTTAGGTGTTAGATTTTGTTTAGAATACTTTTGGTAGATTGGTTTTGATTTTTGATAGTAAAATCTTTCAAATCTTTCAAAAGATTAGATTGGTTTTTTTTTTATAGGAAAATCTTTCACATCTTTCAAAAGATTTGATCTTTCAAATCTTTCAAAAGATTTGATCAATATATTTTTGGTAACTAAATCTCTGCAAATAATTTAGTTATTCCATGTATCATAGTTTTGTTAGGAAACATAATCTTGCATGTTTAATTGGTAATCTCTTTCCTATTAGGAGAATGGCTCTTCTGCCGTGTTCTTGCAGGAAAACATTGTCTATATAACAAGGGCTGGAAGTCGAGCAATTGGGGTCGGGCAGTGAGCTGATAAGAGAGAAGAAAACAAAAGCTGTACGCAGATAGCGTGAAAGAGAGAAGAGAAAAACCATATATGCTGAGAGCAATTTGTCTGTGGTGCTGAAGCTGTTCTTCCAGATTGAACAGCAACCGGTTTGAATCTTCTGTGAATGCAACATTGTCCTTCCTGAAAACTTGATCTTTGTGCTTCCAGTTTTTCCCTTTTATTTGGAAGCTGAATCTCTTTTTCTTCCCACCTTTGGTTTAGTGTTTTATGTGGGATTTTTTGATTCTCCAAGATACTATATCTTGTGAGAATTTTTGCTAAGTTATTCTTTGTAAAAACAATATTGATTTTAGTAAATTTTGTGTGGCCTTGAGGCTTGATCTACAAGTTTGATACTTGTAGATTGTTTTGAGTTATTTTCTGTCTACTATAATCTGCTTGGTTTAATATCTGAAATCAAAACTTCCGCTGCTATTTTCTGTGATATACTTTCTGTTCACATTGTCATTGTCATTGTTGCAACATTCACTGCAACATTGACAATAACATCGTTTCACATTTAGACTCCGTGGCATCCCGTTCTTTCAATTGGTATCAGAGCCTACTCTTGATATCACTAAGAGTCGATTCTGTTTAAAGACGTGATGGATTCTCAGTATGAGAACGTGGTTCGTCCTCCTACTCTCACAAATGCTAATTATTCTATTTGGAAAGTCAAGATGCGCATCTTCATCAAATCCATTGATGAAAGAGCGTGGCTTGCTGTTTTAAATGGTTGGAGTCCTCCCAAAACTGTAGATTCGGATGGTGATGTTAAGATCACCAAAGAATCTGAGTGGACCAATGATGATAGGAACACTGCTTCTTTTAACTCAAAAGCCTTGTCTGCTATTTATAAAGCCTTAGATGCTAACACCTTTAGGGTAATAGCAAATTATGAATCTGCCAAAGATGTGTGGGAGGCCCTTCAGACTTTATGTGAAGGACCTGCCAATGTTCGTTCTTCTAAACTAAGAATGCCCAGCACTCAGTTTGACTTGAATGCTGTTTATGATTCTGATTCTGAAAATGCAGATGTTTCAGCAAATGTGTCACCCGATGTTGCAACATCAGGAGCAACATTGGGAGAGACATTGAGCAGAAACAGGAACAATTTCTTCTGTTTTAATTCCACAGTTGCAGAAGATGATGGAGACACAGATTCGAACTGCTTTGGAAGGGTACAAGGAGCTGTACAAGGATTGGGAGAAGAGAGCTCACCAAGTTACACTACTTGGTAAGGCAAATGAACTATTAAAAAAGGCAAATGATGATCAAAAAGAATGCATAGTGAGGCTGGAGAGTGTCCTAAGTAGAAAGGATGTGGAGATTGAGAAGTTAAAGGAGCAGCTTACTCAAGCAAAAGAGACCATGACCAAGTGGAATTCTAGCAAACAAAAGGTTGATGATCTGCTGAATTCTGGTAATACTTCTAGATCAGGTATTGGTTTTGTCCCTAAGGTATTTGTGAAAGAGGGAGAAGGAACATCTGGAACCAAACAGACCAATGAAAGTTTTCCTGAAACTGTTTTCTGTGAAAAACCGAGAGTAAGAAAGAAAAATTATGTTTGTCACTTCTGCCATAAGCCTGGTCACATACAACCCTTTTGTTTTCTGAAAAAGGCCATGTATGAGAATGAAATGAGGCAAGATTTCTTTGAAAAAGCTCATTGGCGAACCGTATGAAGCGACCAATGCGCCACCAATGCAACATTGGCGGACACATTGGAAGCCTCATTCAAAGACAAATCAGAAATTTTTCAAAAATCTCCAACCCAAAGTTTTTAAACAGATATGGGTTCCTAAGGGTAGTAATGACAAAGGCAAGTCCAAATATTGTGAACCCTTTGATATATGTCCTGGTGCTAAGCGGTTCTATGAAACCATTGATGAATACCATGATGAATCTCCTCCAAAATCTTCAGAACCAAAGATTCGAAACCATAAATCTGCACATGATCGACCGAACTTGCATATTCTGAAAGTTCAACCAATGTGATTCATAATGTTTCACCCAATGTGTCACCCAATGTTGCAACAATGAGAGCAACATTGGACGAAACTTGGCGATTCGAAACAGTCCCGAACTTTCGAATCAGTCCCGAACATTCGTAAAATCATCCAATTTGAATGGTTGCAGCCATGACATTCCTAGCCATATTCAGAAAAACCATCCAATCTCTCAAGTGATAGGTGATATTCATGATGGCATATACACAAGGAGAAGAAGTAAGGTTGAATCTCAAAAATTTGCATGATTATCAAAATATTTTTGAGAGAAACCTTAAATCTTTTATGGATGCTTCAAATGATCAAAGATTATGTGTTCACATTGATACGTTAACCTTGTTTTTTTATAACACCTATGCATTTTTGCTTAGCACAGAAATCCAGTTCATCATTCTCGAACAAAACACATTGATAATAAGACACCATTTTTTTGAGACTTGGTTAAATATGTAAATTGTTTGCATTGAACATGTTGGGACTGAAAATCATCTTGCTGATATATTTGCCAAGTGTCTTGTTTTTGAGAGATTTTTCAATCTTTGGAAATCTCTTGTGTTTTGTGTGCCATATGATTTTACACTTGTTAATTATTAAAAAAAAAAAAAAAAAACTTAGGCATGCTTGCATTTTGTCTTTAGAGGGCACTCTAGATCATTGTTTCACATGTATGTGTCTCTTGTGGTTACTTGGGAATTTCATTCAAAATCTGTTGTGATTTCATTGTTATGATTCTCTCTCTCTCCCAGTTCTTGAGTATGTTTAAAGTCCACAAAGGAAAGAGCTACCTTTTGAAATTTTTGGGATGCTGCAATTTGTCAAGGTACTATGGAACTTAGGTTCTCATGGGTTGATCTTGATTAATTGACTCCCTTTAATTGAAAAAGTGTGAAAGCTACCTAACGGAAAAGAGCTACCTATGAACAAGGTTGTGACACCTTTCTTTTGGGACTATGAATCTTCGGATTTCATGGGTTGATCAAAATGCAAAATTGCTTCCCTTGGTAAATAGTGTGAAAGGTTCCAAGTGGCATGTTTTTATAGCTTGAAATAAAGTAGAGCTATATTCCTAGGGAAATAAAGTACCTATGGATTTTTGTTGTGAAAATTTTATGATCTTGGGAGAGAAATTTGGTTGAAAAAAAAAAAAAAAAGAAGAGCAAAATTTTAAAAAAAAATCACAATTTTGGCGAATGCATCTCCCAATGCAGCAACATTAGGAACTACATATTTTGATCTGGTCTTTATCACTTGTGTGTGATTGCATTTTTTTTATTTCTTTTGCCTAGCTTTTTGTTATCATGTTTTTAGGCATAAATTTTAGGACATGCATTGTTGGCAAGGATATTAGCTTGGTGAAATTTTGTCCTATACTCAAACTGTGCAAATCAATTTCCAAAAATCTCCATGTTGAAAAATATTTAGTGGTTGTCTAATTTTTGTGTGGAGCTAAGAGGTTTTGAATATGGATTTGTTGTGCTCAGTTTTTGCTAGGGGTGTGATCAAATCTTGGTGAACACTTCTTTGTGTTTTTCAAAATCTTTGATTTTTGAGAATTCCTAAAAGATTGTTTATCCCTCTTCCTTTTCCGGTCAAATAGGGGGAGAGAGATCAAGTGTTTCTGGTGAAGAAGATGATTTTGTATGCATGAGA
Organism: Codonopsis lanceolata; assembly: GCA_013146195.2. Lineage (NCBI taxonomy): Eukaryota > Viridiplantae > Streptophyta > Magnoliopsida > Asterales > Campanulaceae > Codonopsis > Codonopsis lanceolata. Next base: position 95,450,817 of record CM028379.1, read on the forward strand.
GTGCACGATTTGTGCTTAGTAATGGGTTCTGATTTTTTACCTTGCACATATTCAAGGGGAGATGTGATTTTCTAACCAATGCAGGTTAGATGATTTGATTGGTGTTGAATAAACACTTGTCATTTGATTTGACCAGAAAGGTTTAACAAAGGGGGAGATTGTAAGGGTAAAATAGGCAAAGCCTATTTTATCTTGTTTTCACCTTTCTTGATCAAAGAAGGATTTTAAATTAGTCAATTTTTTTTTTAGGTGTTAGATTTTGTTTAGAATACTTTTGATAGATTGGTTTTGATTTTTGATAGGAAAATCTTTCAAATCTTTCAAAAGATTAGATTTGTTTTTTTTTATAGGAAAATCTTTCAAATCTTTCAAAAGATTTGATCTTTCAAATCTTTCAAAAGATTTGATTAATATATTTTTGGTAACTAAATCTCTGCAAATAATTTAGTTATTCCATGTATCATAGTTTTGTTAGGAAACATAATCTTGCATGTTTAATTGGTAATCTCTTTCCTATTAGGAGAATGACTCTTCTGCCGTGTTCTTGCAGGAAAACATTGTCTATATAACAAGGGCTGGAAGTCGAGCAATTGGGGTCGGGCAGTGAGCTGATAAGAGAGAAGAAAACAAAAGCTGTACGCAGATAGCGTGAAAGAGAGAAGAGAAAAACCATATATGCTGAGAGCAATTTGTCTGTGGTGCTGAAGCTGTTCTTCCAGATTGAACAGCAACCGATTTGAATCTTCTGTGAATGCAACATTGTCCTTCCTGAAAACTTGATCTTTGTGCTTCCAGTTTTTCCCTTTTATTTGGAAGCTGAATCTCTTTTTCTTCCCACCTTTGGTTTAGTGTTTTATGTGGGATTTTTTGATTCTCCAAGATACTATATCTTGTGAGAATTTTTGCTAAGTTATTCTTTGTAAAAACAATATTGATTTTAGTAAATTTTGTGTGGCCTTGAGGCTTGATCTACAAGTTTGATACTTGTAGATTGTTTTGAGTTATTTTCTGTCTACTATAATCTGCTTGGTTTAATATCTGAAATCAAAACTTCCGCTGCTATTTTCTGTGATATACTTTCTGTTCACATTGTCATTGTCATTGTTGCAACATTCACTGCAACATTGACAATAACATCGTTTCACATTTAGACTCCGTGGCATCCCGTTCTTTCAGGTTCATTCCTTCAGTTGTGCCACAAGTAGAGTCCATTCCTTTGTTCACCCGCTCCAATCACCATCTTTGAAGTGCGGTCCTGTATAATATATAATTTATTAGTAAACTGGACAATACAACAAAGAGTATTTCCGAGTGTGTGTATTTTATTCCTCAAAAACGTGTTTATATACAACAAAGATGTAACTACAATTATCAAAAGGCGAAAAATGATTGATTGCTATTGCCTATTATAATGATACGTATGTTATCACAGTTGCCTGCTTTGTTAAAAAGAAGTGAGATTTATGAAGAGCGTCCAAACTCCTCTTTCTCTAACCAGCAGGACACAGTGCAAAGTGCACAGTTAGTCCATTAACAGATACCATAGGCATATTTCCATAAGAAACTTTTATCTATAGTTATTAGGGCTTTATACAAATTCAGGAATTGATTAACCCTAGGTTCCAATACGTATCTTTTTCGTTCAATGACCACATTCTTTGAAAACCAGAATTATGGTTATCATAGGAACACATTTTGAACAACAATGATGAATGAAGATGATTTTAATGACAATCTGGAATTCTTAGAGGTAAAAGCCTATGATGAGGAGTAACTTTATGAAAGTCATGTACACCAAACAACAAAATCCATGCCAGATTACATACCGATTCTTCTTCAAAATGTTTATCCATCCAATCAAAATCGTCTGCCAAGAAGCTATACCTCAATCCAAATCACCTACTCTAGATAGATTTCAAGAGTTTCAAACAAGCAATTCCAAGTAGTTCATGTCTCCTTCTCAATTGCAAGTTCATCTTGACAGGAAATTAAGCTAAAAATAAATAAATAAGGAGATGCAACTTCTGTTCATGTTTTCTTGAAAGGGAAAACTTGTGTCAAAAAACAGCTAAAAATGCTGATCAAGGTAGAACGTGATCCCCTTCCTTTATTATAAGTAGCAGTGCTCTCGTTGAGAGTCGAACTCAAGACCTCCCGCTTACTAAACGGGTGCTCTAACCAACTGAGCTACGAGAGCTTGGTGTTATGGAAATGATATCTATAATTAAATAATTAAAATGCAACGAAAGAGACAAGACAAGAGGTAGTCAATTGGGTCACGTGGAGAGGAGGCGGCCCATAAGTTTAATGAAGCGTCAGAGACTCTAGGAGCTGGTTATTTATCTCTGGCCCTCATTTGGAAAGTGAAAACCCCCAGGAAGACATGCTCCTACAACACAACACGTGAAATTGATGCGGGCTCGGGCTCGGGCTCTTGAATTGGAAATTATAGCCTTGTTTGTACAGTAGTACCATATAAACACCAAAGCATGCATGTTCTGTGGCTCAGGCTCTCCCTTGAAGAATGAAGAGTGAAGAGTGAAGAGTGAAGACCCTCTAAAAGTTGGGGAAAGCAAACCCATGTTGTGGGAGCACCTGTAATTGTAAAACAACAGATTATTGCTTGTGGCTGCGGGATGTGGCCATGCATTAATTAGTTTCCGCAACAGCCAACAATTCTTACCCAAACATAAATTATACTCTACCTAACTTCATTACTCTTCAGTCTTCTCTTCTATCATCAAAATACTAAATTTGGACACGAGATTTCTCTTGTTATACTTAATACGTTTGAGAATAGAATACGAGAAAACCTTCATTAGTCATTTCCAACGTTAAGGTTGTCGGCATCTTACCCGTTCCTTGTTAAGCTAATCAAGAGAAATAGTGTTGTACTGTTGTTGCAATCTCCTTAATTATATTTTAACTTTGCTTACTAAAATTGGCAATCGATTCGTTTCACTTTCACACTGTGTTTGATACATACTTGTTTTCATATTCAATTGATTAGCTTCTCAATATGGGTAAGTATATATATATATATGTACGATTTCATTTCATATATAGTCTAAATCTTCCTTGTGACTATTAATATTAGCATAATGTGTAGTGTTATTTAAAGCTCATGTGCATTTGATGTAAGATCATTATTAAAGTTTTATTAAAAAGTAAGGGTAAAATGATAAAATTAAGTATTTTCTTAATTTTTTTTTTACAAACAAGACAATTTTGGGATGGACGAAAAAGAAAAGTATGACTATTTGCAGGCCCGATTTTGGAGGGGTTCAACATGCCCGACGGAACAGGGCCCCCAATTTAAGATGACCCAATTTTATAGATGTAGGCTAATTGTTATTATGTATAAAGTAAATAATGTACTTGAAATACATAAAATTTTCTTTGGTTCAATGGATTGGTAGTGATAATGAAATAGAGGTCTTTGGTTCAATTCTCACTAGTGTTAATTTTGGTTTTTTTTTCTCTTTGGGTGTGAGGTTAATTATTAAATTTTATTTAATGCATATTATATCATATATTTCCCCGTTTTGGGTAAATAATCTCACATACTATTTTGTTTACGTAAATAATCATTTTAAAAAAATATATGCTTATAACTTTTTCATAATCTTTCATCTTTATCCTCCAATTGTATTGTAAGTATAATGGCTGTGGTTAAGTATTCTTATTTATTTATTACCAACTTCAATACTACTTATATCTTTTAATTTACTTCGGAAGCTAATAAATAAAGAGTAACTATATAAAGATAAATATTTTGTAATCGACTCTAGTAGAGTTATTCAATTTTAATTTTATTTTGAGTTCGTCAAATTTACTTATCAAAAAAAGTTCGTTGACCATCAATTTTTTTATCTGAGTCATAAAAAATAACAATTACTTAAATTGAAATATATGTGCAATTATAATAATCATTGGGTATATAATATAAATATTTCAACCAAAAATCAAATTTTATTGTAATGTGACTATAATTTTTAATGCTTATGTCCGTTTAATTCTTAGCTTTGTCACTTGATTTTTTAACTTGAATTTATAGTACACACGTTACCAAAAACATATCCATCCAGAAGTCAAAAAATAAATACAAGAAAAAAATTAATTGAGTATATTCTTTTTATTGCAAATCGTTTTAGCAAATGAAATATAACATTTTTCAGTAATTATTTAATACTTATTTTTCTTATATGTTTGTAGGTAGTATATATTTTCAATACTTTAAAATATGAAAAGTCAAAAAATTGTTAGTTTAAAAATCTTATTTTTATAATGTTTCAAGGGCCCTTTTTTTTTCTTTTCGATCTGGTCCCCCAAAAGTTTAGGACCGGCCCTGACTATTTGCATAATTGGATGACAAATCGTTTTCATTGTTTTGGAAAAGAAAAATGAATCAATCTGTCTAAATTCATATCCAAAATAGTTCATTTATTAATTTTCTTGTACCTGAATTATATTCTTACGCCAGATGTAACACAAAACGCTAAACTATTACTCCTTCCGTTTCTAATAAATAATCTACAATATTATTTTGGGATATATCATTTAAAAGGATACAGTACTTTAAAAAGTTATGTAAGGGTAATTTAGGCATTGCCTAATTTATCTTGTCCTCACTCTCTTGGTCAAATTAGAATTTTATATTGGAATTATTGTAGTAGGATTTAATTAGGATTCTTTTTAGATTTAGGTGATATTTTTGGTAATTAAATCTTTGCATAAGTGTTTAGTTATTGATGGTATCAAATTAGGAAACAAATCTTGTATATTTGTTGGTTTAATTTCTTTCCTAGTAGGATGTGGTGTTTTTGCCGTGAATGTGCAGGATTCCTTGGTGTCTTGGATTTCAAGTCATTGCAGCCTATATATAGATGAGAAGCGACTTGCGAGAACGAGAGCATTTTAGTAGAATTTGGTCGAGAATGAGCGAGAAAAGAGAGTTGATCCCAGATTTCTTGTGTGCTGAATTAGAGAGAAGAGATCAACACCTCATATACAACGATCGTTCTGAAGACTGCCGTGAACATACCTGCTGCAGTTTAATATCTTCAGGAACACAGCCTTGTGTTTCCTGAAGCTGTTGTTTCGTGCTTCCAGTTTTTGTTATTGGTCTTGGAAGCTGTTTTTAGTCTTTGATTATTTTCTTCCCACGTTTGGTTTATAGTTTATGTGGGTTTTGTGATCTCCAAGATTCTATATCTTGTGAGATTTTTTGTGTAAACTGTTAAGGTTCAAAAACAGTTTTGAGTTTAATATAATTTGTTGCCTTGAGGCTTGATCTACAAGATTGATTCTTGTAGATTGTTTTTGTGTGATTTTACGTCTTACTAAGTGTGTTAGATTTCAAATCACAAAACAAAACTTCATTGCTATTTTACGTGAAACACTTTCGGTTCACATTGTTCTTGTCATTGTTGCAACATTCACTGCAACATTGGCAGTAACATCGCTCCATATTGAGTTTCCGTGGCATCGCGTTCTTTCAATTGGTATCAGAGCCTACTCTTGATATCACTAAGAGTCGATTCTGCTTAAAGACGTGATGGATTCTCAATATGAGAATGTGGTTCGTCCCCCTACTCTTACTAATGCTAATTATTCTATATGGAAAGTCAAGATGCGTATCTTCATCAAATCAATTGATGAAAGAGCGTGGCTTCTTGTGTTGAATGGTTGGAGTCCTCCCAAAGCTGTTGATTCGATGGTGATGTCAAAATCACAAAGTGCGAGTGGACCAACGATGATAGGAACACGGCATCTTTTAACTCAAAAGCTTTGTGCGCAATCTATAAGGCCTTAGATGCAAATACTTTTAGAGTAATAGCAAATTACGAATCGCCAAAGATGTGTGGGAGGCCCTTCAAACCTTATGTGAAGGACACGCCGGTGTCGTTCCTCTAAGCTAAGAATGTTAACGACTCAGTTTGAGAACACAAGGATGCAAGAGTCTGAGGACATAATGACATATTATGGAAGACTTCTTGATCTATCCAATTCTGCTTTAGCCTTAGGAGATCCTATTACAAATGAGCGTCTTGTCAGTAAGATGATGAGGACTTTGCCTGAAAGGTTCAATGTCAAGATATGTGCTATTGAAGAAGCACATGATATTGACAAGATGAGTTTTGAAAGATTGGTGGAATTCTTCAAAACTTTGAATTGAATCTAAGCGATCAAATAAAAAACAAAGGCAAAGGTGTCTCATCATCTTCACACCCACCTTGGGAAAAACATTGCTATGCTGCACCAATTGATCGTCATGTGATTTGCTTGAAATTCAAAAGACATTGATGAGTCGATTTTGGAGAAGAATCAATTGCTTTATTGACTACTAAATTCAAAAATTTTTGAAAAATAAAAGTCAAAATAGAACTCCATCATCAAGCTCAAAAATTAATTTCAAACTGATTACGTGAAATTTGTTCCCAAAGAACAATCCTTTCAAACTCCTGAAAAACCCTTCACAAATCCTTTTGCTTCTAAGTCATCCTACAATGGTAAGAATCTTGATTCTATCCAATGTAGAGAATGTCAAGGTTTTGGACACTATGCAAACCAATGTGCTAACACTTTAAGAAAGAAAGGATTGAATTTTTACGCAACTCTAAGTGATAGTGATGGAGAAGATCCGGGTGATCTTATCACCTTGAATGCGGTTTATGATTCGATTCGAGAAAGTGCAGTTGGTTCAGCAAATGTGTCACCCGATGTTGCAACATCGGGAGTAACATCGGGAGAAACATTGTGCGAGAAAGCAGAACGATTTTTGTTTTAATTCCACGATTGCGAGAGGATGATGGACATTCAGATTCAGATCTGCTGGAAGGGTACAAGGAGCTGTACAAGGATTGGGAGAAAAGGGCTCATCAAGTCACACTACTTGGTAAGGCGAATGAAGCTGGCGAAAAAGGCCAACGAGGATCAAAAGAATGCATAATCAGGTGGAAGGAGTCCTAAGTAGAAAGGATGTGGAAATTGAGCGGTTAAAGGAGCAACTTGCTCAAGCGAAAGCAACAACGACCAAGTGGAATTCAAGCAAGCGAAGGTTGAAGATCGCTAAATTCAGTAACTCTTCGGATCGGGTATTGGTTTTGTCCCTAAAGTGTTTGTGAAAGAAGGAGAAGGAACATCGGGAACCAAAACCGATGAAAGCTTTCTGAAGCGTTTTACGTGAAAAACCAAGAGTAAGAAGGAAAAATTATGTTTGTCACTTACGCCATAAGCTTTGGTCACACATCTGACCTTTTTGCTTTCTAAAAAGGCAATGTATGAGAATGAAAAAAGGCAAGAATTCTTTGGAAAAGCTCATTGGCGAGCAGGATGAAGCAACCAATGCGCCCGACCAATGCGGCAACATTGGCGAAAACATTGGAAGCCTCATTCAAGGGCAAATCATAATTTTTTCCAAAAACCTCAACCCAAAGCAGTCAAAAAATGTGGGTTCCAAAAACATGTGATGAAAAATGTAGAGCCAAATATTGTGAGCCATTTGATATACGCCTGGCGCCTCCATGTCACATGATGAAAAATGCAATGTTACATTTACTTCCTTAAAATCTCATGTTCTTTGGATCACGGTATTTCGATAGTGGTTGTTCTAGACATATGACAGTGCGGTGAGAATTTGAAGGAATATGTAAGTATTAATGGTGGTTACGTGACCTATGGTGGTGGTGCAAAAGGGAAAATTGTAGGTAAAGGAACATTGAGCGTTGAAGGTCTTCCAAACCTCAAAAACGTTTACCATGTGGAAGGCCTTAAGACAAACCTGATCAGTATAAGTCAGTTGTGTGATGATGATCTTCAGGTAAGATTTGACAAACATTCTTGTGAGGTTCTTGATCATAATAACAAATGTCTTCGACGGGTTTAAGATCGTCGATAATTGTTACTTGTTCAACAATACCCATTCATGTCAAAAGCAAGCAAGTATTGATGTAACGGATCTACGGCACGAAGCTTGGTCACATGAGTTTTCGTAAGCTCGATGAGCTTGTGAGGCATGATCTTTGTCAAAGGATTACCAAATTTGGAAAGGAATTACTCAAAGGTATGTGGATCATGTCAAAAGGTAAACAAGTCAAGGCCTCACATCTCCCAATCACACAATGCTCCACTTCCGGATGTTTGGAGATGATTCATCTTGACCTTATGGGTCCCATTGAGGTAGAAAGCCTAGGTAAGAAAAAGTACACCTTTGTGCGTGTAGATGACTTCTCTAGATATACTTGGGTAATATTTTTAAGAGAGAAGTCGAAACTTTTGAGGCTTTCAAAATTTGGTACACCGTGTTATGAACTTGTATGATCTAAAACTCACTAGGATTAGATCAGATCATGGCACGGAATATGAAAATGCATCCTTTTCTAAATATTGTGCCTCTAATGGTATCTCTCATGAATTCTCTGCTCCCAAAACTCCACAACAAAATGGAGTGGCGGAGAGAAAAAACGAGGACATTACAAGAAATGGCTAGGGTAATGTTACATTCAAAAATTTGGCTAAAAGATTTTGGTGAAGCTTTGAACAACTTGCTTGTCATATTGGAAATAGAGTTTTCTTGAGACCGGGTAGCACTATGACACCTTATGAAATATTTCTTGGGAAGAAACCTACCTTGAAATATTTTCATGTGTTTGGAGGTGCGTATGTTATACGCTCAATGATAGAGATCAACTTTCCAAGTTTGACTCTAAAAGTGATAAATGTGTTTTTATGGGATATTCCACAAATAGTCGAGCATATAGAGTATTTAATCTTCGAACTAAGACTATTATGGAATCCATGAATATTGTGTTTGATGATTTAAGCGGTCTTGGTCTCAAAACTTCGAGGAAGGCGTTTGGGGTTTTTGGATTTTGGAGACTTTGATCTGAATTAGGCGCGAATCCGTAGTTCGGGGAGCGAGAATACTGATTCAGCGGATCTGAGGTTGTTCGGATGAAAAAGTTCGAGTTGTCACCCAATGTTGTTCGGATGTTGTTCGGATGTTGCAACATCGGGAGAAACATTGTCTGAAGCGGCGGGAGGAGAAAGCGCTGGAGCGATTCAAATCGGAAGATGATCGGTCAGATTGATGATCGAAATCGACATTCCCAGCAAGATTCAGAGAAACCATCCACTCACTCAAGTTATAGGTAATGTAAAAGATGGTGTGTCAACAAGAAAGAAAGGTAAAGTGGACTACAAAAAACTAGCATGCATGACCACTCTTGAATTTGATAATATACATGCTTCATGCTTTGTTTCCATTGTTGAACCTAAGAATGTACAAGAGGCCCTTAAAGATGAAAATTTGGATTAAATGCCATGCAAGAGGAACTAGATCAATTTTCAAAAATGATGTGTGGTATCTAGTTCCCAGACCCACTTCAATAAATGTTATTGGAACTAAATGGATTTTCAAAAACAAAACGAATGAAGTGGGAGAAATAATGAGGAATAAAGCTAGATTGGTAGCTCAAGGGTATACACAGGTTGAGGGGGTGGACTTTGATGAAACCTTTGCACCTGTAGCCCGTATTGAGTCTATCCGTCTACTTCTGGCAATTGCCTGTTTCCTTGACATTACTCTTCAACAAATGGATGTGAAGAGTGCGTTTTTGAATGGGATTCTTGAGGAAGAAGTTTTTGTGGAACAGCCAAAAGGATTTGAGGACCCCCATAAACCCAATCATGTGTTCAAATTGAAAAAGGCTTTGTATGGTCTCAAACAAGCTCCTAGAGCTTGGTATGGTAGGCTTACAGATCACCTTTTACAAAGTGGGTTTAAAAGGGGAGAGGTGGATAAAACATTGTTCATCCAGAAACAAGATCAACATATTTTGATTGCTCAAATTTATGTTGATGACATCGTGTTTGGATCCACCTCCAAATCCTTGGAAAAAGAATTTGTGCATTGCATGACATCCACATTTGAAATGAGCATGGTAGGTGAATTAACATATTTCTTAGGCATTCAGGTCAAACAATCACATGAAGGGATGTTCATTTCTCAAGCCAAGTACTCTCTAAACTTGGTGAAGAAATTCGATCTTGAGAATGGAAAACATAAAAAACCCCTATGGGTACATCCGATAAGCTTAATAAAGATGAAAAATCAGAAAGTGTTGATCCTACCTTGTATAGAAGTATGATAGGGAGTTTGTTGTATTTAACTGCCACTCGTCCAGATATCATGCATAGTGTGTGTTTGTGTGCAAGGTATCAAGCAAACCCCAAGGTTTCTCACCTAAAAGCTGTCAAAAGAATCATTCGATATGTTGGTGAGACCTTTGGCATGGGTTTGTGGTATACTAAGCATACGAACACCAATCTGGTTGGGTTCGGTGATGATCTTGGGTTTGATGACATGAGAAGTACATCGGAGGATGTTTTTATCTTGGAAACAATCGATTTCTTGGTTTAGCAAGAAACAAAATTGTGTGGCTCTATCAACAGTGAATCTGAATATATAGGCTGGCGGTAGTGCATGTACACAACTTTTGTGGATGAAACAAATGATTCAAGATTATGGATTGCATAGTGACATTTTAATCATGTATTGTGACAACACAAGTGCTATAAGCATAGCTAAAAATCCTGTTCAACACAAAAGAACAAAGCACATAGATATAAGACACCATTTTATTAGAGACTTAGTTGAACAAGGCATTGTGTGTATTGAACATGTTGAGTACAGAGATAACAATTTGGCTGATATCTTTACTAAGAGTCTAGATTTTGAGAGATTCATCAATCTTAGGAAATCTCTCGGTATGTGTGCCATGTAATCACTCACATTTAATTAAAAAAAAAAAAAAATTTAGGCATACTGCATTGTTGTCTAGGAGGGCACACTAGATCAAATCTGTTTGTACTTAGTACCTTTGAGCATGTGCAATGATTCATTCAAAATTTCTGTGATTATGTTGTAAAAATTCTTCTCACCTTCTCCCAAGAAGTTGTTGTGTTTGAGAGAAATCTCTCGTTTGCACCACAAAGGAAAGAGCTACCTTTCAAAAGTTTTAGGATCTTTGCAATTTGTCAATGTACCATGAAGTTTCGACTTGCATGGGTTGATCTTGACTAAATTGACTCCTCTGATTTGAGAAAGTGTGAAAGCTACCTAACGGAAAAGAGCTGCCTATGAACAAGGTTGTGGCTTCCTTTCTTTTGGGACTATGGATTTTCGAATCTCATGGGTCGATCAAATGTAAAGTTGCCACCCTTGGTAAATAGTGTGAAAGGTTCCTAGTGGTGTCTTTAGCTTGAAATAAAGTAAAGCTAGTGTTATAGGGAAATAAAGTACCTATAATGTTTTTGGGAGAAATTGTGTTATTTGGTGAAAGAAAAATTGCAAATTCAAACATAAAATCACAGATTTTTGGGTGAATGTGATTTCCATTGTTGCAACATTGGGAACTGCAATCAGTTGATCTAGACATATCACTTGTGTGTATATGCATTTTTTTCGGTTGTTTTCTCCTTTTGCATATTTTAGACATACTGTTTAGGACATATAGGTGCATGATATCAGCTTTCTTAATGTCTGTCCATCATGTCTAAATGCCTGCTTTGATTCTTGTTCTCAAAGTCATGATTTTATGTGGCTGTCTACACTACTGTGTTGTTTCTTCATGTTTTGAACTAGGCTGAGTATCTGTGATTATATGCTTTGTGGAGTCTCAACTCTGGTTAAGTATGTTTTTGTGTATTCCCAAAATATTTGATCATTTAAAAAATGTGTTTTGAAATCAGATTGTAACTCAAATTGGTCTTATATCTCTCATGTCTCAAACAACAAACTCATGTCTTACTTACATCAGGTTGGTCAGCTTGTGTGGTTTGAATTTTGAATGCCCTGTGAAGTGTGCGTCGGTTCAGTTCACTGCCTTTAATTACCAACGGCTAATTGCAATTAGTGGCAGGTTTAGTGAGTCTTACTTACTGGAATGTACGTAATTGTTCACCCCAAAATCTCTTCAAAATTTTTCCGGCGACTCTGTCTGGTATCAGTCCGTCTCTCAAAAATTCTATCTCCATCATTCTGTGATCTTCTCTCAGTCGACATAAATGGCATCATCTTCCAAAAGCCCTAAATTTTCGAGGTCGAATGTTGCAACATCGAAGACATCAGTGAGCCCCAATTTCGTGGCGGGAGATGATCTTTCGAAGGCCATGGTTGTATATCAACCAGTCCCTGAGCCTCTTACTATGATTCTTCCAGGGGAAAAAGGTAACGCAATAGATGTTGAAAATCCTGGAGATTTGTCTGGTTTTTCCTCAATAGGCAACCCTAGCTCTCGGCGGTCCAAGCGTCAGCGGCATTAGGCCAACTACGATGATCCCTCCCCTGCTGATATTCAGGCTGCGAAGAAAAATAAAGTTGAGGCTGGCTTCTTCAAGGAACCAGTGATTCTAGAAAGCGATTCGGATGATGAGGATTTCATTCCTCCTGCAGGTTCGATTCCCCAAACTCATGAAGCATCTCACCAGCGTCTCCACCCTCTTCTCGGTTCGAGACCGGTTGAGGATGAAGATTATCCTATTCCGTCCCCAAGGGTAGTATTCCCTTCTGAATCTCCTCCCCTTCGTCGAAAATCATCAAAAGTTGGACCATCTGCCATTGATGAAGAGGTTGTTCGAAATTTAACCCGATTGCGCCAGGCTCGTGCTTCCTCCTCAGGTCCTTCACCCTCTGCTCCTCCTCCAACCGCACCTAGTCCATCGTCTTCTTCCGAATTTGACGATAGTTCTGATCAGAACTATGCGACTCCGAAAGGTACCCTGCTGCCAGCGACGAATCTGATAAGTCTCCGGTGAAATCTTCGAGGCGACGCGTTTCGACTCAATGTTGCACCGATTGTTGCAACATCCAGCAGAAAAAAACCGCTTGGTACTCCTCTCTCCTCTTCCTTTATATCTAAATCTGCATCTAAAAGATACAATATTTCTCGTAATATCATTGATGAGAGGAATGTGTTGGATTCTTTGTTAGAGTCTTATAATTTGTCAGCCTATATTTCTGAACGCCATCTTATGACATCCATTTCATCTGCCCCTTCGTCGCGAAATAATCCATGAGTTTTATTCAAATTTGGAAAAACGAATTGTTGATTCTTGTGACTCCAGTTTTGAGAAAGTTTATGTGAGAGGTAGATGGTACTCTTTTTCTTCCAAAGTCATAAATTCCATGCTTGGTACTCATCCTTCTGGTATTCTTGATTTTGATGTCGACCTAAATTTGTGCATTTGTGAACTTTCGGGTGGTCGTATTTCATTTTGGCCAGCCAAAGGTGTACCTGTTAGTACTTCTCAGTTGTCCTCCCTCTATGCTTTCTTGCACAAAGTTTGCTGTGCAAACTGGTCTCCCTCAAAGAACACCAATGTTGTGACCGAAGAGCATGCTAAAATCCTATATTTTCTTGGCTCTCAAAAGCCGTTTGATCTTGGCCTATATGTCTTTAGGAAAATTGCATCCATGGCTGAAACTGGGGGTGACAAGAGGTCTCTTATCTTTCCCTCTCTCGTATACCGTATTCTCCTCTCTCAAGGGTATAAACCTCCTTCCTCCACTCGTTTATCACCTGTTCTTGAGCCTCTTCACTTTTCTTCCAAACTTTTAAAAGGGGATAGGCTCGTCAATTTACCTCTTCGATCGGCTCGGATGCACCTCTCACGATCCTACCATTCACGATACTATAACATCTCCTTCAGTTCCTGTTGTACCTATTGTTGTTCCGAATGTTGCAACATCCAGTGCAACATCCACCATGTTTGCTCCTCCTACAGCTCCTATGTCGGTTGTCTTTGTCAAAGAGCAACTGCGGTTGATACAGGACCAGCTCTCTCACCTTGCTGCTCATCAGGCCTTTCTTACTACTTTGGTAGATATCCTCTGGTGGGGCAACATTACAGTCAAATAGGGGTGAGGCTGCAACAAGAGAAGGTTGTGATCTTTGAAGATGCAAGTAATGATGTTCGTGCAACATGATTTTCGAAGGATAATCGATGTATTGTGGTTCTGTTTTTGTGTAGCGATGGTGATGGTTGGTAAAACATTTACTTCATTTGATGCGTAATAATTAGGGTAGACATTTTGAGATTCATGTAACTTGTTGTTGATGGTGGATGTTAGTTGATTATATCTGATCTTTGTTTTGTTCATCATGATTTGATGCTTGAATAATTAGGGTAGACATTTGAGATTCATGTAACTTGTTGTTGATGGTGGATGTTAGTTGATGATCTTTGTTAAAATGTTCATCATGCTCTTCTTGCAGGTCTTGTGAATTTGACCAAGAATGCTCGAACAAAGGGGGTGATTGTAAGGGTAATTTAGGCATTGCCTAATTTATCTTGTTCTCACTCTCTTGGTCAAAATAGAATTTGATATTGGAATTATTGTAGTAGGATTTAATTAGGATTCTTTTTTAGATTTAGGTGATATTTTTGGTAATTAAATCTTTGCATAAGTGTTTAGTTATTGATGGTATCAAATTAGGAAACAAATCTTGTATATTTGTTGGTTTAATTTCTTTCCTAGTAGGATGTGGTGTTTTTGCCGTGAATGTGCAGGATTCCTTGGTGTCTTGGATTTCAAGTCATTGCAGCCTATATATAGCTGATGCCGAGCAGAGAACCGAGAGCATTTTAGTAGAATTTGGTCAGAAGAGCTGTGAGCAGAAAAGAGAGAGTTGATCCCAGATTTCTTGTGTGCTGAATTAGAGAGAAGAGATCAACACCTCATATACAACGATCGAAGACCGCCGTGAACATACTGCTGTTTAATATCTTCGAGAACACGACCTTGTGTTTCTGAAGCATTGTTTCGTGCTTCCGGTTTTGTTATTGGTCTTGGAAGTTTTTAGTCTTTGATTATTTTCTTCCCACGTTTGGTCGATAGTTTATGTGGGTTTTGTGATCTCCAAGATTCTATATCTTGTGAGATTTTTGTGTATGCTTGTTAAGGTTCAAAAACAGTTTTGAGTTTAATATAATTTGTTGCCTTGAGGCTTGATCTACAAGATTGATTCTTGTAGATTGTTTTTGTGTGATTTTCTGTCTTACTAAGTGTGTTAGATTTCAAATCACAAAACAAAACTTCCGCTGCAAATTTCTGTGAAACACTTTCAGTTCACATTGTTACAGCCATTGTTGCAACATTCACTGCAACATTGACTGTAACATCGTTCCATATTGAGTTTCCGTGGCATCGCGTTCTTTCAAGTTATATTTACTATCTACTTCATATTTCAACTTTACCCTTCATATTTTATATTAATATATTGATTATATTTAAAACATTATTGTATAACTTTTAAAATCAAATCTAGTCTAATTTGAGAAAGAAAAGGAATTTTATTTGGCAATTAGACATATTAAGGTAATATTTTAGTTTTTGAATAAAATCAGATAGATATGAAAGTCAGAGCATTAAGTTGATTTTTAAAGTTTGTTTGGATCATTTTAGTGGTTTGAGAAAATAAATTATTACTGAAAACTTTGAGAAAATTAAATAAGGTTGCTGGAGCTAATCTAGGCTATTAAAGAAAATCTGAAAAGGGGAATTAAGAGTTTGAAAGGAAAATTCACACAGGGGTGTCAAACCGAATCAAATCGAGTTGAACCAATTGAATTGGTTCGGTTTGGTTTAGAAGCTTATACATGTTTCAACTTGGTTTGAAATTTTGAAAATTCGAGCGGTTCGGTTGGCGGTTTAATCTTTCGAGTTGAATCAAACCGAATCAAACCAAACCAAACCGAACTATTTTGAGCTAAACCATTATACCATGATTAGATCTTATCATTTATTATCAATTAAAAATTATATTGGTTGTTCTATTATACTATATATATAAAAGTGTTGTATTAAATATTTTATAGGTGGTGTATTAAGTATCGATGATATATAAATTAAGACGAAAGTTTAAATACTTTCATACCTGTAGTATTTTGATCAGTCTCTTGTTTCGTTTAAAATTTGGATGATTTACAACAAGCACTAGAAATCCTCAATAGTCGACGTAGACTTCAACGCACCATCAACTCCCTTCAACCCCTCACCATTGCATATGTTATGTGTGGAGCCATTTATTCCAAAGAAAAATTGTTAATAAAATAAATTTGGGAGACAATCTGAAAACATAAAAAAGTTACGTCTTTTTGCTATACTCCTCCCGTCCCAAAATTATTATCCGTTTGATCGTGTATCAGATTAAGAAAAAAAATTGACTTGATTATTAATATTTTTATAGTGTATATTTTTCTTTAAAATTCATGTGCATGTGACCATAATTAAAATAAGTTGAGAAGGTAAGAGTAAAATTATAAAAGTATTGTCCTAAAAAAACTTTAAAACAAGATAATTTTTTTGGGACAGACGAAAGAGGAAAACAGAACAATGATTTTGGGACCGAGGAAATATTTGTTAATAATGAATTTTTTTAGTTAGTTTTTTTTTTAATTTTTTAATTTTAACATTGGTTTGTTTAAAGTTGAAAGCTAAGTGGTATTTTCGAGATCAATTCAAACTGCGAAATTAGATCAAGAGCCAAACCACAAACGCAAATCATGAGTTCAAATCGAACCAAGTCGAATCATCATGATTTGGTTCAAACTTTAGGTAGTTTAGATTAATTTGATTTTTTCCGAGCTGATTGTTTACAATTCGACTCATAATTTGTTTTAAGTCAAACTAAATTGGACCATTTACATTGATATCCGAAGTAGCGAGATTCCACGTTTTTGATTACTAACCAAAAATGGTCAAATTGTTTTCAAAATTCACACCATCTATTAAAGGTGTCCAGATGTCTTGTACTACAAAAATAAATAAGGATAAATTTTAAGTGGGTACAATTTTAGAAACATGTTTTCATCTAGGTCTATTAATTTTTTGCACATTTCATAAAACTACAAATTGGTTGCCAAATGACCAAAATGTCATTAATGAAGGCAAATCTCATTCGAACTGTCAAGACAAAAAAAAAATCCAAAAATGATGATGCCAAATCCAGGCATCTGAATTGTTTAGACAGTTTTTTGAAGACAAAAAAAAATCCAAAAATGTTGATGTCAAATCCAGACATCGGAACTGTTTAGACAGTTATTTGAATGGCGGTAAGTTTTTGAATAGTATAAAGTGTTCGGGGTTGTCAGGTCATGAATTGACACTTAAAATTGATGTTCTAGTAATGCTATTGAGAAACATTGACCATGCTGCATTGTGCAATGGAACAAGACTAATCATCATAAATCTTGGGGATCACATTGTTGAAACAAATGTTTTGAAAGGAATGAATGTTGGAGAAAATATTTTTTTTTATCTCAATATTGTCATTAACTTCATCCGACGTAGACCCTAAGGGGTGACCTAGTGGTAGAGTTGAGACTTTACAAAATGTGAGGTCTCAGGTTCAATCACTTCTCATGCCCCCTTAGGAGAAATGTCTAAAAAAAAAATTTTTAAAAAAAACTACATCTAATGTAAGGCTAACTTTCAAGTTCCAAAGAAGATAATTTCTATTGCTGGTTTTATATGCAATGATAATTAACAAGTGCCAAAGTCAATAATTGCATGTAGGTCTCTTCTTGAAGAAACCAGTATTTAGTCATGGGCAGTTATATGTCGCAGCTTCTAGAGTAACAAATTATTTTGATTTGAAGATATTGATATGCGGTGAAGATGAAAAACCAACTAATAGAATAACAAATGTTGTATATAAGGAAATTTTTTAGAATTTATAATGATTATTGATATACTGATGTGTATTTGTTAATAAACTGATTCTTCTTATTTTATCCTTTAAGATTTTTTATCCTCTTTATTTTGTTTATGTACGATTTAGTTGAAAAAGAAGAATGATTGTGTGTTTAACGCACGTGTTAACAAAACTAGTTATAGATAGTAATAAAGCCTTCAAAAGTTACATTACCTGTTAAGTATGAGGTGGCAAATGAGCGGGTATTGACGGATATGGACGGCACCCTTATGGGCAATGGGCTTAAATGGGTGGACTAGTAAGTTTCCATTTAATATCATGGACATATATGGGCGGGTAATAAATGAGCATGTGCGCCCATCTACTCATTAGCACAAAATTATAAAATAAAATAATTAAAAACTTTATTCTTTAACAAAAAATACGTAAAAAGAAAAAAAAACAAAAACATTAATTTCACAAAAAAAGCAGTGCTCTAAAACTCCTCGCCTAGCTCCGCCTAGGCGCTAGACCCCTCTCTACCGCCACGACTTTCTTAGTCGTCGCCTAATCGACCAAGTCGGTGTCTACGCCAAACCTCGCCGACCTTAATTTATTTTTGTAGCTTTGATTTTGTGACATGCAGTGACTGGAGAAGGAAGAGGGAGTGGTAATGGTGAGGCAGAGAGGGAGGTAATGGGGGGGGGCGAATTGGAGTAAAATCTTTTTTTGTTCTTAGTTCTAAAATTGACTGGTTTATTGCTTTGAGGTTGTTGAGAATTGAAATTAATGGTAGGTTTGTATATTTTTGTTCATTTTACAAATATAGACAAGTTTTTGATAAGATGACAAATATAAAAAAATTAAATTTGTATTCAATGTGTTTAATCTTTGATGTAAATTATCAAAAAAAATGGTAATTATGCCTTAATTTTAGGCCCCGATTACGCCCCGACTAGTCCCCTAGACGCTTGACGCTAGTATGCCGCCTAGTGGCCGCCTAACGATTTTTAGAACCTTGAAAAAAAGTAAACAAAATATGTACGTTTGCTCATCTCTTGTGTCAATTACGTATTTTTGTTGTTGTAACCCTCAATTTAATCTTCTATTTTGTGGTTAGATTTTTAATTTCGCTGAAGCCCAATAGACAAACACAAGAGTGTAGACCTGACCAAAAACTGAACAAGCTAAGTAAGCCACATGTACAAATCTAACTAAATCACACATACAAATCTATATGTGAAGGTTCGAGCAAATAAGAATGTCACATGTTGCACTGCTCACAAAACCACTATGAATCCATTTATAGTGTAACAAGGACGGATATTTACAGAGTCGTAGAAATGGAGCAATTTGGGAGCGACGTTGGGTTTCATTTAAGGGTACAGAGTCATAGAATGCTATTCCATGGAGGGGCGCTTGGAAAGAGGGGGGTTGGTGCTTGGAAGGGTGGGTGTACAATATAGATATATTAATTATGTTAAACGTTATTATTAATCTTAAAGATTTTATAATTATGTATGTAATTGATAAAACATAATTAGAAGAATAAGAGAATGAGTTTTAGTATGAGTGCAAAAGTGTGCGCCCATTTAACCCATCATAATTAATGTGTTTAAATGGACATGCCCATTTGTACCCACTTAAAATTTTGGGTGTACTCATACTTATTATTTATTGGGCGATCTGAACGAGCAAATGAGTACGGACAAAAATTACCACCTCTAAGTATAGTCAGAATCCAACAATCGAATAAAAGTCAAACTTACTTCTTACGGGAGATAATACTAACCTAATAACTCTATCGGGGAACTTTTTACGATGTAATACTCCCTCGGTTTTCAAATTATTGTCATTTTAGATCCAACACATCGTTTAATAAAAATAATTGATTGTATTATAAATATTAATAAAATGTATGATTTTTTTAATGCCCTTGAATATATGGTCATAATTAAAGTATGAAAAAACATAAAAGTAAAGTGGTAAAAGTGCGTTCCTAAAAGAAAAAGTTTTGAAGGAGAACAATTATTTTAGAATGAACGAAAAAAAAAGAGAACGATAATTTGAAAATATGGGGAGTATTATTATATTTATAAATTATAAGAGAATCATAATTTATTATTTTAAATAAATTAAGAATATCATTATATAACAATAATAGTAGTATATTTAGTTTACATAAATAAAAAAATTGAGTTCATTAGATATCTTGTTTTTTTACATATTAATTTAAAATAATTATGATACCTACCCTACGTTAGAGAGATTAAGACCAAAAAAGACGAAGAAGATATAGATTAAGGAATATTTCAAGACAAAAACCTAGAAAAAACCGTTTCATGAATATTTTTTGTAAAATGGATCTCATTAACTCAATTTATTGTGTGCTGGTGGATTGAGCATTCAACTCCATCTAACGAATTACAATCTGTACGACGGTCTCACATTATATCTAATCTTATAAAAATATACTTGTCCTTAAAAAAAATTAATAGTTTACATTCATTGATAGTATTACTAAAATTGTTTCAATAATTAAAATTTTATCGCCTAAGACATAATAAATTCTATATGTTAAATTGTGATTTAATATTACTTCACATGTTCTTAAAAAGGTCATATTTCATTTTAGGTTGTTTCAAAAATGTATTTACTTTCTATTTTTTTTTTGTTTAATTGATTAGCGCTATGCTCACATATATATTTTTAAAAAATACACATTATCTTAATATTTAAATATATTTAATTATTTTAACAAATTTATAGGTCCAAGTCCATCTAAATATGATTCTAGAGTAAAATTATGGTCGGTCTCTTTTTCAAAATTTCTAACCCCTCCACCCGTTCATTTTTTCAACTACAAAAGATTACTTTTCGAAATATTGTTCAAAAAATGTCATCGTCTCCTTCAACATCTCCAGCAACACACTTTTGATTCAAAGATCACTATATATTGTTGGGCAATGAAATGAGAATCGACCTGGTGGAGGACATGGTCTGGTTCATTATCATTTTGTATCGTGGTGCAAAAAAAGATTAGATAATATTTTATGTATCGCGATTCAAAACTTAATTTATCGTGGTACATAAAAGTTGATACAACGGTGCAAGTTGGATTAGATATATGTCTCGCGGTTCAAAAATTAATTTATCGCAGTACATAAAAGTTGGTACTGCGATACAATTAGATTAGACAATTAAACAATTGAACCGCAGAACAAAAATTAATGCAATAAAATTGATGAATCGCAGTGCAATAGGACTAGACAATTAAACTATTGAACCATGATGCAAAATTTAATGCAATAAAACTAATGAATCGCGGTGCAATGAAACTAGACAATTAAACTATTGAATCGTGGTGCAAAAATTAATGCCATAGAATTGATAAATCGTAGTTCAATAGTCAATGCACCGCGATTCATTTTTGTAGCGCGTCTCATGCTCATTAAGGCCATCATAGTCCTTTTGACCTTAAAAAGTCAAAAGTGTCATTTTCTGATTTGAAAAGAAAAACACAGGATTGTAACGATTAGAAACTTGGGTGATAACCGGACCGTTATCCTGTGATGATATTATAACCGGAAAAGTCTCCTATACTTATTTTCAATCACTAAAGTATACTTTTGGTGATAAAATAACGAAAATACCCTTAATGAACAAAAAACGCGCGCACAGAACGCACACAAAGCCACTGCCCAAATTTGGGCATCAAAATGAAGACATCGAAATGTACAATTGAAATATGTCAAAATTTGAGCGTCGAAATTCAAAAAGCAACTGCCCAATTTGGGCATCGGAATGCACAATTGAAATATGTCAAAATTTGGGTGTCGAAATTCAAAAAGCCACTGCCCAATTTGGACATCGAAATGCACAATTGAAATCTGTCAAAATTTGAGTGTCGAAATTCAAAAAGCCATTGTCCAATTTGGGCATCGGAATGAAAACATTAGACATCAAAATGCGCAAATGAAATCTGCCAAAATCTGGGCGTCGAAATTCAAAAAGGCAATGCCAAATTTGGGTATCAGAATGAAAACACTAGGTATCAAAATGCACAATTGAATACTGCCACCAAATATCAACATAGTTGGGCATCGTAATGGACAAAATTGACGTCGGAATGAATAAATTAAACACTGCCACCAAATATCAACAAGGTTGGACATCGAAATGGACAAAATTGAACACTGTCATCAAATATCAACATAGTTAGACCTCGTAATTGACAAAATTAACATCGAAATGAATAAATTAAACACTGCCACCAAATATCAACAAAGTTGGGCATCGAAATTGACAAAATTGAACACTGCCACCAAATATCAATAAAGTTGGGCATCGAAATGGACAAAATTGTTGTCATGAATAAATTAAACACTGTCACCAAATATCAACAAAGGTGGGTATCGAAATGGACAAAACTGGCGTCAGAATGAATATATTGAACACTGCCACCAAATCTGTGTTTAAAAATTGGGTATAAGAAAACTTTCGAAACGCAAAACAGTGCTAAAACATCATTTTTTTTCCTTAAATCGAAAGCATCACAAAGTAAACACAATAAGTCTTGTAGATCTCGTCAAGAGTTTCGGTTTGATATGTGGTGGGTCATATGGTTCATCCGGGATAAAAAAATATGGAGAAAATGGTCGAATAAGATGAAAAAAGGTCGGTAATGGAGTAAAGAGAGATAGAGACGAAGCTGGAGGAAGAAGAGAAAGTGAGTGTGACGGAGAGAAGAGAAAGAAGTATCAGGATGAAGAAACAGAGAGAGAGAGAGTATGACATAGTGAAGAGAACGAAGTATTTGGAGGTCACAAGTAGTTTTGATTATTATTATTTTTAATGAAAAAATACTTTATTGATTGAATAAATAGATAATTGAATGAAGAGATTATAATATCTCAAAAAGGTATCAATCCACAATTATTCTTAAAATTTTTGACAAATGGATCGACATGTAATTTTTTCTTAATTCTATTTCAAGAAGTAAGCGGGCATTTGAAAAGAGGCCTGCAACTTTTCTATATCATAATTATCCTAATTTGTGTCAAATAAAAAATTGAAAAAACTAAATTGTGTTAGATAAAAACTTAGGTAAAACGGTTTATAGATATATTTTTAAGACATATTTTCATTATCCGATCCATCATATGTTGATGAATTACATTATGAGAAAGTAAGACTCTATTTTACGAATTAAGATCTTTCTCATTTTGTTATTAGTATTTTGGAAAGCTTCTGAATGAAATTGGTTCTCAACTTGTCAATTGTCATGTAAATTGTGCCAACTATTGGCATCAGGAACAAGTGTTAGAGTTATATATTTATATTTAAAAAAAGAAAAAGAAAAAAGAAGCAACTTGGGAGTAGCAAATGCAATCATGAAAAACAAGCAGCGTACATGATCACGCCAAAGTTCTGGGTGACTACACGTGGAGTATACGTGGGATGGGTCCTGGTGAAGACTGTCTGTGTTGGGGTGGTGAGGTGGATATCTGGCTGCTGTTGCAGTTGGCTTCCCTATCGTCTTCCTCGGTTTCTTGCGTGAGCCCTGTCAAATAAGAGAAAACACCGGTCAGGGAGCTGGGAGGTTATCCCAGCTAAAGCCCTCCGGCGTGAGAGTCAGTGCGGGGATAACAATGGAGTGAACAGGCGTACCCTGTGATCACCCTTAGTAATCTGTATATAGTTTTTAGCTCAAGGTAGAGAGTATGCCCAGCGTGAACAGTATCATACCTTATGAAGTTGGTTGCTTCCCTTTTTATACTCCTCTCCAGGTCTGGCTTGCCAGACAAGCAAGGACGGCACGTTGGAGACATGATCTGTTGGTCGGTCGAGGTGGCCGCTTCTTATTGGTTCTCTCTTTTTCAGGTTTGTCAGAGTATCAGGCAGGTCAACTGTAAGTGGAGCGGCGGGCGCAGTGCACGTTGGTGTCTTTCCAATCGAACGAGGCCACCTGGCGTACTTTGTACTGTGCTGACGTTTCTTTACTCAGGTCGGTTGGGCTTAAGTCCTCGTTCTCTCTTGGCGGTCGACTAGGACCGAGGACCGATCATGTGAAGTCTGCCTGGTGACCATTTGCTAGTCCAAAATAATTCTGTTCGGCCTGGTGATGCTCGTATCGAGGATGGTTGCCGAGCTGTGCCACGTCGATGTAGTTGCCAGGTGTTGTCGTTCCAACAGCCACGTGTCTGCCACGTGGGAGGCGAACGGTGGAGTCCTTTCAGTACATATTTTATCCATTTCTTGAAGAACATACCCCGAATAGCCAATTAAACTACTCAAAACATAACGAATACTAAAGTTTGTAAAATTATAAATTAATCCTGTCAAAGACACAATTTATCTCATTGTCACACTGTTCAATTCAATAATCAATTTGATATTCGTAGATACTAACACTTGGGTGGTAACTGGTAAGATAGGCTTGACTCGATCGAGTCCAATCCCAACACTTCAAACTCTTTCCGGTTTCTTTTCTTTTTTTCCTGTAGAATCATTTATGGAGAAATTTATGACAACTATTTTTGCTTCTTTGTGTTATAATCAACTCATTAATTGGAATAATTAAGTAAAATGGTAAAAGATAATTATTTATAATTAATAGATACATAGAAATAAAAATCTTTCAATCTTATAACTTTAGGATATTCACGATTATACTCATAACTACAACCACCAAAATATTTGTTCAATGGACCGAATAATTTAATAATCGACATTGCTAGAGGTTAAAGTTACCACCTAGTGATAATTATGGTTCGAATATGCACATACATGTATCTCACGTACACTTTATCTTTAAGTCAAAGTTGTCACTAGGGTGATAACTTTAACATTTACTTTAATAATCGTACATTTTTAATTATTGATATGGACTTATGATTAACAAAATTAGTTTAAAAAATTAATTGTTTCTGCCAAAAAAAAAAAGTAAATAAAGAAAGTTTAAAACATAACATACTCATAATTTCTGATCGATTAATGATAATTAAAAAAAAATCACTCAACTAATTTCTTATTACTCTTTTGAGTTTGTCTTAGAAGAGAGAGTGCGTCACATTTCACAACTTAGTACCCCTTCTATTTTGAGATATGATATTACTATAGAGCGGATCGACATCACAAAAAATATTATTGAGAAGTTGATTTCCTAGTCATTACATAACAACTAGTTTTCTAAGGATAACTTTTCTGGGACTGCCTTATGCAAGAAAAATGGATGGTAATAGAAGAAGGATATGACATATAGAGATGATGCAAGTGATATTAAAGCCAATAAATCAAGGCAAAATATGGAGACGAGAGATCTACATATTGAAAAGAGCTAAGACATTACCAAGTGTCGAATGTGAGTTGTTGGGTAAAGCCCTATACAATCTTACAAAATTAAAATATAAAAGGAACAAAAATCGTAAATGCTGCTGGTAGTGGAAGACTTGAGAAGTCTGCTAGTCACTCTGAACGAAGTCTGCCGGTAGCTTGAGTCAAGATCTGTTGGTGACTTGCAACTAAGTCTGCTGGTGACTTACTTTGAAGTCTGCTGGTGGTTTAGTTCCAAGTCTACTGGTGACTTGAACGAAGGTCTGCTGGTGACTTGTTACTAAGTCTGCTGGTGAAAGTCTTTTGATGGAAGTACTTGAAGTCTACCGGTGGAAGGACTGATGTTTGCTGGTGAATGGAAGCTGTGACCGAGGCCTGTATAAGCTAGGGGTGTGCAAGATTTTTTCAGAACCGGACCGAATCAATAGAACCAGACCAAACCAATCAAAACTGGACCGACCCAATATTTTGGTTTGGTCCTGGATATGAATTTTCACAAAACCGGACATTTGGGTTGGTCCCAGTTCTTGAACTAAAAAAACACGGAACCGGACCGAACCGACCCAATATGTTGTTTATATATATATATATATATATATATATATATATATATATATATATATATATAAATTCCTACTACTTTTTGTGTTCTACTTTTTAGTTGGTACTCTTTTATTATTATTTTTCTATCGGTTTGTTATGCTATGAGTTTATAAGTTCGACATTTTTAATTGTTGAATGTACTTTTATCGAAGGTTTTTTAAATTTTTATGAAGTTTCGGTCTTAATATTTTTATTATTTATTTGTATTAAATAGTTAAAAAGTAAAAAATTATAGTATTGGTCTGGTCCTGGTTCTCATACATCTTTGATTGGTTCTGGACCGGACCAATGTTTTGGTTCTCATACATATTGGGTTGGTTCTGGTTCTAAATTTTTTGAGAACCAAACTATTGGTCTGATTTCGATTTTCTCTTTTTTTCCAAAAAACTGGACCGAACCGGACCAAGCTCACCCCAGTATAACACACAGTTTCCTTTAAACGTTTTTCGTCTCACTCCCTGTAAGTGCGTGGAGTTCTTACTCGGGACGATCGTCTCCCAGGATACAACGGTGGTACCAGATGACTTTGCACTGAAGGTCCGACGAACTAAATAAATGCCCGTAGTCTATCACCAAATAGGAGGCCAAGGAAAAATGATACACAATATGAAATGCAAATGCAGGTGTATAAGAGGAAGAGAAACTTCGTGTTTTCTGTGAGTGTATTTTATGTAGTGGAGAATGGTTTCATTATATAAGCCAGAAAATCAACACGTTTTAAGTACTAAAACCGTTTTGATTATGCCCATTAATCACTCAATTAAACCAGACATTAAGACATAATTAATCTGTCCATTAAAACATAATTAATCTACTAATTAATGTTGGAGTTACGAAAATTGAATTTAAAATTCAAAAGAAAAATAAGCAAAAGGTGGATTTGTTTAGGTAGCACAAGTTGGTCCGACATTCGTGTCCGCATGTGCGGGCACACGAGTACGTCGGTCCAAGCCAAATTAGACCCTGATTTGCACCCCCCCTGCGGGTGCGGGAGAGATAGTTCTTTCTATACAAGCTTACCCAACACAAGGGAGCATTTGTATATAAACCCTTCAAACCTTTCATATTTTTCCAATGTGGGATAACCCACTTCCAACACTTTCAATGTCCTACTTTAAACCTCTATAACTTATTCATCTGATATCCGAATTGGACAAATAAATATAGTATTCTTATGTACTCACGGAGAAGAACATAATTCCACAATTACTAAAGTCATTACAAAAATGACTCACAAATAAATTAGTGCCTCAAAGCCCCAATTTACTTCACTTAAAAACACTAATTTTCCAACAATCCCCCACATGAAGGAAATTGATGATAACGGTGATAGACTGCAATAGTTGAAACCTACATAGGATAGGTAGGTGTTAACCTTTGAACCTTCCCTTGCGAAAGCATGCTAACTTTATCGGCTGATCAGTAGACATGATGTCTTTGAACTGTTATGCCTTAGGAGTAAACGATTACATACTTCACACAGGAATCTTCCTGACACAATTTAGTTCTCATAGTTGTGTTCATTCATGGCCCTAAACATACGCCTAGTTTTGCAAGAGGGTCTAAGAATTGAGTTTCATACAATTCTCTTCGAAGCGGCCTCACTTCTCTCTCACATAGGTAATTCTTAAGAATCATTAAAAGTCATATGCTTATCCTCTTATGTACACTCATCACTTGATAAGAGATGAATCCCCCACAGTTACTCAAAATCTTTTTACAATTAGGTTGTCCCTTTAAACCTAGATCTTGGGATCTCCAGTCAACTAGGTTGGGTTTCCATTGTATAGACTTATTTTTCAAGAGGTTTGAGACTCATTCCTCTTGATGACTTTTCAACTAACTCTCAATTTAACCCTTTGGTTAACGGATCCGCTATATTATCCTTTGACTTTACGTAGTCAATAGAAATAGTACCAGTTGAGAGTAGTTGTCTAATGGTATTATGTCTATGACGTATGTGTCTAGACTTACCATTGTACATGTTGCTCTGTGCCCTGCCAATAGCTGATTGACTGTCACAATGTATGCAAATTGTTGGTTGACTTACCATTGTACATGTACATGTTGCTTTGTACTATGACTATCGCTTTCCAGTGCTTAGTCCCAGGAGTACTCGTATATCTACTTAGTTTACTCACAGCATAGGCAATGTCTGGCCTTGTACAACTCATTAAGTACATCAGACTTCCTATGATTCTCGAGTATTCTACCTGAGAAACAGTCTCACCTCTATTCTTTGATAGATATAGACTTGTGTCAATAGGAGTTCTAGCTATTGCAATGTCATCCTTGCTAAACTTCTCTAGAATTTTATCCACGTAGTGTGATTGACTTAAAATAAGTCCACTTGAAATTCTAGAAATTTTAACACCAACGATTACATCAGCTAACCCCATATCTTTCATGTCAAATTTCGAGTTTAACATTTCTTTTGTGGATTTAATCATATTATCATTGCTACCAATGATAAGCATGTCGTTTACATAAAGACATAAAATGACATAGCCATTTTCAGTGTCCTTTACATAAACACATTTATCACATTCATTGATTTTAAATTCACAACCCAACATGGCATTATCAAATTTCTCATGCCATTGTTTTGGTGCTTATTTTAAGCCATACAAAGACTTAACCAACTAGCACACTTTGTTTTCTTGCCCTGGAGCAGAAAACCCTTCTGGTTGTTCTATGTAAATTTCCTCTTCTAAATCACCATTTAGAAAGGCAGTCTTTACATCCATTTGATGCACTTCTAGATTTCGCAATGTGGCAATAGCAAGTACTAATCTAACGGAGGTTATTTTTGTAACAGGAGAATAAGTATCAAAGTAATCAAGGCGTTCACGTTGTCTGTAACCTTTAATTACAAGTCTGGCCTTATACTTATCAATTGTTCCATCTACTTTTATTTTCTTCTTGAAAATCCACTTATACACTAATGGTTTGCTTCCTTGAGGGAGGTCCACTAGTTCCCAAGTGTGATTTTGAAGAATGAAATCAATTTCACTTTTAATGGCTTCTTTCCATTGAGGTCCCTCGGAGGAACTCACGGCCTCTTTGTAGCTTTGAGGTTCACTTTCTAACATGTAGGTAAGAAAATCTGGACCAAAAGATTTTTCTACCTTACTTCTTTTGCGACGACGAGGTTCTACCTCTTCTTGCTCATTCTCTTCATGTTCTTCTTCTTCCGAAGCATGTACCCGTTTAGATGAGTTAGACTCATCGCTTCTCTTACAAGGAAATACATTTTCGAAGAAAGAAACATTTCGAGATTCCATTATTGTATTCTTGTGTATGTCTTCTATCTTAGACTCGTGCACAAGAAAACGATAAGCACTGCTGTTATGTGCATAACCAATGAATATGCAATCAACAGTTTTTGGTCCTACTTTCACCTTTTTAGGTAAAAGAACACAAGATACACAAAGCATTGACTAAAACTAAGAGTGACGAGCTAAAGACTCGGGTCACTCTTCTTTTAAAAAAACTCAAAATCATTACCTGATTTCAACTTAGAGAATGCATCAGAGACAAAATTAAATCAAGGATAATAAAGCTTCAACCACTTGGCATTGATCGGGAACCACTTATCTTCCTCCCATGGCTTACAGATTTTGTAGTACCCCGACCCATGAGCTTCCTTAACAATAAAGGGGCCTTCCCAATTAGGAGTGAATTTTGGAGCCGACATATTTCGAATGACATGAGTAGCGGTCTTTAGGACCAAGTCCCCTTCTTTGAATTGTCTTGGATTAACCATTATATCATAAGCATGAGCAAGCTACCTAGTATACACATTGAAGAGCTTCTTGGTCCTGTCCCTGTGTTCATCCGAAGCCTCTAGATACACGGGGCGCATGTCAGGAATGAGCTGGTGTTGCAAGGCCATTCAGGCTGAAGGGACTGCTAGTTCAATAAGTAGCACCTCCTCTGCTCCATACACCAAGGAAAAAGGAGTAAACTGTGTAGGTCGACGCTTGAAAGTTCTGTATGCCCATAATGCCAAAGGAATTTTTTCATCCCATGTACCACGATAATCATCTCGTAATTTGTCCAAAATTTGAAGGAGTGTCTTATTGGTTGCCTCAGCTTGTCGGTTACCCTTCGGATAGGCGATAGTGGAAAACTTGTGCAATATATTGTAACGAGCCATTAATGCCTTAACTTCCCCATATATAAATTGCTTTCCATTGTCTGTGATGACAATGCTCGGAATGCCAAAACGACAAACAATGTACTCCCGAATAAAATTGACAATAACTGGACCCGTGGCATTCCGAAGTGGTATAGCTTCAGCCCATTTGGTGTAGGAATCTGTCGCTACTGAGATCCATATTTTTCCTCTAGAAGCGGGAGTTACTTTCCCAATCAAATCTAAACTCCATGTATGAAATGGGTATGGGGTTGATAGAGAGTGTAAAGGCACAGACGGGGTATGGATCAGATTCCCATGCTTCTAGCATGGATCACATCGCCTAACAAACTGAGTAGTTACTCTCCATGGTCGGCCAATAATACCCTAGATTCATGAGCTGATCATACAGTTTAGCTCCCCCAATGTGTCCTAGCTCATGAGTCTCCTTCAACACAATCAAAATTTCTTACCCTTGTATGCAACAAAGAGGACGATCATGGTAACCTTTTTTGAAGAGCTGCTCCTCTAACATGAAGTACTGGAATACCCGTTTTCTAATAGCTAAGGTGTCATTTTTGTCCTCAGGCAACTTGCCTTTCACCAAATAATCAACGTAGGAAACATGCCAATCCTCATTCACCTCCACTAAACAAACCTCTTTAAAGGTTGCGAAACTTTGACAGTGAGAGCATCCCTGCTGGACTTGGCTCGCGTCCCGTGCCATATCAGGCCAAAAGTACCCTTCACGCTAAACTCGACGATAAAGAGGGATATCACTTGCTCCACAAGCTTTTTTATACATAGCCTCCATCCGATCCTTGGCCTCGGCCAAGCCGATACATCTAGAGAGATAACCACTTGGATTCTTCCTGTACAATTCTCCTTGCAACAAAAAAAACTTGCTAAGCTTTGATAAACCCAAACTCCCTTCCTTAGTTACCAGTTGCTTAATAATAGGTGCCCGTCAATTAGTGACCGGGGCAGGCTCAAAGTAAGATTGCAAAGTAATTGGAGTCTTCTGGTTCACTACAATGATACGAGCTTTAGTTCCTTCCATCATAATCTTGGAGGCGAGAGTAGCCAAAGCGTCCGGATGTCGATTGGCCACCCTTGGCTGCTTCTGGATTTGGATAAAGCTGAATAACCCCAAAAATTTCTGAATCAAAGTTCTGTACGAGGCTAAGTGACTATGTTTGAGAGAGTATTCCCTTTCAGTTTGCTTGATCACCAAATTAGAGTCACTTCGAATGCATAAATCTTGTATGCCTCATGCTCATGCCTCCATCAACCCCATCGTCAAGGCTTCATATTCAGCTTCATTATTGTAACATGTAAAACTCAGCTTATATGAGCGAGCCGTTTCGACTCCACCCGGGGATGTTAAAACTACTCTGGCACCTCCTCCCCTTCGGGTATACGATCCGTCAAAATCCAAGAACCACTCGCTGCCTTTTGTAGGCTCTTTGCCTTTCATAAGTTCGGCCATGGGACAAAGTTCTTCCCCAGGGAGATCCTCAAGGGGTGGTTCATACTCTCCGCTAGGGAAATGGGCGAGTAAGTCATATAAAGCATGGCTCTTGATTCCCTTAGGATTGACACACTTCATATCATATTATGGCAAAATTAATAACCACTTAGCTGCCTTCCCCACAAGATTGGCTCGGGTAAGTAAGTATTTGATTAGGTCGCACTTGGTTACTATTTCCACAGTAAAAGCCATGAAATAGTGACGGAGCTTTTGTACCATAAACACCAAGGCTAAACAATGTCTCTCAACCGAGGTATATCGAGCTTCCAGACTGTGCACAATTCTGCTCAGGTAATAGACTGGCTTCTCCACCTTATCATGTTCCTGAGCCAATAATGCCCATATAGAGCGAGGTGTAGAAGTCTAGTATAAAAGGAGAGATTTCCCAGACTGGGGCACAACCATGATTGTCGGAGAACTTAACACTTTTTTAATATTTTCAAAAGCCCTTTGGTGTTCCTTCTTCCATTCATACTTCACGCTTGAATTTAGCAACTGAGTGATCAGATGGATTACTTCAGCTAGTGCTGGGATAAATCCGCGGAGATAATTTACCTTTCCCAAAAAACTCTTGAGCTGCTTCAAGGATGCCGACGAAGTCATGCTCATAATTGCCTTTTGCTTGTCTCAATCCATCTGAATCCCTGAACGATCAATGACATGCCTTAGGAAGTTACCTCTAGTAACTCCAAAAACACATTTGTGTGGATTCATCTGAAGGTTGTACTTCCGACACCTTGCCAATACCCTTTTGTAAGTCTAGGAGGTGGTCATCCTTCTCTCAAGATTTCACTATCAAATCATCTACATAAAATTCCATGATGAGATGGAATAAATCATGGAAAATAGCCATCATGGCTCATTGATGAGTTGCGCCCGCGTTCTTAAGGTCAAAATGCATGACCTTATAATAAAAGTTCCCCAAAGGGGTTCGAAAAGCAGTCTTGGCAGCATCGGACGGGTCCATCTGTATATGGTTATATCCCTTGTATCCATCCATCATACTGTACATTTCACAACCTGCTGTGCCATCAATCAAAGCATCGATACTTGGCAAAGGGAACTCATCCTTAGGGAAAGCCTTGTTAAGATCCTGAAAGTCTACACAAACTCGAATTTGGTCTGCCTGCTTCTTCCCCACAACCATAATATTAGAAAGCCATATGGGATGTTAAATTGGCTCAATGAAACCCACCTAAAGTAGTTTCTCTAGTTCTTCCTTGATTTTGAGCTCCAATTCTGGCTTAAATTACCTAATCCCTTGACGAACATGTTTGACTCCAGGTTGAGCATGTAACTTATGAGTAACAAAAGTTGAGTCCATGCCCGACATTTTCTCGTAAGATCAAGCAAAGACATCAATGTATCGTCTAATCAAACTCAAGAACTTCTCTCTTTCACCCGAAGTAAGATCTTTAGATATAAAAATAAGCTTAGGCTCTGAACCCAGTGGAGCCATGTCAACTTCCTCCAATTCTTGAGCCCAGGGCTTAGGTTGATTCAGCAATTCCTTAGGCAAAGGCTCAAGTTCATCGACATATTCCACCTCGCCAGACTTGTCAACAATCCAACATTCTGGATCGGGGTCATCATTCTCGAGATAGAATGATGCCCATGCATCCTGTCATAAATTGGTGCCACCACAACGGTACTTATCCTGTCCATTAGGAAGGACAATTCGTGTACTCTTACCGAATGTGGCAGAAGGTTTCTCAAACTTATTCTTGGCCTGGGTATGTTACTGTGTAGGGCACGGGCCCGGTGAAGAATCTATCACCTCAACTATTATTGGCGGCTTTTGGTATGGCTTGCTAGGTAAAGTGAGTGACGGACCAGGCAGTGGAATAGGATGGTAGTCCGGTTGACTAGGGTCGAATGGAGCATCACTGAGGTTGATGTAGTAAGCCGTGTCAATATGATGAGCTTTATTTCTGGCAAATGGTGCTGAAGAAGGCTCAATAATCACCAACTTGCCATTAGGAACACCCTTGGCACACTGATGGAGAGTGGAAGGGACGATCCCATTAGGATGCATCCAAGCCCGCCCTATTAAAAGATGATATGAAGTGTTGGCCTCAATTACATGAAACGTCGCCCTACTCTGCACGCCCCTATATCCAATGCCACCGGAACGAAACCTAGGGTTCTCCTTGAATCTGCCCCAAAACCAGTAATACTAATAAACTGCTTTTGTAAGTGCACATCTCCAAGGCCAGTCTTGCGGAAGGTGGAAAGTGGTGTGATATTAACAGTAGAGCCATTGTCTAAAAAAGACCGTTTGAACTCAACCCCATTAACATAGGCTGTTACATAAAGACGCCTATTGTGGGGATAAGGAACTCCCTGATATGCATCCGAGAAAGTAACAGTGTTCGTGATCTTTCAAACCGCCTTCCTAACTGTGCCCTTATCCTTCATGTAAGGTTGATTATACTTCTGAGCCACTTCAATAAGGGCTTTCGTAGCAACATGTATGCCTCTGTCGTAAATTATAACCGATCACACAACCACTTGAACTTAGGGGAATCCCTAAGTTTTTCTGCCATAAGATCCAGAGTAGGAGGGAGGGTTGTTGTGAAAGCCTCATCAGGGTGAGAAGACAAGTACTCATCCAGGTCAGATACCCCTCCGGCCATGTAAACCGAGGCTCTACCTCCCCACCTCTTATGGCGCCAACACTCATCATCATTGAGGTCTTCTTTCAGATTAAAACAATTTTTGGTTGGATGACCCACCCGTCGATGATAGTGACAATACCTCGGGTGATCCATATCCTCCTGAGTTGGTTCACGCCGCGTAGGCGATAAGGTAATATCCCCATGTTGGATCAAGTTATTCAAAGTATCCATAACCCCCGTCATCCCGTAAGGGTAGTCTGACACCTCATACTTCGTCGAATTATCATACTTTGATCGAACATTCCTTCCCCCATCATGCTTATAATCTCGCATGTCATTCCTCGGCTGCGCAACATTAGCAGCTAGTCCCTTATGATTGTACCTATTGCATCGGTTATCTTTATAGCCTCGAGTAACATGTTGAGGACCCAGACTCGATTTCCATTCTACAAGACTGTTCTGTGTTTCTCTTGGCAAGATCAAATTACCGACTGCCTCTCCCAACCTTTGAAAAGTGGGGATATCTAGATTAATAAGAAAGCGCCTATAGTCGTAATCCATCTTCTCCAAACAATACTTCACCAAAACCTGCTCCTTAAGAGGATCATGCAACGCCAAATTCTTGAAACACTTCACATAGTCTAGTGGTGTCTCATTTGCACGTTGTCCTTCTCTTGTCAATGGGAAGATAGTAATCTTCTCATCAGTATGGAAAAGCTTGGACAAGAACAGCTTGGACATCGTCTCCCACTCGTATATGTTACTCTTGTCAATGCGGTAATACCAACTATAAGCCTGATCGGTTAGGGACTTGGGGAACTCCCTCAAACACAAGCTATCAAGCATAGTGTATGGCTCCAACTTCTCTAGAACTCTCTGCACATGCTCCCGTGGATTTCCATCACGACCCCCATACTGGCAAAAAGTAGGAGAGACATAATTTTCCTGATAAGGTGCCTGACGAATGACTAAGGGATATGGGGGTCCAGAATCCTCCTCAGCTTTGAGTGGCCGAAGCCGGGCCACCTGAGATTCTACCAATTGTTTAACTTGATCCAAGGTTACAGTCCCCATCCCAAGAGGAGTTGCTACTTGAGATTGGGTTGGCACTGGAGTTGCCTGGGCCTGAACCTGAAGAGTAGGGAGGGTAGCCTGAGATGGTGCCACACTACCTACATGCCCATTAGTTGGCTCAACTACGCTAGCAGGCTGAGGTAATATGTGGTTGGTAGCGGTGGTTGTCAGCGGAGGGATATGAGTGTTGGTAGGGTTGGGTGCCACAGACGAAATATTGTTATTGGTCATGGTTCTCGAACCTGAGGCTCCAGGAGCTGCAGCCCCAGCTGCGAGCTGAGATACCATGATTGAATAATGCTGAAGAAGCTGAGTAAGGTACGCTTGAGAGATGATCAATGGATCCTTCGGCGGAGCCTCATTTTCTCCCGCCACCATAGCCTCAATGAGCGGTGGCATCTTCTCATTCCGAGAACTAACTTCGTCAATGTTATCATTGTTTCTAGTACCACTCACCCTCCTGTTGGTTTTCTTCAGAGGCATGACTCAACGTGAATACCTCCCCAGTAGGGTCGCCAAATGTAGAATGTGAGTATCCCGGAGGATGTGATGTGTACTGGGGTGAAGAGTTAGGCGTGACACGTTGCTATCAAATAACCTCAAAGAGTAGAGGATCGGGGTGGAAGCCAAGACTGATCAAACAAAAAGAAAGAGGGCAAAGGCTGAGGCCAGAGAGTTCTCTCTTTAGTACTCACTAAGTTCTCAATCAAGTGAATTCTATCAAATGATTACCGATCCTTGAAAATGAGGTTTTCACCTCTATTTATAATAAATGTAAGATTACACAGGGAATATTCCCTGCTAGGTGTCATCATCCTATTAATCATGCAATGATCATAAGACAAGTGTCCCATAAGTGGGGACCACAATTAGCTCTTTCTTTCTTAGTGATCAGGTCACATGCGTCGCATGTGTGTGGTATCGCACGCGTATAACGGGTGAGACTTTCTCTTGCCTTTATCCACCAAACCAATAACCCCGAGGTTCCCAAAAACTGGTTCGGTCTTTTGAGGGTTCATGAACCCTAGACCTGCTGTTGCACTTAAAGTAAATCACCCGGTAGTGCCCTAAGTCAGGTCATCCTTGACGGATGTAAGTGTTAGCGGTAAGTTGTTGCTCCTTACCTTAGGCGTAGAGTTAGTTCCTTGGAACCCTAATATTCAAAGATCGGGGCTCTAGGGCCAGCTCGATTCTCGTAGGGTTAGGCAAGATGTCATCCTGATGGAACATTTTGACTTTCGGCCAGTTTGCTCGTGGAGACCATTAATAGAGCCGGGGTGCGGCTGTAGAGGTCTTGGCATCATTACCCTTAGGCTAAAAGCACTCAACCTCGGCCCCCCTTTAGGCTATTTCCCATAGCCTAGTACGTTCTCGTACGGTATGTCTTAGTTCGGGGAAAATTAGATAATTACGTGGCAATCACCTAGAGTGACGTGACATAACCCCTACTACACCAAGAAGCAAATAGTTATCTCAAAAAGCCATTGTTCAATTAGAAAATAAATGAGATATTTTATATTCAAGTTATCACTACATCAATCATCAAAGAAGATCAAGAAACACTCACGGAAATTTGCAGAATAATCAAAGAAGAACATAGCTATTTACAAACAACTATCTTATAGAAGTGCAACAATCAACACAAATCTAGAACATAACTTCTTTTAGATTACTTAGAGTCATTCAAAGGAAGCACAAATCTCACTTTGTAAAATCTATAAAATGTCCTAGTTGGGTTGCCAACTAGGTGAGAAAAATTGTAGATTTTCCTTTCAACTATCCTTGTATTTTTAGGAAATATAGCCAATTATTAATCTCATTTAGCCAGAGGCTTGTGAGTAAGCCCGTCAATGAATCATATTTTGGTATCCGAATTCGATCCAAAATTTCGGATATGGATTTTTATTATGGTCCAATAACCCGAATCCAATAATCTATTTATTAACGGAGCGGATATGAATTTACCTATATACGATCCGTAAAGAACCCGATCCGATCTGATCCGAGAATAACATATTTATTATTATACATATACGTAGTATACACAATTATATATGAAATGTTGTCTTTTGATTTTGCTCAGCTTCCTTTCATATTCTCATTGTTTTTTTATCCATAAATATATATTTTGGATCAGATCGGATATTTAATCGCATATGTTAACTAGTAACGAATTCAGATATGGATTGATATACACTTGATCCATCGGGTTATCAGATTGGATCAGCTCGACAATATAAAGTTTCAGATCAGGTTCAGATATACCTATATCCGATACATATCAGATCCATTGACAGACCTACTTGTGAGGGCTGAATGTAGGATTCGATATCTAAACCACCTTAAAATACTTGTGTTAATTTCTCAAATGCTTAAAACTATTTGTTCATCATTGTTTACGATTTAATTATTTGTTTTTACATGAACATACCTGTTTGGACTTATCTTTCAAACAAACAACGATCCATCTATTTTTTGTATTTGATTATGATAGAATCGTTCACACACAAGATAAGATCATAACTTGTGTAGAGATATCTCTAGTTAAAAACATTTCCATAGTGCACAACTCTAGATTTACATTTTTAATTGCTTATCCATCATTATTGTTCTTAAACAGTTATCTACGCTCAACTACTTAAAAAGTTGATTAGAAGTCGGTGATCACTTTGTTAGATTAGATTATAGAATATAAAGGAAAAGGGCGTTATCGTGATGTTTATCAAATACAACCTAATGACCCGATTTCTTTACATATACGTCCTTTGACCCAAAAAATGGTTAACTCCCTAAAATACCCCGACAACTTCCCAAACCTATTAAAACCTCTTTTTTCGTACCACGAATCACAATTCATAGTGTCCTCCCACTGTCTATGTCTCTTTTTTTCCAGCCGTCCGCTCCATCACAAACTCCATCTCTAGTCGTCCTCTCCATCACAAACTCCATCTCCAATCTTCTTCCTCCGCCTTCTGCCATCTACCTTCGTCAAAGTTCGTCTCTCTCTCTCTCCCCTCTATCTTTTTTTGTTTCTTTTAAGCAGCTTCAAACCGTAGGTCGAAACCCTAGGATTGTTTGATTGACTGATGTTTGCTCCCATTGTCTCTCTCTCTCTCTCTTTCAATCCCATTGAATCATTTTGATAGACTCATCGGTCATTTAATAGACTTTATTAAATGTTGATTAATCGACTCATGTCGATTAATCGACTCTTGAGGCGATTAATCGACCTTTGAGTCGTTTAATGGACTCTAAGGGTATTTCAGGATTTTTATAAAAATATAGGTCATTTGATAGTTTTGAGTAAGTGATGCCGTTTTTGTTATGAGTGGCATTTACTTGGCAATTTTAAAAAATTTCCATTTGTTTCATAATTTTCATTTGTCCCTTCAATTGGTGTCAAAACAATACAAGGCTGAAAACTGATTTTCTCGATTGGTATCAAAACTCCACTATTCAGAGAATCAGAGCCATTGTTTATTACGTAGGAAAACCCGGACTTTGAATTATTGTACGCTAGTAGTGCTATTTGATTCTTACAATTAGTATTAGAGGTTAATGAAATCCTGAATTTTTATTTTTTATTTTTTATTGATGAAGTGACGATCTTATGGATAATAATTTGTAAAATGGAGTCTCACTCACTTATAGTTCAATCCATTAACACATAATGAATCGAGTAAAAAAACTCATTTTACAAAAAATAACCGTAAGACTATCATGTCTAATTTCTTCCCTTTTTATTTATAACAATAAAATCAGAGTTCAACGCACTTACTAAAGCTAGGAACTTGCTAAATCATCTTTCGGGACACTTTAAAAAATAAGTTTACTTTGAATTTCGCTTTTCATCATTTAGCATTAAGAATCAAACATGAGTGAATGTAAAACATGAACACTATTTTACAACCGCATACTTTTTTTAATAAATAAACTTCTAAATAATTTGTTTCAAACAAATAATCTTTTCCTTCAAAAATTTATTATCATGTTTGACTCAACAAACGGATTAAGAAAAAACTATTTGATTGATTATTAATATTGGCAAAAAAACATGTACAAGTGAAAAAATAATCATAAAATAGTGAAAATATTATTATAAAAAACTTTCAAAGAAGATAATTTTTTTTAGAACGCTGGAAAAAGGAAAAATATACTACTAACAATAATTTCTGGAGAGAGAGTATTTTACTTTAAATTGTTTTAAAAAAATTACCTCAAACGGGGCAATTAAAGAAAATAAACGGGCAAAGTATCACGAAGCAAAAAAATGTTTCATCGAGGGCCCAAAGTAATGAACAGTACCACGTGTCAAAGAGGGAGGAGTGGATCTTCAAATCGAACGCACAGAGAAACGAGAAGATGGTGGGCCTGGACAACCAGTCTTTACGCCATTAAAACCTTTAAAGATGGGTGCTCAACCAAAAAATTTACCAGTATCGCTTCACTTTGTTTCCTTTCTCGTTTATTGCACCGACGCCACCATTTAATTGTTTCCCCGACTCAAACCCCTTCCTCCCAAATTTCGCTTACGCCTTGTTTGGCTTTATCTATTAATTCTCTCCCCCTTTCCGTTTCACTTTGAAAGTTTCTTCTGATAAGTCTAACCCCATCGCTGAGTTTTACACATACATGCGTACAAAAAGGGTTTTTGGAATTGTACACATGTCGATTAACCCGCACTTGTAGAGACGTCATTTAAGCAATCAAAGCTTACTCGTAAGAGTCTTGGGCTGTCCTTTAAGATGGTGTCCCCTGAGCTTTCTCAGTTTCAAGTCGCCTCTGTCATGGCTGGAAAATACTACACCCGGAAACCGTCGTCATTTGTCACCGAAGGGTTTCTTTTCGTTGGTGGAGCGATGGTGGCTCTCTTAGTCGTATGGGGTTGCTGGTCTTTCATTCACCCTGCTCCTATCCCTACCCCTAGTTTTTCAATGGCAAACAGTAAACCCCAATCTAACATTGCCGCCACTGACGTCAGTACAGATAATTGCGCCGCCGGTTCAAAGGGTTTTAATCTCCGTGACGACCCGACCGACACGACCTTCTACGACGACCCGGATCTTACCTACACCGTCGTGAAGCCCATCAAAAACTGGGACGAGAAAAGACGAGAATGGTTAAAGCATCATCCTTCATTTGCATCCGGGTCGGATGAAAGGGTTCTAATGTTATCTGGGTCGCAATCCAACCCGTGTAAGAACCCAATCGGCGACCATTTGCTCTTACGGTTTTTCAAGAACAAGGTGGACTACTGTCGGATCCACGGGTACGACATCTTCTACAACAACGTGTTACTCCACCCGGAAATGCACACGTACTGGGCTAAAATACCCACGGTCCGGGCGGCAATGTTGGCCCACCCGGAAGCAGAGTGGATCTGGTGGGTCGACTCGGACGCGGCCTTTACCGATATGGACTTCAAGCTCCCGTTGGACCGTTACAAAGACCACAATTTCATCGTCCATGGCTGGCCGGAGTTAATTTACGAGAAGAAGAGCTGGACAAGCTTAAATGCGGGCGTTTTCCTCATCAGAAACAGCCAGTGGTCGTTGGACTTCATGGACATTTGGGCGAGCATGGGCCCACAAACACCAAACTACGATAAATGGGGAGAAATTCTTCGGTCAACCTGCAAAGACAAGTTCTTCCCGGAGTCGGATGATCAGACGGGACTGGTTTATTTACTTTTAGAAGAAAAAGAGAAATGGGGGAATAAAATATACGTGGAGAGCGAGTATTACTTTGAAGGGTATTGGTTAGAGATTGTGGAAACACTGGATAATATCTCGGACAAGTACATGGGGATGGAGAAGGGGCCGGGGATGGGTAAGTTAAGGAGGAGGCATGCGGAGAAGGTGAACGAGTGGTACGCAGGGCTTCGAGAGGAGTACTTGAAAGATGTCGGGTACGGAAGGGTAGCGGGAGGAGGCCGTTTATCACCCATTTTACGGGGTGTCAGCCGTGTAGCGGGAAGCATAATCAGTTGTACTCTGGGCAGAGTTGTTACGAGTCTATGCAGAAGGCTTTGAATTTTGCGGATAATCAGGTGCTTCGTAACTTTGGTTTTATGCACAAGGATTTATTGGATTCGGCCTTGGTGAAGCCTCTGCCATTTGATTTTCCGTCTTGAACTCTTGATATGTCCCAACCCAAATATGTGAATTGTATTTCATCTGCATAATTCTCTGTTTTTGATGATTATTGAGTGAGTTAAAATTACTTGTATGGAATCTCCTAGTCCTAGTATTACTCTTGTTTAATATATATATATATCGAAAAAACAGCATATAAATTAATTTCTCTTCACCTGGTGACTGGTGCAATGCTTTATATTTTGATTCTTTGCTTTTTTCCAATTGTAATTGTAAAAGAATGGGAGATGAGAATTGCATTGCATGATTGGCGGATGATGTTTTGTTGGACGTGAAACATGAAGTTGATAAATGATAATCTCTTGGTAGCCCATTCTTCTTTGGTCACTCAAGTGGTAAGTGATATGATGATGTTATCTTTTTTCGTGAGGCACCTGGGACTGGGATGGGATTTTAATTAAACATTTAAACATATATGAGTCTTTCTCACTTGTTTTGTGGCAGCTTTTTAATGTGCCCTTTTGATGCCCACTTTTGACCACCCTATCGCCTCTTTTATTAAAGCATTATTAAGCTTTCTGAAAGCTCCTCCCCGTTCAGTGAACGTAGCCTATAACCATGCTCCATTCAAACCGTCTACGTATAAAAGTATAAAGATTTTAGGTATAATTTTTAAAAATGAAGGTAAGATTTGTTATGTTACTGTGTTGTTATACCACTTTCTATTAGTGGTACTGGTGAGTGGGTGACCCAAAGAATTTGCTGGTGTTTGAGTGACAAACACTCAAACAGGGAGGGGTATATGAATATCTTACAAGACTTATATTCATAGTGTTGTTTTAGTCTTTTAGATTGGCTGGCAGCTGATTGTTTCGTGGAAAGATGGAAATAGAAAGTTGAGATGTTTCTTACATTTCTGGTTTTACTTTGTAGACTACTAGTTAAGGAGTCCATATATAATTTCTTTGTATGATTTGCTCCAAATAGTGATTATTGTTGGATCTGTGCTGTCAGCTGTGCCTTTCTTGAAATGGGGTTTGCCCTCGGCCTCAAGTAACTTGGCCAAAAAAGCCTTGGAACAAACACCCACCCTACACTCACTTGTTCCTGGTCCTGGGTTGGTAATTGGGATAGATCGCATTTTCCACTTATTCCAAAAACTAAGTAAATTAAAATCCAAAATTATAGACTCTTAAAACGAGTGTCTATATTATATGTATGGAGTATTAATTATATATTATTATGAAAACCGAGTGTATGGACTATGGAGTAGTTAACTATAAAATTTAAAATAATTTCACTAATACATACTAGTATAAGTGAATATTTCTAATCTACTACTCCATATAAAAATGCAACCGTACTAAGAGTGAATTTAGGAAAATAAAAAAATTAAAAAATTAGACTTAATTTGGACCTGTAGGATTTACAGGCCAGTACAATTTAGAATTTACAAAGTTTTCAAAGTTCTAATTCTTATTTGACACTGAGCAATTCGTCTGCTTCCATTGCTTGGGTTTTCATATGTTTGTGAGTGTGAATGAATATAAATTAGGGTATTTGGATGCACCGTAGATGTCTGGATTGATATATATATATATATATATATATATATATATATATATATATATATATATATATATATATATATATATTTCAAGTGGTCATTCAAGAGTAATTATGCATATAAATTATTCGATGAAATGTCCGATAAAGAACTTGTTGGTTCTTAAACTCATTTTTCAATCGTGATTCATCGATTTGAAATCACGATGCATTACCATATTACACAATTGAGAATCATGCATCTAGATGCATCAAAAATATGGACCGCAATTAAATTTTGTGAATCACGATGCAGGATATATAGCTTTGTGTGTGTGTGTTGCTCATTAAGACGACTATTTTTTTTGCTCCAAAAATACATTTTAGCGGTTAAAAAAGGAATAATTGCGGACCGGTCCACTCTTTCCAAAGTTGTAACCCCTCCAGTCTCATGTTTTTTTTTTCAATCAGAAAATGACACTTTTGAAGGCAAAAAAGATGACGAAACTTTTAAAGAACCTGAGGTACGCTACGGAAATGCATCGCGGTGCATCAATTTTTTGCATCGCGATACATCAATTAAAATGAAAGGGACCGGTTAGATGATTTTTCAAATTAATGTATTTATCAGAGCTGTTGAAAGACACGGTAACATATTCAAAACAATATTACAAAAAATAGATTTTCAAACATTTACAGACTTTGAGCAAGGGACCGGTTAGAATTTCACCCCAAAAAAGTAGAAATAATTGCAGGTCGATACCTTTTTGTAAATTTGTAACCGTTCTAGTGCCTTTTTTTTCAACCGTAAAAGTCCACTTCATTAATTTCTTCCTAAAATGCCGATGCATCTCTCCCCTCCATTTTCATTGGTTACTGGCTTAGATCTGCCCCCACTTCAGAAAGCAACGAATAGAAAAAGCAGCAATTGATTCTCTTGAATGGCTTTCAGTTGGAATAGAGGCATTAGCGGTTTAAGAATTGATCTATCTCCTTGTCCTAGAGATGGAAATGCTACACAAGCCTATGAACTGTACTCGTCTGCTTCTTCTTCCTTAGTTGAGGCTAAGGGGAAAGGAATGCTTTTGGGTTCAAGTAACCTTTGGGCTGATAAAATGGATTTACCAACAACAATCAATGCTTTCATTGACTGAAGTAAGCGGCACCTGCTGTTTCCAATTAGATAAGAAAAATAATAGATGAAAGGATGAAACCTTGAAAATCCTCCTCGGCATAACTACGGGACCCACTCATGATAAAAACCGTTAACAAGTCCAGCGAGGCAGTCGAGCCAATGCAAGCTCGCCAAAACACTTCATAGAACAACTGAGCCGAGGTAATGAGCGAACGAGATCCACGACCCTCAACCCACTCGGCCTCAGCAGCAAAAACACTTCGTAGAGCAATTGAGCTAAGGAAAGAGACGAATGAGACCCACGGCCCTCAACCCACTCGGCCTCGGCAACAAAAACACTTCGTAGAACAACAGAGTCAAAGAAAGAGACAAATGAGACCCACTGCCCTCAGACCACTCGACCTCAGCAATAGAGTTAATGGTCATCGGACCTGACAGGAAGCTTCCCAAGGTCTGATGAAACCGACACTTCGTAGAGTAACTGAGCCGAGGAAAGAGATGAATGAGACCCACGACCCTCAAC
Source organism: Codonopsis lanceolata (assembly GCA_013146195.2). Classification (NCBI taxonomy): domain Eukaryota; kingdom Viridiplantae; phylum Streptophyta; class Magnoliopsida; order Asterales; family Campanulaceae; genus Codonopsis; species Codonopsis lanceolata. The sequence goes on from CM028379.1 coordinate 95,495,113, forward strand.
CCACTCGGCCTCGGCAGCAAAAACACTTCGTAGAGCAACTGAGCCGAGGAAAGAGATGAATGGCACCCATTGCCCTCAGACCACTCGGTCTCGGCAATAGAGTCAACGGTCATCGGACCTGACAGGAAGCTTCCCAAGGCCTGATGAAACCGACACACACAACCACCAACTCTTTGACAACGTCTAGCCCAATCATCCTTGATAGGGTTGCAGAACATGTATTGCCCGCCGCAGCATGCTCCCCTATCAAAGGCCGCCACCTCACAAGGAAAATCAGGTATAAATAAGAGACATTCCCCCCTTGTTGAAAGGTAAGACAATTTTCAGATATCCTAACTTGCTTATCACCTTCACTTATCTGGGGAAAAAAATAGTCATATTTGTTACACATTTACTGCAGACCATAACGGAAAATCTTACTCTCACGCCGGAGGGTTCTAGTCGGGGCACTCCCGACTCCTTAACGGCGTTTGTTTGTCTTATCTAGGTTACTAGTCAGGAACGAATGAAATTAGCCACCTTTGCTTCTTACGTGGACAAAACCACAAGGTCACCACAGATTTTGCGTGATCAGTTTGATTCCGTTACCGAGAAACGCTAAAGTTTCTCAACCACACCGTATCCGCGAACAAGTAAAGATGGTAAAGTCCAAGAAGCAAACCTCGAAAAACATCACGCCTGCTGCGTCAAACCATCTAGAAAAAGAGTCCACGAGGCACAATGAGGGAAGATGTGAGAAGGGTCATGCTCTCTCAACGAGGCAAGACTCTGACCCCTCAGTACCCGAAGTGTCGGCAAGGGCTCGGAGGAGGCTGCAATGGCAAAACGAACTTCCAATGACAAAAACAAAGAGCCAGAGGCTGACCCTAGGGATGGTCACTTCACGGACATCGAGTCCTCAAAATCCCATGGGGAGGATCAACCACTAACAAAAACAAAGGATCCTATGACTCAAGACCAAATCGACAGGGAATACGCGTATTGGGTGCACCAGCGAACCCTCTACACCAAGATACAAGAGGCCGAAGCCAGGATGCATGAGCTGTGACAGGTGGCCCGAGTCCCTGATCCAGAGCCCGTGATCAACGTGCATAACACGCAAGCTCGCTCCAACTCAATATGGCAAAGGGTGGGAACGACAAAACCAAAAAACGTGAGGTTCACCACCAACATCAAATCAAGGCTCGGAAAAAGAGTAGCCGCCGAGGGTTTGAGGATGAGTATCCACTCTCGCCTAAAGTTCCCCCACCCGAAACAAAAAATCACTCGACTCGCAGCGGGAAGGGGAGTCTCAACCGTGGGCTCAGGCCTTAACCAACAAAGGTCCCTCTAAATCATCACACCCTTCCCGTCAGCTCGCTAAAAAGCCTCGCCTGGGATCTCCAATAAGAAATGTGGCCAAGCAAGAAATTGAGGAAGCTCAAGCAAACATGGGGGCCAACGGGACGCCCACGATGGCAATAGGCTCGGCACAAGCGATAAACCCATGACGGATGCCGAGATAAGGGCATGGATGGAGAAACTGAATGCTCGACAGAGCACTGGAATAAACGCATGCATCAAAAAGATAGGATACCCCTTCATAAAGCAAATCAGGGAGGTAACCGTTCCTTCAAAAGTGAAAATCCCATACTTTGAAGATTACAATGGGACCACAACTGCCCTGGATCACGTATCAGGGTTCGAGCTAAAAATGATCATTGCAACAAGGCTCGATGACATATGGTGCTTAGTGTTTGCAAGGACCCTGAAAAAGCAGGCCCAACAGTGGTACAATGGGCTAGCCCATGACTCCATCACCTGTTGGGATGACTTTAAAGGGGCCTTCCTGAAAAAGTTCGCCTCGACAGGTGCCTTCCCCAAAAGCGAAACGAACATGTGCAGTGTGAAACAAGAACCCGAAGAATGTGCTTTGGAGCTGGCCTGTTGCGAAGAAATTACCGGACCGAACTGCTCATGAGACCTTGGGACACAATTGACAAGATGTTCCCAATAGCATAGATAATAGCTCTACTGGATGGCGAACAACCCGTGACCGCAACGAGCTCACGACCAGTTACGTCCTCTTTAGGCATAACTAACATCGCCGAGTAGCCACTTACCACAGACAAGGGTCACAAAGGCAAAAACCAAGGAAGGGCTCGACAGGTCGAGGTCCACCCTGCAAGAAAAAAAGAGGAAGAACGAGGTGCGAAGTTCACCGACAAAATTAGGGGGCCAAGGCGAGACAACGAGCTAGTGGACTTTACCCCTCTCAATGCATCAAGAGAGCACATCATGAATGTTTTCCTGACGTAAAACAAGATACAACCGCCATACCCCATGAAGTCGCCACTCGAGACCCGAAATCCGAGAAAAAGATGCGCCTTACATAATGAGATGGACCACTTAACATAAGAATGCATCCAGCTCAAAAGAGCTATACAGCGGGTCATCAACGAGGGAGATCGGAGATTCGAAGCACGAGAGCCAAACAATCGCGCCCCCGAACCGAGGGCTCCGGGGGGCAACAATAGACAACCGAATGAGAGACCAGTGGTCAACATCATCGAGATGAGGCTCAGAGTATCGCATAATTAAAAAATGCGATCAATAGCCTGAACAACTCGGTCGACAGCATGATGGAAGGGGTCATTGAGCACGAGAAAATATTCAGAGATGCCGAACTAGCTGTTAACACAGCGGCTCGACAAAACCCATTAACTTTGCAAATAGGGATCCACAACAGCCTCGTCAAAAGAGTGTTGGTGGATACATGCGCAGTTAATCCATTGCATGTAAAACTTATCACAAATTTCAGCAACAGAAGCTAACTCCCAATCACGGATTTCCACCCAAATATGGGATTCCACGAGGTCCTGCCTCCTTGAAAAATCCTAACAGAATTCACCAGTGCCTCCATATAAGGTGCAATGTCAGAAGGGTCGGGTAAAGCTCTCTGCAGCTGCGACACCAACCACATCACTTGTCTTTCCATAAAAAATATTGCAAAAGTGTTTAATATTTCTTCAATGGTAATCAACCATTATGAAATATATTTTGGTTGAACTTGGTGAATTCATAATATTTTCAACATGACGCTGTCGCTCCAGGCTCCACCCCCTACAAAGAAAGAACAACCCGGGGGGGGGGGGAGAGAAGCAAATGTTGTTCAATTACATAAATTCCACGCTTAGCAGACCATTAAGCTACTCATATTAATGGTAAGGTTGTCAGGTGTGATTTAAGAAGTCATTAATGATGCATGTTTCCTCATTAACTATTCCAGAGTAAAACTTACTGCATTGACTCGGAAAGGCCTGCTGGAAATATAATTTGACTCTAAGCATTCTGAGTGAACAAGGAATAGTCCTCTAGCAAAGGATCCAATCTGCAAAAAGATACTTCTAAAGTAAGTGTGAAGGCCTATAACTAATAAGAGGGCATTTATGAATCAAGAGACCACGACGGCCGGACAAGGTGAATACCGAAGCCCTTCACCAGGTTGCATGAGGCTGCAGAGGTCCACACAAACTCTATCACCCATTCCAGTCACTTGAACACGTGGAACAATGGCTTTAGTCAAGTCCAGGAGACTGCCGATTTCACTTCTTCTGTCAAAATACTCCTGATGATATAAATGATAATAAGAACCAATGTTCGCTAAGGAAGCATCCATATTCTAAGAAGCTTTACCTTTAGCTCAAGGATGGCTTTAACATCCTCCACTTTCAAAACTACTCCTCCCAGACCTAGCTCCAATGCCTGGAAAAAGAGAATCATGGAACTGAATAAGGCAGATTTACATATATATTTTCACAATAAAAATGTAAGCAGTGTTTCAAAATATGAGCTCTAGCCAGAGCTCATTTTTATTATTTAAACTCTTACCTCAAGAAAAGTTTGGGCTTCGAAAGGAGTTTTTGAGATGACAAACATTGTTTTATGAGAGCCTTGAAATGCTGCAACAGTATTCTCTGCAGGTATCACCTAAACAAAAACATAACTAAGAACAAACTGTGAAGTATAGCTTACCTATTAATTTCTTCATATAGCTACACCAGAATTGTTGATACAAAAAGAATTAAGGTAAGAGGTAAAATCAAGAAAGAAGCAAAGTAGATATAGATTACTTGATATGAGGGCTAGCAAAAATAGAGTTGATTAGATATTTCATCATAATGAGAATGCTGCACAAAAAAATGTGAAGCATATAAAGAGTGGCTGATTAATCTAGCACACCAAAGGAAGCATGGTACATCATATAACTTCCATTGTAACTATCACTATTTCGAGCAAGCTTCTACATTTACAAACCATGAGGAAGCATGGTACATCATAGATTAGATGTTTCTATGTCTTTTGCATCCTTATTAACTCAAATTAATTTTAATAAGTGGCATCACACGAACTCAATTGAATGATCTACCCACATCGACATGGAATACAACGCTATTCTCGGCACACCATCTCAGGCAAAATTCAGAATGGTTGCCTCCATGGCACACCAGAGGGTCAAATACATGACCTCGAGTGGGGTAGGAATCCTAAAATATGATGTAAGAACTACGTTGGAATACCTCATAAGCGAGAAGAGAGAGGCAGAAAAAAAGAATGAAAAGGCCAGAAGAGGCCGAGCAGGGGGAAGACGAGCATGTTTTCAAGCGAGCTCGTGGACTCAGTGGAGAAAGCTCCACCCAATAGCAATGAAGGCGGGCCGGCAAGACCAGCCCGCACCAGGACAGGGAACCTTCGACGGCCGAGGGAGAAAAAACGAAGATTGACAGCCACGACGTACGAGACCACCCGGTACTACAGCCTTTGGAGGACGTCGAAGAGGTCATCATCAACTTCAACTATCCCGACCAAAAAATCAAGGTGGGTATGGAAATAACAGGCGAGGAACGAAGAGAAATCGTTGAATTCTTAAGAAGTAACACATACATCTTTGCATGGAAAGCCGAGGATATGGAGGGCATAGTCTAGGAGGTAGCGGTTCATCGACTAAGCATCGACCCAACATTCGCACCTATCCAGAAGGGCCGAGGTACTTCTCCCCCGAAAAGCAAGAGACAATCAAAGAATTGATAGCCAAACTATTATAAGCCGAAATCATAAAGGAAATCCATTACCCCACGTGGATTTCCAATGTGGTGATGGTGAAAAAGAATAATGGGAAATGGAGAATGTGTGTCGATTTCACCAATTTGAACGAGGCATGCCTAAAAGACTGGTACCCGCTGCCGAGGATAGATCAACTGGTTGATTCTATCTCGGGCTACAAAATCTTGAGCTTCGTGGACGCCTATTCGGGATACCATCAGATCAGAATGTGGAAAGATGATCAACGAAACACAGCCTTTCGAGCAGCAGGTGCCCTCTATTGCTACAACATGATGCCATTTGACCTAAAGAATGTAGGCACCACCTACTAGCGAATGGTAAACAAGGTTTTCGGGGAACAATTAGGAAGAAACGTCGAGGTCTACATAGATGATATGGTGATCAAAACCAAGGAATCCCACCACATCGACGACCTCAGAGAAACGGTTGCCAACCTCAGAAAAAACAAAATGAAGCTCAATCCTGCCAATGTGCCTTCGGCGTAACAACAGGAAAATTTCTATGATACATGGTGAATGAACGAGGAATAGAGGCAAACCCCGAAAAAATTCAGGCATTGGCCGAAATGAAAGCCCCAGAGTGCATCAAGCAAGTGCAACAGTTGAACGGAAGAATTGTCGCCATGGGAAGGTTTATCTTAAAATCGGCAGAAAAAAGCCTCCCTTTCTTCAAGATCTTAAGAGGAGCAAAGAAATTCACGTGGGACGAGGAAAGCAACCTCGCCTTCACCGAGCTCAAAAAGTATCTCGACAGTCTACCCTTGCTCAGCTGCCCCATAACAGAGAGAGACTTTATGTCTATCTCTCGGCTACGGACACGGCCATAGCATCGCTCCTACTGCTAGAAGAATAGGGCCACCAAAGACCCATCTACTATGTGTCCCAACCGGGGTCAAGACAAGTTATATGAAAATATAAAAAGTGATACTCGCCCTAATGATAACGGCGAGGAAGCTAAAGCCATACTTCAAAGCACATGAGATCGGGGTATACACCGATCTACTTTTATGAAGGATCTTGCATAGACCGGATGTTGTAGGAAGGATGATGAGATGAGCCATTGAGTTGAAAGAATATGCAATCACCTACCTCCCGAGAAAGTCAATTAAAGCTCAAGTCATAGCCGACTTCACTGCAAAAGCCTCCTTCAACTCGACAGAGGAGAAAAGCACTTCCCCAGGCCCTGAACCCCCAACAGACGAGCAAGTGCTTAGGCAAGAGTTGGCCCGTCCAAAAAGACCAGCTCAGCCCTGGACATTGTTCCTAAACGGGTCATCGAGCAAAAATGGGAACGGAGCAGGCGTCCTACTCACGGCACTAGAGGGGACCGAGATCAGCAAGGCACTCAAGCTGAACTTTCCAGCATCGAATAATGTTGCCAAATACGAAGAACTAATAGCAGGTGCCGAGTTGGCTATTGCAATAGAACAACTCAAATCTTGATCTTCAGCGACTCCCAACTCGTCGTGAAGCAGATTTCGGGGGAGTATGGGGTCAATCATCTAATGCTGGACAAATACAAAGAGCTCGCCTTGAGCATCCTCACCCGATTCGAATACTGGGAACTGGAGCAAATAGGAAGGGCCGAAAATGTAAAAGCTGATCATCTTTCCAAAATAGCCACAAGCGAGCTCGGCGAACTCCATCCAGAAACATGGATCAAAATCCTTAACACTCCGGCCATTGATAAATAAACAATGATGATGATAAAGCAAGCCACATAATGTTGGATCGATGATATCAAAAAATACATCGACCAATGAGCTTTACCTAGCAACAAAGAACAAGGATGGGCCATGGCGAGAAGGTCAACAAGATACACAGTAATCGGGGATATACTGTATAGACGATCTTTCACAAAGCCTCTCCTAAGGTGTGCTCGCCCAAAATTCACGCAAGGACTACTGGCCGAGGTACATGAAGGGGTATGCGGAAATCACCCGGGAGCTTGAACGCTCGCCGACAGGATCATCTTTCATGGGTACTACTGGCCCTCTTAAGGAAAGATGCCGAGGTATACGCTCGAAAATGCGACAAATGCCAAAAATTAGCAAACATCCCAAGACTACCTTCGGCACCTCAAACCCCTATAGCAGCAGCATGGCCTTTCGAAATGTGGGGCCTCGATCTGATCGAGCCATTCCCTCTAGCAAAGGGCAAAAACAAATTTGTAATAGTAGCAATAGACTACTTTACGAAATGGATCGAAGCAAGGCCCCTAGCAAGCATCATTGAACAAAGGGCCATCGACTTCATCCGAGACAACATCTGGTGCAGATATGGAGTACCAAGAGCCATCGTGTCAGACCATGGCACGCAATTCTCCAACAGATTCACAGCTAGTTGTGAGAAAAGAGGAGTCCGCCATTGGAAGTCCTCAGTAGCACACCCGCAAGGAAATGACCAAGCAGAAGCAGGAAACAAGCAAATCATCTATGCCCTGAAAAGAAGGCTAGACGAAAAGAAAGGTGCTTGGCTCGAGGAACTTTCCCGCCGTTCTATGGGCTATCAGAACATCCTGCCGAGGTTCAGCAGAGGAAACACCGTTTTCCCTCACTTATGGGATCGAGGCCATGGCCCTAGTAGAAATGGCCCTACCTACGGCAAGAGTCATCCACTTCAATGAAGAAACAAACACTGAGTCAAGGAAGCTAGACCTTGGCTACCTTGAAGAAAGAAGGTTGGAAGCTAGGCTAAAAGCCATCAACTACAAAAAGCTCGCCAAGGTTCATCATGACAAAAGAATGAATCCTCGCACATATTCGGTCGGCGACCTAGTACTAAGAAAAATTGAGGTCACTGGAAACAAGCCAGGAAGAAACAAACTCTCTCCCAACGGAAGGACTGCCTGTGTCACAGGCATCATCGTGGCGGAACCTACATGCTCGCAAAACCAGACGGAACCCCACTAAAAAACCCATGACATTCAGACCACTTGAAAATGTACTATCAATAATCTACTTATTTTCATCTTAGAGAAAAGTCTTTGCAAAAATATGTCCTTTACACACTGCATTTAAACACTAAATACCTTCAAAACTTCTTCGCCTAGATGAGGATAGGCCAGACTCTAATACCTTCAAAACCTCCTCGCCTAGCCGAGGAGAGACCACGCTCTAATGCCTTCAAAATAAACAAAACAGGAAAAGGAAATCTACGAGACATACTTCAAAAAATGAAGAAATACCGTACCGAGAAGCGAAGCTTGAAGGAACATCAGAGAAATCAACAAACGATGAAGACATGCCTGAAAAAACCAGAAAGAAGATGGAAAATTAAAAAAATGGGAGAAAAACTCCCCCGGACAAAAACAAATGCTCCAAAAAGAAAAGAAATGGATGACAAAGAAAGCCACCAGAAAAACAAGAAAAACAGAGAAGGACAAACCTACGGTACAAACAAGAGGAGGCATGGGAAGGATTGCCGAAAAGATCGTCGAAAATCACATGGAGAAGCAAGGGAAGGACTGGAGAAACAGTAAGACGGTGTAAGTGAAAAGTAAAAAAAAAAAGAAAAAAGTTCTTATATTCCTCCCTGAAATGACGTCGCAGATCGTCGGAGCATTCTTTCCCATCAGGTCAACCCGCGTGTTTTTCTTTAAAAACACCTGAATGGCACCGTTTTTTTAGATATTTTCGGCTCTGGGAAAAAGAGCGGCAATAAAGCTTTTCGAAATTAAAAAAGCCGCCCAAACAAACATTTAATGTTGCGTCTGACATTGAAAAGACTAAATGTCGTGATTGGATGGTTACCCAAACCGTCCTGTTATCTTCCGCCCAGTCCCCGAAATCAACCTCCGCATAGTCACTTCATCACCAGGAATTCGAGGAAAATACTTCTCGACCTTATATCAGTAGACACGACCAAAAAGTAGGGGGCCACTGAAAGGATGAAACCTTGAAAATCCTCCTCGGCATAACTACGGGACCCACTCATGATAAAAACTGTTAACAGGTCCAGCGAGGCGGCCGAACCAATGCAAGCTCGCCAAAACACTTCATAGAACAACTGAGCCGAGGTAAGGAGCGAACGAGATCCACGGCCCTCAACCCACTCGGCCTCGGCAGCAAAAACACTTCGTGGAGCAACTCAGCTGAGGAAAGAGACGAATGAGACCCACGACCCTAACCCACTCGACCTCGGCAGCAAAAACACTTCATAGAGAAACTGAGCCGAGGAAAGAGACGAATGAGACCCACTGCCCTCAGACCACTCGACCTCAGAAATAGAGTCAATGGTCATCGGATCTGACAGGAAGCTTCCCAAAGCCTGATGAAACCGACATTTCGTAGAGCAACTGAGCCGAGGAAATAGACGAATGAGACCCACAACCCTCAACCCACTCAACCTCAGCAGCAAAAACACTTCGTAGAGCAACTGAGCCGAGGAAAGAGACGAATGAGACCCACTGCCCTCAGACCACTCGGCCTCGGAAATAGAGTCAATGGTCATCGGACCTGACAGGAAGCTTCCCAAGGCCTGATGAAACCGACACACGCAACTACCAACTCTCTGACAGCGTCCAACCCAATCATCCCTGATAGGGCTGCAGAACATTTATTGCCCGCCGCAACATGCTCCCCTATCAAAGGCCGCCACCTCACAAGGCAAATCAGGTATAAATAGGAGACATTCCCTCATGTTGAAAGATAAGCCAATTTTCAGAAATCCTAACTTGCTTATCACCTTCACTTATCTGGAGAAAAAGAAAAACAGTCATAATTGTTACACATTTACTGCAGACCGTAATGGTAAATCTTACTCTCACGCCGAAGGGTTCTAGTCGGGACACTCCCGACTCCTTAACGGCGTTTGTTTGTCTTATCCAGGTTACCAGTCAGGAACGAACGGAATTAGCCACCTTTACTTCTTACGTGGACAAAACGACAAGGTCACTACGAATTTTGCGTGATCAATAGGTCTTCTTGTTCTATACGAAATCTAAGCATTTCTTCTAATCGGTTCTTTTACGAACCCGGGGATAATTTTTTTGCTTTGGAACTATTGCGAGCCCTAATTTTTATATTGTGATGTCCAACGATTTTATTCCGATGCCCAAATTTTGATATGTAATTGTGTATTGCGATGCCCAATATTTTCATTACGATACCCAAATTTGGGCAGTAAATTTTTGAATTTCGATGCCCAAATTTTGACAAACCTCAATTATGCATTTGCGATGCCCAATATTTTCATTCCGATGCCCAAATTTAGGCAGTGACTTTTTGAGTTTCGATGCCAAAATTTTGACATATTTCAATTGTGCATTGCAATGCCCAATGTTTTCATTCTGATGCCCAAATTTGGGTAGTGGCTTTATCCATGCGTCTTTCTTTCATTAAGGGTATCTTCGTCATTTTCCACCAAAAAGTGTACTGTAGCGATTTAAAACAAATATATGAAATTTTTCCGATTATAATTTCATCACATGTGATTGACCAGAATTTCTCCCAAAAAAGTAAGGAGAAATTGTAGGCCGATCCATTTTTTGAAGTTTATAACCCTCAGCCTTGTGTTTTTTTATTCAACCTGAAAAAGTTACTTTTGGGGGCAAAATGATTACGATACCCTTAATGAACCAAAGACGCACTACGATATCCAAAATTTTTGTGCCGCGATTTATCAATTTAATTACCTAATCCAATTTTGTACTGCGATGAATTAATTTTTGTACCGCAATACATAAAATATTATTTAATCTAATTTTGAACTGCGATACAAAATCATAATGAACCAAAAAATGTATTTCACCTTTTTCTATCTCCTCCGTCGTAACCCTTTTACTTCCTCCTCCTTCTCTGCATTCGTTATACTGAAAAATCATTCAACTCAGCACAGACAGATCAATTATAGTTTTTTACCTAATGAATCAAAAAAACCTTTTACCTTTCGGGGGCGTTACCCCCAAACCCCCACAACGGGGTGCTACCTCCTTGACCCCGTGATCTGACCGGGCAGGTCGATCCCTGTTTTATTGCCCAATAATGATGTTTTTTTCAAATCGAATGTATTTGTTAAAGGTGTTGAAGGACACAATGATATTTTTTAAACAATATTTTGAAAAATTATCTTTTACAATTGAAATTTAAAAAAGAAAAAATTACAGGCCGGTACATTTTTAAAAACATGTTTTTAAATGAATCCACCTATTTTTTGCACATTTCTTTTAGGTACAATTTTTGGGCGAAAGTACTTGTCTGCCCCTTTGTGTACGGTTCACTGATTCTCCTACATTTTAATCGGAAAAAATGAGCGTCAGTACATGCATCTCGTCTTTCTTCTGCCTTCAACCCTTACCTTCGTCTTTTCCTTGGAATATATTAAAGCTTTCTTTCCAATCTTTCAGTAGTGGACGATCTTTCGATTCTTAGAAAATGCCGCCCTAGTCTTTCGTTTAGTAGAACTTGTATGCCAGCTTGAGTGATAGACAGGCCGAGCCAAGAATAAAGCGAAAAAGTCTTGATCCGATATTTTCCACTCCACGAGATAGATGAGAGCGCCCGATTTCTCAAGGATCTTGGTACAGCAGGGGAAGCCATGCCTGTCTAAAAAATCGAGAAAGAGGAGATTCGCGAGGGGCGATGAAATTGGATCTGAAAAAGAAAAAGAAAGTTAGTCCATAAATCCATAAAGAAGGTATAAGAAGTCTCGAAGCCAGAGCTTTCACTATTGATGGAAAAACTAGGCTAGCTGCACCTAAGCCAGAGCTTTCACTATTTGAGTTTTGATTTTAAATTTTGAAGGTTCTGATGTTAGGTATCATGTTGATTTTTGGCATCAGGTTGATTTCTGATGTCTGGCATCAGGTTGATTTCTGATGCTTGACATCAGGTTGGTTTTTGGCATCAGGTTGATTTTTGGCATCGAGTTGATTGATGCCGCATCGATTGATTTTTGGCATCGATTGATTGACGCCAAAGATCGTTGATTTTGGCTTGGCAGATCGAGTTTTCATTAATGACATTTTTGTTATTTGGCAAGTAATTTGTAGTTTTATGAAATGTACAAAAAATTAATGATTATAAATGAAAACATATTTTCAAAATTATACCAACTTAAAATTTCACCGTAAAAAAAAAAAAAAGGTACTTACAAATTTGGAAACTTTGAAAAATGAGACGGCCCACAATTAATGTAGAACCCGCCGTGTTTTATGACTTTTATCCCATTTAAAAAGCCTTCCATGTGTTGTATTTGAATCATTTGGGTTTGAAACAAACTAAAGCGATTACAAGTGTCAACTGTCAATGTACTCTTACAATTTCAGCCTTTTATTGAAGTTGAAGTGGGCCTGTCTTGTTACCCTGTCAGGCTTTTGTGAATCATTCTACTTCAAATAGGAGTAAAATTTTGTTAACCACCGAACAAGAATTAAATAGGAGTAAAATTTTGGTCCATCCTTTTTTTTAAACCAGTTATTTAGTCGGTATTCTGCACATGTATAATATAAGATATATTTTTTATAATAATAATATAAATTTTAGATATTATAATTATATTGTTAATCTCTTCTATGATTATAATATTTGTTTTTCTATTGTTACTAATATTAAATGATTTTTTTTACCTAAATACTTTTAAAATTAATAAAAGTTTCTAACTAACGTGAGATACATATTTTGTATTAATAATAATAATAATTTTTTTGATCTAAAAACTTTTAAAATTAATATTTAACTTGATAATAATATCATTTTGTTAAAAACTTTTAAAATCATACTTCATTTTTAAACTATGTGAGATACTTATTTTATATTTTTATTGGTAATGAAAATTTTAAGTCTTTTATCTAAAGACTTTAAAACCAACACTACTTTCTAACAATGTGGTATATATATTTTTTATTAGTAATAATAATAGTAGATAAAATACTTTTTAACCAACATTCATTTCTAAATAATGTGGATACATATTTGCTATTAGTAATAACAAAAGATGTCTTTATCTAATAACTTTTATAACCAATACTTATTTCTAAATAATGTGAGATACATTTTTTTTGTAACCAATGTGAGATACATAATCTAAAAACTTTTTAAATCAATATCACTTTTATAACCAATGTGAAATACTTCTCTTCTATCGCTAATAATTATAGACTTTTAAAATCAACATCACTCTCTAACCAATGTATAATATATATGATTAGAAGTCTTTTATTTTAAAAAAATTATAACCAACATCTCTTTCTAAATAATGTGTGATACATCTCTTCTATTATATTGATGATAAAAGTAAATATCTTTTATTTAAAGACTTTTAAAACCAACATCATTTTTTTAACAAATGTATGATATCTCTTCTATTAGTAATAATAACAAAAGTCTTTTATCTAAAATTAAAATCAACATCACTTTCTAACCAATGTGAGATATATATATATATATATATATATATATATATATATATATATATATATATATATATATATTCTGTTGATAATAATGGTAGAAGTCTTATATCTAAAGACTTTAAAAACAAACATTACACTCTACCAAATGTATGATACATTTATTCTATTAGTAATAATAGTATTTTTAAAACCAACATTAATTTATAACAAATGTGTGATACATCCTTTCTATTGATAATAATAGTAGAATACTTTGTAACCAATGTGAAATACATGCGTCTATTCTATTTGTAAATTGTAACAAAAAGTTTTAAATCTAAAGAATTTTTAAACCAATATTTATTTTTAAACAATGTGAGATACATATCTTTTATTGATAATAAGAGGAAAAGTATTTACTATAAGACTTTTAAAACTAACATTTTTTTCTAAACAATGTAAGATACACATTTTTTTTCATATTTTATCAATGTGAGATACTTTTGTTTCTATTTATATTTTATAATAAAAGTTTAAGACTTTTATCTAAAAACTTTTAAAACAAACATCTCTTTCTAACTATGTGGTATACATCTTTTCTATTGGTAATAATATTATTTTTAAAACCAACATTAATTTCTAACAAATGTGAGATACATTATTCTATAGTAATAATAATAGTCTTTTATATAAAAACTTTTGAAATCAACATCTCTTTCTAAACAATGTGGGATATATCTCTTCTATTGGTTATAATATACAAATAATAATAGTAGTAGTATTTTATCTAGATAGTTTTGAAACCAACATCTCTTTGTAAACAATGTGTAATACATCTCTTGTATTGATAATAATATAAAAATTCATTTATCTATAAATTTTATAACCAATATATGCTTCTAAATAATGTGGATCTCTTTGTAACCAATGCGATGTACATTATCTAAAAACATTTTAAACCAATATCACTTTCCTAACTAATGTGAAATACATATTTTTTCTATTGGTATTAAGTCTTTTATAAAAAGACTTTTAATACATACATCACTCTCTAACCAATGTGTAATACATCTCATCATTTGGTAATAATAGTAGAAGTTTTTTATCTAAAAAATATCTAAAACCAACATCTCTTTCTATATAATGAGATATACATCTTCTCTTCTCTTTTATTAATGATAAAAGTAGAAGTCTTTTTATTTAAAGACTTTTAAAATCAACATCATTTTTTAACCAATGTAAGATTTATCTCTTTTATTGGTAATAATAGTAATTTAAAACCAACATCAATTTATAACAAATGTGTGATATATATCTTCTATTGCTAATAATAGTAAGTCATTCATATAATCTAAAATAATTAAAAATCAACATCATTTTTTACCAAATGTGAGATATACATATTCTATTGGTAATAATGATAGAAGTTTTTTTTATCAAAAAACTTCGAAAACCAACATCACTTTCTAACCAATGTATGATACATCTTTTCAATTTGTAATTAATAATAGTATTTTTAATACAAACATCAATTTCTAACCAATGTGTGATACACCTCTTTTATTGGTAATAATAGTAGAATATTTTGTAACCATGTGAGATACATCTCTTGTAAAAATGAAAGTCTTTAGTCTAAAGACTTTAAAATCTAATATTTTCTTTTTAAACAATATGTTATACATCTCTTTTATTGGTAATAATATAAAATAATTTAAACTCAACATTATTTTCTAATCAATGTGAGATATACATTTTCTATTGGTAATAATGATAAAAGTCTTTTATCAAATATATATAAAATATTTAAAGTTGGTGAGGAGCACTATGGTTGTGCCCAATGTTCTAAAAATCGCTAGGCGGCCGCTAGGCGGCACACCAGCGCCTAGCACCTAGAGGACTAGTCGGGGACTAGTCGGAGCCTAGGCGGGGCCTAGAAATTAAAGCATAATTACCCTTATTTTGAATTTTTTTCTTAATATTATAAACTTAAGCCTTTAAATATACTAATAAAAATATCACTAAATAATTTAAAAACTTAAAACTTATAAATTATTTAATACTCGATTCTTAGTTAATACCACTAAATACGTAAATAAATTAATACGTTTAATACATATACTAAAAATTTGAAATTTCTTAAAATTCTTATTTTTGTCATTTCATCAAACACATTGGCTAAGTTTTATAAATCTGTACAATTGGCTAAAATTTAAAAATATATAAACAAAAAAATATGAATTCTAAATTTATGAGTTATTTGTAAGTTTCACCTTAAGTGGCCATCCATAACAATTATATTGTAATTTTAACTAGTAAAAGCCCACATTTTGTACAATTTTCTTTACTTTTCCCACATTACCTGGTTGGGCCATCACTAGAGTTAATAAGAAACTAAAAGGAGACTAAAATGTGCAGACTAGGGGTGTAAGTGGTTCGGTTTGGTTTGGTTTATGCGAAAACTACAAACCGAACCGCCTCCTAGTGGTTCCAAAAATCTCAAACCGAACCGAATCGAGTAAGACTTGGAACCAAACCGAACCGAACTACTCGGTTTGGTTTGGTTTGGTTCGGTTTTGTGGTTTATATAAATTATTTTTAATGAAATTAACCAACATTAAAAATAACAATAAAAATAATATTTTAATTTGGAATTAACATCAAAATTAGGAAATAATCCACTAACAACAAATTATCATAAATAAAACAATACAAATTCTAAAATAAATACAAACAATGGAACAAATAATAGTTCTCCAATAATCAAAATTTTGTTTGGTTTAGTGTCCGTATATATATATAATGAATAAATCAAAGGTTCAAAATCGTTAATAAATGTAATATAATATATATTATATAATAAATAAATAAAAATATATAGGGTGGTTTGGTTTGGTTCGTTTTGGTTTGGTTCGATACCAAAAACCATGAACCGAACTGAACCGCGTGGTTTTCCAATTCTTGAAACCGAAACCGAACCAAACCGACTGGTTTGGTTTGGTTTGGTTCGGTTCCGTGGTTCCGATTTACACCCCTAGTGCAGACCCAATTACTAATAAGCCGGTACAGAAACTAAGTTGCAAGTCAAACCTCCAATATTAAAAACAAATGTGAGACATCTCATTTAGATCTAGGGTTTAATTTTCCAACTGTTTTCAGCCTTCGCTCATCTCCTTTCTGCGTTTACCCCAACTTTCCGTCTTCTCCCTTCCGCGATGACAAAGGCATGAAGCGACAAGGATTTTTCTTTTCTTTCCTTCTCAATTTTCTTTGTTTTCTTCTTTACTCCCCCTAGTCCACTGTTCCACCTTCTTTTTTTCTTTCTCTTTTCTCGTTTCATCTTCTTTCGAAAGAAAAACGACATCTAATTCCATAGATTTTCTGAAATTTGGTTCAGCGAAGTTAGGCGAAGTCGGCGATTAGTTGGCGCCTAGAGCAACAAGTCGGCGATTTTTTCGACAAGCGATTTTTTGGACGATTTGAAGGAAGTCGCGGCGTTTGATTGCCGCCTAGCGCCTAGGCGGGGCCTAGGCGCCCGCTTAGTCCGATTTTTAGAACCATGGTTGTGCCACCTCACCACCTTTGGATAAATCTTCATTCTAAAGCATCCATATGGAAGCTTTAAATTTTTTTGGTTTTCTAGTGACTTTGAAAATCAACATCACTTTTCAACCAATGTATGATACATTTCTTCTATTGGTACTTAATAATAGTATTTTTAAAAATAAGATCGATTTCTAACCATACATCTCTTATATTGTTGAAAAATTGGTGTTTTTTAGTGAAAGAAATTGTGCAACTTGAGACATGAATTTTTTTACGTGTCATTTGTTTGTTGGCGTAGGTAATTGCGCAAATGTGTTCTACTCGGTGGGGACATCAAAATGATATATTTATTTGTCCAAATCGAGTTTTGGATAATAAGATATCAAAACTTAAAGTATAATACTTGTTAAAAAAATTAGTGTTTTTATTGAAAGAAATTGTGCAACATGAGGCACGATTTTCTTTACGTGTCATTTGTTTGTTGGTGAAGGTAATTGCACAAATGTGTTCTAGTCGGTGAGAGCATCGAAATGATATATTTATTTGTCCAAATCGAGTTTTGGATGAATAAGATATCAAGACTTAAAGTATAATACTTATTAAAAATTTAGTGTTTTCAGTGAAAGAAATTGTGCAACTTGAGGCACACATTTCTTTACGTGTCATTTATTTATTAACAGAAGTAATTGTGCAAATGTGTTCTACTCGGCAAGAACATCGAAATAATATATTTATTTGTCCAAATTAAGTTAAAAGTGAGTCATTAGAAGTATGACTTGAAGAGTTTTATCCCACATTAGTTAGAAGTAATGTTAGTTGTAAAAGTTTTTAAATATAAGTCTTCTACTATTGATAATAGAAGAAATTATATATACTAATACTAATACCCCTTATCATATTGATTATTATTATGTATCATTATTAGTTAATGGCTAGAAAAGGGATAATATCACTTTTGGTACCCTAAGTTTTTACCTCCTTTTCACTTTTGGTACCCGTTGTACACAAAGTATCAAATATCATCCTAAATGATTGCCAGTTTCATCAATTTTTATACTTTCCGTTACCAATCTGTCAAACCCAAACGGAAGACACACATTTAGGTTGGAAAGCCGGGGGAAAGCGGCTCGTCATACTTGGTCTTGGTAGAAAAGTGAAGAATTAACCTCCAACCCTCATTTCTTCCCCAATTTCTCCCATTTCAACCTCCGGCCTTTATTAAAGCAGTTCTCCTTTATTTCGGTCAGTGAAGGAAAAGCCGAGAATTTCATCATTCTTTGTAATCGTATCACTCACTGTGTCCTAGCTTTCTTGAGCAATTGACGGGAATGTGACTTCATTTCTTCCCCCAATTTCTCTTCATTCCATCCCTAATATTTATGGGTGTCCAATTTCTTCAAATCTTAGCATTTACTAGGTAATTCCCTTCTCCAAATTCTTAATTCATTTTCTCTCCCATTGTATTCCATTATCTCAATTCGTCTTCCCCAATTTCTTCCTCAGTTTCCCTTAACAAGTAATTCCCTCCAAATTATTACTTCATTTTATCGAGCTCATTCTTCCCTTTTCTCAATTCGAATTACATTACGCCGCTACCTTCATCTGTTTTATTAAGCTATTGACTTTGAAAATGAACAACTCCACACCAACCTCTTCAAATGGTAGTTGGAGCTCAAGTAATATGGAAGACATGTACTGTAAATTTGGAATAAAGATTGGATTGAAGACTTCTTGGACTAGAAATAATCCAGGAAGAAGATATTGGGCATGCTCAAAATATGGGGTAATTTTAATTTTTATTGCATCTACCTCCTGTTTTGTTTGATATGGTAGATATACCTGACTTTCTTTCTTTCTTTTTTTAAATTACAACAACATGGATATTGTGGATTTTTTAAATGGTTGGATGATGAATGTAGCATAAGGTCCAAACAAATTATTTCGGGATTGTTAGCCAAGTTGAACAAATTTGAAGCTGAAGTAGAGAGATTGAAGATGAAGCAGGTTGAAATGAAAGCTGAGTTGATGATGGCAAATACCATGGTTGAGGCCATGAAGAGTACTGAAGCCATTCAGTTGAAAATAAAACTCAGATGTGTGTTTATTGTAATGGTAATTATAATTGGTTTTTGTGTGACCATGATGTTTGATTTGTAATTATAAATATGTAAAAACCTTGCAATCTTCTAAATATAATATGTTTTTTTGTTAATCTATTGATTGTAATGGAAGTTGTATTGGCAATTCTATTTGGCAAGTTTAAAGAATTTGGAAAATTTTGTAACCAATACAACAACTGACAACATTATGAACCATCTGCCCTACATGACATTACTGGAAATTATGAACCAGCATTGACACAATCAAAACAAAAGTGTTGACATTAGCAAAGTCTAATTTTGTACTGAAATTCAAGTACCAAATCCATACAACAACTGGACATAACAGTCTTGAAATCTTGTAAATTAGTGTAAATTACCAACGAGAAGCTCTAGCTCAAGCTGATGCTGCTCACTTCTCTTAACGGAGACAGTTGGGTGTTCGAGTCTCACTAGAGACACCTGGACACACAACTCTCAGTAGAGGTCGGGTGTTCAAACACTCTTCGAGAGGCATCGTTGTTGATAAAGCCTTATCCAGAGCCCCATTTAACTACTCACTTATCTTAACGGAGGAGGTTGAGTATTCAAGCCCTACCAGAGGCACCACGAGACTTAACTACTCTCAACAGAGGTCGGTGTTCAAAGCCTCACCCAGGCACCATTTGTTCGAGCCACACCAAGGCATCATATATATATAATTTGCTAGCCTTTCAAGGCATTAAAAAAATTAAGATATTTGAAGTGCCGGTCTATGTCCCTCCAACCTTTCAAAAAAAAAAAAAGTCTGTAAAAATTAAGTCTTAAAATACGTAAATTAGGCTGTAAAGCGGACATACATAACCAAACATTAACATGTCTAATTGGACATAACATAACATAATCAATTTCATTAACATAGCACAAATCCATACGAACATGTTCCGATCCACAAGTACCAAATTCTACTAAAATCCATACAGAGTTTGATAACTACAAACTACCAAATACCAAATTCCAAATCCATACAGAGTTTGATAACATCAAATTGTTTAACAACAACAAAGTTTAACACAAATTCAATCTTCATGTCCTTCGGATCCACCTCCAATTTCATGGTCTCATTCCTGAAGTGGTTATATCTTGTCTTTGCCACTTGGATTATCATTCCCTTTGTATTTGTTGAAGTTCCACCTCCAAATCCACCTCTAATTGCATGTCTCAATTGGCCATTGTAATGTAATCCTACCTCCCTCACAATAAATGTAGTAATGATTGTTGATTTTGATTCACCCTTAAAATAAAAGGCAAAGTCGGAAATTTTCAATTAAAAAATATATAAAATGGTGAAATTATATTATTTACATTACTGAAAAATCCTATTTGTATTTCCCCTTATGTTCACCTCTACACAAGCTTGAACCTCTCTTTCTTTTAACTTTGAAGATGATTAGAAAGTCAGTATTCAATTTCACAAAAAGTCGATTATAATACATATCAACAAAAAGTCAAGATTCAATTTCACAAACTTCTAGGTATTTTGAAGGATTGATGA
>CM028379.1:95515822-95635031 GCA_013146195.2 Codonopsis lanceolata
AAATTTTAATTAATTTAACTTTTTCGCTCTAAAATTTAACTAGTTTTTTCATTAAAATTACTTCAAAATTATGGCATGTTGATAAAATCAGAAATATAGAGAGAAATCATCTTGATTTATTAATTTGATCTTCTTGATCAATGATTTTCGTTAACCCCAAATACACAAACTAACAGCTATATATATACAAACCTAAACTAACTGATAACTAACAATAGAATAAGAGAAAATACAATGCTGCCCTTAATGAATAACGTCTAATACACTAGGTTTGTAAATATTACACTCGACACCCCTAAAAGAGTAAATAACAGGACAGCTTTTACAGAAGTTGCTCTTAGGTCCTTGACTTTGATTAACAACATTCTTCGTCTTATCATCCTTAAGAACTCTATTGAATTTAACACATGTATCCTTCTTTTAGTGTAGCTTATATAATTTATAATTTTATTCCTTACAATAACACAAAAATATGTTAACTAATCATCTAAACAATTGGTTCCCACTAGCTTTTAAACTGAAGTAATTCATGAATAATATACTTATGAATATTTTAAATAAAATATTCGTTCTGTTCTCGAAGAGTCCGCTTTTTATTTTATTTTTTTTGGATCGGTTTGAAAAAAAGTTTATTTTTTAATATTTTCGTTTTGATTTATTGTTTTTATCATTTTATCATGATTAGATTTTTAAATCAATTGATGTGTCTCACTCACATATGGACATCAATGAAAACTTATACTCCCTCCGTTTTCAAATTATCGTTTTTCTTTCTTTTTTCGTCTGTTCTAAAATAATTGTCCTCTTTCAAAAAAAAAAATTTTAGGAAAACACTTTTATCATTTTACCCTTACTTTTTTTACCAAGTTTAATTATGATCACATGTCCAATGACATTAAAGGAAACCACACATTTCACAATTATTTATAATACGATCAATTATTTTTTTCTTAAACGATGTACCAAATCAAAAAGAACAATAAATTAATAATGGAGGAAGTATTAACATTCTACTAAAAATATACTAACGGTTGGATCTCACTCACATACTTGCATCAATGAATAACAAATACTGCATTATAAATTGTACATATATTAATTGATGGGTTCTACTGTCTAGCGCAGAAGGTTATACGAGAAACATGTTATATTAAACATCAATTTAATTCCCTTTTTCTAATATCACAAACAATATGATACTTTTTAATTCATTAAAGTAAATTTCATCTATTTATTTTATTTGTATATATTTTAAAAAATAAACTATTTTTTTTTTACAGAAAACACTTCATTACGAATTATTGCTGGAAACTATCACTCTTCCAAATATTTGACATTTAAAGCCCAAATGTCTCAACGATTGTTGATTTACCGATCGAAGAAGATTGTCTTAACCCTTCCATTAGTGGCACTAGAAAAAGAAAATGCATTTAAATTAAAATAGTTGTAACTCAATGTGACATATTAATTTTGTTATATTTTCAAATTTGTATTATTTTGTTGTAAATTTTTTAGATATGTTCTATCTTTTTATACGTTATATTATTTGCTTAATAAATGAAATTTATCTGATATACACTCTTTAAAAAAAAAGCTATTTTAATCACGCTCAGCTTGTATTCGTATAGATTCGATTACCTAACCCATGCTATATATAAAGAAGTATTCCAAAATTTGTAGTGATTTTTTTATTGATGTAATTTACGTTTTAAACTTTTGTTAAATTTTAACTTTGTAGACAATACATTTAAAAAAAAAAAATTCAATACACTCCGTGCTATTGTAATAAACTTTTGCATGTTTGCTTTCAAATAGTTCAATCTTAATATTAGCGTAACATTGTAATTAACTTTCAGTGTAAATGTTTTTTTTTTTTTTTTCAGAAGTGACTTAATTTTTGTTCAATTGCATACCAAACAACTGAAAAATGCTTACATATTGTTTTTTTTTTCTTATCTCATATTGCATATTGTTGTATAAAATAAAGGTGTAATTTGAAAATGACAATAAAAAAATATGAAAAAAGTACACAAATAAATTACGTAAAGTCGAGGCAAGAGTTATACTCTTTTTTTCGCAAGACGAAATTGCCCCGTGTTCAGTGTTTACAGTCTTCAGCAATCGTCCCCAAAATACAAAGACTTTTATTCTCAAAATTACGGCACAACATTAATTCTAGAATTTCGACGAACTACTTGATACCCAAGACTTTCCAGGACAAAATGATGGTGAGAGAGAACCTGGATATTCTAATGCTTGACACTTGAGGATTGGAGTGAATGAAATGGGAGATATGGGGGTCTATATATAGTTTTTGAAGAGACAGGGGTGACTTGTGCGAATAGTCACAAGTCTGGTTCCGACAAATCTTGGTTGTTGGATCGTATCTGATCGAAGGCAGCAGATCGGCCGCATCAACATGCGAAGCACCGTGATCAACACATGTTGTAACCGCCTCTTCAACCGCAGTTGTACTTATGCGCGAAGCACATGATTCATACCGACCGAACCAAGCCTGCCAAGCCCTCACGTGCACCATTTGTTTGACCAGGAGTCGAGCCATCATCCTGATTGATGAGGAAATTTTTTTAAGGCTCGTCTGCTCTTAACGACGATGCGTACACATAAAGTGCATCTCTAAAGCGTCCAATACTCCAATGCGACCTGTGCGTGCGGGCTCGATCCGCTCGGATGGTGGTTCACATCATCCTTACAGGATTACATTCTCATAAAGTGCACTCATCAATAAAATACTCTTTTACACTTTATTTTTTAGAATATATGATATGAATTTCTATATACTTATTTGCTCTTCAGCTATAATGTCAAGTTGTTTATTTTGGAGCTACTGTTGGGTGTTCATGACTTTGCAACCTGAGAGGTCGGGTTCAAGCCTCATCGTAAAGCCTTATCCAAAGGCCTCATTTAGCTACTCACTTATCTTACTGAAAAGTGAGGTACCATTTGTTCGAGCCACACCAAATGCATCATATATATATAATTGTAGCCTTTCAAGGCATTAAAAAATAATAAAAAATTAAAAAAAAAAGTTGTTTATTTTGTGCATTAATTTTTCATTCACCTGAAAATGATTTTGAGAAAATAAATACGCTATTTGCAACTTACTTTTTAATTCTAACAAATGGAATCTAGGTCATTACTTGGTCAAATATTGGTCCTTACCAACTTTGCAACCAATTTTTTTAGCACATATACCGTCATGTTTTTAAACAAAAACATTGATTTGATTATCAAACAATTTTGTTGCTATTTTGAGTCATTTGATTGATCAAAATTAAAAATAGATTTAAAAGATATGAATATATATTATTTAAATATTTGAATAGTCTAGAAACTGTCAATTAACATGATGCTTGATTCGTATAGATCAAAAGAAATTAATTAGTTTTGTGTTTAAATAATACTCTCTTCGTTTTCAAATTATTGTTCTCATTTCATTTTTCGTCTGTTATAATTGTCTTCTTTCAAAACTTTCTCTTCTATAAAAACACTTTTACCCTTATTTTTTCTACTTACTTTAATTATGACCAAATGTTCAAGAACATTAAAAGAAACCACACATTTCACCAATATTTATAATACAGTAAATTACTTTTTCTTAAATGATGTGTCAGATAAAAAAACAATAATTCAAAAACGGAGGAAGTAGTTTTGTGTTTAAGTTTTTTTTATTATTTAGTTTTGTTTTTCGATTTTGATGTGACCAAAAATTCACACCAAGGTTGAAACTTTGTCAAACCTTGGGTGGTAGAGAGTTTCCTGTAAAATTACTCCAACGTGCGAATCAGTATAACTATCTCTTAAGAATAATAAATTGACAGAGTTCCAGCTATATAAAAGTGTGTGTACCTTGTTTCTCATTAAAGTGAGACTTTTATAGCTAAAGATTGTAACTGTCGAGTAAATGTTGTAACTGTTGAGCACATTGTGCCAATTACAAGGTGACACTCAAGCCACGTTTGAGGCGTGTGGGCGGTTATCATGTTAATCTAGTTCCTCACATTCCCTATGTTCTTAAACGGTTAGACACTTGATCAAGCGAAGCTTCTTCCCGTTAAGAGCGATCTTCTGCTTGCGTTATAGACATGGTCCCATGTTGGTTTAACAAATGAGTGTTCACGTGTCATGTACATTTCTTGCTTGCGTGTCTTGCACATGGTTAGGTCACGCCTGCACATGGCGTTGGTTTTGGTACCGACACCTCAAGTTTAAATACTAGTTTTGTGACAAATACGTGCGCTTAGTGGTGAGACGTTTTACCCATAGCTAACAGGTCGTGGGTTCAAGTCACAAAGGGGATAAGTGGGGAACCACCGTTGATTAGGAGTGTGCGGATTTTTTGGAACCGACCGAACCAATAGAACCTGATTGATCCAAAAACCGGATCGTACTCAATACTTTGGTTTGGTCCTCGTTCAATTTTCATAAAACCGACATTTGGGTTGGTCCTTCTTGAACTAAAAATACACCTGAACCAAACCGAATCGACCCAATATGTTGTTTATTTATTTATTTTATTATATAAGTATATATATTGTATATATTAATTCCTAATACTTATATTATTCTACTTTTTAGTTGGTACTCTTTTATTAGTTCGACATTCCTAATACTTACTCCCTCCGTCCCTAAATTATAGTCCTCCTTTCCTTTTTCGTCCGTCCCAAAATAATTATCCAGGTTTGAAATTTACCTTTTAGAACATCATTTTACCACTTTACCCTTACTTTTTCACTCTACTTTAATTATGAGTCACATACATATGGGCTTTAAAGGAAACTACACATTAAACCAATATAAATAATCAAGTCAATTATTTTTTCTTAAACTATGCGCCGGGTCAAGCAGGACAATTATTAAGGGACGGAGGGAGTATATTGTTTCCATATTATGAGTTTATGAGTTCGACATTTTTAATTGTTGAATATACTTTTATCGAATGTTTTTATTTTTTATTTTATGAAGTTTCAATCTTACAAATTTTATTATGTATTTATATTAAACAGTTAAAAAGTAAAAAATTATAGTATTGGTCTGGTCCTGATTCTCATACATCTTTGATTGGTTTTGAACCGAACCAATGTTTTGGTTCTCATACATTTAAGGTTGGTTCTTATTCTAATTTTTTTTAGAATCAGACTATTGGCCTGGTTCCGATTTTCTATTTTTTTTTTTCCAAAAACTAGACCGAATTGGACCAAGCGCACCCCTACTATTGATCCTCTATTTTGATTAAAAGAAAAGAAAGGAAAAAAAATGATGTACTAATTTTGTGTTTTGATTTAAATATTAGTTTTAAGTTTTTATTAAATACTACATAAAATTAATTCAATTGTTTTTATGTGTATTATTAGTTATAAGTTATTTATAATATTAAATAGAATAATAAAGATTATATTTGAAATATTCTTTTTAGAATAAAATCTAAAGTGAAACCGTTAATATGATATAAGAAATTTAGTGTAGGAATTGCATTAATTTAAATATTTAGTGCAATTTTTTGATATTATTCACCATTTTTTTTGTATTTTTTTGCAGCGATTAAATAAGAGTTGATCGATGCAGGGGTGAGTTGGAAGATTAGAATGGTTGGGGTTCCACAAACGCCATAGCCCATAGACCAGAAACTACGATCCGTCCCTGTACCTGCAAATATCTCAGTCCTCTTTTGCCAGATATAACCCTAATACTCCACGCTTCCTTCATAAATTCAACCTTCCTCCACACGCTTAATTTAAAACCCCTGTCATCTCTCCAGTTTCCCTCCCCATTGGCATCTCTTCTTCATCCACCATCGAATTATTCTCAGTAACATTATTGCTTATACATTTATTCTGTGTGACGGAGAGAGAGCGAGTAGTAGGAGTAGCTCGCACACGTCCACAGAGTGGGTTGCTCAATTGCTTTCTCGAGTTTCGATAATTGACCTCTTTGTCAACATCCCTGGAATCTTGCCGTACGTCGATCAACGTGGTATCACGTCACCATTTTCGTCATTCCTCTCCCCAACTCATTTAATTGGCTGTCAATCCCTACTTACTCAATCAATATTCACGGAGCATCTCAATCCAACAAATCTCAACTTGCGTTGTATAAATCTCTTTGCCTATATATTCAGCTCCGTAAAACCAAGCGTTCCTTTCGGTTAATAAAATTTCATTAATCACTTGAAAACGAACCGCTCTCGATTTTTGATTAAACACATTTTAAATTGAATTACTACTATTATAATTTTGGATTGGATCTGGTTGTATACTGAGCTATATTGGAGGAGCAGGATGGGGAATTGCCAGGCAGCGGAGGCGGCGACGGTGGTGATTCTGCATCCCGGCAACAAAGTCGAGAGGATTTACTGGTCCGTGAGTGCTCAGCAGGTCATGAGTTCGAACCCTGGTCACTACGTAGCACTTGTCCTTACCTCGCCCATAATAAAGTCGGAGAACGGCACTCCGGCGAAGCAGCTCAAACTTCTCCGTCCCCACGATACGTTGCTTATTGGCCAAGTTTATCGACTCATCAGTGTCGAAGGTAATCCCGGTCCCAACGTAACGAGTGATTTTCATACTCTGCTTTTGCTTTTGTTATTTCCTTTTTGTCCTTGCACTTTTGATTAACATTCATTGCAGATATTTTGAAAGAGTTTGCGGCTAAGAAGTGTGTTAAGCTCGGCAAGTTGTTGAAGGAAAGAGGAGTGCTTGATATGGAGAAGAAGTCAGAATCAGACGTAGCGGCTCCGCCGTTGAACCCGAGACCCAACGGCTGCCGTTCGTTCGGTAAGGTAATTACCAACTTAATAGTTGTTATAAAATTGTACTCCAAGTACATTGCAGAGAATTGGACCTCAGTTAAATTTTTGGGGGGGTGCTAATAGTGATTTCCTATTAATAAGCAAAGCACTAGTTCAACTTTCTCATACGCTTGTCTTTTCATGTCCTATATTGTGAATTTGTTGGTGGAAAATTTAAGTGCTATCAATATGACCTTATTTTGACATGCAGTCCATTACACTTTCTGTAAACTTCAAAAGTAACTATCCCTAGTCATAACTCATAAGCATGTGGTTGTGACTTGTGAAATGGCCATATACTGGACCTGGTTACATCTTTGGGAATTAAAAGAAGGCACCCAAAACAAAGCTTTTAGGGAGTGCTATTCACTTTGTTTGGCTTCTTATAAAAAAGAAGCAAAGAGCAATAAGCTTTTTCAGATTGCACTTTATCTACCTCGATCTTTAAAATTATGTGTTTGTTTGAGGGAATGATTCCCTGTGTCAATAGTAGTGGATCAATGTTGAAGGTTAGGTCTGGATTTATTTGCTAATGTTACCGAGTATTAGTACTGTATTAAACAGATTTCTGGATCCTCTAAAATCCTATTTTATTTTGTTTCCCTAATATACCCTGGTTTATATTTTTGGCTTTTTGTTTTGGGTCAAACAGAGAGCGGAGAAGCAGCAGCAGCAGCGGGTAAACAGAGGCAGCAGAGACAGGGTAGTGGGAAGGCATCAACATAACGGAGAAGGGATAGGGCAGTGGAAACCAGCCTTACAGAGCATTGCAGAGATTGGAACTTGAATCACACCCTCTCCTCCTTCCAGACTCCAGTATTTGATCCTGATCCTCCATCTCTTAGCTTTCTAAATAAAAACAAAAGCTAGATGACGCCCTTCCTTTCTCTCCTTTTATTTTCTCCGCTTCCCCCTTGTTTCGATGACCGTGCGTGTAGTACTTAACTAACCCTAACCTAGGCCGGATAATGTAGTAGCTAGACTAGATGAATCTTCCATCAGAGTAGTTAATTTGTACCGCAGAACCCGCAATGTAAATTAGTACTGTACTTATTTTTAAAATGTCACTTGTCTTGAGATGCGCTTTGAGAAATGACACTCGGCTCAGGAACAAAACAGCCTTGCTTCTTGCGGTGAATATTATTATTACTTTCTAAAATTATCGTGTAGGTTCACTTTTCCTACGGTTTAAGAAAATATATATGATATAATTTTTAATATTAATTTGATATGTAGTTATTTTAAAATTTATATATATGTGATTTATTATTAAAGTATGATGAAAAAATAAGGATTAAGGGGTAAAAATGTTATTAAAAATAAAAATTTTAAACAAGATAATTATTTTGAAAATTGACAAAAAATAAAAATAGGATAATAATTTTGAGACAGAGGGAGTATTATTTTCAATCACATTTCACACATATTCAAGAGCAATTCACTAAAAAATCGGTGTTCTAAAACTTCCCGCCAGGCCTCTGGCGCCAGGCTCTCTACCGTCGCGATTTTCTTAGTCGCCGCCTAATCGATCAAGTCGGCGCTTATACCAAATCTCGCCGACCTTAATTTATTCTTGTAGCTTTGCTTTTGTGGCATGCAGTGACCGGAGAAGGAAGGAGGGCGAACTGGAGAAGGAAGGGGGAGTGATATTGGTGAGGTAGAAAGAAAATAAGTTTGATTTTGTGGATATTCGATGGGATGATAGAGGGGATATATTAAAGGGTTAGATCTAGGAGGATATGTTAGATTGTGAGTTGTATGGATAGTAGGTAGGTGAAGTAATATTATTTTTTTTAGTTCTAAATTTGGCTGGTTTATTACTTTGGGGTTATTGAGAATTGTGATTAATATTAGGTTTGCATATTTTTGTTCATTTTACAAATATAGACAAGTATTTGATAAAATGACAAACATAAAAAAAATTTAAATTTGTAGTCAATGTGTTTGATTTTTGATGTAAATTATCAAAAATATATATGATAATTATGCCTTAATTCTAAGCCCCACCTAGGTCCCGACACGCCCGATTAGTCCCTGCGCTAGGCAGTGTCTTAATGATCGCCTTACGATTTTTAGAACCTTGAAAAAAATAAGACAACTGGTGGCTTTCTAGCTTTTACCATATAAAGTCTTTAAAAATTTTTTGGTCATTTTATAAATATTAATAATATGTAATTTTGCATGCAAGTGTGGTCATTAAAGTAAAAAAAAATAAGGGTAAAATATGAAAAATATTTTTGTAAAAGAAAAAATAATAAATAAGACAATTATTTGAAATGAATGAAAAATGAAAAAAGAGATAATAATTTAGGAAGTATTAAGACAAAGAGTTTACTATATTACCCATTCCGTTTTAGGTAAATTGTCTATTATTTTATTTTGAGATATTTCATTTAAAGAGTTTATTTTTAAAAATTAAGGTATGAAAGTGTCATTTTATTACTAATGTGTTAATACAAATATTATTTCTTTAAAAAATTGATTTTCAAACGGAGATTTTTACCGAAACGGAATGAGTATTTTACTATGTCTTAGTTTAAAAGTTTTATTTAAAAATCATGTTTATAATCTCCAAAACATTTACATTTCAATATTACCCTACATATTTGATATTGATATATTAATAATCCTTGAGCATGATTATAATTACGATAAATTATAATATTAATTATATATCTTTTAATAATTAATTTTTTTAAAAAAAAAAAAAAAGACTCTTTAAGTAGAATAGTCGGGACGGAGAATCCGGGCAAGACATATTGGTATATATACATAAAATAAAAGTAACATGGTGGGTCAAAATTGATTGAACTTCTATTATTACTTTGTAAATGTTTTTTAATTGCAAATTTGACATAAATTTATCTATTTTTCAAAATCTCAAAATTTGTAGTTTGTAGCATTTAATCTAAAAGTATTATATAAGGTTCGTGTTTTATACTTTTCACACAAATTAAAAAATACACGTCTAATTTACACAAAAAAAAAAAAAAAAAAACTTCGTATCTAGTTTCATAATAAAAGACCAACAGTAATTTTGATACGAAAAAAGTATTTGTTTTTCCTTTTATCTTGTTACCAAATCGGCTTTATGCTTGTTGAGGTGAAGTTTATCTTGTGCCCTAGAATGTTTAGGGGATTCTTACAGCGTATATATAAATTATATTAGTATATGTTTGTGTCATAAGTATGATGTCGGTATGAGATCAGTTCAATGAATGATCGGAATAAACACCTATAACTGATTGGGTAATTCAACCAAAACCCATAACTGAAGGTTTTATATGTAATTGTAAAGTGGTAATTCAAACATAACTAATAACTGATAGGTCCATTAATAACTTACATACTTACGAATCAATCTGGATCGTCAGTTGTATTTAGCATAATTCGATCATGGACACCAGTTAGATCCTGAGCTCTTTTATAATTTT
This sequence comes from Codonopsis lanceolata, assembly GCA_013146195.2. Classification (NCBI taxonomy): domain Eukaryota; kingdom Viridiplantae; phylum Streptophyta; class Magnoliopsida; order Asterales; family Campanulaceae; genus Codonopsis; species Codonopsis lanceolata. Next base: position 95,526,065 of record CM028379.1, read on the forward strand.
AATTAGTTTTTGTGTCCGTGCTTATGACACGACGTTAGTATGGGACGGTGCTAATATTCAAATAAATCAAAATATGTTTTAAGCATGTATCAAAAAAGTTTAAAATTATTCCGGGTATGGTGATAGACATGAACTCTAGCCCAAAGTAATTATAAATATTTAGTTTTGAAATTTTTTTTGTAGGAAAACATGACGGTACTCTACTAAATTTTATTAATAAAAATAAAATTACAAACTTGAGTAGAATAACCAATCATGCTCTTATAAAAGAGAGAACGGAGGAGCCTCAACTCGAAAAAGAAATAACAACTAATAAAACCTAAAAACTTTGAATCTAAGATAGATTTTATGTAATTGTAGAGGAGTCATTTAAAAATAACTGATAACTGAAGAATTTATTTATAACTCACGTACTTACAAATTAATCTAACCCGTCTATTTAGCACATATGGTCACTACTCACTAGTTAGATCCTTTTTACTCTTATAGTTTTAAGGCATAACCCTCCATTTGGTCATCCAACTTTTTAAAAACTTGCAATGTGGCCACCGAAAGTTTAAAACTTGCAATAAGGTCTCTATACATTAGTTAGGATGCAAGCGAGCCCATTTTTTGGACGGCTGTTAAATTTGGCCGTTAAATTATGTCATTACCTATTTTACCCTTCTAAATACAATTTCTTGTCTGATATTAGAAATTTAAGGGGTCTAACTAAAAAAAATTACATTTGCTATTTGTATAAAGAGAATGGATCAAATTATAATTAAAAAAAATTAAGCATCACTTGATTTCTAAATTATTAAATGATCACTTCTGGATTTCAAGAAAAACGACAGAAAAGAGACATTTCCATACAAATGGTCTGACATTCACGGGTTTATCCTTTTTCTACTGTCACAGATGATAAACACACCGGACCTCCATGGTACCTATACTCTATTCGTATCACTGGCATACCAAATTTTTGTGATTTTTTGCACTTTTTGGTCATCTATCAAACCCAGATCAAACCTAAAAATCAAACCCATGTCTGAATCTCTCTTTAGGTATCGATTTCTTCATCCTCAGCTTCCACGGTGGTCGGCGAGAAGACGACGAGTTTAAAGAATCGACTTTAATTTGAGTGAAAATTTGGGGAAGAAAGAAGACAGAGAGTACGAGGGGCTTCAGATCTTCACACCCAGTGGCCTCCCTCCCACCTTTATCGATCTTCATAGCCGCCGGCGGAGCCACCTCCAGATCCGGCCTTCTCTCACCCAAGCTCTACCGAAGTTCTTGGTCTCAAGCCGCACCAACCCCAGTTTGATCTCCCTCCGACTTCACACCCAGCGACCTCCCTCCCACCTTTATCGATCTTCATAGCCGCCGGCAAAGCCACTTCCAGATTCGGCCTTCTCTCACCCAGCTCCTACCGAGTTCTTCTGCCTCTCAAGACTAACCCCCAGTCGATCTCGATCTCCCTTCACACCCAGCGGCCTCCCTCCCACCTTTATCGATCTTCATAGGCGCCAGTTCTCTCTCTTCTTCGGCAATTCTCCATCTCCAGCCTCTTAGGATCCGTCATCTCTGTTCGTCTCAAACCTGAACTTAATAGTTTGGAGGCACCGAATCCACATCTCCCCTCTCTATCTCTCTCTCCGTTACGTCTGAAAGTAAGGCAGATGGAGGGTTGAAGGAGGTGAATTTGAAGCCTTTTTAGTAGTTGGGGATTTCTTCTTTCCTACAACCGATGATTCTTTGGCCATTTTTGTTGGATGACGTTTCAAAACGTAAATTGAGACGAAGATGAACTGTTTAAAATTGGGTTTGAAATCTACTCATTTAGAGATTAGGGGAAGTCAAAATTGAAATTTGAAAATGACATGTACAATATATTTTTTCATTAGACCCCTTTGGGTTTCTAATATCACATAAAGGGAATAATTGTTATTTAAAGGGGGACAAAATAGAGATTTCACTCATATTTAACGGTGGAGCTAACGTCCATCCAAAATATGGGTACACTTGCATTATTAATTTAGTTCAGTGGTCTCATTGCAAGTTTTAAATTTTCGATGACCACCTTGTAATTTTTTGAAAAGTTTGGTACCCAATCGGAGGGTTTTGCCTAGTTTTAATATCTGGATGCATTGATACATGTAGGCTGTAGCGTTCTCTCTTTCTCTTGTAGTCGGTATTATTTAATTTATAATTTCAGATAAACTTTATTTTTATCATATTAGATGTCGTCTAGGGGAAAGGGCAACTGTGACACGGCACCAATAGTGGTATGCAGATTGCATGCCAGTTTGTGGAAGGTCACGTGCGAATGTGAACGTGCAACTTTTAATCCTAGCTGTTTATCTAAGATTTGGACTTTAATATTAAATAGTAAGAGTATCTCCAATACTAATATAAATATGAAAAAAATTAAATAGGAGTATTATGAAAGACTTATACATTAAAAAAAAATCTCTCAAATACAAATGTAGATAATGAATGTGGTAATCATATTTGTTCACATTATGGATAATAATATCAATCTTTCATATTCTACTTGAGGGTGTGGATACATCCTAGTCATTATTATTCTTTTTACAACTCTTTCTATTGGTTGTTTTTTTTTTTTTATCAAATATTATTTTAGTGGTGGATATATGTCATATAAAATTAAATTCATATTTGTATTGGAGAAATCCATTTTGATTAAATGTGAATGAGGAGAAGAGAAAAAATGATGCACAATTGAAGGTATAAATTATCTACGATCACGTAAGATTAAATTCGCAGTTGTATTAGTAATGCTCTAACACTCCGCAATAAAACTCTTATTAGGGTAATAAGGTTTAAACTAATTGATGCTCTCGATGTACCTCTAAAAAACTTGTTTACTAAATTGACTGAATTTAAAAACAATGTCATGTTTACGGTTTATTACTCTCTCCTTTTCGTGCAAGGAGTTGCTAATTTATTTTTGAAATCTTTTATTTAGAAAATCAACTTTAAAAAAATAAATCTAAGTATTTTTTTTTAAAAATGTATTTTCAAAGATATGCTTCTTTTCAATTTTATTCTTATACAATCTATTGGATGCTTCATGATGAAGCCTTCATCATCTGACTGGCATATAGCTAAATGATTTCATTTTGCATTATCCCAATTCCCGTGTGTTGCCAAAACAATAGTGATGACACAATTTCGTTTGTAGAGCAGCAGCAGGCAGCAGCAACAAATTTAGAAGGTGGGAGAGGAAATCGAGAAATAAGGGGATGCGGAGGGAGAAACTTAATTTATTAAGTAATTAATTGGTTTTCAATAGCATTCTTGTGCTGTTAAACCTAAATTAATGTTAGATTAATCTTCCATACGTACACGTACTTTCTCCTTGCACTGACAACAATTACATACTATACTGTCATACTCCTTCCGGCAATGACCACGATTACACACCACACCACACCTTTCGGCCATGACCGAGATTTATGGTATCAAATATCAATCAATTGCTGGACCCATCCCATGGACATATTATAGGTTTTAGGGTTTTGAAACTAAAACAGTTTATTATTGGGGGAGGAAGAGTGGTGGCGACGGCCAAGGAAAAACCAAAAAGACAGCGGAGTAGTATGGTGCGATGACAAGGGAGTGTGGGATTACAGGAGGGAGCCCGGGGAGAAGAGATGACCAATGCTTGTTAGTTGAAAATAGTTATTTAGCTCATGCTCCACACGATACAATGTAGGATATACATATTTTTTTGTAATAATAATAATATAATTTTTAGATATTATAATTAGATTACTGATCTCTTCTATGGTTATAATTTTTTTCTTTCTATTGTTACTAATATTAAACAATTATTTTACCTAAATTCTTTTAAATTAACATAAAACTAATGTAAAATACATAATTTGTATTAGTAATAATAGTAATTTTTTTATCTAAAGACTTTTAAAATTAACATCTAACTTGATAATAATATTAGAAGTCTTTTTGTTAAAACTTTTAAAATCATAATTTATTTTAAACAATGTTAGATACTTATTTTCTATTTTTATTGGTAATGAAAATTTAAGTCTTTTATCTAAAAACTTTTAAAACCAACACCACATTTTAATCATATGGTACACATATTTTCTATTAGTAAAAATAGTACTGTGGTAGATAAAAGACTTTATAACCAACATTCATTTCTAAATAATGTGGATACATATTTTTTATTAGTAATAACATAAAAAAAAACTTTTATCTAATGACTTTTATAACAAATACTTATTTCTAAATAATGTGAGATACATTTCTTTGTAACCAATGTGAGATACATCATCTAAAAACTTTTTAAACCAATATCATTTTTCTAACCAATGTGAAATACTTCTCTTCTATTATTAATAATGATAGATTTTTAAAATCAGCATCACTCTTTAAACAATGTGAAATACATATCTTCATTTGGTAAAAATAATAGAAGTCTTTTATCTTAAACAAATTTATGACCAACATCTCTTCCTAAATAATGTGAGATACATCTCTTCTATTATATTGATGATAAAATTAAGACTCAAACTATTAAGACCAACAATGAATTTAAAGCAAAGCAATTATCAGTTGACGAAAAGTCTACTAAAGGTTGTGCAGACGCACAAGATCCTTCTACCAGCACCTCTGCTAAAGCAAAGATTGATGTTTCTAGGAACACAAAAAGTCTGCCCAAGCCTATAAGATTCATCAAAAGCACTATTGATAATGATGTTGTTTCCAAGACTACTGACGCTAAGTTCAAAGGCAAAATGTATGAGATGTCTAAGTCTACTATCAACAGATCTGCTAAAGCAAGAACTACTGAATACAGACCTAAGAAAATTCATACAGAACCTTTTAAACATGTTGTCAACAAGTCTGCTGAGTCTAAGGCTGCTGCTAAAAGAAAGTGTGCTAAAAAATCTACCGAAAATCAGCTCTCTCAACATAACATTTGTAATTTTAATCGTTGTACTTTTTGCAAATGTTTAGGCCATTTGGTCCATGAATGTCTGCTGAAATCCATCATGAAGCCTACTAGGTCCTCTATTTCAAAAGTCAGGCAAGTATGGGTTCCTAAAAATTGCTAACCCTATGGACCCAAAAAAATAAATAAAGGGAACCATGATCTTCTTATCTCTCTATCTCAGATATGCTTCATGGCTGCTACAAGTTCATAAAAGAAAGACGTATGGTATCTAGATAGTGGCTGCTCAATACACATGACCGGAGAATCTTGTCTTATTTCAAATATTACTAAAGCAGAAGGCACTCCAGTCATCTTTGGGGATAATGCTAAAGGAAGAACCATTGGATACGGATCCATCATTCGTAGAAATCTCTCTATAGGAAAATTCTCTCTAGTAGAAAGCTTGAAGCACAACCTATTGATCATCTCTCAATTCTGTGACAAAGGACTCGTGTGCCAATTCTCCTCAAACAGATGCGACATAAAGGATCCAGACTCATGCTCAACCTTAGTAACTAGAGACAGACAAGGGAATGTCTATGTGATAGATTTGAACGCCTATGGAAAGGCTGCTAATCTATGTCTTGTGGCAAACTCTGCTCAAGACAAAAGTTGGTTGTGGCACAAGCGTCTCAGCCATCTGAACTTCAAATACTTATCAAAGATATCAAAAGAAGGGTTGGTGAGAGGAATGCCAAAAGTTTCTGCTGATCATGATCATATATGTAAAGCTTGTCAACTAGGAAAGCTTTCAAAAGCTTCCTTAAAAAGCAAACCAGATCTTGCAACTACTAGACCTTTGCAACTTTTTCACATGGATCTCTTTGGGCTTGTGACTACTATTAGCTATGGTGGGTGGTCATAGATACACTCTTGTCGTAGTAGATGATTATACAAGATATACTTGGACAGAGATGATGTCTTATAAAGATCACACTTACGACATCCTCACAGCCTTGTTAAAAAGACTACAGACACAAAAGCTCGATGAAATTAGTGATGTTCGATCAAACAATGAAACTGAATTCACCAATATTGGAATAGCAAAGTATTGTGATGATCATGGCATCGGTCACAACTTCTCTGCTATTAGGACCCCACAACAAAATGGTGCACCAGAGAGGAAAAACAGAACACTTATCGAAGCTGCTAAATCTATGCTCGCTGAAGCAAAGCTGCCTAAGCACTACAGGCGGCAGTCATAACTTGCTTCGCTCGGAAACGCATCCCTAATCAACAAATTCCACAGTAAAACACCATATGAACTTTGGAGTGGTAAAGCCCCAAATATTGGATTTTAAAAAAAATCTTTGGCTGCAAATGTTTCGTAGTCTATAATGGTAATGATTATAGAAGTAAATTTGATAACAAAGCCGATGAAGGCGTCTGTCTGGGCTATGCCTTACACTCCAAAGCTTATGTGGTTTTCAATAAAAGATCTCTAAAAATTGTTGAATCCATACATGTTTCATTTGATGAATTTGATTTATTAGAGCCACACATGGCTCCAAATGTTACTGATGACTTTGTTAATGTTGAGACAGGTACATCCAAATCTTCAACTTCTCAAATTCCAAATCCATCTCTAGCAACTCATTCAAATATTCCAGATCATCATTTCTCAAATGATTCACCAGAAGACCTCAATCCTGCTCATGAAAACACCAATCCAGAGCCCATCTCTTCTGAACCTCAAAATCATATCCTTCAACTCACTTATGAATCCAATTCTGAACAACACATCCATCAAGAAACAGTTGACTTTCTTCCTAGCCCTCCTCATGAACCTCTTCATGAAGAACCAACAGTGAATCACATTTCTGCTGTTACAAGAACATGTAAAGACCATTCAATTTCTTAAATCATTGGTGACATTCATGTAGGAGTGTGGACTAGAAGATTTTCCATAAATGAATGTATGTTCTGTGTTGCATTTGTTTCAGAAGAAGAACCGAAAAAGGTTGATGAAGCCTTACAAGATCCAAGCTGGCTAGAAGCTATACAAGAGGAACTTCAGAAATTCGAAAGATGTCAAGTATGGAAGCTAGTCCCAAGACCAACTGATCACACTATCATAGGCACAAAATGGGTGTTCAGAAACAAGAAGGATGAAGATGGGAACATCATAAGAAACAAAGCCAGACTCGTTGCTTAAGGATACCGTCAAGAAGAAAGAATCGACTACAATAAAACTTTTTCTCCAGTAGCAAGGTTAGAGGCCATCAGAATCTTCTTAGCCTACGCCACATACAAAGACTTTGTGCTATATCAAATGGATGTCAAGAGTGCTTTTCTCAATGGTGATCTTCAAGAAACTGTATATGTTACTCAGCCTCCAGGTTTCATTGAAAAAGGGAAAGAGACTCATGTCTATAAGCTTAAGAAGGCCCTCTATGGTCTTAAGCAAGCACCTTGTGCCTGGTATGAGACATTATCTAAGTTCTTGATAGAACAAGGATTTATGCGAGGAAAGATCGACACTACTCTCTTCATTCTCAAGCACAAAGGTCATTCGTTGCTGGTGCAAATATATGTCGATGCTATCATCTTTGGTTCTACAAATGAGAAGATGTACAAACGTTTTGAGTTACTCATGACTGGAAAGTTTCAGATGAGCATGATGGGATAACTTACCTTCTTTCTAGGTCTTCAAATTCAACAATCCAACAAAGGAATCTTTATAAGTGAATCCAAGTATGCTAAAGAACTAGTCAAAAAATTCGGTTTGGAAATGGCTAACACTTTTGACACTCCAATGGCTGCTAAATGCAAACTATCTAAAGACTTACAAGGAAAGAAATTTGATATCACCCTATATAGAGGAATCATCAGATCTCTACTCTATCTTACAGCTAGCAGACCTGATATAGTGTATGGTGTTGGGGTATATGCTAGATTTCAAGCAGTTCCTCGTGAGTCACATCTTCTTGCAGCTAAGAGAATCATCAAGTATGTATCAGATACCACCAACTTAGGTATCTGGTATCCAAGAGAATCATCCTTCAACTTAGTTGGCTATTCAGATGCAGATTATGTTGGATGCCAAGTAGACTGGAAGAGCACAAGTGGAACTTGTCAATTCCTAGGCGACAGACTCGTATCATGGGCTAGCAAGAAACAAGCATCAGTTTCCAACCTTACCACTGAAGCAGAATACATAGCTACTGAGAGATGTTGTTGTCAACTGCTTTGGATCAAACAACAGTTGGTAGACTATGACATCAAGGTAGCATATTGCCCAATCATGTGTGATAACACCTTAGTAATCTCCATCACCTACAATCTCGTGATGCACTCAAAGACAAAGCATATCGATGTTCGATATCATTTTCTAAGGGATAATGTAGAAAAGAGAAATATAAGTATGAAATACATTTCAACTGAACACCAACTAGCAGACATCTTCACAAAAGCGCTGGAAGCCGACAGGCTGGAACATCTTCTTCTGCTGCTGTCCCTGAACAAGTTTCGGGTTCTGAAACTCCCATTCCCAACCTGCCTCTACCTATGTATCATGCTTGTATGTGCATAGATGAACCTTTAGTGCGTGCCTACGCAATGGGAGTAAAGATCGTTGATGACCTCAACCAGTCTGGGATTCTGCCCCTTTTCATGCTGGGAGACAAATACTACAGCAGCAACCTTCTGGCAGAAGAATTCTTCCAAAGGGCAAAAATCAATAAGTCCAGAACCTCCATCTCTGGTGTCATTCGGAACGTCTCTATCACTCTCACTGCCTCCCGGATCGCCAAGACCATTGGCGTTGAATTTGATGGCCCTACTTCTCTCACTGTTGCTGAGAAGGACCTTGCCTGGTCCTATATGGGTGGAGAGCACACTCCAAGGGAGCCTCAAACGAAGATGAAACGTACACTTTTCAAAGATTATGTCTACTTCATTAGCCATCTCTTCGACAAAAGCCTGGTATTTAAGAACGACACACATTATGTGATGACTGCTGACCAACTCGAGTATCCAGCAACAGTCATTCTCAACACCCGACTCAACTGGGCTCAGATACTCTTCGAGCTGCTGTGTGATGCTATTGATGTTGTCCAAGAATCTATCAAGCAGAAGAGGCCCTTTGTCCACCTCATCAACGTTCTTCTTCGCCCCAACAGGTCTTTTCTCAATCACCTAGTGAACTTTGAAAAGAAGAAAATCTCAAAAGCTGTTCAGTTCACCAGTACCTTCATCCTTAGCCACCATAAGCTAAGGAATGAAAAGCTCGAGCAACAAGGGCTTCACCCTCTACTTCTGGTCCATACCCTCAATCCTAAAGTGCTTGAAAATTTAAAAAAGTATACCGCCTTGTGATTTTCTTATAAACAATCCTCACGGGTCCTGTTAATAAAACAACCAATCTTTTTGCAAGCCGGTACCTTTTGAGAGAAATTCAATCGTTCAAGTACCTTTTTTTTCTTTTAAATCGCAAAAGTCTATTTTCATTAATTTATTCCGTAAATGCCCCTTCTCCCCCTGCCTTCACTGATTTGCATTCCGGTCTAAATGAAAAATGGTGAAGAACAAACCCAGTAGCATAAAGAAAGTGCCTCTTCAAAATTAATTATCCATCATTATTGAAGAAAAAGAAGGAGAAGAAGAAGAAGGAGAAGGAGAAGAAAGAGATGAAGGAGAAGGAGAAGAAGGAGAAGAAGGAGGAGGAGGAGAAGAAGAAAGCTAGCCGTTAGAACTTACGGGACGTCGAAACTTACAATGTCTAAGTTGCGAGTGTCGTTGGAACTTACGACACCTAAATTACGGGGTGTCAAAACTTACAATGCCTAAATTGCGGGGCGCCGAAACTTACGACGCCTAAATTGCTTGGAGCATTTCGCCAAAAAATTGAATGGAGTCGGAAGACTGATAGAGAAAGAAATCGAAGAGGGAGAAGAGGTAGAGTACCCAGAGCACTACATATACTATACCCAGCAATGGAAGAATTAAAAGTTTTTAACCTTCCATTTTTGGCCTTGATAACCATACTAGACATGTTTTGTCAAACAACATTGTTAGTCTTACAACTAATTTTACAACTTTCTTTACAACTAAGCTTGAAGAACGGTAAAATTGTCTTTGTCCAAAACAACGTTTCCCAATTCAAAGCTTAGTTGTAAGGAAAGTTGTAAGATTAGTGGTAAAGATATCATTTTTCTTTGTAAAAAGTGGCTTCAAATCATCTATCTCACTCTCTGTCACATCCTCTGTCCCATTGAATCTCAACCCCACATATTTCCTTATAAAAAAAAAGACTGACTAAAATAACAAGGAACGTGTACGACCGAGATTCAATGAGACGTGGAATGTGACAGAGGGTGTGATAGATGATTTGAAGTCATAAAAAGTTAATGTGAGAATGAAATGTCTAAAGCAATTAATGTGCGAAAGAGAAAATGAAGTAAGAATGAAATGTCTAAAGCAATTCATGGAACCTGGTAAACAATTAATGTGAGAGAAAGGCTTGAAGAAGAAAAAACTTTTTATTATTCCCAAGGTGATCGGTGAGAGAGAAAATAATACACATTTTCTCATTTTCAAAGTCTAATAGTTATTTGGATGCCCAAATTTTCATTGCGATGTCTAATTTTTGACAGTGTTTTGTGTTCCAGCTGCCTAATATTTGACGGAATTTTGTATGTATGGCTTTTATTATATTTATTAAGGGTACTTTCGCTATTTTAGGCCCAAAAATGTTCTTAACTAATTGAATGAAAAAATATGAACTTTTTTTTGTTAAATAATGTCTTGTCCACGAGGTACCGGTCGGAATTTCACACATCTTTCCTACCAAAGAGCGTTAATACCACACCCCACAGCCCCCCATGATCCACCCACCAACAACACACAAATAATTTCATTCGAAGTTCAAGAATCAAAAAAATCAATGGGCGCTGCGACGCGAGCTCCAATTCAAGTTTCTCTCTTCCTTCAGTGTCTTCTATTCATCCCGTTCTCAATTTCGCTCTCAATTGTTTCCGGCAAGGCAACTTCTTTAGGTAACCTTTCATATTCGTGCGTTCAAAAACCTTACGTCAGTTCTTTTTTTCTTTTTGGGTGTGTAATTTCCTTTTTGATATGTAAAATGTAGGAAAATTCAAGAAAGATGATCTTCATTACCAAATTGAACCATCTATACCTAAAAAGCACAAAGCTATTGACTTAACTGTGTTTCATGTGAATTATAATGCACATACTGATTAGTAAACTAGTACTCCATCCGTTAAAGAGACCCTGTTTAAATGTTAAACTTTTGAAGAAAATGATATTTTTTGTAGTTTATTACTCCCTCCGTTTTCGGTCAAAAGAGTCCACGTTTGAATTTTTTTTAAGAAAATGACAATTTTAGTAGTTTATTAATAATAAAATGATATTTTAATTTTTTAAAGTGTACTTTTTAAGTGAAACATCTAAAAATAAAATCGTGAATTTTTTTGCCGGTAATGAATGGAATAATATTTAATAATAAAATGACACTTTTATACCTTAATTTTTTAAATTGGATTTTTTTAATGAAATATCTCAAAATAGAATAGTTGACACTTTGTCTGGAACGGAAGGAGTAACTATCAATTCAGTAAGTACAAATTGTATTTGTATTTATGGGTCTGTCCATAGTATGCAACATATGTGATGGGAGGTTTTGAAATTAGGGTTCCTTCTGTGTGTTGGATAATGTTAACTTGTCTCCTGTTAACTTTAGAGGCAGTCAGGCAGGAATACCAATGAGTGATGAACCGCAAGTACTACTTACCAGTTACCAGTACTTCTTTTCGTAGCTCATAGAGTCCTAGTTTTTATTTTGGGGGTGTAATTCTTGTGGATTTATTGAGTTTCCCAACTTTTAGTTTAATCGAACTAGGCTAATTTTTGAAAGTCATGAAATCACTGGCTTATGTTTTCAAACAAGACCTTCGGGTGGAACGCCTCAAAGTAAATAGTAGGGTTCTTTGAGTTGTAGTGTGGGAGTATAAAACTTTTGCTTGTTTATGTTAAGATTTTGGGAACTAAAAATAGATTTTGATATGCATAGCAAATTGAAATGGTGCTTTTGGCTACTGGGTTTTTATTTGGAGGGAGGAGGATTAGTGATGTGGAATGCACTTAACAAATTGAAATTGGGGTTCAATTGCTCTTACGATATGTTTTATTAGTGTTTGTATAGAGTTAAAAAAGAAGTGCTCCCTCCGTCCCTAAATTATCGTCTTGGTGGACTTGGCACACCATTTAAGAAAACACATTTGACTGGATTGTTTGATGTGTAGTTTACGTTAAAGCCCATGTGTATGTGGCTCATAATTAAAGTAAGATGAAAAAGTAAGGGTAAAGTGGTAAAAGTGTTGTTCTAAAAAGGAAAATTTCAAACAAGACAATTATTTTGGGATTGACGAAAAAGGAAAGTTAGACAATAATTTGGGGACGGAGGGAGTAATAAGTTTATTGGGATATGCGTAGTTGTTTACAAATATTTTAGTCTATTAGCTTGTCAGGGTAAATTTGGTACTTTGAAAATGGGATTTCTAGTTAGAACTTGTAACTTTTTGTATTGATGTAAACCTTCATTATTATTCTAAGTTGATCAGCATTTTCCTGCGGTTATTGTGGAATCCCGCACAAAGGTGAAGCACTCATATTCTACGGATTGTAGATCCTTTGCGAAGGTACAGACTATCGCAATATTATTATTTTTGTATCGTACCGCCGTCTTCTTTGTTGTGCAACTGTAGAACAGGGGTTTATTTTATATTTGTCCTCCACCAGTTAGTTAGCCATCTAGGAAGATAGAATAGAGATGAGGGGTAGAAGTCAATTGAGGTATATCTTGTGGAAGTAAGAGAAGAATGGGAAAGGCATTTCACAAAAGATTGAACTATCGGTTGGGTATCTTTGTGTTTGTTATCTTTTGGCATCTAACCGGAAGCTTAAGAGGTTGTTGAAGATAATTGATCGAAAAAGCGTAGGTTTTAGGAGTGAGCCTAGATTAGTAAGAAAATCGAAGGACACTGACACCAGATACGCTTAAATTGTCTATAATTGACTGGGATTACTTAGAATGGGGAGTTAAAGCATATTAGATTGATAGTTCTTAACTTGTCACTCGTTAACTTTAAAGGCAGGAACACTGCTGATAAACATGTACTTTTTTCTTAAGGCTCAAAAGATCCTATTCCCTCCGTCCCAAAATAAGTGTCCCCTATTGGATTTACATAGATTTTAAGCAAGTAGTTGACTTTGTAGAATCTTTATTTAATACGCTAAAAGTATTCCTTAGTGGGGTCAAATTACCAAAGAGCTCTAGCTCGGCTCCCTTCTCTTGACAGAAATCGAGTGTTCAAGCCTCACCAGAGCAACCATTGTTTTAGCCGTTTGACACTATTGCTCAAGCCTCACCGGAGGCATCTTTGTTTTAGCCAAAAGGCACTGTTGCTCAAGCCTCACCCGCCTCACCAGAGGCATCTTTGTTTTAGCCAAAAGGCATTGTTGCTCAAGCCTCACCAGAAACACCATTGTTATGACATTATCTAAATACTTTGTAGCCTTTCAAGGCATTAATAATAATATTAATGGTTAGGGTTAGGTCAATGTCCCCTCCAACTTTAAATTTTTTTGTTCTATCGACCTATAAAAAAAGAAAAGAAAAGTGGGACCTTTTTTCTTTCACAATTTTTTAGGTTCTTATAGAATATTGCCTTAAAGCATCTTTCTAAAACTAGAAATTGGACACATATTTTGGGATGTCCTAAAATGGAATAAGTGACACTTATTTTCGGACGGAGTGAGTATTTTTATTTGGGGTCTCACTAAAATATTATTGTTTTGAAAATAAGCATTAATTTAAAGGATTAGACCTATGTAGTATGTAGTAAGGGCAATTTGGAAGTCACAACATTTAGGGCTCGTTTGTCGTGGCCAATGGCCGATGGCAATCAACTGATAGACTGATAGTCTTTGTTGCAGTTGCTTCTGCCAGAAGCAGCTTATGGGTTATTATCATTCTTTGTTAAATAAGTTGTAAATAGTTGATTTAATACTAATTGACCATGATACCCTAAATTCCTAAGTTAACTACTTTCTTTGAGAAAAAAAAAAAGCGGATCCTTTGTGAAGGTGACCCACACCATTACTTTTGTAACCACAACCTTTCTTCTACATTGTGACACTAGAGAAAAAGATTTCTGTATTCTGTCCTGCATCATCTAGTTAGCCTTCAATGAAATAGAATAGAAGGGGAGGTGCAAGTTTATAGAGGTGTAGTATATCTTGTGCAAGCAAGAGTAGAACGGGATAGGAATCTGCAACATTTCTAACAAGATTAAACTAGCAGGTTGGTTGGCTTGTGTTTGTTATCTTGTGGAATCAAAGTGAAGCTTAGAAGGTTGCTGAATTGGTTTAAAGCTTATTAGGACTGAGCCTAGATTATTATGAGATTTAGAGACCATTAGCACCAGATAAGGCCTAACTAATCTATATTGCAAGTTTATTAATGTCGACTGGGATTGGCTTAGATGTGCAGTTGAAGCACGGTAGGTTGAAACTTCTTAACTTGAAATCTGGATATTGTTTTGAGTTACAAATTATGTTGGCCTTACTTCGACCACAAATGCTCAAAGATAGGCTACTTTGTTATGAACTTTTAGAAATTGCCTTTTGAAGGAGGGCATATCTGGGCACCAGCTGCCAGTGCCATCAACGGAACTAAATTGAAGGGGAGTTTGAGTTTAAATTCAGAATTTCCTTGAATGAACTGCATACTTTAATAATATGTTGAAGGACATTCAATTGCATCTCTCTCTCTCTCTCTCCAAACCAATATTTTACAAGAATAGTGCATGTGTCCCATCGATTGAAAAGAGGAGAGAAAATGTTGAAGAGATGGGCAACCCTATAGAATGGCAAAGAAAGAAGAAGGTGAGTTATGCATGTATCTTTGCCCATGGCACACCTCTGTTGGCAGTATTCAACTCTGATTGTTAAACGTAGGTACATAAAGCCTAAGAGTACTGTTTTATATGGGAAATGATGCATGCAGAGAGAATTTGTACACAAAAAAGATATGTCATTGCAGGGGCGAATTCTGGATTTGATACCACATGGGCTTGATGTTTAACAACATTTTCGAGCATAACAGGGTAGTGCTAGAACTGGAAAGCAAGCACCAAGCATAGTATAACAGTTCATGGTCATAACGAATTAACATGTCCTGTACCATTCTTTTAACATCATAAAAATCCTCATTTTTTTAAAAGAACCAATATTCAAATCGTTTTAGAAGAAAATAAACTAAATCAAAAGGAAACACAAATATATACAATTTATATTAAATACAAAAAAACTACATTTTGAAATATTTTAAAGATAACGACTAAACAATTAAATTAAATGTCTGCATTGTTGGGACTAAAATGTGCAAAAAATATTTTAATCTAAAAATAGTTACTACAAACATAACATGCAAATATATCACATTTTTGTCATATAATCAAACTATCAAAACCTAGAAATTTTAAGGAAGTTTAACTACAAGAGTTGGGAAATATACTGATGACCGAGTGAATGAGAGATGTTTGTTGTTTCTTTTGGTGAGAGATGGCATGAAGCTAAGTAGAATTATTTCCCTCCACCGAGGCTGTTGTTTGGGTAAGGTTGCCATCTGACTTTGGGTATACTCTATCTGTTTCACCCAAATAATCCATGTTTGAAAAGTCTAATTATTAATAAATATATTATTAGCATTAAAGTTGGTCATACTTACAAATATGCTTAAACATAAATAATTTGTTAATACAAATGTGGAGGGTAAAGTTGAAATGCTGTGAAGATGATTAACATAATTATTTGAAAGTAGATTCTTCAAGTGAAACATTCCAAAATATTATAGTGGGCTCTTTACCCGGAACGGAGTGAGTATAATTTTTTTTGGGGGTAAAGTTTGACGTGAGCTTGAGCCCCACTCAAAACCCTCTAGGCTCTAGATCCACTCCTGGTCATAGCATTGAATAGTTATATGGTACAGCTTTCTATGCATTATTCATTGAACGGTTGTTATACAACTCATGATGCATTGATGTACACGTACCTATACATATTTTTTTAAATGTGTTTTCACTACTCTTATTCTGTCGGCATCCACAATGAACAGGTGGTTATATCTTCCATTTTTAACCATTAAAGAATGGTTGAAAGGTTGTGTTGGGTCATCAAGTAGCTATCAAAAGTCAAAACCTAACAAATTGAACAATTGGTTTTCAGAAAATGGGTTTGGGCGATAGAAAAGATTGAAGCAGGTCGAATGTAGCAGAGGAGACCTATAGTACATCTTTTTAGTTGGTAGGTGTGATCTAATTCTGAGCTTTAAACATTAATGAGTTCATAGTTGTCTCCTAGAAAAATATCTGATTTGTACTCAGAAAGCTACGTAAAGGATGGGATAATAAGGTAAAGGCTGAAACGAAAACAATCTGTCTAAAGTTGAGGAGTGTGTAATAAGTGAGAGAAACCTAAACATGGGAAAGATTTACTTTGGTCTTGCATATTGTGCCTGAGCATTAGAGATTTACAATATATCGTTCGCTGTATGATACTGCTTGTTTTGATATATTTCTCCTTATGTTTTTTATAAAGTATTTGTGAATATTGATGAAATAGTTAAGGTCCCAAACCTGTTGCAGTTATCTGCATTCGCCTAGCAGGTAGCACTCGGACTAAGGAGAGTCATTTGGCTTTGTTACTTTGTAATGCTACCTTGAATAAGTTTGAAAAAATGGTTTGTAATGATGCGAGGACTGGGGTCTGAGAAAATGGTAAAACCATCATAAAAGGTGGTTTGTTTTAGGAAAATGGACACATTTTGGGGATTATCCCATAAAGGATTAATGGACTATTTTTAAGGAAAGGAGGGAGTATTATGCTATAGCAGCAATATAAACTATAAAGTTGGTGAGTTACAGGCTGTGACTAAAAGAAAGCTGTGGAAATGCATAATATGAATATTGTACATTTAACACCTTGGATAGAATTTTAAGCCATGGATTATCATTTTGCTAACCATTTTTTACTACACAATGCACATTTTTAAATTTCTTAATTGATGCATACAATAAATGCAAAGTTTTAATACATTATACTCCCTCCGTTTTCAAATAATCGTCCTCTCTGACCCGGCACATTGTTGAAGAAAAAGTAATTGACTGTATTATAAATATTGGTGAAATGTGTGATTTCCTTTAATGCCCTTAAGCATGTGGTCATAATTAAGTAGGTAGAAAAAGTAAAGGTAAAGTAGTAAAAGTGTTTTCCTAAAAAAGAAGGTTTTGAAAGAGGATAATTATTTTTGAACGGACAAAAAAGGAAAGGAGGACAATTATTTAGAAATGGAGGGCGTAGTTTTTTTTAATTGGTAGATCTGAGCTCACCGTTGTTCATTAAAAGGGTGTGTGCATTCCCAGTTGCACACTGAAGCTAGGTACTTTTCATATTGAAGTTATAATATGGTGAATTATGCTGAGTTATGTGTGTGCTTCCATCTCTTTAGAAATACTTTTTAATAATTTGGTAAGATTCATTATAAAGCCACGAGTGGCGACAATCTGTTCTCTTCTAGTGGAAGCTTCATATATATAAATCCATTTCTAAGAAACAAATTGTGAATTTGCGGCTAAAAGTCTAAGCTTATTGACATTTGGATATGCTCTTCTCAGGTAAAATGGTAATGAAAGCATCTTTGTCTAAATTACTCGGCAAAATAAAAACTTGCCAAGTGGCTGAGTAAATGAGTACATATTATGGTTGTGAAAGTATTCAAGTGGATGGAGTATTGAATCTCGTAGTAACTTGTTCTATATATATCCCAATCCCTTTTCTTTTCTTTTTTGGTTTTGCAGCTGTAGGTCAGAATACATCATTGCAGCTGTTTCCAGGGTTGATTGTGGAAAGCTCTCCAGGTTCAAAGCCTGGGGCAAAAGTGCTTTGTGAAAGAGTCAAAATCCATGGTTTATCAAGGCTTAAGAATCTCGAGAAGTATGCCCATTCAGTGAAGGTGAAAGTTTCATTTGTAGATTCAAGCATTCGTCCCCCAAATGTGGAGGTTTGTTTCCACAGGTGAGTGGTATATTTAAGTGTTTCCTGTTTGCCCTAATCCCATCCATTTAGCTGATACTGCAAATATTGATTGTTTTTGAGAACGATGATTGTAATGCATGATAGATACATAAAGAATTCTCTTTGTCTTTCCGTTTATATACGTTGCATTTATATATGCTTTGCAGAAATGCATCCCTGGGGATAGGGATGTGCGCCCAAGGTCAATGGGAGAAACTTACCAAGGGTTCATGGGCTAGATCCATGTCACCGTTTGACCACAAGCTCTTAGATATTCGCATGGTTGGCTCTTCCTCTGGTACTCTTGAGGCTACCTTGCATGAAGGTTAGTTCATCTGGATCAAGGAACACACAAACTTCTCTTCAGCTTTACTCTGACACAGCTCTTTTTTGTGCAGATTTTTTCTTTCATCGCCCTATATTTTTAGTATTGGGGATGGTGTTGATGACGTTCGCAGCCTCTTTGAGTAACTCTTTAGTTTTCTATTATAGTGGTGCAATGGTAGTAGGTATTCTCCTTGTGATATTATTGGTCCTCTTTCAGGTAAAATACATAATCTTTCAACTTGTGAACGTACAGATGTCATTGCTTTATAAACTTTAATTGGACTTTCAATTGGCATTATAATTAGTGCAACTAACTCCCTTGTTTACACTATAATTGTTATGCTTACTACCAGGGGATGAAACTCCTCCCAACCGGTCGAAAAAATTCACTTGCAATAGTTTTGTACTCATCCATTGTGAGTATCTAATTAATTTCATTTCAATTTTATTTCAAACACATACACATGGTGTAATTTAAGGTTCTGTAACTCTTTCCCTCGGTTCTTCTACAGGTTGGCGTGGGGTCTTTTCTCCTTAGCTATGTGCCAAGACTATTGCGCTCAGTACTTGCGGACCTGGGAATTGGTGAAGATATGTACAATCCTGTATGTAAGTTCCCTAATTAATATTGGGCTCAATGCCCGCAGATGTGTAGGAATTTGTGGACGCTTACTAAGGTGCTGTTCGTTTTGTAGTTGGCAATATTTCTGCTTGCTTTTTTTGTTCTGGCTGGAGCTTGGTTGGGCTTCTGGGTTGTTCGTAAGTTTGTCCTGACAGAAGATGGATCAATTGATGTAGGCGTGTCTCATTTTGTTTCCTGGTCCATTCGGATTTTGGCTTCTATTATGATTCTTCAGGTTCGCCTCTCTGCTTCTTTCTTTTGGTAAAATAACTTGCACTAACAACAAAACATAGGGCACTGAAGTGACAAAAAGATGCAGTAACTAGATAAATAAGTGATACACACTTGTGTTGTATCCAGAGCTCTGTAGATCCTTTGCTGGCAATAGAGGCATTGCTATGTGGGGTAATGGCTTCATCAATATTGAAGAGAATCGCACAATTAAGATTTGTGATCCACCTGTTCAAGTAAGTCTACTTTACTTTCACTAGCATAATTATGTGCTATGCTAATGAAATTTGTTTGCAGTTTGAAATTGAATTCTTTTTATATTGTATATAAACCAACTTGACCTCCTAAACCTTTTTGTCTTCTGGATCCTGTTCTTACGTCCATTTTTTTGTTACTTTAGCATCTTACTTTTGTTTCGAGACGCGATACATGTGGGAAGAGATTTATTTGGAATGGACGAGCACAACAGCAGAATTTCCCGTAGACGAGATTCATCACTTGCTGGAGATTCTTATGGCAAATACGGTTGTCCGAGGCCTCGGTCCCCCCTCACATATACTCCTCGTAAGACTCCAGTCTGAGCTTTACTTCACTTATTGCTCCATTTATACACCTACATCTTTCTTATGAGCTATCACTCCTTCAGGTACAACCAAGACACGAGCAAGTCAGCTATCAGTGTCAGAGACATTCTATTCTACCTTTCACAACACTCCTGAAAGAAAACATGTCTCAAAGGAAGAGTGGGGAAAGTTTACAAAGGAGTCAACAAAGAAAGCATTGGAAGGGCTCGTTTCTTCCCCAGATTTCAGTAGATGGGCTGTTGCACACGCGGATAGGATCACTTTACGTCCCAAGGAAGATGGTCATGGACGGCTGCAAAGATGGCTCCCTTGGTTTTGAGCAATCAAGATAGGTTTAAGATGAATGAAGTTAGATAATAGGCTAGATGTAACAACAATTTAATGTAATACATGTATGGTAATAGGTAGATAGATGGTTTGATGTTATTAGCAGCACATCACTGTAATTTCTTTCGCTTGATTAGGCTAACATATTGCCCTGAGTAACTTTATCAAGGGATTGTATTCTGAATACTGACAACGATTTAGTGCTTCTTGTAGTGGTAGTTCCTTCACACTCGTTATCTCTCTTACTCGCTATCTGTTTCTTTTTTCCATGTTTTACCTTATTTCGTTGAGCGAGTACCTGATGCGACTCATGCTTGTGTTACCAACTGTATGCATGGTCGTTATTTTCATTCAGGAAATGGTTGAATCAGTTCCATATGTGTCAAGGAAAAACCATAATCATGTGACTGATCAGGAGAAGTCTTGGCTTCTGGTATCAATATGTAATTACTTGTAGCTTTTTTTTTTTGCAGAGTTGGGTTGCAGAGCAGAATCGCACCTTCCCTCTCTCCCAACAAGGTAGTGGACCAGTGGTATGTGGCTGGCTTAAGGTAATGATGATATCCGGAACAAACTACAAAGCCAGACCGACCTTCTGGCATTCGCTGTAACATTTACTTTTATTTACAGTCGAATTTTATGTATGTATCGGCTAAATAGAGTTTTACATCAAGATTCAAGAATAAATAAATTTGTTTTGGGACTTGGTGACAAATTGATTAGCAGAAGACATGCTTTAGCAGGAAGAAATGGGTTGCATTTCTTAATTCTTAATACTCCATATAAAAGGATTCAGACCGACGGATGTACAATTAGCATTTGGTTGTACACATTGTCTAGTGTAGTTTATTGTTTTTGGGGTGTACAACCGAACCACCTAACCAAACCTTTTTTCTTGGTTCATGACGGTTTGGTTTTGGTTTTCAAAATTCAAAAATCGACCAATTCAGTTTGGTTCATGGTTTATGCTTCCAAACCAAACCATGCTTTATTTGATTGTTTGATTATTTATTATATATATAATAAATAATGTCGTTCTTACCAAATGTCATAAATTCAAATGATATCTTGACTTATATTTCATTGTTTGTTAATGTTTAATGCTTGTAAAAGAAGTTTGATTTTTATTTATTTATTAATATTTTATGTTAATTTATCGATTAAATTTTATATGTCTAAGTTTTAATGTTTTCTAAGATGATTAATTTAATTTTATGTCAAACCATAAAACCGAACCAAACCAAACCAAGTGATTTGGTTTGGTTTGGTTCGGTTCGGTTCCAAGCGTTGGTCAATTCGGTTTGGTTTGAGATTTTTAGATCCGAAGTTCGGTTCATGATTTTAACATAAACCGAACCACGTATATCCCTATTGTTTATTGTTTATTGCAAAAAAACAGTTGTTTGTTTTTCGTTGGGGCTCATTCATTGATATTATACATGTATTGACCCGAGGTTCAAATTTTTCTTGTATGTTTTGGAGGCTTCAACATGTATCAAGTGAATGCTAGATAATTTTAAAATGTTTCTAAAGTTTCAAGAAGTCTAATTCTAGAAAATTCCAGAGGCTTCAAGATGTTTTAACTTTTAAGGGAGCACTAGATAATTCTAATAAGGTCCGGAGCCTTCAAGAGTTATTAAGGAAACATTAGAAAGTTCTAGAAACCTCTGCTAATTGCTAGTGATAGATATTTGTAGAAGTAATATATATAAATATCCTAGATATATTATAGTATTGTTGTAAATAGTTAATCCTAACCGTTAATATAAATTAATCTCGGACGTCCATTGAAGACGTGAATGCATATCTATATAAAGGATGAGACAAAAAAAAAAAAAGTCCCTAGTAGAGTTTTCATAATAGAGAAATAAACAATTTGATACATTCACCACTTTGAACTCCATTTTTCCAATAACTACTTGATTTCTTTCTTCAGAAAAAGCACCGCCATTGTCCATTCATTCCTGTATTTATTTTTAAATTTTAGAAAGAGCAAAACCGCGACCCAACCTTCTTCAGTAGATTGTTCATTTGTTCTTATACTTGATACTCAAATCTCCCAGCATTTGGATGTAATATTAAAGGTGAAATTTCATTCCTTTTATCAGACCTTTTTCCTCTTGTGGGTTCTTACGAAGTCATTTTCAAGTCAATCTCTCTCGCAAAATTCAAGAAGCGAGATGGGTTTCCCCATAGATTCTTGTATAATATCCATTTCTCTCCACTAACAATTGCTTAAACCACCGAACTTTGCTTCTTTTTTCTGCTTTCTCGAAGCTTGAAAACAGCCTCTAATGGCGACCACTAGGACGAAAGTGAAACAACGGCATTGTATATCTAACAAACATCATGACTATTTGTAGCTAAGACTCAGAATAATAAACAATCTGACATAGTCACCAATGATCTATCCAATGATGTATCATCTCGTATGTCATTGAAACAAGCAACAGAATAATTAAATAAATAATACACGAATCAAACAAAATAACACCAAGCTGTAATTTATGTATATAATTAAATCACTTGTAGACGATGTCTCATGACAAAACTTCCACTAAATTAAAAGATTGCAATTGCTTACAATATGAAAACAATAAGAAGATATATCTAATATATGTTAAACACTCTTGAATACATCAATAAATTATAATAATACGAAGAGTGTAGGCTGATGAAGAAAACAATAAAAACAGATGAGCCTTCTGATGATGGATCATTCAATAGCTCACTGTTTTTCTGACAGCACTCTGTGGGAAAATCTCTCCCTCAATTCTCTACTTGGTTCCCGAACGTCCAAGACTGATGATTTCTTTTATAGAGCTCCTAGAAAACATGACCACCGAGAAAACAACTTATCAATGCAATGTTAGGATTATGAAAGAGTTATATTAGAAATAAATCTCTACTTCCTATAAGTTAGTGATTGTCATAAGAGAGTCCTTAAATAAATAAATAACCAAGCAACCTGCCAAATATATTAGAAATGTAATAACAATCCATATGTCTTAAAATAGGACACGGCAAAGAGGGGAAAAATAACACCCGTAGGGCTTGTTTGGTAGTCGGACAAGGATAAACAGTATTATTAATTTCAGTACTATTAGTGCTCTCACTATTAATCCTCACTTGTATATCGGGGATAGTTTTGAGATTACAAATGTTAATCCCAATTTTTTTTAGTGAGGGCGCTAATAATACCACCATCCCCCTTGGTATTAATAGTGAGGGGATATTGACTTTATCCGGATAACTCGTGCTATTAGTCCCGACCACCTATTGCGTATCAAACATCAAACAACTCGACTTATTAATCCTATATGGCCTTAATCCTGGCTACCAAATGACACCGTAAGGTATTATACTCCAACACATCACATGGACTATATATATATAATAAACTCAAGTGAATAAACAGCCTTGATTTTTTTTCAATCATCGAGCTAAGTAATGGGGGCTTGTCACCCATGTGTGGGTATTAAGATGATGAAACATTGGGTTAACCCATTGGACTAGTTCCTACTGGCCTGCCTCCCCAAGCATAGAGTGAATCATGTAGCCCAAGCAAAAGCGTGGGCTTTGTGACTCATAGTGTGGAGGACATCGCGTTAGGCTGGTTTCACCGAGCAACGACTAGCCGCTGACCACCTCTCCGATTCTCCCTAATCGGATCATCACTTTTTATTTTGATTTTTCTGGGGAGGCCACATGCCGTAATACACATTTAACCAAGCCATTTATTGGCAACTCAATGAGAATCTATTTTAGATAAAATTTTAACCTGAAAATGACACTTTAATAATTTTCGTCGATGAAGATACGAGAGAAAAGAGATGCTACCCGATCCTTGATAGCATTAGCAAAAAGAGATACGATAATACAAACTACAAGATGAAGTACGACACAGATATAAACATTTGCCATTTGGACACAAGGTGATTGAGCCGACAGAAGAACTGTTATGGAGGAGACAATACCCTTTAAAAATCTCCATAACAGAGAATATCAAGGCCACAAGAAGAAGGGTCTCCTTTTATCTTTCTCTCTCCTATTGGAAACGGTTTATGAACCCTAACTCTTTGCATACACTTCATTGGATTTTCCCTGCAAGTTTCAAACAAATGAAGATGGTCAAATTCTATTTGGGGGCGTGTAATTAGGTTCATTCGGTGGCATGGAAATGCACTGGAACGAAGCTCGCATCTGGCTCTATTGATCTAACAGATGGGGTTTGGCTCATCGAGCCTCATGGACATGTAAGCTTTCTTCCCCATACTTGATTGAATGAATAATCTCCCGATGCATATGTGATTTATTCCGATGCACAAGTCTATGTAACACGATGCATAAATTGGGTTCTAATGCGCAATTTGGATAAATTGTGATGTAACAATTTGGAGCTACGATGCATCAATTTTGATAGGTCATAGTATCAGTGTGATAAGTAAATGTTCTTCTAAGTCATGTCATTAAGGAGAAAGAATATAACCAACAACACAAAAAAAAAAAAAGTAAGTCTTTGTAAGACCGTAAACGAAACTTAACTCTCACATCTCAACTCACCAACAGTGGCGGACGCAAAGATTTTCTCATGTGGGAGTAACTTGTACAAATTTGATAGAAGTGGGGGCAAATGGTAAAATTTAGAGTATTATTTTTTTAAAAAAATATTCACCCAAAAAAACCCAAGTGGGGGCAGCCAGATAGACATGCACATACGGTTCACGGATCCAATTCTTGAGAAAAGGTATGACGAACCGTGAACCTTCGCAGTTCGGTTCTAAACCGTGAACCTTACATTCGGTTCACGGTTCCAAAAAAAAAAGTTAAATTTTATTTTTTTTATTTTTTTTTAAAAAAACTAGCTAAATTAAAATCGTTATGCACTCTACGATCAATCTGGGTCGTCCATTTGAATTCTGACTATTTTAGTGTTTGAATTTTACTGTTGGAACCGTGAAACCAGCGATTCACGATTCACTTGGACAGTTCAGAACCGCCGTTTCACCAAAAATCAAATACTTAAACCTTAATTGAATCTCTGGTTCCGATTCACTTGAAAGACGGTTCCGATTGTTCGGTTCTGAGATAGTTTTCTTAAACCGTATGTACATGTCTACCCCTGACCCTGGAAGGGTGTCCACCACTGCCCACCACCACAATATGTGTTTAGTTAAGAAGATTCATCTTATAAAAAATACATGTAATATTTTTTACCATAAGAAAAAGGTATAAATAAGGCTCTTTTTTTTTTGGAGGCATTAAAATTAAAGATAGCTTTTTAAAATCATACTTATCACTAAAAATCTTTGTTGACAATGAGGGGTAATGTCATTGTCAAGGAATTTGTGTAGTGATTTAAAACCACTTTAAATTAACTGTGAGTTTTCCTATCAAAGTGGGTTGCTTTAATAAGGCTAAATGCACGGATTTCTTGTTCCCCCTACCCTCTTCATTATCTCTTGGACAAGACATAAAGTTATTGGCTATCACTATTAGCTCATTCACAATTTTTTTTTTTATGTACAATATATCTCTGTTTTTTTTTTCTTTCTATTATCTCTTGAACATGACATTTACAATTTTTTTCAATGTACAATATCTCTTTTTTTTTCTTCCTATTATCTATTGAACAAGACATAAAGCTGTTGGTTATTATGCTCGTCTACAATATTGAGTGAAATTCAGACGGATCCCTTTGATAAGTTATAATCGTTACAATATTGTACATTTTTATTAATCAAAAAAGATATTTCTGGGGGCAAAAAAAGTATAATACCATAATAAACTAAGCACGCACACGGAAAGCATTAGTTCCTACATTACGATGCATGATTATGTGCTTCATGATTTGTGCATCGCGATTTATGATTTTGAATCGTGATGCATGATTTTGAATCGCGATGCATGATTTCAAATTATGTAAGTGTCATTTCCATTTTATAGCGGTGCCTCGCAAATCTAAATTGATGCATCATGATTCCAAGATGTGTCGCAATTCAAACTGGTTCATTTCCATTTCATACAACGCATCGTGATTCCAAACTGATGCATCAATCGCGAAACCAAATCGATGCATGTGTCGCCTACATCTCTTTCGCCTTCTTCCCTTCATCTGTCGTAAGCCTTATGCTTCTTCCTCCACCCCAGTCCAAAAATACATAATTCATTCCAGGTCGATCCTTGTTTCGTTACCTCAATAATTGTGAGTCGAACAATTTAGGAAGAATACGCTAGAGTTGTGAAAGAAATATTGGTTGGAGTTGTGGAAAGAGACGATCTAGGTATTTTAAGAACAATATTCAAACGTGTCTTTTATGGATTGAAAAAAAAGGGAACTGTAACAATTAAAATGTTGGCAAAAGGTACTGACCGCCAATTATTCTGACAATATATCTCATTGGATGAATCATGTGGCCCAAGCAAAAGTGTGGGCTTTGTGACTCATAGTGTGGACTATAGAGATACCGCGTTAGGCTGGTTTTATAGAACATCCACTACCTTTCCGATTCTCCTTAATCGGACCATCACTTTTTATTTTGATTTTTCTAAGGAGGCCGTCTACCATAATACATACTCCCTCCGGACCTAAATATAAGCAAAAAATACCAAATTTTTTTGGACCTAAATATAAGCAAAAATCACCATATTAAACTCTATTCACAACTTTCAAGAAGTTTCGTACCAAAAATACCCCTTGTTAATTCTTTTGTTTTTCAAGATGGGTGCACATTCCCAATACACAAAGAGCCACTAATAAAATGAGCTATAATGAATTGATGGCAATGAGTTAAAATTGCATTAATTATCATCAGTTTTGATGAGTGGGATTCTTAAGGGTATTTTAGTAAGTATACTTTTATTTTATATAAAATCAAGACAATTTAACTAACTTAACTTACTTTCTTAATCTGTGTGAAATCGGTTATTTTTGCTTATATATAGGTCCGGAGGGAGTACTTAACCAAGCCATTTATTTGCAACTCAATGAGAATTTATTCGGAATAATTGCGGCCCGATACCATTTTATGGAATTGTAATTGCTCCAATACCCTTTTTTTTAACCGCAAAAGTCCATTTTCATAATTGTGTTCCAAAATTGCATGCGACCTGCTACTTTGGTCTTCTCATTTTCTCTTGTTTCTCTTCACTCTCTCACACTTTCTCTCTCTTCTTCTCCCTCTTCTTCTCCCTCATCTTCTCCTCAGATTTGCTCGCTATCCAGTCTTTATCTCCATCTCTCTTTTCTCCATCGCCGACCTCCTTTCATCTTCTCCGGCCAAGCGGCTCCAAGCGCACCAACATCAACCATCGCTTTGGGGGACTACCGATGCATGCATCGCATAACTTCTAAAAGCTTTGGGAAGAAATCGAAGTTTAAGGGTGTTAGTTATGA
The DNA here is from genome assembly GCA_013146195.2 of Codonopsis lanceolata. Taxonomy (NCBI): domain Eukaryota; kingdom Viridiplantae; phylum Streptophyta; class Magnoliopsida; order Asterales; family Campanulaceae; genus Codonopsis; species Codonopsis lanceolata. Next base: position 95,553,616 of record CM028379.1, read on the forward strand.
AACTGATGAGTTTTAAAACTAATGCACTAGTAGAAATCAAAATGTTGAAGACTCTTCCGTCTGCGGGGCATAACTTTTGATCTCGGATGAACCACGTGACCCACAATATGTCAAATTGAAGCTCTCAACGAGATCTACAAGACTCGTTGAAAATAACTTGTGATGTCTTCGTTTTAAGGCCAAAAAATGTTGTTTAAGCACTTTTTGGGCTTCAGAAGTTTTTGCGATGCCTAATTTTTGCTTCGGAAGCATAGCGATGCCCAAATTTGAGCTGAGATTTTTGCATTGCGATGCCCAAATTTTAGGATGGGATTTTTTCATTGTGATGCTCAAATTTTGACAGACTTCAATTGTCAATGTGTCTTTTCTTCATTAAGGGTATCTTCGTTATTTTCACCCAAAAGTGTACTTTAGCGGTTTAAAACAAATATAGGGGACGTAGGCGATTATAATTTCACCAAACAGGACGACCTGATTATCACCCAATTTATTTTTATCAAGGCCTTATGAACAAATGAGTGTCGGCGCCATACAGACAGTTTCATGGGCTTGTTGTTATACTGCTTAGGACTTGGGAGAACCTGTTATGCTAATTTTTTGGCAAAAATATTAAGAGCCGTGGCAAGGCTAGAATTTTGTTTCCGTCATTTTTTATCGACCGTAGAAGAAAGAACTCAAAAACTGATTTTGACTAGTTTGAATTGTGATGCATCAATTTTTTCGATTCATTGAGTATGATACTAGAATGAGAAGGCTGAAGAAATGCAATTAAATTAGTTTAAATCGTAATGCATCGATTTGAAATCGTAATGCATCGCTATGAAATGGAAATGACAAATTGGATTCGCAATTCAAAAAATCTCAATTATGAAATTGGATTTGCGATGCAAAACATCCTGATGCATGAATTGGATTCACAATGCTCAAATTGTGCATCGCGATGCTTAAATGGTTAGCAGTTGTTCGATTCATTAATGACATAATCGTCATTTTGCCTCCAAAAGTGTCTTTCTGGCTAAAAAAACATAGGTACGGTAACAATTAGAAACTGATATGAATAATATCCAGAACTGAAGGAAGAAGAATTAAGGAGACAGTAGGATATGAGAAGTAGTGAGAGACTTTAGGAATTTTCATCATCTATCCTCTATTCATAAGAAAGCAAACTATTTAAACAAGAACAAGACCTACAAAGTAGGAATACTAAGGTATGATCTCCATTACTTGGCTAAGAGAAACTAACATAAACTAATATAAATCATGGTCCACTAACACTATCCCCCCTTTGATGTGTTTGTAACCATATCATTCCTCTCCCCTTACATCATCCTTGTTTGCAAGGATAAAGTGTGGTACAACCTGGCCATCAAGTTTGATTGCAATCCTCTATCATGAAGAATTGTGGGCGATGACATTGGTGTCCCGGAACAAATTTATCGTCACAATAGTAACATAGCCTTTTCTCACCGCGTGCTTGAGCCTCTTTACTATTGATTCGATGGAAAGTGGGAGTGGCCATTGTTGGGTTGCCTTGCGGTTTCGGTGGTGACCCAAGAATTCCTTGGTTTGGGTTGGAATTGGCCTTTGGAGCGATCGAATCAGGCAGAATATGGTGATAGTCAAAGAGTTTATTTTGGAACTCAATTGTTTTTTCCACTAGTCGAACAACACCTATGGCATCTGCCACACACTTGGGTTGTTTGATTTTGACGTCCAAACGAATTTTGTCGCGGAAACCCACAACGAAGCAACTTGTAAGGAATGGTTCTAGAAGGTTGTCAACCTAGTGGAATAATTGTTCAAACGTCTATTGGTAGGCTGTGACAGTGGAACTTTTTCGGAGACGGGGTAAGAGCTTCTAAAGGGTTTTCGTAATCTGTTGGTCCAAAGTGTTCCAATAAAGCCTTAGTGTTTTGTGGTCCGCGGAATTGGGTAAGCCGGTGGTGCCACTATAAGGATATGACTTCCAAATGGAAGGATGCTAAATCCACTTGTTGTCCAAGGATAATAGATCGAAAGGCGAAGTACTGCTCTGCCTTGTAGATCCATCCACTAGGGTCTTCACCACAAAATTTCAGAAATGGCAGTTGGTGTTTTGGGCAGCTTTGGGGGTTATGTAGGTGGATGTTTCGACATGAGCAAATGGGTTGATGTCGATGTTGCGGTTGGTGAGCAAAGCTTGTAGCTTTCATCAACACCGTTTGTAGGGTTGTATGGATTTGGTCGAAATTAGATTCATGTCGAGCTAACGCTTCATTCACATCATTGTGAAATTCAACGTTGGATTTCCCACGGGTATCCATCGGAACCGGCTCTGATACCACTGATAAGAGTAATATCCATAATGAAAGGAAGAAAAATTAAGGAGATAGTAGGATAGGAGAAGTAGGGAGAGACTTTAGCAATTTTCATCATCTATCCTATAGTCATAAGAAAGCAAACTGATGTGCCCGGCCTAAATCCGATCACGAGCAAAGCATGAACGACCACCACGTGTCAGTCACATGCTGAACTAGTGTGTGACCTACCAACGGCTAGAAAGAAAGTACCGAGAACAAGACAATTCCCGTCCAAACCTGCACATGCCTTGCCTGCCCGACCAGGGGCCATGCTCGGGAATTTCACTTATTACCATCAAATTAACTCCATACATACGGGCAGAGCCTCGCTCACCTAGGCAAGTATCAAGTAGGGAATCTCATAGACGTACTTTGCAAAATAGGTCAAAGGTTTCCTTATCTGAGCAGAATACTTATCTTATCTGTTCCGACATTCTCGCGGTCAACCGCATATCACACCTATAATTTAGGAGTTTTCTCCTAAACCTACTAGGTAACTATGGAAGTGAATCCTAGCTAAACGGATTCAATGACCTTGGGGGGCCTATAAATACCCCTCCATAAACTCTAAATAAGGTGTGTACACTTTTTTGAGCCTCAAACCTTTGTTAAATTGCTTTTTGACTCATACGATATTTACTCTTACATCGGAGTGGTTTCGTGAGACCAAGTCTTGAACTTCCATTAAGGTGTTTTCATGTTTTTATACAGGTTCAAGGAAGCATATCAAACCATACAATCAAACTCAAATATCCTACTTAGACGACACAAGCTAGATTTTTACTACATCACAAACTACTTAAACAAGAATAAGACCTACACGCTAGGAATAGTGAGGCATGATCTCTATTAGTTGGCTAAGAGAAACTAACATAAACTAAAATGCATCATGGGCCACTAACAATAACTCCCCATGTATATGGTTGCAACCGTATGGAAACTTATCAAATGGGACGTGCCCGAATATCACCCAATTAACTACCCAACCCTACCCCTGACTGTATTGGAGTTAAGTTATATACGAAAGGAGAAGGCCAATTGCTCCTCTAATATCAAAGAAAATTGTGGAGAGATGAGCCAAGTTGTAGAAGGTAAAGTCAATGTCTGTCTCTTTGTTTGTGTGGGTATATATACGGATTTGGTATTTCCTCAACAAAGTGTAGTGAGAGTCACGTAACATTATTTACATCTGATGATATATGCTTATTTGACTTGTGTTCATCCGGTCGTTCTTGTTTTATAAAACATGTCTGCGTAGAAGGTTACTCTACTGTGAAGGAGAGAGATGCAAAATATCAGGTGCAACCTCCTGCTGCTGCTGCTGCTGGTGGAAAGTCAAAGGGTCATGCTACTTCTCTTTGCTGTATGGTGTGTCTCCAGGCATGGTAAGAACTAAGATTATGGTTCCTCTCCCTAATCGCCTCTTTAGTCTTTATGAACAAATTGTTTGTATCTCATTTGGATATTTTGGTTTTATAATTTTTAATTTTACACACCTACTCTGCTACTCACTTCCTCCCAAAAATATAATTTTATTTATTAAATATTCTATTAGTATTTTAGTTTATTTGCTTAGGGTAATACTTGATCATTCTTATTTTATATCAAAATATGTGTATTTTGTGATGTGGTGTATAGCTGGAGTGTTAGGACTCACAACATGTTCAACCAATGAGAATATATCACATTCTTTAAAATATGACATCATTCTTTTAAATTAAAACAAATTAAAAAGACGAGTACTAATTTTCAAATTCTTTCAACTTTAATTACTCTTTTATATATATCATATACAACTTGGCTATGCTGTCATATTCTTCTACTTATAGTCAACTCAAATAATGTTGATATAATGGTGGAATAGAAATCATAGTTGTCCGTTAGTACCAGACGTCATCCCAATTTTCTTTTCATTTGTTTCTAGTGTTTGTTTGTGAGGATAGCAAGATAAGATCGTTCTAAATTATACTCCCTCCGTCCCTAAATTATCGTCCTTCTTTCTTTTTACGTTCGTCCCAAAATAATTGTCCACTTTGAAACTTTTCTTTTTAGAACATCATTTTTACCACTTTACCCTTACTTTTTCATCTTACTTTAATTATGGACCACATATACATGGGCTTTAAAGGAAACTACACATTAAACCAATATAAATAATTAAGTCAATTGTTTTTTCTTAAACTGTGCGTCGGGTCAAACAGGACAATTATTTAGGGACGGAGGGAGTAAATGTTTTTTTTTTTAATTTTTGACCATCAATTTTAGATTGATTAATTTTGGTACAAGGTTCTATTAATTAAGCTACATAATATCATAGTCTAATTCTCCTGCACCACAAAAGTATATCACCAAACACATTTACACATAGGTCACCGACCATCCATAGGTAATATATATATATATATATATATATATATATATATATATATAACTTGATATTACACGAGTAAGACGTTTTTGTAGTACACGAGATCTCTTCTCATAACATCGATCAAGGTTCTATTGATTAAGCTACATAATATCGATTATTATTAAATTTAGGATTAAATAATATTTTTATCCTTCAACTTGTCATTTTTTTATTATTTTAGTCATACCTTTTTTTAAAATTACATTTGGTCCTATGTTTTGTATTTATCGGTCACATTCCTGCCTTCCCACGGTACCGTCATACCTTTTGGATTGGGAACATTTTGATCAAAAAATACGCTTTATATCGTAGTACCAAACATAATTTTAAAAAAAGGTTGAAGAGCCACAATATTAATAAATTCTTAAATTTAATATCTTCATGTCATTGGATTTAGTGAAATTGACAGCTTCAAACAAATCAAATTGAAGCTCAAGGATGCAGAATCACTTTTATACTTGGCAGATTTTAGTTTTAGCCTCTCTTTTTTGGAAAATACTAAGTTTACCACCAGGATTATCATTATAGCGATAATTTTGCTTTGAAGGCAAAATGTATGTGAGATGCATATGCATCTTTAAGGCATAGTTGTCACCATAGTGGTAATCGTAATGATAAACCTAGCAAAATTGCTCTTTTTTTCCCTCCAGGATCGACCTTTTTCTTTCTCTCTTGAGGTTCGTTAGATAAATTGGAAACATTATATTTTAACCATTGTATTGTTTTGCATGGCCAGCGTGGAGGCAATACTGGTTGGTTGTGTTGAGGCTTGTTGCGCTTGTTTCTAGTCACACACTTCCGTTTGTTAGTCATATACTATAATTATGTCTGACCACTCATTATTGATGGCTTGTAATTATATCACCATTTATTAGTATGGCCCATTTCCCGTCTTTTCAGTCCAATTGGGTGTTGCATACTTGCATGTATAGTTTAGGAAAAATTGTGGCGAAGTCACTATTTTAAATTTTAAAATTTTAATTGTTAAAATATTTTTTTTTCAACGGAAAAAAGTTATTTTTGAGGGTAAAATAGTTACAATATCCTTAATGAATCGAAGATACGCTACGAAGGCTAAATATTGCACCGCAATATATTGATTTTATTGCATTATTTTTTACACCGCGATAAAATAATTTTTGAACCACGATATTTAAGTCTTAATTACTTAATTCAAATTTGCACCGCGATGAAATTTTTTTTTAACCGCGATCAAACAATTTTTGAACCGCGATGAAACACTTTTTGCACCGGAATGAAACTATTTTTGAACCGCGATACATAAGTCTTAATTACCTAATCCAATTTTGAATTGAGATACATAAATATTACTCCCTCCGTCCCTAAATTATCGCCCTCTTTTCCTTTTTCGTCTGTCCTAAAATAATTGTCCACTTTGAAACTTACCTTTTTAGAACATCATTTTTACCACTTTATCCTTACTTTTTCACTTTACTTTAATTATGGGCCACATATACATGGATATTAAAGGAAACTACACATTAAACAAATATAAATAATCAAGTCAATTACTTTTTCTTAAATTGTGCGTCGGGTCAACCCAGACGATTATTTAGGGACGGAGGGAGTATCTAATTCATTTGTGCACCACGATACAAAATGATAATGAACCAGAACATGTCTTCCACCTTCTTCTTCCATCTCTTCCGTCGTATGTCTTCTTCTTCCTTCTCCTTCTCCGTTTTCGTCAAAACTGAAAAATCATTCAACCCATCACATATCTATTACAGTTTCGTATTTCTTAAATCAAAAAAATTGTTTACCTTTCATGGGCATTGCCCTTGAATCCCCACGAAGGGAGCGTTGTCCCTTCAATCCCCGCGGCGACACCGGGCAGGCTGATCCCCGTTGTTTTTGTGCAATAATAGTGATTTTCGAATCTAATGTGTTTACCTGACCTATTGAAGGAGATAATGACATTTTCGGAACAATATTTCGAAAAAAAAATGGTTTTTTGCGGTTGAAAAAAAGAACGGTAGACTTTTTAGGTTACAAACTTTGAAAAAATGATCGGCTAGAATTATACCCTATAATTTAGGGTGATAATCGGACCGGTACCATGTGGTAAAAATATAACCGCAAAAAGGCCACCATAATTTTTTAAGGGAGAAATTCAGGCCTGTACCATGCGGTGAAATATTACTGCAAAAGTCCTCCATAATTTTTTTAAACCGCTACAGTATACTTTTTGGGAAAAAATGACGAAAATACCATTAATGAAGGAAAGACACACACACAAATATATGCTCAAATTTGGGCTTCGCAATGCAATAAATCGCTGCCCAAATTTGGGCATCAATGCACAAAAGAAATAAGAAGATTAGTATAAGTCACCCTATCTCTCATCCATCTACTCATTATCCAATCTGTATTCATGACTTTTTAGAAGCCGATATAGAACCTACTCCTCCATATACTGGTGTCCATACAACTCTTGAATACCACATTTTTGTGCTACATCATCTTTATTGTTCCAAACATTAGAATTACTATCTCCACTGAAGTTTAGCCCGCGAAGCCACTATGCATGATTGGAATTTCATTATAGTTTTTCAACAAGATTGGACTACAATGGCAGAGAAAACAGAAGATGATGTTTTTAAAACCCTTTAGGAGGAGAAGGTGCAAAGAGTTAAAGCTGACATTTATCAAGTAAAAGCTGACACATATCTGCTGGAACTCAAAGAACTAAGCAGACAAGCAAAATTGGGAAAAGTTGCTGACTCTTCAACGTGAACAAAATTAAACAACTGCTTATTTATCATATATTATGTTTTGCTTCTACTAATATCTTATGCAGGGATAAATGGCTTTACACTTACTTATACTTTATTTTACTCTCTACTTATGATGAATGACTTTAAGTAACTAGGAGGAGATTATAGAATCTTGCAGGCTTTAGATTTATTTAAAACCATTAAGTTAAAACAACTATCTAATTGATTAAAACCTTAAACAATTTTAACTAGATTTTGTAACAAGTCTAAATATATCTAGTGAAATCTTCAGCAGATAAAACATTATACATTGTTTATACAACAGATACCCTATTTGACTTTGCCTAGCAGCATTCTTATTTGTTTCATTCTATCTGCCTAAAGCATAAGTCATCGGCTGCTGATAACAGTGTCAGCACAGCACCTGTTGGCTGCTTATACATTCAAAATTCTCTATCTGCTGAAAGCCTGAAACATTATATCCATTGAAAAGTTTGACCTTCACGCGCTTATTATAAAATATTGTTTTTGTCGATTTTTTTCAAACAAAACAAATATTCACATGTTCTTTCAATAGAAGACTTTCATGCATGTCTTAAATGTTATTTATCTATTCAAACCTAGATAACCACTCTCTTTAATATTTCATGCTAGAGTATACTTTTTATCTCTTACAGTTTGCAGAATTTCTGGGCATTCAATGATAGATCATGATCATCATTTCGTTAAGAAATTCAAAAATTCAACCTCGCTCTCTCAAACGACTACAATTTTGGATATATCTATAAAGACGTTTGAAGAAATGACTAAAGAACACACTACACATAACTACATGGTCAAACATTCAAAAATCTCTAATTCTCCAAGCACTTAAAAAGAGATGAACACGCTGAAACTTTCATTCAGATCCAGAACTTCAAATATTTCTTTGAAGAGTTTTTTCTCTTAAAATTTTACTAGATAGTCTCTAATCTAATATTCTTTTATAGTTTCTGTTTGAACAATCATTGTTCGTTTGTTTCTGTATTCTTTCAAATCCTTAAGGAACCTTTGATTGTTGCACGAGTTTGGTTCTTGCTAGATCAAACTCCTCAAACATTGGTTTTTGTTGTACACTGGTCTGTTAGTGATCACTTAGCATTTATATAATCTTAGTGCACTTCAAAATCAAACTTTGACCAACTTGGTAGTGGACGTAACAATTTTTACACTGTGAACCACTCCAAATACTGTGTTTTGTCTACCTGTTGTTTTTATTGTTCATACACTTAAGCAGTTGCTATCTACTTAAGTGTTTAACAGTTAAAGTCCTGAATTCTTTATATAGTTGATCTCATATATATTTTACTTCAATTCAATCACTATACTTAAATGATCAAAAGAAAATCAAATCAAATTGTTTTAAGTTCAGCAGCTACTACATGTTGATTTTAAATCAATTGCTGAAAACTTATCTTTTCCGCTGCATCTTTTGAAGGTTTTCAAAATAACCCCTAAATTTTTTTAAATACTATTCTCCCCCTAACCTCTTTTCGTTGCCATGCACTTACATTCTTTCACTACCTCACTCATCTCAGGCCTGTGAAGAAATCGTAGACTCTGGTTTACGCTTCTTGGGCGTCAAAGACTCTGATTTGGGCGACAAAGACTTCGATTAAGTGTCAAATACTTCAATTTGGGCGTCAAAGACTATTATGAAAGAGACTTCGATTTGGGCAAAGACTATTATGAAATGGATTCTGATTTTACTCATCACTTGAGTTCTTGATATGTTTTTTTAGATTAATATACTTCGATTAATATCTTTCTGAGATGAATATGTTCTTGCTTACTCATTGTTCAAGACTTGGTAAAGTTTTAGTTGTTGTATTATGTTGGGCATCGATCGATCGCTTCGTACATAATGAGATAGGACGAGGAACATAGAGAAAGTCAGAGAATAGAGTGAAAGAGACGGAGATAGGACGAAACAAAACTCAAGGTATTTTTGGAACACAATTTTGAAAAACAAAAAACATTATGGATTGAATTTAAAAAATAGGGTAGTAAAACGGTTACAATTTTACAAAAGTATATCGACCTGCAATTATTCCTATAATTTAATAGTATGGCCCATTTCTCGTCATTTACTATTAAAAGTAGCAATTGGGTGGGTTGGGTTGAGTTGGAATGAGTAATGAGTTGAAACAGGTCGAAATCCATTAGAACTCAAATATTAAATGAGTTGAAATAGGTTGAGTTGAAACGGATAACGGGTTAAAACGGGTCAATCTATCTCAACTCAAAAAAATTTCCCAAAAAACATAAATGTATAGCATAAAAAATCATGGATAATGGACCCGATCCATTTTAACACGACCCGAGTCAACCCCTTAATATTATTGGGTCGAAATAGGTTACCTACTTCAACCCAAAAATATTAATAAATTAGGTTGAATTGAATAATTAATGAATTGTATTTAATAAATTAATGGATAATAAATTACAATTATCGGGAGACCTGTTTACTTTCGTCAGTCCAATCCATATCTGAAATGTATAATTGATATGAAATGTATTTGTAGCCTTAAAGTTTATAGTTATAAAATATTTGCATTGAATATAGGAGTATGTCAGTATCTTTCCGGCGCTAAAGATACTTTATCCCTTATCTATTCTCGCTAGTATTTTTATATGTATCGAGGCATCAGTTTAAAAATTTATTAATAAATAAAATAAATATTATGAAAATAAATTACTAAAAATATTATTTTTTTTAAAAAATTGATTTTTAAATAGAGCTTCTTTGTCCGGAACGGAGAAATTAATTAATAATTTGTATACGAAATTGCGGGCCAGAAAAAACGGACATGACAAAAATTAAATTGATTAAGTTAATTACAATAATAGTTAAAAATAAAAATAAAAACAAATATTTCAAATTACAAAACTTACGATTTTTTATAAATTTTTTAAATTTGTATACGAAAAAATTAAAAAGAAAAAATATAAATACAAATTTTCGCAACCATAAAACCATAAAATATTAACTGTAAAACCGTAATATCTCAGTAAAAGAGTAACTAATTTTCGCAAAAATTAATTAAAAATCTATAAATTAAATATGTGTTTAATTAGTAAAACCTAAATTAAAAATCTATAAATTAAATATTTGTTTAATTAGTAAAACCTAGTTGTGAAACAGTAAATCAGTAAATTATAGTAAATCACACTCAATAAATGGCTGGAGATAGGAGTTGCAACGACGAAAGAAATGAATTGGTAACTGCCTTTGCACATGTGAGAGTTGAAGAAAATAATGATCGTTGGATCACCGTAAAACAGTAAATCATGACCCCACTTTATCCCAAGTCAATTGTAAACGTGCAACACTGAACTGTATTGTATTATAGATACTTCCTTCATATTAAAATTATTGTTATTAGCGCTTTAAAAATCGACATAGGTGCCAAAAAATTATAAATTGGCGAAAAAAATCGACTAGGTGCCCAACTAGACGGTCAACTACTGATTTTTCCTATTTTTTAGTTTTTTTTATTTTGACCCTAAATAATGTCATTTTATGTTTTTAAAATAATAATAATAATAATAAATATCAATTTTAAATTATTTAATTATTTTTGTACAATTGTAAATATCAACGGACCTATGGATAATTGAACTGTTGACTATTTTTGTAATATTTTGAACCATAAATGATATTAAGTTTGTAGTTTTACTTTTAAAATTTAACATCATAATGTAGTTATTATTTTTAAATTATTAGGTGATATTTAGTATTAGTATATTTAAAAATTAATGTTTAATAATTAGGTTATAATAAAAAATATATTAAAAATCAGATATTATGTCTTATTTCTAGGTCATGTCTAGGCGCTAAGGGCTAGTTTGACGCCTAGCGATTTTTAGAACCTTGTCGTCCACCTTTCTTTTTTCGTCCGTTCTTAAATAGTTATTCTCTTTCAAAACTTTCCTTTTAAAACAAACATTTTTACCACTTTATCCTTACTTTTTATATCTATTTTAATTATGATCACATACTCAAGAACATTAAAGGAAACCACACATTTCACCAATATTTATAATACAGTCAATTACTTTTTTTTAAAACGATGTATCGGGTCAAAGTAAACAATTTTGAAAACGGAGAGAGTATTTATCATGATTACAATAATACACTTTTTGTTATGACATTAAGAGACCGTTTGGTAGCTAGGATTAAATCCGGATAAGATTAATAAATCGAGTTATTTGATGTTTAATACATAATATATGGTCTGGACTAAGAGCATGATTCAACCGAATAAAGTTATTATCTCATCACTATTAATACAAAGGGAGATGATGATATTATTAGCACTTTCATTTTTAAAAAAATTAGGGCTAACACTTTTAATCTCAAAACCACCCCCAATATACAAATGATGATTAATAGCGAGAACATTAAGATGCCGTTTGGTAGCCAGGATTAAGACCAGATAGGATTAATAAGCCGAGTTGCCTAATGTTTGGTACGTAATAGGTGGTCGGGACTTGTTGATTCTTATGTTAAATTTATATCTGATCAGTACATTACATTAGTTTTATACTTCAGTGGCTAATCGGGCTGCGTATCGATTAGCGTGGCAACTGTGTATAGAACTTTGCCTTGTATAGTTTTTGTAGGACTTTTCGTGTTCATCGGAAGACCACTTCTCAGCCTTCACCTAAGACTGCTCAAAGCTTAAGATCGGTAGACCTCGTGTCCACTGATTCGCTTCTACGTGTCCTCCCAAATTAAGCTAGTTGGATTAATTCAAACTTATTTCCATATATTATTTGAATTAATCCAAGTCTTTTCCTGACATGTCAAGCCGCCGAAAGCAACTTTCCGAAAAGCGAGAATACTTTTCGCCTCGAGCGAAAAGCGCATCGCCCCTACTTTCTGCTTCATCTCTTAGATCCGACACCAAATTACCCACCTTTTGAAGATCTCGTAAATGATTATCTCGCTCTAGATATCTCGTGAAAATCCTTGATCGACCCCATGCATTTAATGTATTTATGAATAGAGTGTTGAAGTCTTCGCCCTCTCCAACCGATTCTTTTGAGACGCACCGCTTTAAATACGCCATCAAGACTGGAACAAAGAGACAACTGTATTTAATCAATCGAACACTTAAAGAATTGCTCGAATCTACACTACTCCAAGTCTTTCACCAGCATTCAATAGATCCTCAACAGATCTAGAAGTCCTCGTCAACAACAAGAAGCTGCTCTTCAACAATTATTGTTATTCTTCTTGTTGTTTACTTCCATTAACTATACTTCTGCACGAATTAAATATCTTGTATTTACAGATATTTAATTCCCTAGACCAAAACACAAGTCAATATTTTGTACACGATCCATTAGGGATATTCTTTGTAATTGATCTAAGTGGAAAACATAGTGCACAATTTAAATCCAAGGTTGACTACCTTGGTGGTGGACGTAGCACTCATTATAGTGTGAACCATCCCAAAATACTTGTGTTATTTCTTTCTATCTGTCTATTTATTGAACTGCTTAGTTTCATTGTTTATATTATCCATTTCAGAGTAACTTAAGTAATCAGAAAAGGTCTACCTAGTCCTTATCTGCACTGGAACAATTTTCTTGAAGGTCTTCCGCTACTTGATTCTTTTCATAGATTGCAAGTAACTTTCAAGGAACTTACTTAAAAGTTTTTAAAGTGTTAATAAGCTATTCAACCCCCCCTTCTAGCTTATTATTGTGCTCATTGGGACCCACAGGACTAATAGCACGAGTTATCTGGATAAACTCATTATCTCCTCACTATTAATACCAAGGGGAGGGTGGTATTATTAGCGCCCTCACTAAAAAAAATTAGGATTAACATTTGTAATCTCAAAACTACCCCCGATATACAAGTAAGGATTAATAGCGAGGGTACTAATAGTACTAGCATTAATAATATTGTTTATCCATGTTTGACTACCAAACAAGCCCTAATAGTATTGTGATTAATAATATTGTTTATTCATACTCAACTAACAAACAAGCCCTAAAAATATTTTGGTAACAAGAATTTTAAAGTTCAATCTTCTTGACACACTTGCATGGTAGAAGATTTTACACCTTCCGGCTAAAACGAAAGATATAAAGATATAAGACCATCTCCAACAAAAGTTTCAAAACTTCAAAATGAAGTCTTTTGTCACTATTCCTCTCTCCAATGACAACTTCAAAACATGCTTCATTTTGAAGTAAAGCTCAATTCAATTCAATTCATCTTCAGCGCAATATTTTCCATACTTCATATTTTCTCTCCTATTTTATTTTGGTTTAAATAATTATTTTGTATTTTAGTTATTGTTAGTATTGTTGTTTAGTTTAAATACTACTTTGATGTTTTGGTTTAAATAATACAAAAAAATTAATTCAATTATGTTTATTTATGTTGTTAGTTATTAGTTATATATAGTGTTAAAATTATTTATAATAAAGTTTTTAAATCGACATCGCATTAATGCAACTAACAAGGGCAGATTCTAATTATGCTACTGTCAACTTTTTCAAATCTTTAGTTGTCATATTTATTTCTGCAACACCTTGAAAAGCTTTCGTCATCGAATAAAAAATTTTCGAATAAATTCTTTTATCTAAAACATCATCTCTGTTTGCTTTCATATCTGAAGGAAGATCGCTCACCTGAGATATATACTTTGAAATCTTCTCCGACTTCTTCATATTTATATTTTTAAATTTTTTCTTCAAAACTTGTAAATAATTTCTCTTAACTTTATCATTACATTCGTACGTCTTTATCAAAACTTCGAACGCATCATGTGTTGATTTAGAACCAATAATCTTCTTCCGTACACCAACTTCAAGTCTTCAACGGCATTGAAAATATAATCAAGTGCTTTAGCGGACTTGATTTTTTCCCCTCTAGTTGCATTCTCAATAAGTTTCCCATCTACGTATTTTTCTAAATCACAAACCACCAAAAAATTATACATCTGACATCTTCAATCAAGTAAATTAAATTTTCCATCAAACTTGTGACTCATATAAATCTTACTACAAACTATTTTTGCCACGAACTAGTTCTGATACCAAATACTCCTTCCGTCCCTAAATTATCGTCCTCCTTTTCTTTTTCGTCCGTCCCAAAATAATTGTCCACTTTGAAACTTATCTTTTTAGAATATTACTTTTACCACTTTATCCTTACTTTTTCACCTTACTTTAATTATGAGCTACATACACATGGACTTTAAAGGAAATTATACATTAAACAAATATTAATAATCCAATCAAATAGATTTTCTTAAACGGTGTGTCGAGTCAACCAGAACAATAAATTAAGGACGGATGGAGTATAAAATAAACAATAATAATGATAAGATAATAATTAGTATCATAAAAGACAAAGAAGAATCAATTTAATTTGGTGGAGAAATTACGTGGGGCCAAGAATTGATCAACTCACATGCACACCAAACAAGAAAGAAAAAAGAATCACATTGTTGTTGATGACATGATGTGGCGTTGGAACCGAAAGAGGAATAGATAAGGGGACGGTACACAATATTTTTAGACTGAAAATTATTTTATCTCTTTTATTAGAAAACCCTAATGGCACACGTAATTTTAGTATCCAACTAAATGAAAAATTAATACATTAATAAATAAATCAATTATGTAATAGAACTTAGTTTATGATCCAACATCACGCTAAAAGAAACTATGCTTGAGTCGTCTAAGATAATCGATTTCCAATTTTATCCCCATTATTTATATACCTCATTCCTTTATAAATTATTGTCATTTTTAATCCAACATATTATTTTAAAAAAATAATTAACTATATTATAAATATTAATGTAATGAGTATTTTTTTTAATTTATATTACAATAGAGCTCATTTTCACACATGTGTAATTGATTAAAGCTATTTAGAGATTGAGATTAAATTATCTTTAAAAAATTAATGGTTGGGATTCATTCTCATATTCACATGTATGAGAGTAGTTATCCACTTTTAACTCTTTATTTTCTCTCATCGTGTTACAAAGTCACCCCCTATAATTAATATTATGAACAGTCACACATTGAGATTAATCTTCTAAACCATTACCCCTTACAATACATCAATCTTACATTAATATAATCTCACAATAGAGCTCAATTGGATTAATTTTCTAAACTATTACCCCCTTACAATACATCAACCTTACATTAATATAATATCACAATAGAGCTCAATTTGATTAACTTTTTGCAAATAACCCCCCTCAACTATGAGTAGAGTTCGAATAGCGCCCCTCAACTACCACTTGAAGTAATGTATCCCTCAACTGTAACATTTTTTAAAATTGTACCTTCTATTTAGACATTGGTGTTTCAATTGACAAAATCATATATACTGGCATTGTGTCATAGGCACGGGCACGAAGATCTAGTATCATTGTATATGTGATCATAATTAAAATAGAGCTACGATATTACGAGCTAGAGCTTGTGATATTACTACAAGCTTGAGTGTTAGTGCTGTTAGATCAAATCTACTAAAAATTTTACACCATTAGATCAATTATGATATTTTCTAAATAATGATGTAGATATTTAAAGTATTATTAAGATTACAATGGTTATTGAACAAATGACCTAAAACAATTGATAAGTGTGGTTGATCGCGTTTTTCCACCGAACAATAATTGTAGAGTTTAGGGCTAAATTATTGGGTGAAATTTGGGTTGATCTTTTACACCATTAGATCAATTATGATATTTTCTAAATAATGATGTAGATATTTAAAGTATTATTAAGATTACAATGGTTATTGAACAAATGACCTAAAACAATTGATAAGTGTGGTTGATCGCGTTTTTCCACCGAACAATAATTGTAGAGTTTAGGGCTAAATTATTGGGTGAAATTTGGGTTGATCCTATTTTAAAAGTTGATAAAATTGTGGGTCGATCTATTTTTTTAAATTTATAATCCTTCTAATATAATTTTTTTTAACTGAAAAAAGATACTTTTGAGAGCAAAATGACTGTAATACCCTTAATGAGCATAAGACGCGCTACGTTTTTATATCACAATTCAAAAATATCATATTAAATTTATGAACCGCGGTAAAAAAATTAATGCAATGAAATTTATGAACCGATATTCAAAAATAGAATAGGGAAATTAAATTTTGAAGCGTTATGCAAAAATTAATGCAATGAAATTTATGAACCGTGGTTCAAAAATAGACTAGAAAATTAAAATTTGAACCATGGTGCAAAAATTAATGCAATGAAATTTATGAACTGTAGTTCAAAAATAGACTAAAAAATTAAACTTTGAACTGCGGTGCAAAAATTAATGTAATGAAATTTATGAATCACAGTTCAAAAATAGACTAGGAAATTAAACTTTGAATTGCGGTGCAAAAATATTATTTAATTCATTTTTGCATAGCGATATAAAAACATAAATAATCAATTTACGTCCTCCACCTTCTTCTTCCATCTCCTCTATCGTAAGTCTTTTTATTTCTCCTCCTTCTCCGCTTTCGTCACAACTGAAAAATCTTTCAACCCAGAACAAATTCATTATAGTTTCGTATTTCATCAATCAAAAAACACATTTACCTTTCGGGGGCGTTGCCCCTTCGACCCCTGCGACCTGATCGGGCAGGTTGATCCCTGTTTCGTTGCACATAATCGTGATTTTCAAATCCAAAATGTGTTTTCGAAGCTGTTGACAATGACATTTTTGGAACAATATTTCGAAAAATGGTCTTTTGCGTTTGAAAAAAAGTTAGATGGACTTTTGAGGTTAGAAACTTTGGAAAAGGGACCGGTTAGAATTTTACCCTTAAAAATTTATAACCAATAAAATGCCCTCTCTTTTTTTAACCAGAAAAAGTCACTTTTAGACGTAAAAAGACTATGATACCCTTAATGAGCAAGAGATGCGCTACGAATAACTACGAAGTGCATTGCGGTTCACATATTTATATACTGCGGTGCAAACTATCAATTTTATTTATTTATGGTAAATTTTTTGAAAAAGTTATATCGTGGTGCATATTTTTTGCAACGCGGTTCACATATTTATATACTGCGATGCACATATGTTCTTTTTTGTATCGCGGTTCATAGTTTTTATATATCGCGGTGCAAATTAAATTTAAAGTATATGTTTTACACCGTGATACAAACATATATTCACTGCGATTCAAAATTAAAAAATTATCATAAGCGTAATAAAAAATTCATAGAAACTAGTTGCACCGCGATATAGAAACAATTTAACCGCTATTCAAAATTTATAATAAGCGTAATAAATATTCATATAAATTAATTATACCGCAATTTATAAATGTTTGAACCATGATATAAAAATGAATAACTACAACATTTTATTTATTTTGTTCGTGAACAGCGATACAAAAATTATGTGGTTAAAGTTCGTGAAACTATTAAACGCATCTGGAATACATCAATGCACCGCGATTCACGCGGCTAGTTATCTGTTATGCGTTCATTAAGAGTAACGTAGTCATTTCGCTCCAAAAAGTGACATTTTGAAGTTGAAAATAAAAACACGGGACTGGAGTGATTAAATTCTTGGAAAAGAGGCCGACCCACAATTTTTCCTAAATTCTTCCATGCTCCAGCGAGCAATAATAGTAGAGTTTAGGGCTAAATATGCACCGGTCCACTTTAATAAGTTTTTTGGGCTAAAAAACTATGATACCCTTAATGAACCTAAGAGGTGCTACCGGTCACTTACTCAGTATGTATCGCACTGCATTAATTTATGCATCACGATGCATCAATTAAAATTAATTCAATTTACACACCGCGATGCATCAATTAAAATTATCTCATCCAATTTATGTATCGCACTGTAAATATTCATGCCTTGTGCTACATCGATTTTAATAACATAATCTAATTTATTCATCACGCTGCAACAAGTCAAACAATCAATTGATGCATCGTGCTAGAAGTTATAATGAACCAAACTTTCATGTCAGTATTTTCGTGAACACAATCAACAAATAATTACAAATTGATATATCTTTCCTGCAACCCAAGTCCAAATTGATACATAAGATTGACAAAATGATGCAACGTGATCCATAATTAATGCATGTGGATTGAAAAAGGGTGTTTAACAACGAATACATTTTGATTCATGCATTTCATCGAACTGTTTGCATGATTAGCCACACAAAACACAAACTGAATGTATTTTGAATCGAGCACACAAACAAAATGAAGATCGATAGATGAAGAAAAAGAAAACAAAGAAGAAATTGAAGATCGATAGATGAAGAGGAAATAGAGCTAGAAGTTAGGGTGGTGGATTAATCGAATTCAATGTGAAACAAACAAGACAAACAAGTGATTTTCATCACCCGACCTCCCCAATCCCCACCCTATTTCTCTTCATCTCTACAAATTTCAATTGTTATTTCTTTTCTACAGGCATTTTATAAACGATTTTACGAAAATGAATTTTAGCAATGAAAAAAAATGGTGGGCTGTAATCTTAGAAAATGGGACCGAGACAATTTCTCCTAGTTTATAAAATGACTCGACACCTAATTACGTCCTCGTTTGGTGTAGCATTTTCAAAACACAATTTTTTTTATAAATACGTTTGGTTTCAAAACCTTATTTTCATAAACAGGGTAATTGTAAACATATCATATTTTTTAAACACTCTAAATTAGAGCGTTTTAAAACGCTACATATTTTTAAAATATTACCTTTTAAAATGTTATATTGAAACACTTTTTTAAAAAAAAAACGTTATATTTTTTACCAATATTTTAATCAAAACGCTCCACCAAACAAACACTACACCACCCGCCCTTAGAAGTGTAGACCTTTGTGCTGTTAACTCATGGACGGACCTTAGTGGGGTTAACTCATTTGCCCGAAGGCCACGAACCTTATCGTATGAATCTGCCCATGAACCTTGTTTGGATACACAACTACTCTCGCATCAAAACAAAAAGGCCACCTCCTGCTGCTGGCTCCATATATATGTCAACACTCCCATTCCACCCTATTTTCCGCAAACGTTTCCTTTTAAAACAATACTTTACTACTTTTTGATCTCTCTCTCTCTCCTTGCTCTTCTTCGATTGACCATACAGGCAGCAATTCGCTCCAACTTTCTGCACGCAGGGAAATGGCAATTTCAAAAACAATGCGACCATGGATTTGCTTGCAACAATACGGTGGAGAAAACAATTCTGTTTCGTGGGAACATATAGGTCTGTTGGATAAAAAGAAAGTTGGGAGTTTACACTGTTTGGAGGGAAAATCAAAGAGGAAAATCAGTGATATGGTGTTGAGGTGCTGCGGCAATGGTGGTGGAAATGGAAAGAGAGTGGGTGAAACTTATAATTGGTCGTCGGAGCCGGAGGGGGAGTTCGTGAGGAAGATGAGGGAGGCACAGCCATATTTTCAGGCACACATAGGAAGCACATTTGTCGTCATCTTATGCTCTCAAGTTATTGATAGTCCCTATTTGGGTGTCATCCTCGAGGTAACTCTCCTCTCTCCTCTCTCCTCTCTCCTCTCCCCCCTCCCACTATCTACCATGTACGGACTATATTTATTTGACACGTTTATTATTTACGTATTAACCTTTAAAAAAGAAATGAATATTCATCTCATCTTTAGTTTTTTTTAAAATTACTTTTTGTCTTTCGGGAAAAGAGTCTCCATGCGAAAGTTAAATTAAAAAAAAAATGATATTTTAGTAGTTTATTACTCATTAATTATAAAATTATATTTATGCATTATCTTTTGAAAGTAAAGTCTTTAAATAAAATATTTTAAAATGAAACAATGGACTAATCAAGGAGAGTATTCAGATTTCTAAAATAAAATTAAATCATAGTGTAATTTTCTTCTGTAACAAGCACATATGTTACCACATAAAGTTATAATCTTAAAAGTTTTACTTATTAAATGAGATTGTTTTTTTGAACAAATAGAGCCTAAAGTATCAATCTTTACGTTGTAGAATAATACTTCATTTGTCCCTAAATTATCGTTATTTTTTTTTCTTCGTTCGTCCTAAAATAATTATCAATTTTAAAACTTATTATTTTATAATATCATTTTTACCATTTTATCTTTACTTTTTCACTCTACTTTAATTATGAGTTACATATATATAGACCACATACACATGAGTTTTAAAAGAAAATTACACATTAAATCAATATAAATAATCAAATCAATTGATTTTTCTTAAACTATACATCGAATTAACTAGGACGATTATTTAGGAACGGAGGGAATGCATCGTATCATAATCTCTGGTTCAGAATGATACCCGTCCCCCAAAATGAGTGATCTTTTTATGTACTTAAAGTTAATATATAATACTTCATTTGTCTTTAAATGAATGTCTATTAGTATATGTATTTGTGTCATAAGCACGGTGTCGGTACGAGAATGATCGAAATAAATAAAACTCTTAATTAACGGGGTAATTCAAACAAAACTCATAACTCAAGGTTTTATATGTAATTGTAGATGAGTAATTCAAACATAACTCATAACTGGGGGTTCATTTGTAACTCACGTACTTACAAATCAATTTGGACCGTTAGTTAGTTATATTTAACACAATTCAATCAGAGTCGCTAATTTCTGAACTCTTTTATAATATAGATATTTAGTTTTATACAAAAAATAAAGAAATTAACTCTTGAGTCATTTTAGTAGCACATATATTTTAACGTCTTTATACAACATTATAAGTTTACACTAAAATATGATTAGTGAAATTAATGAACTTGATGGATAACAAATTAAAATAGATTTAGTAACTTTATAGAGAAAACATGTTAAATTTGTTGTGACGAGGAAGTATAACTAGTACGTGGTTTGTGATTTTAAAACACATTACAAAATAATACGTTAAATTTTTATTTTAAAATCATTTAATTTAAGGTAAAAACTTGTGTAAAATAGTCTTACAGATATATTTTGGATGATAAATCTTCTTTATTCAACTTATCGTATATTTTGATGGATTGAATTATGAGTGAATGAAGTTACATCTTACGAATTAAGATCTATAAAACAATAGCCTTACTCCCAATTTAATTGAAAAAAGTGATAATAATTTAAGGAATAAATATGGTTATGACAAGTGATCAAGAATAAATAAGTGGTCTTGATCTGCTCTTACCGACACGCTATCCTCGAAAATATGGAAAGAACCTTTTCTCCAAAATGAGCGGCCAAAACATACTCTCTTATTGGCACCAACATACTTTTTTTTTTAAAAAATTAAATCTGGGTCGTCTCTTTTTTAAAGTTTTCAATTGTTTCAGTTTATTGTATTTTTGTTTACAAGAAAATAACACATTTTGGGACGAAAAAATTATGATACGATTGATGAACCGAGCACGTGCGCATAAAGTATCATATTGCATCGATTTTTACATTACAATGCATAAATCTAATCTACTTTGTATATTGTAAATTTAATTTGTGCATCGAGATTTTCTACATCATCAATTTTGTATCGCTATGCACAAATCGAGTTCAATTTATGCATCAGGAAGTGCATCGGGAATCTAATTTGTGGATCGCAAGTCCAATTTGTGTATCGCGATACACAAATTGATGTGTTACAATGTATTGGGTAAGTGATCTTTAGTGCGCCTCTGGCGTATTAGTAACATAGTCGTCTTTTCGATCTCAAAAATATATTTTTTAATTAAAAAAACATGGTGTATTTAAGCAGTTATAAACTCATGAAAGCTAAATGACCCAAATTTTTCCAACTTTTTTACTTGGAAAAAGAACCTCTTCTTCAAAATGTAAAATATTCAAAATTTCCACAATTTTCAAAAGAAAATTAATTGAGGACCCCAAATTTGTTAGGATGTGAGGTTTGGGACCTACAGCGAGCATCGCTTTTAAGCAGGGTCCTAAAGAATTTCATAAAGGGTAATCCATTATTATTAACAAAAAATTTCATAAAGGGGAATCCATTATCATTAACAAAAAAAGAACAAAAGAACAAAATTAACATGCATTCATGATATAAAAAGACTTTGGGGGAGAAATAAATTAACTAATTTAAATTATCAACCGACACACTCTAGAAATATATTACTCCATCTGTTTTTGAATTATTGTTTTCTTTGATTCGGTACACCGTTTAAGAAAAAATAATTAACAAATATTATAATTATTGATGAAATGTGTGGTTTTGTTTAATGACTTTGAACATGTAGTCATAATTAAAGTATGTAGAAAAAATAAGAATGAAGTAGTAAAAATATTTTCATAAAAGAGAAAATTTTAAAAGAGAAAAATTATTTAAAAACAGATGAAAAAATGAAAGAGTGGCGATAATTTGAAAAATAAGGAATAGTACTTACTACACAACATTATGTACCTCATCCATTGTTCCCAATTGCAATCAAGTTTGATGGCCAAAACACGAAGTGGAAAAATTATTTACTCCTACCCTACTTAAAGTATGTGATGCAATAAATATTACAGAACACCTAAACACCCCTCAATTATCTAACTCCCTCGACAAACAACCCCCCCAACTTGTTATAAATTGGGAGGGTTTTTGCCACAACCATTTCAATGAGCTTCTCAGTCTATGAAGTTGTATAGAAAAGTTTCTCTCTTTTTTTATAGAAAATATTGAGTTCTAGTCATGACTGCATCTAAGTTCGCAGTTCCTTCAATGGTAATTAATCCCCCCTCTCTTTTCAACATATGGGTATCCATAGCTCCCACCTCTCTCTCTCACACACACACAAACACACATAATTGAAGTTTTCAGAATTAGTCCTGCTTCAGGACTCGGGAGTGAGACTGAACTTTGGAAAATATAAAAGATCCCTTCCCTTCCCCTCCCTCAAACGAACTGAAGAACCCAGTCTCTCAATCTCTCTCTCTCTCAAGCAAGGAACTCAAGAACTGAAAGAACTGAAGAACTCATCAGTCTTCTCTTTCTCTCTCTCAATCAAGGAACTCAAGAATCTCAGTCTGCAAACCTCTCTCAAATTCTGGACAGTTTCAATTAGTTTTCACTAAAGTATCTGGGTTCGTTTCCATTTTGCGAATGTATTCCAAAACATTCACCGAAGAGTCGATGTTGTTTTCGTGCACATCCACTGCAAAGTCGTGTAGTGAACATTAAGACTCGCTGTCGAGTCGCGTCTGTTTTACAAAACCTTCGCTACTGTGTAGCGGTTGTGTTTTATTTTTTTAGAAATACATTTGTCTTCCCTCCTTTTGCCTTCGTAATCTTATTCCCTCGGAAACAAAACGAAGAAAGACGAATCCTTCTTATTTTCTTTCATTTCCCTCTTAAGAAAACCTCAAGCCGAGCCCAAATTTAACACTCACACACACGGAGGGGTTGTAAGCCCTTTACACAAAAATCATAGTAGAGTAAAATAGCATTACCAAACTCATCCAAACAAATTCCCTAAGTTCAATTTTGAAGGGGGTGGTTGGTTTGGGGGAGTAAATGAAGGGTTAGCTTCCTATTAAATGTCTAGAGTGGTACTTATGTGATTTCATTCATTAAATGGTGTTACACTTAGGGTTTTCGGTGTTACGTTCAGCGTCACTCTAAATATTAAGACGATGTTCAGTATTAAGAAACTAGTTGATAGAGCTGTCAAAATCGAGCCCGGCCCATAGGCCCGGTCCAGCCCACCCAACTTTTCAAGGGCATGTGCCTCAATTTAATAGGCCCGAAAAAAGCCGGGCCTCTTTGGCCCGGCCCGCTAGGCCCGTGGGCCGTGTTTGCCCCGAGCTAAAAAAGCCCGAAAAGCCCGGCCCGGCCATAAAGTTAAACACTTAAACTTAATTACAAAATTAAAAACTAAAACATAAATCTAAAAAGAAAAAAAACTATCAGACATTCATTTAGACCACTTTTTTTTCTTCTTATCTTTTGGTTAGATAAATTTATGACACAATATGATCTATTTCCAAATCATTGTTCTTTTTTTGGTTGAAACTTATATTCTAAATTGATGGAAATGACACTTACAAAGAAGAAATGAAATTGATCTTTCAAGTTCTAATATAGTTTAGTATGGTTGTGGTTAGTAATTTTATCGAAACTGATCTATTTAATTGAGTATCTTTATATGATATTAGCTAATAAAAAGCCTCAACAGTATAATCTTGATAAAAAAATAAAATTAAAATGCTAGATTGTGTCGGACGAATAAAAAAATGAACATTTGCTAGTTAGTATGGTTTTGCAAACTAGAACCCGAAAAACTTTGTCTGTCCTTAGAAAACACATATTAAAAAATTGGGGACAATATGATGAACTTCAATTTGGTTATAAATTTTTTGAAAAAAATATCCTTCAAGTAGCACATGTATTTTTTATTTTGTCTGTAACATTATTGTTTTTCTAATTTCTGTTTCGTTCAATTGTTGAAGTTACTACCTTTGTTTATATTTGCTTTGGTTGCACTTTTGCTTTGTAATTGTATAAGTTAGACTAGTAAATATGTGTGTGTGTTTGAACTTTTGATGTGTTATATAACATTTTATTAACTAATTTGTGAGTTTTTTTTAATAAAAAAATAGTTATGTTTTTGGTCCATAGGCCCGAAATGCACATGGGCTGAGCTTGAGTTTTATGAGGCACGACACTATTCCGGGCTGGCCCGGCCCGACCCGTTTGACAGCTCTAATAGTTGATAACTGTGCGATGCATTTTAATAAAAAAGGCAAAAATAAAATTGTAATCAAATGATTTTCTAATTATTAATAATTAAAATTTTTAAGAAGAAAAGTTTGAACAAAACTAAATAAGGTAAATATTGAAAAAAAATCATATGAATAATAATTGAAAGATTTGTATTAAAATATAATTAATATATATTTATTAATTAGTATTATCTGATGAAATCGATCATTTTAATAGAAAGTCGTTATGCGACAACAGTGACTTCTTAGTAGTAATTAATAATTAATAGATATAGATTAACATAAGAAAAAATGAACACAAAATTGTCTTGTGAATAACTGGTATAAATCAAATAGTAAAATAAATGAAAAAAATGAGAATTGATGAATTTCAGTCAATTAAAACTTGTATATATTAAATAGAATAAAATCTAGTTTTAATTAAGCAATATTTGATAAAAAATTATTTTCTTATTTTACATAAAGTTAATACGCGACAATTGATTTATTTTTTTCAGATGCTCGAAAATTATATAAGTCAATAGTTAATAGCAAGGTTCTAAAAGTCGCTAGGCGGGCGCTAGGCGTCAGGCCAGGGCCTAGCGCCTAGGGGACTAGTCGGGGCCTAGAAATTAAGGCATAATTACCATAGCCCTTAATTTTTTAATGTAAATTCAAAAATACATTAAACACTGACTACAATTTAGAATTTTGTAAAATTCTTATTTTTGACATTACGTCAAACATAATGACTATGATGCTTAAATTTGTAAAATCAACTAGAATTAAAAAATATACAAACGAAAAATATAAGAATTTTGAATTTAAGGATTATTTATAAGTTTCTAAAGTTAAGGAACCATACATAACAATAAAAAAATAGATAACAAATGTCCAAAACTAATAAACAAATATAAATATACATATCTCAATTTCATACCCTATCTAATAATTATCAATTTATCATAAACTTGACTAATAATTATTTTTTTACATGTTTCAAAAACAAGATAGAAAAGATAAAAAAAATAAGGAAAAAAGAAATTAATAAATGTAAAGAAAGAAATGATGGAGAACCGAAAAGAAGAAAAAAAAAAAAGAAAGTAAAAGTCAAAAAAAACCATCAAGTCACCGCCTCCTCCTATATCTCACCCATTTTCCCACACAACCTACCCCATAGGCCATAGCCAACCTACCCTTACCCAATCAAATCCCATAATTGTATCTCCTTCTAACTTTGGGACTTTCAAACTTTAGGAAAAAAATTTCTATCAACGGTGGACGAAGCAGGCGAGTCTTTCTTTCGTTCATTTTGTGATTTTCAAAATTGATTATGTAGTATTCAAAATTTCTTTCTCTCCCAATCTTTCTTGAAGATGAAGCCGCAACTCGTTTCTCAATTTCACCCTCTCTTTCCTCTCAGGTTAGAATTCCCCAAAACGTCGGTCTCCATCATCTTTCTTTAAGTCGCCCTCAACCTCGCCTTTGCCGTCGACTTCGCTGTAAATCTTCCCAATTTCTTTTCATCTTTCCTTCCCCGTTCTTAAATCTTTCAAGAGCCAAGAGATCGATGTCTAGGCGGCGGGTAACGCCTAGGACGACTAGGCAGCGCCTAACCCGACTAGACGGCGAGTTTTCTCGGGACGATTTTTTTGGGCGATTTGGAGGAAGTCGTGGCGTTGGAGAGCCGCCCAGCGCCTAGCCGGCCGCCTAGGGCGATTTTTAGAACACTGGTTAATAGGAATCATTTTTATATGAAGCAAAAACAAATAGTTGATAGCATTGGAGATTTGATAAAATCTTTAAGTGAGAGATAATGTTTACAAAATAAAATATTTTATATTAAATCAAAAAATATTCTTATAATTTCATAGAAAGTTGTCACGTGACAACAACAATTTTATTTATAGTTTTTCTCATTTCACAGAAAGTCGTCATGTGGCAGCAACGACTTCTGTTTTAGTTATAGTTAACTAGATTGTACCCGTTCGATGCACAGTTTAAAGATTTTTTTATTTTTATTTTTACAAAAGTTGCTTATAATAAGATAATTTTCCAAACGCGTTATAATTAGAATCTTTTGAACTAAACTAAAATAAGGTAAATACTAAAATTAATATATGAATATTTAATATTTAATACAATATAAAAGAAACAGTTTAATTAAATGAATCTGTTATCTTGTGATTTTGTTTCAACCGAATTGTTATGATATAAAACTATGACTCCGACATTTTTAATCGTTAAATGTACTATTATTGAGTGATTAGTAATCTTTTTATAAAATTTAAGATTTTATTATTTGATTGCATTAAACAATTGAAAACCGTAGTATTGGTCGAGTAGTCCTGGTTCTCATACATATTGGGTTGGTGTTAGTTCTAAATTTTTGAGAACCAAGCTATTGGTCTATTTCTGATATTTTACTTTTTTGCAAAATAACTGGAGCGAATCGGACCAATTTCACCCTTGCCTTGCCTGACCTTCCACAAAATCCTTAACTCACACTCCAAAAGGGAAGAATTTTTTCTTTAACCCACACATTCATGTTGTGCAAAAAGACACATATATGCATATTGAAACTTGGTAAAAATCAAATTACGTGAAAAACATAGTTGAAAGTTCACCGGTTTGATAAAAGTACATGTCG
This sequence comes from Codonopsis lanceolata, assembly GCA_013146195.2. NCBI lineage: Eukaryota > Viridiplantae > Streptophyta > Magnoliopsida > Asterales > Campanulaceae > Codonopsis > Codonopsis lanceolata. The sequence continues at coordinate 95,581,470 of CM028379.1, forward strand.
TGTCATTTGCTATAAGAATGAGTTTGGACGCTCAATTTCTACAACCAGATATAAAGCAATATTACAATGTGAAGATGCACATATCTAAAAACAAGTAATCCATGAACATTCATAACAAAAATTCCTAAAAGAAAAAAAAAATCCCCAAGTGATATTCCAAAGTAGCAAGATACAACTAAGAGCAAGTGGTAGTAACAACTCAAAAGCAAACATTTTAACATTAGTCTTTCAAGATCAAGTGTTGAGCTCCACTTCATAATCCATGTATTTCAGGGACTTCTTCTTTATCATATTGATTATTATTATATATTATTATTAGTTAATGACTAAAAAATCAAAAGTTTTCAAAATCGTTCACATGGATGTTTTACAATAAAGATTTATCAAAATATAGTCTTCATCATCAACTTTATATATATATATTTAACAGACACCCACACCCAATCAATCTTGTTTTTAAAAATTATACGGACGTAAATTTGTTCCAAATTACTGTTGGCGCTGGCTTTAACAAACTACTTTCCAAATTCCAACAACCGAACACGAGTTTAGGGTACGCTCAATTTGGCGCCGTCAACGACGAGTGGGTCCTTATCAAAATTTGCTCAGCCTCCGCTCTTTCGTAACTCATTTCCACAACTCGGAAACCAAAATATCGTAAACCACCCACCGGCGCCGCCGTCGCCGCGCACTACCAATATTCATCTGCTTACACCGTAGCGTAGACTCCTATGGCTCTGTCACCTTCAACTCCACGCATTCGTATCCTAAACCTCCACCAACAAATCTCATCTCCGCGCAGTGCTTGGTGGCTCCCAAATATCACCAAGCCGAAACTCGGTCCCATCCCAATTCAATCGCTAAAATTACTACTGCGTCCTGTAGTTAGTTCCGGGAAGAGATTTTTGTGTAATGTTTTGAGCGAAACAGAGAGCGACGGTGACGACGACGCCATTAATGCTAACAAAGGAGAGCTTTTCGTTGCTTTTCTCCGGGAAGCTGGGCCTTACATTTCCGCTCATCGAGGAAGTACTTTTGTTGTTCTTATTTCTGCAGAAATTCTCGATAGCTCTCATTTGGATCCTATTCTAAAGGCACGTTCTTAATTCTTCTGATATATATTTATATACATGCATTTGCAAGACTTCATTATGAAATAGGTTAAATTATAGGACTTTGCTTTGCGTTTATACTTGAAATTGAAATTGTTGATGTCTCGTCACTATTTGAATGAATTTTGTTTTATTTGAAAAGAATTTATGTTATTTAATATTTCTTTGAAAGGATGACCATCAATGTGTAATTTTCGTTTTGGAGGAAAGGATGACCAGCTTGATGTGTACTTTACGCAGGATATCTCGCTCCTTCGTGGTTTTGGGATCAAATTTGTTCTTGTTCCAGGGACCCATGTACAAATTGACCAGCTTTTAGCTGAGAAAGGTGAGTGAAGCTTTACTCTTCCTGTGTTGTATTGATTATTTTCATTCTTCTAATTCCACTGTAGTGTAAGCATATTTTTCCATTTGAGAATGGAATGACTATGCTGTCAGATACAAAAGAAATACATAGTATTTTCCAATTTAGTTTGTCCTAACAAAAGCATTTGATTTCAAAAGCTTCTTACATTTCTGTAGTTCTTTCTGGTTATCCTTGCTTTCCGAACACATGGTGCTATATTGTTAGTCCTTCTTGTCATATGAAAAAAACTCCCTCAGTCCCAAAATGAAAAAAGTAGTCCCTCTTTACTTTTTGGTTTATCCAAAAAGGCAGTCTCATTTCTAAGAAAATTTATATTCATGAGGTGCAAACTAGTAAAGCTACAATCTTAGAAATTCTGACTTGTCAAATGAGACTTTTTTTGGAGGACAGATAGAGCATGTAGTTTTGGTTCCATTTTCGGGATGTTTATGGAAGTGAGAAAAAATTATTGGAATAGTTTTGACTTTTAGAGTGAGATTCAATTTTCTGAACATCTGAACTTAGGATGTATCATTTTGGAGAATCCACAGACCTTATGCATCATCCTTTGTATATTAGCAATCCTAAGTTGAACAGGAGTACAGTGTACAGATATTGTATTGCAGACGTGCGTTAAACGTTTGTTCCTTTGACACACACATGACATTTGAGGTGGAAGGACGTATGTGAATTTAGAATTGAGATGAAGTTGAGTTTGAGCCCAGACTGTTGTTGCGTGGGTTGGAAAGTTAATCTTGTGTTTTTCCAACTTCATTCTGTAATATGAGATTATGCCGAGCTACCTGCAAACTCTTTGCTCTTTCATATAAGTGAGAATCGTGATATGTTCAATAACTTGTCAATGGGATTTGTAGGAGAGCGGTTTCTTCTCTCCTTTTTTTTTTGATAAGTAAAAATAATATTAATCACAGCGCCTAAAAAGGAGGCACATCCATGTACACATGGAGTATACAAGACCTAAAAATAAAAGCTATATACTATCCATAATATTAACCAAAAGATCCCCTGCATCCAAGCCTGTATCATCATTCTAGAATTGTATAGACAGATACACATCCCTCTTTAGCCGGTCTAAGTTCAACTCTTCGTTCTCATAAATTCTTCTATTCCGCTCCTTCCATACGTTCCACCAAATCGCCAAAGGAACAGAACCCCATCTGCTATCTTTCCTCCTTTGATCACCCATTACTACTAGTAATGTAGCACATTAAATTTTATTATCTTAATGTTATCTAGTTTTTTTAGTAGCTAACCTTTAGTGGGAGGAAGAACTCAGGTGTTACTAGTGTTGTGGGTAAGTTCTTATTGTGGTCGGCAGTTACTCATTTAGAGTTAGTGATAGTGTTGGCAATCACAAAAAGGGCTATATTTCCAACCCCTTTATAATAGTAATTAATAAGATAATAGATGTTTCTTTATATTATTTCCCAGCTTAATACCTTGTATTTGAAAAGCCCTTTGTGGAAGTGTGGGGTGTTTGCCATCCTTTGTGCATTTGTACAGTAACAAATTCGGGTATTTTTGAGGATTGACGCTTGGTCATAGCTCTCTTATGGAATAGGGTGATCTTTCTTGCTTTTCTTTGGGCGAGTGCTCAGCATCCCTCTTGTGAGGTGTCCGTGTCTTTTATTCAGTGGGATTGTAGAGCTTTCTTGTTTTGATTTCGCTTTTTGCTTGCTTTTCTATTCAATATCTTTAGGTGGATTTCTCATCAATCTTCTCTGTAATCTTTCTTCCATCATAGTATATTCTTCTTTTTCAATTAAGATAAATAAATAAATAAAAGCTTGACTCGATATAATTAAACATGAGTCGTCAATATTTTTTCCCTTTCACAAGTTGAGTGGTAAAAACTATCCTACATTTTTTAAGGCAATTTCATTTATATGATATACTCTGATGCATGATGTATCCTATCGTTATCTTTGTGGCACCTTATGTCTGCCTCATAAATGTTAAGCCCTTGGAGTGACAACTTTTTCAGTTACGTTGGGGCAGACAAGTGGCTACTGATGAATCTATACTCAAATTCCAAATAAAATTTGTTGATCTGTGATCTTCTTGCAGGAAGTGAGCCGAAGTATGTTGGACGGTACAGAATTACCGACTCTGATTCTCTCAAGGCAGCAATGGATGCATCTGGGAGAATTCGTATGATGATAGAGGCAAAGCTATCTCCAGGGCCCTCCTTGAGCAGTATCCGTCGACATGGTGACAACAGTCGCTGGCATGACAGTGTCAGTGTTGCTAGTGGTAATTTCCTTGCAGCCAAGGTGAGAATATTATGGTTGCAAGTCCTGGCGAATAACTTTTTTTGTGTGTTGTTTTCTTTTTACTCTCTCAGTTGCTGTTGACATCCCTTTTCTTTCCTTGGCATTCTTTTGTAAGTTGACTTCTGTTTACTGACATGCTTCATATTTTTGGCAGAGAAGAGGAATTGTTGAGGGCATTGATTATGGAGCAACTGGTGAAGTGAAGAAAATAGATGTTTCTCGCATTCGTGAAAGGCTTGATCGTGATTCCATTGTGATCTTAAACAATCTTGGTTATTCCAGCTCTGGAGAAGTATTAAATTGCAAGTATGCTATATGGCTTTATTGATAGGTACCTTTGTTGACACTTGGCATTAAGCATCAAATGGTTTTTAAGAGAGGTGATGACTATTCCAATGGTTCTTGTTGTCTGCCCCTTCTAGATATGATGTCTGCACATGAGTGGTTTAAGAAAGATGTCCAGACAAAAGTTCCCATGGATATTTTAGATTCTTGCTATACTCTTTCAGAACATAATGCATATAGTTGTTGCACTCTAAGGCTCACCCCCGGTCAATCGTGCTTCATGCATTTATAAAAATTGATGTCTACTATAAGTGGAATCTAAAGTAATGGTACTAAGAAAGAAGTGGTTGATATCTTTGAAGTATCAGCGGACATCTTTGCAATAATTAGCATGTTGCATGATTCCAATCTATGTCTCCAAAAAAATGCCTGCAAATATCTGTTATAAACGCGTGATTTGCTCAAAAACTGAAGAGATTAAAACAATTGTTCACATGACTAATAGTACTGTAAAGCTGAGCATATCGTATGAGTGGGATTCATTTACATTGCTTAATTGGTTACTGGACTCTTCTATGTGTCTGAAATGCCTTGGTATGTGACCAGTTTTCTGCTGATTAGGAACAGGTCATGTAACCACATGTTTCAATCAGGAATAGATCATCGATAATGGGGAAAACGATTGTAGCCATTTCCCTGGTCCTTGCCTTGTGCCCTTGGTCTTGAGGACTAGGTGAGTGTGCTTAGACACATTCTTGCTTCTAAAACATGTAACTGAGTCCATGTAGGATGACTGGCTCATTTATGTACTTATCTTGATGATAGGAGTTGAATAGAATAGTGTCACTGTCTATGGTATGTAAGCATCTAACTGGTATGGTATTCTAGTTTTAAGAGAATAGGTACATGCACTTTGATCTAAATTAGTGATTCCAATGAATTATGGTTGAAGATTAATTCCAACTGCGGTGTCCATGTATAATTACCAATTTTTATGAGTGCTTAGATTTTCTGACTAACATTCTCCGTTCTCTGTGGCAGCACATATGAAGTTGCTACTGCTTGTGCAATGGCTCTTGCAGCAGAGAAACTCATTTGCATTATAGATGGCCCAATCCTGGATGAGTGTGGCCGTCTGATTCGGTTTTTGACTCTTGAAGATGCAGACATGTTGATTCGCAAACGGGCCAAGCAAAGTGAGACTGCTGCTAATTATGTAAAAGCCATTGATCAAGATGATTTTACTTCTCTTGGCTATAGTAATTCCAATGGAGCGGTCCTTTCTCCACAGAATGGGAGTAGGTTGAGTGACAGGTATACTGCCACATTTCAGAATGGTGTCGGTTTTGACAATGGGAATGGACTATGGTCGATTGAACAAGGTTTTGCCATTGGAGGTCAAGAGAGGCTGAGTAGATCTAATGGATACCTTTCAGAGTTGGCTGCTGCAGCTTTTGTTTGCAGAGTAAGTTCATTGAATATCCCCCACTTCTTTTGGTCAGCTGTGTTCTGCAATCAACTTTATCAAAGGCACACCTCTTTTATTAGAGTTCTTATTGTAGACTTCCTATTTTGTTATTTTCTGAAGCTTTTCATTAACTGCATATTGGCTTCTTATTCATTACTCCAGAACTGCTACATGCGATTATGGGATCCCAACTTAGTAGGTTATACTGAAGACTTTCAATGAAATTTTTTCAGTCAACAATCTATTCAAAATGCTCACACTAGTGGCATTTGGCATTCGCTACATCTAGGTCTGTGAGATTTACGTATTTCAAGATTATTTGTGAGTGATACATGGTTATCATGTTGCCACTGGGTTAACTTGTACCGACTGCATGTTTATCAACCTTGAGATCATGTTAGATGTGAGCTTAGTTCAGCTCCACCGGTTTAAAGCCTTCCTAGTTCCTAAGATACTTCTCTCTCTGCTGAAAAACAATGAGGTCCTGAAGCTGAATGTTTCCATTTCTAAGATATTTTCATTTCCGATTACACCACATTCTCATGAACCTGAAAGGTCTAGGAGTAAAGAGAACTTCTTAAGCCTTGTCATGTGTTTGGTGGCAGCTGTGAAGTCTTCTTCACAATTATAAAAAGTCTGGTTAATCTCTTAATGGCATGATTGATGCTGAAATTGTTGAGACTGTGAGCTTTGCAAGGTCAAATGGCTGGTGGCATAGGCTACTTGCTCTCTTTACTTTTAAGGCCATTCATATGAAGTGCATACTATCGTGGAGACGAGAGAACTGTGTATTACTGCAACAAAGTTAAGCTTGTTCACAGTTAGTTAGTTCTGTTTCCATGTGAGGAAGAGATTTTTCAGTTGTTTCGCCTACAAAGTTGTCAAGTCTTGACTCTTGAGTGCCTATCTTGTTGAGGCACTCGAAGGGATATGGGTCCATGTATTTTATTTGTTCTTTCAGTATTCTGCTCATACCCACGCCTATTGGGTTCTTTTATTTTCCATCAGGGAGGTGTTCAGAGAGTTCATCTGTTAGATGGAAATATTGCTGGAGTTCTGTTGCAGGAACTATTTCAAAGAGACGGAGTCGGGACTATGGTGGCTAGGTATGCATACTTTTGTAGAAAACGTGTCTTACAAGTTTATGCAATATTTATATATTTAACAATTATCTGGAAAGGAATCAATGCGATAGTGGTTTTCTTCTATTGGCAATGTGTAAGAAATGGAAAATAGAAATTAATCCGAAATTGTTTATTCATTGTTGTTGCCTTATTGGTTAGCTCTAACACATCCCTCCCTAGTTGGTAGACGACATCCAACGATTGTTTACTCGATGTTTTGTTATTTCCAATTTTTATTTCCCCATCAAGACTGATCACAAATTAATCTTTGTTTCAAAATCTGTTTTGTTGCTTATATTTTCCTGCGTAGGAAATTCTGATGCCATTTTCTTGTAATTGTTCTACTGATTTGTTTTGCATTACTCCTTTCTGTGCTACCTGTTCCTTTTTATCCTATTTATTTGCTTACTAAACTTACTTCAGTTCAGAAGTTTAAGCTAATCATATTTGAACTTAGTACGTGTTGAAAATGGTTTTATCTTTTCATCGTGCGTCAAATAGAATAAGAAAACTACGAGAAGTGCCTAATCATAAATTTATTGGTTATATTTGGAACTTTATGTTCTTGGGTGGTTTACTACTTAATTGGTACTCCTTGGGTGTCGCAATAAAAATTCATTAACACATTAGTGCATTGCTACTCTTGATTCTCAAGTTGGTATTTGACTATTTAGAATGAATTTCGACCCGCTCCAAAGAATAAGTGGGACTCCCAAAGTGGACTGGAGAGAGTATTGGAGTACTTGAACTAATTAGAACCTGGACGAAAGGATATAGTTTGAAAAGCATTCAAAGTAGTCTTGGTAGAGATTCTGGTTGCTAATGTTGATGGACCATAATGAAGATTATATAAACATTGAATCTGATGGTGCTGACAGCTCATTTTTCGTGGCCTACTGCTTTATTAAATGACCTGATTTCCACAAGCGATGCAACTTAAATCTCTGAATAGGAAAATTGAGAATATACTGAATTAAGTCTAAACCCATTGTAATGGTGTGGCATAAACTTCAGATTCGAAAATTAGTATTTAGTAAGCATGTTTTATACATTGAGAAGTTTTTTTTTGACTCTCTGTGTAAATATATAAAGCTTAAATAAGGAAGAATGAACCCATAATATGCAATGCCATGACTGATATTTTGAAAAATGTAAGTTAATATCCCTATACGTTTCAGTGATCTTTATGAAGGAACAAGGATGGCTAAGGGAACAGATCTTACTGCAGTAAGGGAACTTATACAACCCTTAGAAGAATCTGGCACTTTGGTCAAGAGGACTGACGAGCAGGTTCGTACTTGTGCCCTTGTTGGTCATTTCATCATACATTTCATTCTTTTGATCAGTCACCAATTAAGTGTTACTTGTTTAACGTTTCTAGCTACGTAAACAATTGGATTTCTTCATTGTTGTGGAGAGGGAGGGACAGATTATTGCATGTGCTGCTCTGTTTCCTTTCTTTCAAGACAAATGTGGAGAGGTTGCTTCTATGGCTGTTTCTCCTGATTGCCGTGGACAAGGACAGGGAGACAAATTGCTTGGTAAGATGATGTTGTTTCTCAATTATGTTTCTCGGGTGGCCATGGCAGTTTCATGTGTCTAATATTAAAAATGGGGGGAATAGGTGAAGGGAAAAAACAAAGCTGTTTCATATATTAGGACACACATCTCTCCAAAGAACAATCCGTATACTTAAGATGTAAAGATTCCTTTTACTTTGAAACAAGGTGAGACGGACCTTTCCTCTGACAGAAGATTTGAATTACTACGTTTAAGATTTCTAATAGATGAACCGTCTCCATATAATGCATTTTTTTCTATGGAATCTCATACTCTGTAACTGCAGCTCCATGATTGACAAAACTAACAAATGTGAAAAGAGAGTATTTGGTAGGAGGGCTGGGGAGTGGATGTTATTCATACTTCTTTGTGCTTGTTTGCAATGCAGGCATATGGTAGTCTAATAATCCTATCAATAATCACTCCATCATAACATATCTGCAGATTATGTTGAGAAGAAAGCATCCTCCCTTGGATTGCAAACTCTTTTCCTGCTTACAACCCGCACGGCAGATTGGTATAATTTTCTACCTCCTTTGTTTATGACATAAAAATGCATGGTAGAAGTGTCTGATTCATGCAGAAATGTCTTAGAATGACCCTCGCTTTTGGTAAAAGAATGGAGTTTAAGAAGTTACTTTTTGCTATGGAAAATTAGTTCGTATGAATCCGTTTGAATTAAGAGTGCCATGCATTTTGACTTTTTGCTATTGAAAAGTGAAGGTTCGTATGAATCCATTTGAATTAAGAGTGCCATGCATTTTGAGACAAGAAAAGACTCTCATTCTCTTTTCCCCCCCACTTCTCTAATTAGCCATTAATTTCTTTCGACTTTGATTTATGGTTTTCAAATTAGGTTGTTATGCTGTCACCACATGCACAATTAAAAAATGGAGATGTCACATAGTGGCAAAGCCAGCAGTTTGTTTAAAGGAGGTCAAGATTATTTTAGGTTGAAAGTTATATGCTATATGAACTTGGCTCAAATAAGGGTAAAATCTTTAACATAGTACAATATGTCTAAAGAAGAGAGGGGGTCGTAATTGATAAAATGTTTTTTTCCCAAAATTTTATGGTAGTGAAGACAACTTTTCAAACTCAAAGGGGGGGTCGGGTAATCCCTTCAGATTCAAGGTGGCTTCACTCTAATGTCACATAAAAATTCAAAAATTGTGCATTTAACAGTATTTGGGAAGAAAATATATATTAGGTATTGGTCAAGGACTCAAGTGAGACATAGAAATTCACACATAGGAGCTCAATACTAATCCTGCCGTACTCAAATATTATGGTCTTAATCTTGAGTTCCTTCCAGCTCAGCTCAACTATGCCCTACCTCATTGATCAGAAGAAAGCTAAAGAGAAAATTAAAATTATTGTTGGCAAAGAATCACAGGCTAAGCTGCACTATGACACCCCAGTACCTACTAGTCCATTTTATCCAACTGGTTAATGAGACTTTGCAAGATTAACTCTTTTAGCTTCAAGAAAGTTCTTTGGCAATCATTGAAGCAAATATTTTGTGTCCTGAGAAAATTACGGTCTGCAATCTAATATTAATATTGAAATTGTTAATGTATTCAGTTAATTAATAATTTTCTGAGAAACCAACCCCGTCCTGTGGTAGATAATAAATATCAATTTTACTCTTTACAATCAATAATTTAAAGATAAAACCATATAAATTCTACATATGTATATAACCTCTAAAGAATCTCTATAGGTTATTAGAAGCATAGCAATCCTAATACTTGATGAACTCTAATAAAAAAAAACGTTTCCATTTACCTTGATTATTAATTATTACTTTCTCAGTCCCAAAAACAAGTCAATGGTATCGTCCCAAATATTATGGTATCGTCAAAATTTCAATCATAAAAAAAATGCACTTGTTCTTAATATCCTCTCAATGATTGAAATTTTTTAACCTATGACATCATAATTGTATGTTAAAAAAGTAATTTGATATCATCCTAGGTTGACTTTCTAATAAGGAAAATGAACTCTTTTTTTTCTTAGACAAAGAGCATATTAATGATAGTATCGACCATAAAAAGCAAATTGCAAACCAACAACCCTATTAGCCTACTAAATTGCAGCACTGTATTGCTCCTAGCTTTGGAGTGCCCTGAGACTTCATTTACCAATGGAAGAAAACTCATGAAACTAACGAGTTGTATTTTGGCAAGTCCTCTTTACTGGTAGTTTTGAAGAAAACATAGAACTCATTCTGTCTGGGCATTTTCTTGAAATGAAATGATAAGCACTGTTTTGCAATTTATTCATGGTCGCATTTATAGAATCTGTTGCATTCTAGATTTGAGGCCATCAATTTTAAAAATATTTAGTGATTGATAGCATATTGCCTTTTTAATGTTAATAGTACCATATGTTGAACAGGTTTGTGAGGCGTGGCTTCTCAGAGTGCTCAATAGAATCAATTCCCGAGGAAAAGAGAAAAATGATCAATCTCTCCCGCAGGTCCAAGTATTACATAAAGCAACTGTTGCCTGACACCAGTGGGATTCGTATTGAAAGCATGTTTGCTTGAGGCAATGGAACCAGTGGGTCTAAGTATTATATAAAGCAGCTGCTACCAGACAACAGTAGAATCTATATTGCAAGCATGTTTGCTCGAGGCAAGGGAACCAGTCGGTATGCATAACAACTCTGCGGCAGCTACAGATAGCTTAAAAGTTCAATTGTAGTGGTATAACTTTATTAGTACAAGTTATCACTGACTGCAAGTATAAGCTGTGCACAAAAAGCAACCAAGAGTAGTTTCTCATTCTTATTTTTCTAAATTGAGAATGTTCTTCATCTGTGATTTGAAGAAACTTTGGTTGGATTAATTAAGGAGAAACTCAACAACATTAACCTAAACAGAATCGGAATCCCATCCCATGTTAACCCAAATTGATATCGGGTTAGCTTGGTTCTAATTCACTAGTTTGGGAGGAAAAGACCTTTGGGCGTTCATCTCAGATGATGGCTGATACTGATAATTGATCGTATGATGGGCATAAGCAGAATGCAAATACTGATAATTTACTCAAGTCCAGAAGCAGAAAGTCTATACTGATAATTGATTTCATCATATGGCAAATTACTAGCTTTTGCTTGGTCAACACCAACACCATTGAAGTTAAAATTTTGAGGCCTGCGAAATAACTTTTTGGTTACTACTTTAGTTACAGAACCCAGTGATTTGGGAACATTGCAATTTTACTGCTGACTACACCCATACCAAAACATCTAGATCGGAATTTGCACGCCACATTAAAACATGCCAACACATCCAAACGAGAATTTCATTTGAATATTTGATAACTCTAAAGAACTGACCAACTTTGGACAAACTAAATCATACACCTTACAAGATGAGTTTCCATCAACTTTATCAGCATACAAAAGGCAAAATACACCATAATAGTCAGACTTTTATTGAATTCAAAGGAGCTTTTTCAGGGAACAAGTCTAATATGGAAGTTGACCAATGCAAAATGTTCAAAAAAAAAGAGAGTGCAGTCCTTTTAGCATCACTCGGCCATCACAAGAAATTAGAAAATATTAGTCTGCCTGCGTTTCAGGAAGGCCCTTCCACTTAAAGTTGTCTGCATATGTCTTAACCTGCAACAAGAATTGATGAGGACAGTCACCCATAACTGTAGAATCCAGAAACAGAAATACAGAATGGCTCAACTCAACTCAACTCAACTCAGCCTTATTGCCAGAAGAATCAAACATTTTCTATAATTATAACTAGTTTTTATGCCAGAGAAGTCATTTAGTAAGTGTCACACCACATTTCCATGTATGAAGCAGCAATATATTCATTTGAATTCCAAAAAAAAAAAATGTCATTGAAGTCTGTAGAAGGAAAATGGCAAACCTTTAATAGGGGTGTATGACGCTTCTTAACCTGCAGATAAAAAGTAACTTCATCTGTAAACAAATTGATATCCAAAACTGATGGAAAAAGGAAAAACAATTCTTATCAACCACTCCAAGAAAATGTAATTATGCTGATATCCAAACGCAATATGACCTTAATAAAACATTTTAAGCATATAGGAAGCAAAAGCTTTTTATAAAAAGATCCGGTGAATGGTGAAATAGAACATAATTCCCCAATAAATGCCCAGGGAGGAGAGTCAATACAAAAACTACAGTGTACTCAAAAACTAATCTACATTTTAAATTTTTTTGCCCTTTAACTTTCTACCGACAAAGAACTTGTTTCCCTCATTATGTTCCTTAACAAGCTTTCCACCCACAATGAGAAAAAATAGGAGGATTACTATCCGGGGAATATTTGGGGGGTGTCGAAAAAGAATAAAAGGACCCTTTATAGAGATATAAAAATAAATTTTTAATACAAATAAATTTCCACAAAAAAAAAATTTGAATGCCTAGGATAGGAATTGAACCTAGGATTTCATCTCATGGTCAATAATCAAGTAAATACTACATTGTCAATTGGGTATAACAAGTCTATTATGGTATAACTAGTCTATTGTGATAGTAATTGTACATTATATATTACTCCCTCCGTTCCAGACAAAGAGTTCACTATACTACTTTGGGATTTTTCACTCTAAGAGTTCACTTTCAAAAATTATGCTTACAATTTCTATAACACTTCATCTTTACCCTCGACTTGTGTTGTAAGTACATTGTTTGTGCTTAACTATTTTTGTAATTATGAATAACTTTGATGGCATTAATATATCCCTTAATAATTAGACTTTTCAAATGGGGACTCTTTGGGTGGAATGGAGGGAGTATATATCTTTAACGTAAATTCACAAACCAAAATTAATAAAAAGTTGATCACCACTCTTGGATTCGAACCTGGGTTCTCCAATTACTCCAACAAATGCCTTAACCACGACATCATGCAACCAGTTGTGAAAATTTTAAACATTAAATTATATATACAATGTATAAGATAGTTTCTACACATTTGGGGTACCAGAAATTCGGGGCCCATGGCTGTCACCCTTCTCGACATGCCTCAAGGCCGGCGCTGTTAATATCCCCCAAGTTCACACTCAGTACTGGCCTACTGGGTTCTTTATAAAACCAGTAATTTTATGAGCACTTGATGAAAATCTGGTGAATAAATATTTCTTAAACCCACTTCTGTCACAAATAAAAGTACAATTCACAGGAGCTAGAAGAAGTGTTACTCCCTCCGTTCCACCCAAAGAGTCCCCATTTGAAAAGTCTAATTATTAAGGGGATATATTAATGTTGTTGGAGTTAGTTATAATTACAAAAATACTTAAGCACAAGTATGTGTTTACAACACAAGTGATGGAGGGTAAAAAGATGAAATGTTATAGAAATGTTAAGCATAATTTTAGAAAGTGGACTCTTAAAGTGAAACATCCCAAAATAGTATAGTGGACTCTGCCTTAAACGGAGGGAGTATTTCGGTATTTGTCCTTGCATTAGCTTTCCATGTCCTAGGTCAAATCAATAACTCAGTTCTTCATTTGAATAGGAAAATGTGTCCTGCACTTGCCTTTTAAGGAAGGGTACTTCAAGGTAGAAAAACAGTAATTCCTTGCCATACCCCCACAAAGATCTCACATAATGGAGATAGGTCCATCCCTCAGACCCTCGCACCATTATATTTTCAAAAGTAACCAAAAGAAAAGGAGGATGGCAGCAGGTACCTCCATCCTCCGAAGAGTTTAACGTAGGTTATCAACTAACGTGGTTGCCGGGGGGAAAAAACTTTGGGGAGTCCAAATCACAAAATGGGGTAATCAATAGGGAAGTCCAGGAAATTAAACCAAATTTTTATATATGGACTTTTAAGAGGAAAACGAAAACAAAAAGGAAAAATGAGCGAGATTAAGAAGATGAATTGCATCAGAAGAGCAGTACGATATCTTTATGAGAAGTGTCTATACAGTTTTGCGAAATAGGGCTCATTGAAAATAAGGCAAATATCAAAAGCAATACCGCTAAACAGGAAACTTAATCGAAAGCACATACCGTGTAGTCCCAGCCATGTCTTTCTGCAAATGCTCTTGCATCCTCTTCACTATCAAAACTTAGCGCAGAATCACCAACATTGGAATATGGATCCCCTGTGGATGTCCAACCCATCAGTGGATTTTCCCATCTACAGAAAACGGGACAGGAAATGTTTATGACAGGACATAACATTGTTGATGTAGTAGGATTAAAGAATTCCATGAACACCAGAACATTTCTAAACATTGAAGTGAACCAGCTCAAGCACTTTGCTAAAGAAGCTCAGTAAGGAATTTGCCTTACCCATGAATAAGAGGAAATGTGAGGAAGACAAAGAGTACGAATACTGGTCATGGAAGTCTTGAGAAACTTGCTGGCCAACGCCACAAGGCCCACATTGTGTGACGGTGTGAGTTTGGCTGTTGTGCATTTGGCCCACTTTTTCCTTTCTTTCCTTTTTTCCTCAGGAAACCCCTTTCGATTTCAACTGGTTTTTGGTCTATTCTCCCTCTTCCACATTGGGCCAAGAAAGGATGGATCAGATTCTGTGGGACTTCTCTATGGACAGGCACTCAGAATGACTTGAACATCAATTAGTTTAGATAAGAGTGTTGGGTAAATAGGTTTCAAAATTTACTCAAGAGGGCTACTGTAGTGACGTAGTCACCAGTAGCATAGAACTATAGATATACAGTACAAACTAACACGGGTGGATCATCAAAAAAGGATGGCTCCCTAAAGTGGGGCTCTGGTATTATTTTGCACAGAGATGGGACAAATTTAGCAGCTACAAGCAACTTCACTTCGGTAAGGTTCCAAAGTTGGTCTTTGGTTAGACTGATGACGCCACCCCCCAGGTGCCTTTCCAGAGCTGTATTCTGTATCTTGCGTTAGTAAAAATACTAGAGTTTATTTTTCAGAAATATTGCACAGGGTTGGGAGAACATCAGCAACTACATGCAACTTCTAGTGGGCAAAGGTTCCAGAGTTTGCTTTTGGTTAGACTAATGGTGCCCCACCCACCCACTAAAAAAATAAAAAGAAAAGGCCTTCCCAGAGCTATATTATATATTTTGTGTTAGGAAAAGCATTGTGTTTTACTTTACTTCTACAATTATGCCTATGATGCTTTGAACCCTCAATTAAGGCAGCATGTTCAATTTTAAGAATTAAAGTTGGTCAACAAGTTTTGGGGGGCTTTAGTTGCAGCTTCTCCAGAAGTGAGAGGTCTGATGTATACATTGGATCTCTTGAAAGAACGAACAGCTCAGCAAGTCCTACTATTCTTTGATTGAAGAGTCTCCCCCCTCCTCTCTTTCGATTCAAGTTCGGAAGTCAGTGGCTGCCTTAGAAGTTTCTTTTTAAATGATCAGCAGATTGGGAAGCCAATCTCAAAGGTGATAAACGAGAAGTAGTGGGAACTTTTTGGAACCATTGTTTTGCAGGTATGACATAAAGAAACAATTAACCATCTTTTTGTTACATTGCGGTATGGCTAGAGATAAGTGGACTGTTCTGGTTGCATCATTTAAATTCAGACGGGTAACACCTAAGTCGGGAAAAGACTTCTTAGCTTGGTATGGTGCGGGTGTAATTCCTAGCAAAAGATGTTTGCACATTGCGCTATGTGGATGCTGGAAGGGGAGGGATTGAAGGGGTTCCAAATACACTTCTTAGCCCAACTACATGGCAAGTCTCTTGATGCTAAGAATGTTCTTTTTCTCCCACAAGTTTCTCACAGATTCAATGATTCCCTTTTGTTGATTTTCTGGGGATCCTTGGCCTGGGTCATAGTTACGAAAGGGGAGCGCCTCTTCGCCTGAGGCGAGAGGCGAGGCGAGGCGAGGCGAGGGGGTTACGGCGTTACGCCCCTTGTAGGTCCAGGTGAGGCGATTACACAGAAGCGAGGCTAGGCGATCGCCTTTCTCGCCTTTTGAAGAGGCAAGAGACAAGAAGAGGCAGACAAAGGCGAACATTCTAGAAAAAACTTAATATGACGTATTTTTTTAAAGTTTTTTAGGGTTTTAACTTAAAAGAAACGCACTTACCATCTTACCCCCACGTGCGACTTGGACTTTGACTTCCAATTAGACTCTTCAACTTTGAGGAGAGATACAAATACCTTCCGGTCGCTAAACAGAGACAGAGCACAGTTCGTTCATGACTGTCGACCCTGTTTGGGATTCGCAGAACAGCCTTCGGTCTTTCACCCTCGAGTCCTTGACTCTGTCAGCCTGTCGTCTTCAACAATCAGACAACCAGGTAACTTTCTCTTCTTTTTTTGTGGCTAAATTGCATGATAATTCGACTTCTTCCTACTTCTTTTCTTCACTTTTTTTACTCTGTTTTTGACTCTCTTTACTGAGTCTTCAAGAAACTTTTTACTTTTCTTTCTTTTTTTTGGTTAAATTGACTTCTACTCTGCTTCTTTCATTTTTTAAACTATGTTTCTGTTTATTTTGTTGTTTTTTGTGTGTGTGTATTTATGAAATAAAAAACTATTTCCATGCTTCTTTCACTCTGTATTTCCTGCAATTTGATGCACTGCTACAGGCCTACAGGCTGTAATCAGTTTGTTTGTGTTTTTTATAAAAAATGCAACAATTTGATACACTGCTACAGGCCTACAGCTAATCAGTTTTTGTTTAGTAACACTGCTGCTTATGTCTGAAATGTCTTTTTACTGTTTTTATGAAATATAAAAACTATTTGCTTGTGTATTTATGAAAAATAAAATACAACAATACTTACTCTTTTATTTGAAATATAAAAACTATATGTTTTGGATTATGTCACAATAAAATTAATATATATATATATATATGCTATTTTTCTTAATTTCTCGCCTTGTTCGCCTTTCGGTCGCCCGCCCCTCGCCTCGCCTTTCGCCTCAAAAATGAACCTCTCACCCGCCTCTCACCTTCCGCCTTTAATAACTATGGCCTGGGTGTATAATTGAAAAGGTTGTACTCCGGGTTCCTACAAGAAAGTCTTGTTTGACTCGGCACACCGATAAGAAAAGATAATCGACTCTATCAAAGATATTAGAAGTGTGTATTTTTCAACAATACACATGTGAGAGTGGAGCCCATCAATTAAGGTGGAAATCAAATCAAGGGTAAAATGGTAAAAGGTAGCTTATAAAAAATGAATGATTAGAAAATGGACACTTTTCTTGGAACGGCCTAAAAAGGAAAGATGGACTCTTTTTTAAGAATGGAGGGAGTATTTATTTTCTATTTGTTTTCGTGCAGTTATTTGTAAAGTGATGATCATAGTTCTGGTGAAGGGCCTTGCATATGGTTTTTCAATTTATTCAGGTTCAAACCGTAGGCGATTTTTCTTTTTTGAACCACTTTGCTTGTAATCAAAAAGACAATCTAATTGAAGGATCAAGAAGCTTAATCAGCTTTAAGTGGAGCCTAGGTTAACTATCTCAGGTTTTAATAAAAAGATGGAAAAATCAGTGAAAAATTCTTATGGGAAGAAAACATAAAATAAATGGTATGGAGTTAACAGATAAGCGTAGCGAGTGAATATGGGCTGAAGAACACAGACATACAAAAAAAAAAAAAAGTAGCTTTGAATAAAAAGGGACAATACAGAAATTTCTTAAATATAAGAATTAGGAATGGAGCAGAGAAAGATGCATACTTCTGAGTTGACACAAAATTGATTTTCCACTTTCCAACTTTTCCTGATCCTTGTTGGCTAGCAGTTCGAGCTGGTGAATAAATTAGAACCTATCATAGAAGTAAGAAGAATGATCAAAAAAGTTCAAGGCAAACAGTTGACATATGTTGAGTATGAAATTACGAATAAGTTGTTCAATGATAGAAGTATGAATAAGTTGTACAATGATGGAATCTGTGCACTGTTCTCATTCAGGGATTTCAAAATAGGAACGTGACTGTCAAATAAACAAGTTTCATCAACAAGATCCGCATAGAACGATATGTAACCAGGTATGACACTGTTGACTGTTAAGAAGACGAGGGGATAGTAACTATGACAATATCCAGTGTATAAAGTGAAAACATCATCACTAGACCTGCAACATAATGTAGAGGATACGTCCAGTGTTAAATTAAGTACTCCCTCCATCCGAAAATAGTCCTCTATTCCATTTTCAGAAAGTCATTTTAAAACCAATTATCTATAGTACCCTAAGAAGAAATGTGTACCACTGATTTGACACCGCTATAAGATAACTTAAGGGTATTATAATAGAATATAATAGAAGTGCACAGAGTCAAATACTCCCGATAGAGATTATTATTTTGGGATGGAGGGGGTCTTAAATATAGTGCAAATGGGATAGAGTCAGTACATGTGGATGGAAAAAATGGATGGCCGATGAGTAATGGCGAGAGTTTAGAGAATATATATGTGAGGGAGTGAAGGGCATTGAATTTTTACTTTTCAATTATAATTCTTACCACAGTTGAAAACTAAAAGAGCTAATCTTCACAAATCATCAAGGAAAACAAAGGGAGAATTATAGCCAACTCCATCCAAAATAAGCATAAATTTTTATTACTGAAATTTAAAGCTTGAAAACAGCAATGAAATTCCAGTTCCAGCAAACAAATAATACACAACACCAAGTACCCAGCAGTTATACCTCAGTAACGATGTATGTGTCAATTCAAAAGAAACTTCGTTCAACAGAGCTTTCACCGAAGTACTTGGCAGGTTAATGAAAAATATATATAAATCAGACCTAATTCACGTAGTTCATCTAAAAGTATGCCACGGACCTTGCATATACCCTAAAATTTTGAATGTACAAATCCATGACTAATTTCCATAACTTCAAGCGGTAAAGAACAATGTAATATCATAAATTCAACAGATTTGGCAGAAATTTCAATGAAATTAAATAAATAAATAAATAATTAAAGAGCTGCAATCATACCTTTCTTCTGAGTTGTTCTTCAGGGATACCTGAGACTGAACCGATCTCTCCACGCTTGTACTCGATTAACGAGTCCGTAGAGAATGATCTGAACAATGGGGCGAGAGACGATCGATGCGAATTGCGTAAACGACTCGCGATCCGCTGCAGAGAGCTCGCCATTTCTCAAGGACCGGAGTTTCTGATCTCTGTTTATGGTTAAACGAAAATGAAATGAAATAAATCCATCTTTTGTAAACAATGTAGAGACTAGGGTGCCGCTATTGAACCTTTTCGTATTGAGTTGAAACAATTAAAAACCAGACTTCTGCCGATGGTACGGTGTCAGTTCGAGAATTTATCAATAAATGAAATAGTTATTATAGAAATGAACTATTAAAAATATTATTTTCTTAAAAAAAATTGATTTTCAAACGGTGTCTTTTTACCCGGAATGGAGGGATTAGTTAATAATTTGTACACGAAATTACAGGTCGGAAAAAACGGGCCGAATAAAAATTAAATTGATTAAGTTAATTACGATAACAGTTAAAAAGAAAAAAAAACAAATATTACAAATTACAAAACTTACGATTTTTTTTAAAAAATTTAATTTGTATACAAAATTACCGTTCGAAAAAAAATTAAATTGATTAAGTTAATTACGATAACAATTAAAAATAAAAAAATACAAATACAAATTTTCGTAACCATAAAACTGTAAATCTGTAAAATCGTAAAATATTAACTGTAAAACCGTAATATCTCAGTAAAAGAGTAACTAATTTTCGCAAATGTAAAATAATAACTGTAAAACTATAATATCTCAATAATTTTCACAATAATAAAATAGGGATGAAAAAAAATGTGATAAAAACGGTTGAGACAGTGAGATTAAACGTTATAGAGAGACATTCTTTATATTTCATATATATCAATATTACATTGAAATGAATGTTCACATATAATTTTTCGTTTAAAAATTTGACATTCGTCAATAACTTTAACTTATACTTCTTAATTTAAGCATGTGCTACAATTAATTAAGAATATATAAAAAATAAAATTCATACTTTATAAAAATTAAATTGATTCAAGTAATTACAATAAGATCGTAAATTACAGTAAAAGATTGAATTAGACATAAGTTAAAAATAATTAAGTGAGAGAAAGAGAGTTAAATTTAGTTACGTTGGTAAATTGAGTTAGGTAAAAGACAGTTACCAACCGCCCTTCGCACATGTGAGGATACGAGAGAATTACAGTCGTAAGATTAAAGTAAAAAAAATTAATCACAGCCACTTTTTATCTCAAGTCAATTGCACACGTATAAACTGAGTTGTATTGTATTATAGAGTCTCAAAACTCATTCATCCTATTTTACCCTTTTTATAAGTTGACGCCTTCTTCAGACCTTCACCGCCCCCTTCCCCTCAATTGTTCGATTAGAACATACCAAACAAAAGTGTGTTGTTCGATTAAAGCCTGTCGAACAAAAGTGTATTGTTTGGTTAGAACATACCGAATAACACTAAGTTTTATTTTTTAAAAAAATATTTTCAAAATGTTCAGACTTCTTTCACCGAACATCACTTTATTGTTCGGCTAGAGCATGCCGAACAACATTTTAATTTTTTAAAATATTTTCAAAATGTTCAAACTTTCGTGGCCGAACAACACAATGTTGTTCGGCATGCTCTATCCGAACAACATAATGTTGTTTAGTCAATGCGGTTCGAACATTTTTAAAAAAATTAGGGGTTAATTGAAAGGGCAAAATAGGAAGTTTAAACTTTTGAGAATTTTTTGGGGGTCAACTCATAGGAAAAGCCGAAAAGGGGGCTGAATAGCACCACCCGTAAATAATTGTTAATATCAGTTTTGATACCCCAACTTTAGTCGCTTTTCAATTTTGATACACATCATACCTAGTTAATCAAATTAAAACCAAACGTTTCTAAAATCAATCAAATTCAATCTCAATCGTTAATTGGCATTGAAGGAATAATGGCCGACTTGTCTCTGCATGTCGGTAACCGAGTAGATTTCGTATAGGGTAACTTTAATGTTATTTCTTCCCCCATTTACTCCCCAACTACTCCATAATTTCATTCATCGATTCTTTCCTTAATTTTTCCACCCCAATCCCACCCCTAAATTATTTTCCCAATATTTTTTCCCCAAATTTGGTACATACGTCATTTTCTCCAATTTTTGTCTTCAATTTCTCTCAAATTGCTTCTCGTTTCTCTCCAAATAATGTGTAGATAGAACTAACTCGGCTTTTTGAATCACTCGATTTTGAAGTGGGAGGAGCTGGTTGAGAATTAGTAAGTCATCTTAAACCACTTCCAATGGTAGTTGGAACTCAAGGAATAATGGTGTGTCATTGGAAAACATGTATTGTGGTTGTGGAATAAAAATTCTATTGAAGACATCTTGGACCAAAAATAACCCTGGAAGAAGATATTGAGCATGTCCAAAATACGAGGTAAGTTTTTTTTTTATATTACACTTGTCTTTTAGGGATTACATAATAACTAATTTTTTTTCAAAATAATATACTGTGCATGTCTATGGATTACATAATGAAGGATTTTATGGATTTTTAGATGGTTGGATGATGAATTATGCCCAAGGTCCATGTAAATCATTTCGGGATTGTTGGTGAAGATAAACAAGTATGAAGTTGAAATAGAAAAACTCAAGATCAAAGATAATGAAAGGGAAACTATGTTGATGATGACAACTAGCATAGTTGAAAGCATACAGACTGAAGTGAATCAGTTGAAAAAAAAATTAGAAGGGCATTTATTGGAATAACAATTCTATTTTTGTTTTGTTTGATGATGTTATTTGGTATGTAATAGAAGGAGGACAATGATTGTTATGTTCATTTTCTTACCTTTGTAATGTACTTGACAATGATTGTTGTACAGTAATGTATTTGACAATGATTGCAATGGCAATTCTAATTAGAATGAGCGATGATGTTGTTTGGGAATCAGTTGATAAATTGATTATAATGTCTTGACAATTATGCAATATATTAAGCAAGGCTATTGTATCATATTGTTTAACAACAATAGCTTGAAACATAGTTTGACAACCATACTTGAACCAAAGTACTAAATAACTAAATAACATACCGCATATCTCAGACAACTGAACCAAAATAAAAATAAAAAACTGCAATAACAGCTTGTATCATATTGTTTAACAACAACAACAATTGTAGCCATTAGATTTTGTCTTGATTTCCCTTGCCACTTGATTCTTTGTCTTTATTTTCCATGTCACTTAATCCCCCTTTTGGTGTACTTGAAATAGTTCTAATTGCATGTCTCAGATTTGCCATTGTGATGTAGTTCACTCATCCCCTAACAATAATTAGAGTATTGATTGTTGATGATTGATTCACCTACATTAAAACAAACAATTTAACTAAGAATTTATAATGAAATTTGTTCACAAACTACTATGAAGAACTACAGTGTAATTTTTTACATTTAAAGAAGATATCATGTTTGTGCTTCCACCTACATTCACCTCCACAGTGCTTGACACTCTCTTTCTTTTAAACTACAATTTGAAATGAGAAAGTCAATATATAAACCAAGTTCAGGAATGTAATTTGACAAACTCAATATACATTAGATAACTTACTTGTAATTTAGATATCTTTGAAGGAGTTGAGGACTGAGGTTGGCTATTTTCTGCTGTGACACAAATAGATTCTGGCTCTAGTACAGTTAAAGTGATCTCATTAGTATGTTGTGCAGTGGGCTGTGAAGCTGTGGCCTGTGAAGTAGAATCTGCATTGAGATTTTTTTTATGTCCAAGTTCACCACATTTTCCACATTTCAATGATTTTTGAGATCTCTTTAATTTGGTCTGATTGATGGAAGATGCAGGTGGCTCATCAAGTTTTCTTCTTCTTAGTTTCTTTGGTCTTCCAGACTTATTTTCATACTTTAGGGACAAAGGGGCTGGTAAGTTACACTTATGCCACAACTCAGATTCATTGATTCCAATTATGTCATGCTCATATACCTGAATATATTTGCTAACTATGTAGGCTTCGTTGACATAAGACTCTTGATCCTCTTCTCTAGCAGACCTTTTATTCTGGGGCATAGTCTACGTGCCATTTTACTTCTTACATTTATCCCTATCAACTTGAAATTTTGTCGTCAACAAATATCATATTGTCTCAAGCATGGTAATAATTGACTTGTCTCTTGCATCAAGAATAAATGTATTAAAACACTCACATGTATTATTCAGCAAGATGTCACACTTAGGTTGAGTACCAAAATGTGACCTAGACCATTAACTTGGAGGTTTATCCATCAACCACTCATAAGCACCCTTATCCAATTCTTTCATTTGTTTCATTATTGCCTTCAACACGTCAACCATGGTTGCCCTAGTTGTTGCCCATAAAGTATTTTTTTACTGATTGCCCCATAAAACCATCCATTTTTCATATTGGTGTGCAAATTTCTAACACAAAATCTATTTTCAGAATCATGAAATAAATTATCAAAGGCATGTATGAGCCCCTTTTGTTTGTCACTCACAAATGTCAATTCAAATTTATCTCCAATACCTACATCATTCTTTAGCAAAGACAAGAACCAAGTCCAAGGATCCTGGGTTTCATTTTCTACTACTGCATAAGTTATGAGAAACATCTGGTTGTTTGGATCAATTCCAACAGCTGTCAACAACTGACCACCTTGAGGGTCTTTCTGAAAACATCCATCCACCCCAATTATCTTTCTGCAAAACCTAAAACCCTTCTTGCAATCATCAAAACAAATGTAAAGCCTTTGAAAAATAGGCTTACCATTTTCAACATTACGCAACTTCAAAACCACTATAGACCCTGGATTGGATCTTACTAATTATAGACAATAATATCTTATTTGGTGAAATTGCTCTTGCAATGTCCCATCCAAAAGTTGTTTGGCTTTCCTTTTTGCCCTATATGTTTGTTGTTTTGAAACATTGGCCTTAAGTTTGGTACAGAGCTCATTCTTGAATTCATTGGTTCCTAAATTGGGATTATCTTCAAATTTGTTCACAAATGTCTTCCCAATCCAACCAGACTTGATACTTGGGTTGTTGTAGTAGTTCCATCCACATTATGTATGTTTTGGATTATACCCTTTCAATTGCCAAGCTTTGTCATTTTGCATTGAAGCAGCATATGCATACCACTTACATCCCTCTTTTCTACAAATTGCCCATAACTTTTTAGTATCATTCCTATCAAGCGTTTTCACCATTCTCCTTCTCAAGTAAAATGTTTCAATCGCATATTTCACTTTTTTTCTTTGTCCTATACATTGGTCCCAGTTTCAATTCAAGGTTTCTAGAGGTCTTAGGGTCATGTGTTAGGATGATTTGCATCTGGTTCCTCATCACTGCCCAACACATTTTGAAATTCATCACTATCAAAAGCTTGCTCACCATCCTCTTCCATCCTAGCAAACATACTCTCACTTACATATTTATTTTCAACTGACTTACCCTTCCCCAAAATACCATCAAACTCAACACTAGCAACAACATGCTTATCAAAATCAATATCCTCCTCCTCCATATCATATTCAGAGTCACTAAATTCATCACAATCAGAGGAGTCAGAAGATAAGTTTGAATTTTCAAGATTTGAGGTTTGTTCAGGATCAAGAAAAGAGGAGTCAGAGGTGTCATTGACAAGATGCTCTAAGTAAAGGTCTTGTTCTTTCTTAGTAGGTGTTAAAGCATGAAATTCACTAGCAATGAATGTATAACCCATATGGTGTGTAGGTTGATGCCAGATCTTAACAGTTTCAAAATTGCAACTTAATTCTCCACAAAATTATTTAAGTCAATCAACCCAAATTGTGTTACATCCACACAATCAAGAAAATTTATCTTCCCTCCAATATAGTCTACAAAGTCATGCTTAATCATACCATCATGAAATACCTTCAAAGAAAATGAAAGAATATCACCTTCAGGGTCTATAATAAAGAAAATAAATCAAATCACAATTTGCCCCAGAATTATACAGCAACAATTGGAGTGACACACTAAATTCAAAAACAAGCAAGTAAATTTTTGAATTATGAGCTAAGACAGAAAATTTATAAAATGCTTAATTCAAGAAACAAATTATACACATAAACAAACAATATTTAGTATTAGAGATTAATTCAGTAAGCTAAGACATTACGATACAATTCATGGCACTCAGCTACCAAATTCATGATACCATTATGAGTTAAAACGGTAAGCTAAGATATGAATTGAGACAAAAAAATCATGAAATTTTGTAAGCTAAGAACTAATATTCATGAAGAACATAACATATTTAATGTGGTTTTCTAATTAAAACTTGTTGTACTGTGGTTGCAACACATCCTTCTTTCGCCATCGAATCTTGATTTTCAGTCTCTAAATTGGGAAAGTACAAATTGGGAAAAGAGAAATTGGGGATGTAATTGTACTAATTTAGGGTTCTAAATTAGGGAAAAAGAACTTAGGGCACAATGTGAAAATTGAGGATGAAAGAAATTAAGGCACAAGAAGCAATTGGGGGAAATGGAAGAGGGGAGAAATTGTCGGAAATGAACAAGGGTCGTAAGGGTATACCTTTTGCCAAGCTAGTTGCCGGTTTCCAACCTAAGATAGCAGGTTAGCCGTTAATCCTCACAGTCAATTAACGATTGAGATTGAAATTGATTGATTTGAAAACGTTTGATTTTAATTTGATTATCTAGGTACGAAGGGTATCAAAACTAAAAAACGGCTAAAGTTGGGGTATCAAAACTAATATTAACCCTAAATAAAACATTAAGTATAAGATTCAATATAACCCCATTTTTTCTTCGTTTTACGGTTGAAGCCCCTAATTGGGTTCCTTCATCCTTCGTCCCGTTTGGATGGTAAGAAATAAGAATGAATACTAATGTGATTTCTTACAATCCCACCATTCCAAAATACTAACAATTAATTCTACCTTTTTTCTTTAGTTTGTCCTAAAAAAATAGTTTCATTCTTAGACATAGTTATAATTTATAAAGGTAAACGCAAGTAAAATTACAACTTTAAATAATTTAACTTGTCAAATGAAACTATTTTTTTAAGACGAAATGCACATTTTAATTTCTCATTCAGACATTTAGACGAAATGATTGGATTATCCACATATATGTCGCTGGGGGATACTCCCTCCATTCCGAACAAATAGTCCCCGTTTAAAAGTCAATTTTTTTTTAAATGACACTTTTAGTAGTCCATTAGTAATAAAATGACACTTTTATGCCTTAATTTTTTAAAGTAAAATATTTCAAAATGGAATAATTGACTCTTTTTCCCGTAACGGAAGGAGTATGTTAAGGTTTTGCATTGGCTTAATTGTGATCTATAATACATTTAAAACAAAATTTTACGTTGTTTCTAAAGCACTCATTAGCTTCACCAAAGTTGTTATGCTTATCATGTAGGCATATATAAATGTCACAAACTAGAGTCATTT
Organism: Codonopsis lanceolata; assembly: GCA_013146195.2. Lineage (NCBI taxonomy): Eukaryota > Viridiplantae > Streptophyta > Magnoliopsida > Asterales > Campanulaceae > Codonopsis > Codonopsis lanceolata. Next base: position 95,608,081 of record CM028379.1, read on the forward strand.
AGCACGACAACGTGTTTGTTGGCACAAGTTAGCTTTTAGCGGCGGAAAAATGATTAATTTTGTCATTGTACTTTGACTAGTTTTTATATTTTGTCATTGTACTATTTTTGAGCAAAATTGTAATTGTACTTGAAAAAAAAGATGCAATTACGCCATCATCACTAACTGTCATCAAATTTTTAATGAAATTAATTTCAATTTTCTCCCCTAAAGTTTTTTAAAATGTAGAAAGATGCTTAATGATAGTTGAAGTTAAAAATTAAAAGATTTATGGTTCTTAAATCATCAGTGTTTTTTTTTCTTTTAAAGGTGAAAATATATATTTTATGAACAAAAAAAAGAGGAAAGAACAAATAAAATATAAAAATGCAAATGAGAAGGAAAGATATATTTTGCCTAAATATAAAATTAAGAGAAGAATATCAAAAATACAATAGCGCTTAATAGTTCATGTACAATTGACAGAGCTATTTACTAGCTGAGATTAAATCGTTTTAACATATTGAACGGTTGTGATTTATCACATATGTGGAGCCGTGGAGGTAGTTATCCTTTTTATTAATAAATTATTAAAAAAATACTTAATAATTATTAAAATAAATTAATAAAAAATTTATTTAATTAAATTTTGATAAATTATTTAATTATTTAAAAAATATTTATTCATAAATAAATTATTAAAAGATATTTACTAAAATAATAAATAATTTTTAATTAAAACATATAAGACATAAATCATCAAATAAGATTAAAAAATTGTAAATAAAATATTCTTATAAAAAGAGTATTATTCAAAAAAAATTAACACATCACAATTTTTATGGTGGCTATTATAGTTGAATTAAAAGTTTTTTCTTTTATAATCTTATCTTTATAATTTCCAATTATAACGGATTTTTGAAAAACATTAATACAAAAATAATTTATAATTTTAGTCAATTCTCCTTACGAATTAAATTATATTCAATGAATGAATGTTAACAACTAGATTTAATGAATTAATTTTTTTCAAAATTTATTCATCGATTAGATTTCCTTTAAACTTATTATGTTTTATTACTATTATTATATTTTTATTACAAAATGTGTAAATCAATCAATTAAAATATTTATCTCTTATTTTTTATTCAAGCAATATAGTTTTTCTTCTTATTTGTATTCTTATATTTCATTAATTCATTCATTTTTTGTTTATAAAATAATATTTTTTAACCCTTAAAAGCAAAAGAAAAAAAATAAAAAAGGCCCCCCTTATAATTTATGAACCAAAAAGCAATTTACCTTTTAATATTAAAAATCATTAAGGATCTTCCAACATTTTAAAAAACGTCAGGGGAGACAACTGAAATTAATTTCGTTAAAATTGGATGACAGTTAATGATAGTGGCGAAATTACATCTATCTTTAAAAGTACAATGACAATTTCACTCGAAAAATAATACAGTGGCAAAATCAGGGGTGAGCAGCCCATCCCATGAGCCCGTACAGCCCGCTGTGCCCATCTGTGCCCGGCCCAAAGTGTCCGTGCCCATGGGCTGATACATAGTGCTGGGCTTTAGAGATGTTAGATGCCCGCGGGCTTGGGCACACCTGGGCCTTCAAGTTCTAATGTCCATCTAAGCTCGGCCCGTCCCATTATCACACTAAGTTTTTAAATTTTAAATATATTATAATTATATCATTACTCTATTAGTGTCTATTAGTATTAGATATATCATATATAAAATTATATATAAGCAAAATTACAAATTATATTATTATATACTACTATAATATATTATACACTATCAGATTAGTCAATATAGTGAATTAATGATATATCAATAGGTCCAATACAAAAGCCCAAAACTCAAAAGGTAAAGTGAAAGTGTGAAATCCTAAATCAAATTGACTGCTAGTCTGCTACCTTCGGTTCTTCAGTATCTTGACGGAATCGTGACCCTTCGGCAGAATCGTGACTTCCCGTTCCCAGTTCCCACTTCACCGCTAGGCCCGCTGCCCACTCGATATTTATTATTCTCTTTGCGAGACATTGCAGATCTTGTTATCGTGTTCATGTAAGTTTGTTCTGATTTGAGTTTGTTTTATTGCTTCTTTATAGAAAATAGCATCTGGGTTTCAAATTTTAGGTGTTCATGATGTTTGATTAGGGGTTAATTGTCATCTGTGTGTTGAGTTAGCAAGTCAAATGAATGAATTCAAGGTTTTTGATCATATGTAGTTTTGTTTTATGAGCTAATGAAATAATGAAAATACTTTGAATTAGTTGAATTTTGGTTCTTCATAGTTCTTTTACATTGTAGACAATCGGAGAGCCCATCTAAGCCCGCGCCCATCCAATGCCCGTTCACTGATGCCCGTGGGCTTGTTACGGTACTGGGCTTTTTAAAATGATGCCCGCTGTCATATGGGCCTATACTGGGCATTAACAATGCCCACGGGCTTAGGGCCCATGCACACCCCTAGCAAAATGTAAAAATCATCAAAATACAATAACAAAATTAACCATTTTTCCCTTTAGCGGCACATTAATTAACATGATGCTCACATAACCACCTAGGGTAGCACACCCGAACAATGTAATTGCACACTTGGGAATAATGCTTGCCAGTTGGCGTATCACCGCTATTGAAAGGCAGCCCGTGAGATTCTCCTACACCTACACCTGATAGATGGTTCAGACCCTTGTCGATTAATAAGCAAAGAGGGAACTCAATCCCTTCTTACATGCTTAAGTCCAAAGTCATCCTTGAAAAGCCAAATCTACCTCAAGCTTATGAGAATTTAGCACCTTTAGTGTTTGTGCAACTGATGGATGAGTTACTTCGTAACCATTCGACAAACGAGTTGCCTCAATATCACATTTATGAGCAATTGCCAAATTAGTGATTGGTTTTGGAACTACTTCAAACGCAACATTGACCTCAAATTCTTGTCATCTTGAACCGATCTTCTTGTCTGAACTATTGATCCGATAACCATTCTAGCCAATCAACTCCCAACTAGGACCCATCAAAAAAAGCCCACTGATGTATAATCATTCAAATATGGTACAATGACTATGGGTATGTTGAAATCTATGCCAACCACATAGAAATGCACTTGTTCTCCGAACAATTGATTTACAAAGGCATCTCATTTGGACGCACCACGCACAATGCCATCAAATGTAAAATCCTTGTACCAAAATCCCTTTTTTTTAGTACCCTTTGGATATTGAAAGTTAATCGGTTAAATCGATTATTCTCAATTTATACCATGGTTAAAAAAGTAATTAACCCCATATTTTATGTTTACAAACTTTAAGATATGCTTAAATTTGCAATATGTGACATAAGATGTAAGCCTTCTCCTAAAAATAATGCATGTTTACATTGTGTATGAAAGTTTTAGTCTTTAAACATGATGTTTATCTAATAATCAGACCAAAAATATATTCCGCCATAATAGCCTTTTTTTTTCTATTTATCTTTTACTAAAATTTTGATACACTGTCCGTGCAATTTTTTAACTTTGATCTAATAACTTATCTTTTTTTAAATCTTGTTCAACGTGACATCAAACTCTCAAAAATGAATCACACATTGTTTCCTTATCACATATTGCATATATCAAAAAGTTTATAAGGAAAAATTATAGTTTTTAATGCTTCAAGTTTTTATTTCCAATCATTTGATCGGCCGATAATCAAAGTTGATTTAAATGTCATCAATACACTTTTTTACGATCTAAAATATGCCTAAAATTTCAATTGTTATAGTAATTGATGTATACCAACCGAGTTTTTAAATAATTTCATTTATAAGTGATTTTTTTGGGATGTTTGTGTAAACTTATTTTCTACACCGACAATGTATAAAAAATAAATTCGTTCCATTGTACCATTTCTTTGATCATTACAAATACTCTTTTCGATCCTATATAATTGTCATGTTTTCTTTTTTTGTCTGTTAATTTTTTTTTGTTTTGTTTCAAGCTTCCTTTTTTAGGAATATATTTTTATTGTTTTATCCTTACATTTATTTATATGTTAATTATGGCTACACTCTATTTAAAGACAAATACACATTATATAAATATTTAATTATTTATAATTGAGTCAATTAATCTATATTATAAAATAATTAGGTAATTAACTATGATTATTGAGAGGTTGAGATTAAATTATCTTAAAAAATTTAACGATTGAGATTCACCTTCACATTCACATATGTGGGTAGTTATCTATTTTTAAATCCGTATTTTTTTCTTTTTCTATTACAAGTCACCCCTACAATTAATATTATGAGCAGTCCCTCATTTTTTTGCTCCCTATGTTTTATCTTCATATTACAAAGTCATGCATTGCGATTAATCTTCTGAACAATCACTCCTTGTTGATATTCACCCTCACATTCACATGTGTGGGTAGTTATCCGTTTTTAACTTCCTATTTTTTCTTTCCCTATTATAAGTCACCTCATACAATTAATATTATGAGCAGTCGCTCATTTTTATTCTCCCTATATTTTATCTTCTTATTACAAAGTCACACAATGCGATTAATCTTCTGAACAGTCACCCCTTATAAAACATCAATCCATCAACTATCACTTGAAGCAATGTACCCCTCAACTGTACATATTTTTTAAAATTGCACATTTTATTTAAGCACTGTCATTTCGATTGACGAAATCAAATATACAGGCATCGTGCCATTGGCACGGGCATAAAGATCTAGTCTATATTATAAAAAAAATTAGGTAATTGACTAGAGTTATTCAAAGATTGAGATTAAATTATCTTAAAAAAGTTAATAATTGAGATTCACCATCACATTCACGCGTGTGAGTAGTTATTTCACTATTACAAGTCACCCCCTACAATTAATATTATGAGCATTCAGCCCTTTTTCTTCTCCCTGTGTTCTGTCTTCATATTACAAAGTCACGCCTGCGATTAATTTTCTGAACAATCACCCCTTATAAAATACGAATCTCTCAACTTTCACTTGAAGCAATGTATCCTTCAACTATAACATTTTTTTAAATCGCATCTTCTATTTATGTACTGTCATTTCAATTGACGAAATCAAATATACTGACAGCATGTCATAGGTATGAGTATGAAAATCTAATTTTTCATAAAGAGTGTGCCGAGTTAAATATGACTATTATTTAGGAAAGAAATATATAATTTTTTGGTCCCTGAACTATACCAATACTATGCATTTAGTCCTTGTACTTTTTTTTGTAATGTGTTTGGTCCTTAAAGTAGGTTTTTGGTAAGAGATTACCCCCTGACGGGGTTACCGTCAGTTTTGCCATTATGTTTTTTTGTGAAAACCCAAATATGCCCTTAGTAATATTAATGGTTAAAAAAAAGAAATGGAAAAGTAGCAAATGAACTTTTTTTTTTTAATGTTAATGATTTTCAGTGAACAAGATGAACTTGTTCACGATTTCAATGGCAATGAAGGAAGCCCAACTGCGCTTTCTCTCCCCCCCCTCATTTCTCACACTCGAATCTCCGGCGCTCTAACTCCATCTCGTCGATCTCTTAAACCCGAGTTCAGATCTTTCCATCCCCTTCCGTCCTCGCCCCAGATCTATAGAAGCAAGCCCATCTCGCTGCCCCTACTTCAAGATCCGACCACGATCTACCCCACACATCTCTCTCTCTCACTTCCCCTTCATCTTCTCCTGTTGTCACCGCCACGATACGAAAGAATCAAACAAAGCCGACCTCCGGTTTTTACCAAAACTCCAATGAAACATCCAAGCCGAGCCGAAGAACGCGAACGAGAATCCAGGAGACGCTTTCGGATCTATTACGAGAATGGAGTCTTGTCTACCGAGATGAAGGTGAATCGGCCGATGGACGCTGGTGTTGTGGGTGAGGCATGGATCTATAGCTAACAGAGAAAAAGAATGCAAGATCAATGATAGACATGAGGTGTTTTTGGCAGGGCATGAGAGAAGTCGCTGGGGGCTATGGGGGATTTGGGTTCGGCGATGAAGAAGAAGAAGGGTCGGAGGAGAAAGAAATTGGAGAAGGAGGCTAGTGGGTATGGTGGAGATGCGCCGGAGACGGAGGAGATGAGAGCCGGATCTGGGCTCCCAGTGCGTGACCCTTCCATTTCCAACCGCCATTGCCATGGATAGAGTGAGTGAAGACGGAGACAGATTCCCATTTGACGAAACATGGGTATCTTTTTTGTTGTTGCTTTCATCATCGGGGTTGGGATTGTTATTTCTCGAAGCAGCAATGAAACCCCTTTGATTCTCCCTCTCTAACGACAAAAAATCAGGGCTCATATGAAATCTTGGGAACCACCAAAATCTGTGTAGGAAAACAAACTCAGCGGCTCCCCAAAATCTGTTGGAAGAAGTAGATCTCGGTTCATGGGCAAATTTGAGATTTCATTAGATGCCCTTAGACGTAAGGGTAAATTCGGGATTTTAATTAAATGTTGACGGTAACTTCGTGAGGGGGGATCTCACAGCAAAAATCGAGTTCAAGGACCAAATGCATATCAAAAAAATTAGTGAGATCAAATGCATATTTTGTGGATAGTTTAAGGGACCAAAAAATTATGTAATTCATTAGGAAAAGAGGGAGCAATAATCACAAAACTTAAATGATCATGGGCTACAAAACTTTGTTGGGGGAGGGGGGAGGGGGGTCATCGGCAAAACCAGAGGAGGGGTCTTAGTATTTAGCCTCTGGATATTTTAGATTAATCGAAAAACGAAAAAGAAAAAAAAACCATTAATATCATCAGTCGGCCGGAAAAATATGACGGTAAACTGTTCACGCACGATTTCCTGTTATCTTCTTTAGGGTTTCAACTATTAGGTTAACCCCACACGACCGCCGACGGGGCATTGATCTTCAGTTGGATTTCCTACCGTCTCAAAATCTGCTAGACATTCCTGCGGTACACACACACCCTAACTGTATACACGCACAAGAATACATAATTGATATCCATTTTTTGCTTTTTTTAAAAGCTTATATATTGCTTCCATAAGCTGAAAAATGAATATTGTCATTCGGTTGTTTTCTTTATGGTGTTGCTGACTTGATGTAGTGAGAACTGACAGAGGTTGAAATGTTGATAAAAGCCCTAGGAGAGATGTGTGATTCTATACGAATAGTAGAGGGCATGAAATTAAATTGTTTGCTTTCAAAGAAATGAATTATTAGATAGACATTGATTTTGTTGACAATGTGGTTGAGTTATGGTATTTTTGATTGACTATAGAGAGAAGGATTATATCATAGCTTACGAGAAGCAGGGTAGATTCACGGCTTGTTATGATAAGTGTAGGAGGTAATTAATTAGTGGTAAAGGCTGAGGGAAAATCCCTAAGAAGTATTTTGATCCACTAAGAGGTAATAATTTGAACTAAGGGAAATTGAGTATTTATAGTCGAGGGACATCACTGGCATAGCAAGTGAATTTGTCAGGGGCAAAGTGAAATTTTAGGAGTATATAGGAGTTCCTGACCAAACCCAAGGTGTCATTTGCATGCACATATCCCTGTTGGGGGATCATAGACAACTCTCTCAGTCTCTCTTATGTGATTAGGTCTCTAATGTTATCGAGAGTTTGTGGAACTATCCTTTGCTTTCAACAACCGACCAAAAGCCTTCACTGTTCCTCATATTTGGCTTAGGGTTGTCATACTTGGGCAATGCTTCTCAAGTGATATCCTGCCATGGACATCCCGCCATCCCGGGGATGGAAGTGCTGGATGGAATCTGTTGTGGGCTTGAGATTTGGAGTGATTCCATGTAGAACTGGGTAATTTGCCATTGTAAAATTTCATAGCGGCGAACTTTTGAGATTATGAGTGTGGGAATGGGGACTGGGGTTGCTCTCCCTCGTCATGACACACCCCAGGTTGGTAGCATTTGAAGCTGTCCCCTCATATCGGTGTTGAATCCGGGCATTAGGTAGGGTTAATATCATTATTCAGGAAAGAATCTCCACGAGGCGTGCCCCCAAAACTATGCCAGAATTGATTCTGGAGATCCCTGGGGCAATTGGTGCCCAGGTATAGGCGATAATGGTTTCCCGAGGGGATTGCCTTGGAGGTGTGTCAGTTCCTAGTTCCAACACTTGATAATTTGTGTGTATTCTTATTACAGGGGGGACGGTGATGCGGCAATCAGGGATTAATCCCCTAGTAAACCAAGTTATGATGACATAAGATTTAATTAAGACATTATGTGCATTTAATTGTCTAAATTAACTTATGCCATTTTATATGAACAATGATAAAGCTATACATCACTACCAGTGGTTTACTTCTCCTTCCAGTAATGCTTGCGTATGAATTGGTTTATTCCAAAATTGTTTATGTACCAAATATCCAATGGTCCCGGAGTACCATGTGCCATGCGTTTGTGGTGCACAGACGAGTAGCGGCACACTATTGCGCCAAAGTGATTAAAAAAGTGAGGTGCACTTGGAACCACTTCTGCACAATAGTGTGCCATGTGGTTCTCCGAGACCATGGAATATTTTCTTGGTATCTTGTTATGTTGTCCACTAGCCTATTAATGTATATTGTTAGCGAGTCTCTCCTTTGATGGATAAGGTACTTGGGACAGTTAGACTTTTGAAGCCTAATTTCTTAAGAAAGTTAAGGTGTGTGAGTGCTTGCATCTTTTTGATATCCGTCTATTTGTAAAGCAAAAAACAATATAGTGCCTATTAAATACTACTCCTGCCGTTCCTAAATATGTATCCACATTTTCTTAGTAAACGTGGCACGGATTTTATGGCTCATAGATGAGCATCTAGTTACCATATTACTAAAATATGTTAAAAAATTATCAATCTTTGTGGGCTAAATGATGATATCTGATAAATGTATATGTATATTATATTGCCTAGATGTGTATTGTAGCATTTAAAAAACGGTGCCACAGTAACCGAAATGAATGTGGATACTTATTTGGGATTAGAGGGAGTAGTACATATGGTGATGGCATGGAAGTAATTAAAACAAGTGAGTAGTACCCTGATACATTTTATGGTTTTCTGTGTTAGAATTTCAGCCAGACTCTTCTTTAATATATTTCATATTTGATGCTGGTGCCATTTTCAATTTTGAGCTGATAATTTTACTGAGCCATGCTTCAAAAACACTTACCATTGTGATTTTGCATTTTTGCAATAAGAAGTTTGTGAGCGCCAAGATATGTTAAGGGTTCCCCAAATCTGACGTAATATCTGATAAATTGAGTGGGTCTTAAGTTCTACGTCATTCTTGTTGTCACGAGAAATGTCATTAATGTTGATGTAAACCCTAGTTTTTTGAAGCAATTGAATCTTATTTCTGAAAATATTAATTATTAAAAAAAATTGAGACATCTTCCTAGGGATTAGATGAGATTATTAGCAATTCAAAGCACCACATGCTGGTATCTCTATTGGGGAAGCAAACTATAATTGGATTGTTTCATGATTCTCATCATAAGTTGTCATTATTTCTTATTCAGTAACTAACTTTTTAGGTTTTATGATGAAATTATAACCCATCATAGTCTTGAATCTAAAACTAATATTTTTGCTTCAATATTCTTTCTCATAATCTGTATTTTTCAGGGGCATAGATACCGATCTTTCTTAATTTGCAAAGAGTATTCTTTTGATTTGTAGATTAGTTGACGAAGATCAGTCTTTCTCTGTACATTCTTTGTAGAAAGATTTTAAGATTGTCGATGGGCGCACCTAAGCAGAGGTGGACAGCAGAGGAAGAAGCTGCTCTTAAAGCTGGAATAGCTAGGTATGGGGCTGGCAAATGGAGCACAATTCTTAAAGACCCGGAGTTCGGCACCATCTTGCTTGCACGTTCAAATGTGGACCTGAAGGTATAATTGTCAAGCCTTACACACGCATTATTAATTGTAACACGAGCGGAACACTGGTTTCTATTTTCTTCTGTTTGAAAGTCTGCATTACTTTGGTCTAATAAGTGGTTCTGGTTGTTGCATTACATAATCTTACAGTCGGGTACCATATTCTTGTTTCTTCATGTTAAAGATATATTAATCATGCTATATGTACTTTGAAACAGGATAAATGGAGAAATATGAATGTAATGGCAAATGGATGGGGATCTCGGCATCGGGCTAGGCTTGCACCGAAAAATAACCAGCTAGTTCCCAAGCCCACTGATACTTCTATAGTGGCTAGTGTAAAATTTGAATGCAATATGGCAATTGATGTGAAGCCTCTCTCAATTTCTAATGGACCACTGCAAAATGGTAGTTCTGAGAAACCAATTTCAAGGTTACGTGTACTTTTCATCAAAGACACCACTTCCTTTGTCGTACTTTACTTCCCACACTGTTGCATTCACCTTAGTAGTTTCTTTTGAAATAATCATGATTAGTGGACTTTTACCTAACAGCATGTTAGTTTCAGGTTTTTACTATTCCTGTGCGGTTCATACATCTCTATATTGTGCCTCTGGTTTTGTAGTTGTGGGTCAACAATGATTTGGTTTTTTCCATTTCTGTTGTGGTATGCCTCAACACTGATTCCGTACCTTCAGATGTTTCATAAATTGTTTGTTAAGTATGGCACAGAGGGGAAGCGTTCTTGTGTGCATTGCACTAAAACAAGGGATACATCTAAGATTTTTGTCATAGCCATTTGCCACTGGTGTTCTCATTTATTATGCTTTAAATTTGTGTGTGCCAGAGAGATTTGCATTCCTTTTCCTTTGTCCCTCAAATTTTGGGGGCTGCACAGGGTTGTAATCTCTTTCCGTTTGTCAATTGCCTGTCTAACTTGTTAATATTGGCGATGATGTTGCAGACCTGGTAGCTTTACTGAAAGACAGTTGAAAGTTACCGCTTCTGAAACAAAGGAAAAAAAAAGAAGAGAGAAAAAAGAAGAGCAAGAGCCATTCTTATTTAATATCCCATCGTATTATGTCCTGTGCTTGGAACATAATTTTAGACATCTGCTAAATGCCGTTGAAAATGTTCTTTTCATTTTGGTTAATGTAAAATCACAATTGCCCTTAACAATGATATTCAATTAAAGATGCTTCAAAAGTTCTCTGGATGCGATGAGGATGCTTCAAAGTTATCCATTTTTAGTTGTGACTTCTGTTGATTGATCCTTGAACTCGATGTTATATAGAATAGAGCATTGCACTCATATATGTATGCTTAAGCATGAACAAATTAAAAAAGGGGATTATTACAAAGAAAATTGGATAAATACTTTTGAAAATTGCCTATGGCCTCATTTTCCTGGCAGAAATCTTGAGATTGTAAATGTTGTACATCATTAAGCTAGTGGAAGCCATGCCATTTTGTTTTGATTTTTGATGTACTCTACTCGCTTGCACGAATGTAGGTTGGACAATCTTATACTGGAGACTATAGCCAATCTGAAGGAGCCACGAGGTTCTAGCCGGACAACAATTGCTGCATACATTGAGGTACTTACGTGAGGGCATTGATGTGGCACTCGGAACTAATCCTTCAATAAAAATATGAAAATAGTGGAACATCTAAACAAGTCTGCCATCTTCATGAAATTATTATTAGCTATATTGTTGTTCATGTTTAGCTTGTTGGAGATGCTCCTAGTTTGTGCTTGAGATTTCCTTCTGTAGGATAGGTGTGCGACCGACAGCCCGGATGTGTTATTAATGCACCACATGTCCTGCACATGCTGCTGACCCGTGTCTCACCAACGCATGTCCCGCAAGAACCCGGTGCTCACGTGCGAGGAACTTCCGTGCTTGTTGTTGCATCATAGAGGCGCAGCCTTGGAAGGACAGCCAAGGCAAAGAGGGTCTGCGTGGAAGGCCACTCTTGTGTATCAGCATGGTGTTGCCTTTCTTCCTTGGGATCGCTAGAAGGGTTGTGGATTGGAGGCTGGATTGAAACGTTGTCACGTGGGCAAATCGCAGAGTCGCACGTGGCCAGGCTAGGCTCAGACGCTCAGTAGGGAAAACTGTGATTGGTCCTCCCATAGGGACACTCAGCTCTCTCTTGTGTGCTGGTATGACCCGGCACGTGAGAGGGTGCCATGTGCGATCCGTCAAGTGAGGCCCCTATCAGCTGCTTATAAATAAGGCGTTGGTCCCATTTATGACACACGAAACCTGAAGACTAAAGCCTACCACAACTTGTCTGTCCTCTCTTGAGAATCTAGCTTACCTTCGTTCTCCACTATCCCGCTCTCTTATCGGTCCCTTGGTGCGTAACGCCAGCTGTTACTCGGTACTATTACCTCTGCCCCTCCCGGAAGGACTCAGATCAAACACCTCCTTCACCTTTTCTTTTCTTGTCTGGACAGGTGTCTCAGGACTGTAATGTAATGGATAATTTGGTGCTTAATTCTGTTTTGAGGTGTTTCAAATCGAATTTCAATATTGTAGTGAAACTCTTTAGTTTATTTTTTTCATCTTACTCATCTTATCCTTTTTCAACTTTCTGACACAATCAGCTCCTGTTCTGTAGAAGAGATACTCTGCACCTCCGGATCTTGAAAGGCTGTTGGCAGCTGACTTGAAGCTATTGACAAACAATGGAAAGTTGATTAAGGTCATTTACCCGTTCTCATAATATGTGTCTGTATAAAAAAAAGTGTACGTATATACGTTTATAGACCAAAGATGGTCTGAGGGGACAGATACTCTTGGTTGATTTCAACATTGGATCATAAAGGTGCTATTTAACTTTTTTGTGTTGACAGGTAAAACATCAGTACAGGATTGCACCAGTTTCATCACCTTTTGGTTTGAAAAAGGAACCTCCCCCATTACTCCTGGAGCAAAAGCAGAACAGTTCCCCAAGGGCAGAGATAAACACTACCAAAGCTCTTACAAAATCCCAGATTGATGCAGAACTAGAGAAGATGAGGAGCATGACTGCACAGGAGGCCGCTGCTGCTGCTGCGCGTGCAGTTGCCGAGGCAGAAGCTGCTATTGCAGAGGCTGAAGAGGCAGCAAGGGAAGCAGAAGCTGCTGAAGCCGATGCAGAAGAAGCAAAAGTTTTTGCTGCAGCAGCAATGAAGGCATTGAGTTGTCCAGCACTTTGCACTTGGTAAATTCATCTTGAAGTAGTTTTTTCTTGTTTTAAGATTTGATTTGGTAGAAGATTGCTGAGCTCTTGCTATCTGGATAAAATGGTTAGAGGAGTTAATTGAAATGAAAAAGAAAGTCATTGTTCAAGGTGGAGCTAATTCTGGTCCCCAATGTCAGTCAGCTCAGTAGTCTGAGCATCCAATTTTGTAGCACATAGCAACTAGGCATGCTTTGCATGGTGTTTGCTTCAGAATTGACCTGTTACCTTGTTGGAGCTTTTATAGATAGGAAATCCTTATTCGACCATTAAGCTAGCGAATTTCATGGTAGTCCATAATCTTTCTTCATCATGTTTACGGGATCTATTTAAAATATTGGTGGTTTGTATTATCATGGGGTGGAGCTTTTTCTTTTTTCCTTCTTCTCCTCCTTATTGTTGGTAAGTATGACGAAGGTAGCAATTCGTTATGATTTAAAATAATGTTAACTTTTCTAAGCCAATACTTTCTTTTTCTTATAATTGTTTTAGTTGTTAATGATGTTTTATAACCTAACCTTATCTTTTTCCTTTCTCATGCAGACTGCCAAAGTTAAAAAATTATCTTTATGCCTGTTCTGGCGGAATTGCACACTGGTCTTGCGTCAACATCTGCGGCTGTCTTCTGTTAATATGTCTATTTACCTGGGATATACTTGTAAATTTTGAATTTTTTTGTTATTAGTCTGGAAATAGTTGTTTCTAGCTTGCGAGGTATCACATTTGAGTGAAGAGAGTAGCTTAGCATTTTTGAGATGTTACAATGCAGCATAGTTGGATGTCTGTTGTTTTGATGGGATTTTGATCCTCTGTTCTGATTGTTATTTTGAAAAAAGAATGGAAATGGAGCATAGAGCTCGGACCCGACCCAATTTCTCTCAGCAGCACTTGTCATTAAATAATAATAAATTCATATTTCGAGCTGGTTGTAGTCTAATTGAATATGCTGTTGGCGTAAAGTTTAAACCAAATACATATATTACAAATTTAAGCCTAGTTTGGGCACCGCTGTCTGATGGTCCAAACCTAATAGACCTACTTGTGTGAAAATTTCGGTGAAAATTGGCTAAGCAGGATTTGCTTAGGTTCAGAATTTGTGGGAGTAAGATTTGATTGACATTATCTCCAAGACCAGTAAGTTGCAGACATAAGGTTAACCTCTGCTACAACAAAGCTTTCAAATTGTACATCCAAGTTTGGTAAAGTTGGAACAACTCCCAGATGAGTGTCCATTTTTGGAGAGATACAAATCTTTCTAAAACAATAGACCAATGAGGTAAGAACACCTCGGTGTTAGTGAAAACTGTGTAGCTGGGAGACCAAGCATATTTATTTGCTATTTGGTCAAATGTCAATACAAGATTCATACATGTCAATGGTGAGCAACTGGAGATCATTACCTGCTGTTAAAGACTTTACAGTGTTGTGAGCATCATAACATGCTAAGCCAGAACTTGACAAGAATCACAATCCCAAACAAAAGAAAGTTACTAGCTTCAACTGGAGATGGTTGAAGTACCTATGCAAGTGCATCCCACCTCTCCCACATATAGGAATAAGATTAGCCCTTAACTTGTCCAATCAAACATCATATGCATACAACTAAAAATTCTGTAATGTTATTGCTTTGGGAAGAGAGGTGAAGACAATGTAAATACGTGTAGATGGTGCAATAGGCAAACCTTGCACAAACTAATCTTCTATGGAAACCCAATCTCTTACAATGGTCCTCAGTGTACTGTTTCTCTGAAGCAAAAGGACTTTCTTCACTTTACAATATTAATATACACCCTTTAGAGCTACACTTCTGGTAATGACTTATGACTCCACACAAAAAATTACAGAGGAGCTTGTAGATTTTCAAGTTCAACCAGAACTCGTGGACAGGTAATTGATACAACTCAACCGTAAGCTAATGCCATTAGTATTCAATGTAATCAAAGGGGAAGCTGAAATGAATCAGACAACACCAGAATCTCATAACCTAAAGACTATGAATGGCATCCAGACACATAACAGAGCTCTGTGCCTGTTCTGAAAAAATGCTACTCTTCACTTAAGCCTACTGGTTATTCCAATGGCATAGCTGGCTATTTCAAGATTCAACACTTGATTGAGAGGCAATTAGGTGTCGTTGCAATGCAAAATCATAGTATAACTCAATTGAAACAAAACATTCCATCGAATAATAGTTGCAGGCATTATCACAAAACCCCTCATTTTCATTTCCAATTCTCAAAAGAAGCTAAAATTAGTACTTATTTATAGTTGAGAAAGTAGAAAAATAAGCTAAAAAATGGATCAAATATAATAACGAAAATCATTCCAATACCATTGTAGCACCCAACTCCTTTAGCTTTGCACTAATCGATTCACCTTCCTCCTTGGCGATTCCTTTCTTCACATCCTTGGCGATTCCTTTCTTCAACACTAGGGTGACAAAAAGGGGTTATGGATAAATGAGTTTTAGGCTATTATCCATGAATTATTCATAACACCTATTTTGCCAACCCTATTCACCGCAATAGACGCTTTCTCCACCAGATCCTTCGTCTCCTTCAACCCTAAATCAGTAAAAGCCCTAACTTCCTTAATCATCTTGATCTTCACCGCCGCATCCAACTTCTCCAGCTTTACATCAAACACAACCTTCTCGGCAGCCTTGGCATCCGACCCAGCTCCTTCGGCAGAACCGGGTGAACCGAGGTCCGTGACGGTAGAACCGTACTTGTGGAAGCCCATTTTGTAGCGGATGAGGACGGAGAAGACATATTTTTCGAGCTTGTTGAGGCTGAGTAGCTCATCGGTGATTCGTTCGAGCTTTTGGGTTTAAGGTTGGGTGATAGTTGCGGCCTTGCGGGGGTATTTACAAAAACAGAAGTCAAATAAAGACTTGATCATTTTTAGTCAAATTAAAAAAAAAAATATTTATATGATCATTATAGTTGTAAAATGACTAAACAATTTTTTTTTTTTTGGTATTGGTTTGTATATTATATATATATATATATATATCGAATACTTCTCGTCGAATACTCCCTCAGCCGCAAAAACAAAGTTTAGCAAAGTTCGTTAAGTCATAACATTTGAAATCCAGTGTTCTCTCTCAAATTCGAAGCCCAATAACTGTGTGCTAAGTATTTAGGTTTGTCCCCCTCGTCGAATACTCCCTCACTTAATCATGTCGTAGAGTTCAGAAAAATTCTCTTCTAAATTTGAAGCAAGCTCATCAATTGTGTGCTTAGTATTCATGTTCGTTCTCATAAACATTCATTTGAATCCATTTTAGTTTTCTGCAAATTCAACCATGACCCAAAACTGTTCTTTCTTTGCAAAATGCACAACCATTCGACAATCATGTGTATTTTGAACTGGTATCTTATATATTGACACATAACCTGGTTTATCAATCCACAATGTCAGTTTGCAAAAAATGAAAAAAACATTTTTGATTAATAAATCATTGCTAATTGGTTTATGAAACTGGTTTATTGATAAACCATATATAAACCAGGTGAGTGTCTGTTAACTAGTGTGTGGTCGTTTATGAAACTGGTTACCAAACATGTTTGCAAACTGTTTTATCAGCTGGTTTATTAATAAACCATAGATAAACTATGTCATTGTTTGTTAACTGTGCTAACTGGTTTGTGATTTATAAAAAAAGTTACCAAACAGGTTTGCACCTTGGTTATGAAACTGATTTATCAATTGGTTTATTGATAAATCATAGATAAATCAGGTGAGTGTCTGTTAACTGGTATGTGGTCGTTTATGAAACTGGTTACCAAACAGGTTTATCAACCAGTGTATCTACTGGTTTATATTAGTCCCAAAGGGCACAATAATAAGTTAGAAGAGAGGGAGGGGTTGAATAGCTTATTAGACACTTAAAACTTTTTGTATTAATTCCTAAAACAAGCACTTGCAATCTATTGAAAAGATTGAAGTAGCGGAAGTCTTGTAAGGAAGACATTTCAAATCTGTCGTCGAAGTACTGCCGGTAGACTTTGCTGAATACTCAAGTCTGCAGTTGAAGCGAGAAGTAAAGAGATATGAAACAATGTAAATCAGTAAGCAACATTAATGAAAAAACACAAGTATTTTGAGATGGTTCGCACTATAAAGAGTGCTACGTCCACCACTAAGGCAGTCAACCTTGGATTTAAATGTGCACTATGTTTTCCACTAGTTCTATTACAAAGAGTTCCAATGGATCGTGTACAAAATATTTGACTTGTGTTTGGGGTTGGGAATTGAATATTTGGACAAACAGAATATTCAATGGCGCAGAAGAATAGTTAAAGAAACAACAATAAGAATCAAAGGATAAAGTGTTGATGCATATCTTCTTGTTGTTGTTGAGGACTTCCTTGATCAGTTTAAGATCTCTTGAATGCACTGAGTATATAAGACTTTATGTTGTTGGAGAGATTCAGAGCATTATTTTCTTCAGTCTTTTAATGACAGTATTTATAGCTGAGGCATTCTTGAAACCGTTTGGAGAACACGAAGGGTAACAACTATATTAGGTTGAATGCATTAAATGCATGGAGCTGACTTTGTAGATTTCGTCTTCACTGATACTGAGCAGGGAATGGTGCAGAGTTGTTGCAACAATTGGTAGGTGAGCAATCAGAGTTGCAGACCTGCAATAGTTGGTACAGTCTGTAAGTGTCGGTTGTTCACACTCGTCACCTTCAGAGACGAAAGTCTTCATGCTTTTTGGAAAGCTGGACAGGCGTGTCTGAGAAGTCAAGAGTTGATAGAAGATTGTTTTAATTCAAATTCAAACTAATAAAGTTCGAATTTAATTAATCCACCACAACTTGATGACTGGACACGTCATGTTTGAGTAGTAAGTGCGCAAGGTCCGGCCGCATGATGTCTTATGAAGTCTTCATTGAACTGTGAAGCCTATAAAAACTATTCTAAGACAAAGTTCTATACACAATTGCCACGCTAATTGATACGCAACCCAATTAGCCACTAAGCATAGAACCTAATGTAATGAATGAACAGATGTAAATCAAGATACCAATAATAAACAACAATCTCCTCCTATTTGCATTTGGTCATTATTACTTACAAGTGAGGGCTATGAAAAACTTTATGATAGATAATAGCATGTCAGAAAGTATTTTAGTTTTATAACGGTAGACATGCCTCTATTAAAAAGAAAACACCTCAAGTGTAAAAAGCTAATCTAAGTGCTTACAACAGAAGAGATGTAAAGAACAACATAAGGATTAGTTATAAGCATTTCAAAATGGATTTAAACTGAACGTTTAAATTCTAAGCAAATATATGAATTTGAAATAACAAGAATTTAAACAGAAGATAATATTTGAAAGACAATAAGCTTCTGTATTCAAACGAGAAGTTTAATATTTACAGAGTTTTCTAAAAGATAGATACAAAGGTTTAGGGAGAGAAAAAGATATGAGCTACCACGACCTTTTCCCTTTGCCTTTGTTTGCCTTGTCTGCTGCTTCTCTTTCTCTTCTTTGACGTTCAAGTTCTTCAACTCTTCTGGTGTACTCATCATCGACAGAGGTAGGAGGTCTGGTGGAGGGAGAATGGTAGTCCAATTCTTCACGTAGTCTGTTGTTCTCCTCCATTAGTGTTCGGTTGATAGACCTTAGTTGTCTCTCCCTGTGATGGCCAGATCACGTTCACGCTCGACATTAATCTTATCATGAGACGCATTGCGAGCTATGTCGTTGAGCTCCAGAACATGAGGTTGTCCAGCACCGAGATGAAGAGTGATACTGTGAAATAGCTGCCAGAAGAGAGTTGAGCAGAGTCTGACGCACTCCTTGCGTTAAGCTTCCACGTTGATCTTGATATCAGTGGACTCATGACGCATTTCTCCAAACCGTGTCCACACATCCTCTTGAAATTGGCGAAGGATGGCGGCATTTCGGTCTGCAGCCTTAGACGTTGTAGTTGCTAGCTCAACGGCAGCTGTGGAGATACTGGTAAGTTCTCCCAGTCTATCGTAGATAGCGTCCAATCGGCTGAGAATTTCTGAGTTGGCCGGTTGGGATGAAGAAGGGGCGGGGCCAAATTGTAAGTGCTCAATGCCGGCAGAGGAAGTGGCGTCGACAGACGTTGCAGGCCAGAAGGGCTGTTGGAGAGGTGGAGTGGCTGAGTTGGAGGAAGAAGAGTCATAGGAGGGAAAGGTATGGGTAGAGGAGGAGGTTGATTTTGGGGGAGAGGGAGGAGGGGTTGGGGGTATTTCGATATCTGTGTCCGAATGATCACAGATATTGAAAGGGCTGGGTAGGGGTTCAATTGAGAACCAGAAAGAAGGTGGAGGATAGGAAATGTCTTCTGGTCTCAAAAGGGTAGATTTTGGTTGAGGGGTAGGGGGAGGTTTGGCAAACAGTTCTGTTACCAACGAAAGTTCAAAGATGAATTTCGTGGCAGCAGAGGATAGGATAAGAGGAAACCAGGGGGTTAGAATAAGAAGGACATGTTGGATTGGTTCTGAGGGGGTGGTCTGGTTTCGTTCGGATGGTGTAGTTGGGTTGGTTGGGGTACATGGGGGTGAAGATGGGGTAGATGGGTCTGGTGAGTAGTTGAAGGGGGAAGGAGGGGCTGGAGAGGGTGATTTGGTAGGCTCCTCCTGAGTTTGTGGCTCCTCCGGAGGGGTTGATTCCACCTGAGTAGATGACTCAGTAGAAATGGGTTGTGAAAAGGGGTAGAAGGTTGGGTTCCGACAGACTTCCTTTTCTGCCTTAGCAACTGAATATGAGGTTCAACTACTTCATCAACAGAGGTAACAGGGTCTGCTAGTGGCTGGGTCGGAAGACCTTTACGTAGGCGTCTACGTTTAGGCTTGGGTGAAGGTGAGGGTTGGTTAGAAAAATGTTTTCGTTTGGGTTTTGGGGATGGTTGGGGACTGGAGGTTGCTGGTTCAGGGTTAGATGGCTGAGGAGTAGACGAGGTATGTCCAGCCACGGCAGAGGCCGCCAGCCAGACTTGTCACGCCCGGCCTTCGCCTGCATAATCCACTTGACCTGAAGCTTTTCAATCTCTTCTTCCATCCTTGCCTTCTTAGCCTTAGTTGCTTTCTTCTGTTTCAACAGTCGCTTAGACTCTGCAGCCAGATTCTTAGCTACGCGGAAAATGTCGTGAGCAATTGTAGGTCTCCTTGTCCCCATTTGGTCGCTGCAGAGCGAAATCCTTTGTTGGCGGCATCATACGCGTCCATGTTGAAACACGTGACGACCATTGACGAGGGCTTGTCTACCTTTTTAAGAGAGATAGTGGGTAGCCCTCGTTGCTGCCTTCTTTTGTTTTCATAATCCATATATTTCTTGAAGAAGGTGGTCGTCATCTGCTTATCTTTGACCACTGTAATGGCCGTAGTTGAGACGAGTCTGTAGAAAGACGCACTTGTGAGATTGAGCTGTTGGGCAATGAACATATCATGGGCCCCGTTCTTGAACAGCAGACCTTTGTCCAGCAGATGGCTGGAACAGTAAATGTCCAAGGGAAAGACATTCCTCAGCATTTTCTCTTGAGGTTCCCTTGGAGTGTTTGGTCCCCTCATTGCTTCCTAGGCTCTGTCAGCCTCAGCGATGGATAGCTCAAAGTCTCCGCCATATCGAACCCCGATGATTCTGGAAATCACTTTGGCAGAGATGGAGATAGGTCGTCGTCGAATCCATCCACGCATCACAGATGGAGTCTTGGGGTCGATAACCATTCGCTGATAGAATTCTTCAGCGAGGAGGATGCTGTAGTTTTCGTCATGTAGGCAGAAGAGCGGTATAATCCCTGACTCGTTCATATCCTCGCATGCTTTGGCTCCGGCAGCAAAAATGCAGACAATTTTGAGGTCAATGCACATGCTGGGCAGATACGTCTTTGGGTCCAGAACCACAATGACGTCATGAGCAGCAGGAAATGGAGGGTATCCTGGAAGGTTGATGGACGGACTAGGTGGAATGGCCTTTTCAGGGTCAAACGCCTTCCTACTGTCGCTTTTTGACTTGGTGGAGGATTTCACCTACAAAAACATATTCAGAAATTAGGGCTTTTGTCTTGACTAAACAAACAATCAAAGATTTCATGTTTGTGAAATAAATTGAAATTTCCGATGAATTTTTTTGAAACCCTTGAATGTTTGGATAGATAAAACAGAGAAACATTAACATAAGATTTCTCAGAAAAATGAGTATCCAATAGTATAGAGAAAACTATTAGTTTCAAGGTTTTGAAATGAACAACAATGGCGGAAACCGTCCAGATACACAAAGCGTCCTTTCGGATTCCTCAATAAAGTGACTCAAAAGAAAAAATACTAAGCATAAATTAATAGATAGTAAACTAGAGAGTAATGAAATGCTTACCATTGTTGCTTTAAGGAAAAAGAATCAGATAATAGTTGAAGAGAGACAGGGAGCAGTTACAGAGAAGGGGTTTGAGTAGATAGAGAAATTCTGAGAGAGAGAGAGGGTTCATAAAGTTTTGAAAAGGGCGGTTTAAAGTCTATTTAAAGGAGAGAAGAAATCTTTTTAGTGAAAAGTTGTAACTTAAGATTTTTTCTAAGTAATTAAAAAATTGACTTTTAACCCCTTTTCCCTTTTAGAAAACCTTTTCCGCTTTAATAGACTAAACAGTTGAAGTACTAACCTGGAATGAACGAAGAGCTTAAGTCTGCCGTTAGATAGCAAATTAAGTCTGTCGGTTAGTAGTAGTTTAAGTCTACCGGTATGAAAGAAAACTTAAAAATAGAAATTAAGCTGTAGGATCAATCATACCAAGATTTCTCCTTAAATAAGCAAACCTGGTTGCATCCAGTGGCTTCGTGAGAATATCAGCCAATTGATGTTCAGTTGGAACGTATTCCAGACTGATGTTACCTTTCTCCACATGATCTTTGAGGAAGTGATAACAGATATCAATATGCTTTGTCTTTGAGTGCATCATCGGATTTTTTTGAGACCGAAATTGCGAAGTGTTGTCACACATAATGGGACAATTTGTCGTCTTGATGTTGTAGTCCACTAGTTGCTGCTTCATCCATAGTAGTTGAGAGCAACAACTGCTGCCAGCAATGTATTCTGTCTCAGTGGTAGAGTTTGCAACTGAACCTTGCTTCTTGCATGACCATGAGACAAGTCTATTTCCAAGAAATTGACAAGTCCCACTGGTGCTTTTTTTGCTCACTTTGCAGGATGCATAGTCTGCATCTGAGTACCCAACTAGATCGAAGTTGTTGCGTTTTGAATACCAGATACCCAGATTTGTAGTTGTTTAAACATATCCGATGATACGTTTGGCAGCAAGCAAATGTGATTCCTTTGGATCTGCCTAAAATCTAGCACAAACACAAACAACAAACATTATGTCAGGTCTACTGGCAGTAAGGTGTCATGTTCTCTTGCTTTCCCTTTTCATCTTTGTCAAGATGGCAGTCGGTAGACATTGGAGTCTCGAATCCTTTAGCTGAATCAAGACCAAATTTCTTGATGAGTTCCTTTGCATATTTGGTTTGGCTGATGAAGATCCCGTCTGAAGTCTGTTGAATCTGCAGTCCTAGAAAGTAGGTGAGCTCTCCCATCATGCTCATCTCGAACTTGCTTTGCATCAGCTTCTCGAATCTTTTGCACATGCTTTGATTTGTAGATCCAAAGATAATATCGTCCACGTAGATTTGTACCAGAAGAGAATGACCTTTGTGCTTAAGGATGAACAGAGTTGTGTCTATTTTTCCTCTCACGAATCTTTGTTCAATTAAGAACTTGGATAGAGTTTCATAGCAAGCTGTTGAATCTTGCATTAAATTAAAATTTGCTTAAAATCATTCCACTTGTTTTCAGCCAAAAACTTTAAGATATTTTGGTCAGCTTAAAATAACAATCCGGGCTACTTGTTCAATCGACCATAACGCTTAAGTGTCGCCGTGCTTTCCTCATTTGATTGAACTTATACTTGTACTGACACTTTCTCATTTTGTGCTTTTGGTAGATATTCTGTTAAATAATCTTTCCAACAGGATCCTTGTGATCTTGTGAAGATACGTATACTCTGACAAACACATTTTCAAATTCAAATGTGTTCCTAACGGGTTACTCTTGAAGTTCATCTATAAATACCCACTGGAAGCATTTTTGAAGACATAGAAGTCTGAAGCCTTATACTTTCAAGAAATTCTCTCTGTGCCTTAGTCTTTTTAAAAACTTTAGCTAGATAATCTTCCTTGAATATTTCCTTCTAGTTACTGTTTAGGCAAACACTGAGTGATCCAGTTCATACTTTTAGAAATCAGTAAGTTTGACTCACGAGTTTGATTGTTACTCAATCATTCTCCCTAAACACTGGTATTTTGTTGTACACTGATCCATTAGAGATCAACTAGATTTTTAATAAAATTAGTGCACTTCAAAAATCCAAGTCTGATCAACTTGGTAGTGGACGTAGCAGTTTTACTGTGAACCACTTCAATTGATTTGTCAGCCATTACTTATTCTCTTGCAAACTGACCTAACACTTTAGAAGTCTTCAACTGATTAAGTGTCAGCCAGTTACTAACATAATTATTTACTTATTTGTTCTAGTAAATTATTTTTCAGTTTCCTTTTCATATTCAGTGATCTACCTTAAAAAGCAAACTTCTTTTAAAATCGTTGTGTCAGCCAGCTGACCAACTTTCATCAGTTTAAATTAGCTTTAAAAAGTTCAGCCAGCTGACCAATATCAGCTGACTAACAAAAACCAATTTTCCGCTGCCAACTTAAAAGTTTTACAAATCAACCCTCAAAGTTTTTAAAAGGCTATTCACCCACCCTCTAGCCTTGTCTGTTGCCAACTGGACTTACACAAGCTCTGGGAGATTGTTTCAGGTCGTAGAGTGCTTTCTTGAGTCGGTACACTTGATCCTGTTTGTCTTGGATGACAAAACCTGGAGGTTGTTCAACATATACCGTTTCTTGAAGATCACCATTGAGAAAAACACTCTTCATATCTATCTGATATACATTGAAGTCCATGAACGAAACATAGGCTAGAAAGAGTCTGATTGCCTCTAATCTAGCAACAGAAGCAAATGTTTCATCGAAGTCACTTCCTTCTTCCTGTCAGTAGCCTTGAGCAACCAATCTAGCTTTATTTATGGTGACGTTTCCATCTTCATCTCTCTTGTTTCTGAATACCCATTTGGCGCCGATAACCTGGATGGCGGCCGGTCTTGAACTAAGCTTCCACACTTTGCATCTTTCAAACCGGTTCAGCTCTTCTTGCATAGCTTCAATCCAGTAATGGTCTTCGATAGCTTCATCAATCTTATTTGGCTCAATTTCAGACACGAATGCGAATGCAAACATAGTCTCATTTCGAACTCTATTTCTCGTACGAACTCTTAAGTTAAGATCACCAATGATTTGAGATATGGGGTGATCTCTTGATTCAATAACAACTGGAGGAAGATTACTTCTGGGGAGTTCTTCCCTTAATGAATCTGGAGAAGGTAGAGAAGGTGATTCACCAAAATCAGGTTCTGAAGAGGTAGGAACTTCTGGACCTTCATTTTCTGGCGAACAATAAGGATGAGTGATTTACAAAGGTGTTTGGGGTAGAACAGAGGAGATGGGTTCAGTGGTCGCCAGGGGTTAAACCTGGCCAGAGTTGAAGTCTTTCGCCAAGTGCAGGGTTAGCAGAATTGGAAGGGTCTGCAATTTGAGGATTCTGAGGTGGAGTAGAAGTAGAAGTATTTGTACCTGTCTCAACATCATCAGAATCATCAGCAATGTTCGGAGCCTTTCGAGGCTCTAGTAAATCATATTCATCAAAAGTAACATGCACAGATTCTAAGATTTTCAAAGAAGTTTTGTTAAATATGCGAAATGCTTTTGAATGTTTGAATAGCCCAAAAATTCCTTCGTCGATTTTGAATCAAATTTGCCTCTATATTCTCTTCCATTATAAAAAATAAAACATTTACAGCCGAAGATTTTGAAAAATCCTATGTTTGGGGCTCTTCCTCTCCATATTTCATATGGAGTTTTGTTATGAAACTTGTTTACCAGGATCTATTCTAGGTAAAACATGCATAGTTGACGCCGCCTGTAAGTACTTTGGAAGCCTTGCTTCTGCCAGCATAGTTCTTCCTACTTCAATGAGTGTTCTGTTCTTCCGTTCAGCTACACCATTTTGTTGAGGAGTTTCGGCAGCAGAGAAGCTATGGCCGATCCCGTGGTCATCACAATATATTTCAACACCGTTGTTCTTGAATTCTGTGCCGTTGTCCGATCTCGATGTCTAATGTCTTCAAGCTGGGTTTGAAGTCTTCAAAAGAGCGCGTGACCGATCATATGTCTCATCTTTTGAAGTCCTTGTTTCGATCCATGTGAACCTAGAGTAGTCATCAACTACTACAAGTGTATACTTGTCTCCAGAGATACTGACTGTAGTGATTGGTCCAAAGAGATCCATTTGCAAAAGTTGAAGAGGTCGGGTCGTAGACATGACGACTTTCTTTGAAGGAAGACTTGGAAAGTTTTCCTAATTGGCAAGCTTTGCAACTTCGTCATGGCCTGGCACAATCGTAGGTAGACCTCGACAAGCCCATCTTTGGAGAGCTTGGAGAGGTACTTAAAGTCGAGGTGATCAGAGACGCTTGTGCCAAAGCCAATTGTTGTCGCGAATGTTGTTAGCAACTAGGCAAAGGCCGAGGATCTTCCTAGAAGGTTTAAATCACGACATAGACGTTTCCTTCCTTGTCTATTGCCTGGCCAAGAAAGTTGAGCAGATTCACGATCTTTGATGAGACATTGGTTGGAGGAGAAATGGCGATGAGTCCTTTGTCGCAGCACTGGGATATGCTCAAGATTATGCTTTAAGCCATTCACTAGAGAAACTTTGTTGATGGAGAGACTTCCTCTAGTGATTGAGCCATACCCAATTGTTTTCCTCTTGCATTGTCGCCGAAAATCACCATAGGACCTTTAGCTTCATCTATATCTCGAGAGTAGACTTATGTTCCCCGTCATATGTCTTGAATAGCCACTATCAAGGTACTAGATGTCCTTATCTTCTCGAATCTATAGCCATGAAGCAAACTTGAAATAGATCAAAGAAACAAGGTCCCTTTATTTTCTTTTGGGTCCCGAGGATTAGCAACCTTTGGAACCCATATCCGCTTAACCATGAGAGAACTAGGTCTCTCAGGATTTTGGTGTGAACCTTAGCAGCATTCTCAGCGGGGCCGATGGCCTAAACAATTGCAAGAATGACAAAGATGAAAGTTCCACCTGAGGACCTGTGATTAGCTTTAGTCAGAGAGTGCTTGTGACTTTCCTTGTTCTTAAGCCAGTCTTGGTTCACTTCACCTTGCTTGTTGACGTAGACTTAATTGGTTTCGTTGAACCTTCCTTGTTTTGTTACTTAGAAACTTAGCTGGTCTGGCTGGTCTATTGTTAACCTTTTAGGAGGATTTGGTAGAATACCTTTAAGTTTATAGTCAACTAATTTAGTGCCTTATTCGGCTTCATGACAAACTTGACAAAAATGCTAGATGAGGTCTACCGCCACAAGAACTTCGCTTTGGCATCATTGTTTGTAGACTTCGATTTCTCACCTTTCTCAAGCTTTCATTAGCCTCGCTTTCTGGGCTTTCCTTTCTCTCGAGCCTGGGTAAATAACCAAGTCCATGTTTACCCTTGTTTTCGAAAGCCTATTTTGAGAAGGAAGTATCATAAGCAGCCTCGAGGTTTCATCTCTCCTGAGAAGAGTATCGAACTGCTCATCATTATAACCTAAGCCGATTTATCTCCATTAGGCTTTTGGCTTGAAAGGATTCCTTCAAAGGTTTCCTTAGAGTGAGTCGATTATTCTTTGAAGGCAATCTTCTC